>CAXKVI010000005.1:46496888-47168821 GCA_964058755.1 Campiglossa producta | reverse complement strand
GGCACTAAGCTACCAACTGTCAGCCACCCAAAGTTATTAGGGGTGACACTGGATAATACTTTCTCATCTGCTGGTCATGTGTCTGCAATGGTCTCAAAGGTACGTGATCGCAACAAGGTCCTCAAGTCACTTGCCGGCAGTACTTGGGGGAAAAGACAAAGAAACGTTGCTGACTACATATAAGGCCATTGGCCGACCAGTCTTTGACTATGCTGCACCCATATGGTCGCCTAATGTACATAACACCAACTGGACGAAGTTACAAGTCTGCCAAAATACTGCCATCAGAACTGCTACGGGATGTCTCCTCATGTCTTCCGAGTCTCACCTCCATCAAGATGCAAAACTTCTCAATGTAAAAGAGCATGCGGAAATTCTGAGCAGGCAATTCCTTCTGAACTGCCACAAGCCAGCACATCCAAACCGTCACCTTTTGGACATAGATCCGCCCCCGAGAGACATAAGGAAACATCTCCTTAACATTATGATGAGATCCGGCATCATATTACCTTGCCGTTTGATCTGCAGAATCATAAGCGGGCTCTAACCGACATCCACACCGAGCCTGTAGACACTTTTGTCGGATCTCTACGTGTGAATCCCGTTCTGAACACGTCTCCACCGGATATTGCTGAAGCAGAACGCACCTTACCAAGGGAGACAAGAGTCACCTTGGCACAGCTTAGGTCTGGATATAGTGTAAGGTTAAACTCCTACTTATACAGACTTAATGATACAATCTCAAACACATGCCCTGCATGTGGTAGGACCCCCCCATGATACTTTACATCTCTTCAATTGTTCATCTGAACCTACTCTTCTAACCCCTCTGTCCCTCTGGACAAACCCTGTTGAAACTGCACGTTTCCTTGGACTCCCCTTAGAAGAGAGATGAAGATCTTCGGAATGATCATACACTCTAGACAGGGCAATGCATCGTTAGCAACAACAACAACAACAAGGGCGAAAAAGTGAGAATTGAACACACGTACACAAAACTTTTGGGACTATTCTTGATTTGCTGTTAAGACCGTCATTGGACCGCGTGCTGTAAACATAGGGCACGCGTGACCAGTGTTGCTGCTGAAAAAATTCAAAAAGGGTCCAATAAAGGGTCCCAGCAGAAAAAAACGGTCCCCTCTTTTTTTTAGATAGGAACACATTTACATAAGCCTTTCCCATTTTTTTTATGTTGAATGACTGAGTTTTGTAATATTGCAAGTAACACATGCAAAACATAAACATTTTTTAATGGTTGTAGTTAGTTTAATGTAATGATAATCGCATAATGTAAAAAGTTTTTTTAACTTAAAAACCTCCATTTTAAGGATATTTTTTTGCAAAAGGTTTCGAAAATGATAGGAAAACTCATTTTGAAAAGAATTGCATTTTTTTCCATAAAAAAATTATGGGAAAGGGCGAAAAAGTGAACCCTAAGGGACGGCAAAAATTGCCTAGGCAGTTAAAGGCTATTTTAAGTAGATAAGGGGTAAGTTGCAGAGCTAACTTTTTGCGAGGCTTACTTTCTCATCATTTACTAACTTTGTAGGAGTAAGACCCAAAAAAACTAAAACTTTTTTTATTTGAATCACCCTAATGTATACATACATACATATGACGGAGTTGTCACATGACACAGCGCTACCAGTAGTAAGACTTCAGGTAGGCAAAGCATTTGGAAATTGGCAAGAGTTCCCGATGTAAGAGTAGTAGTAAAAGGGTACAATTTCACTTTCAAACTGCAATTAAAGGAATTTTTGTCGTTTTTTTATTAAAAACCAAAAAAATCTTGTTCCTTTTTTACTCTTACATCGGAAACTCTATCCAATTTCGAAAGGGTCACAAACTCTAAGAAAGGGTCAAAAAATGGTACTTTTTTGAAAAAGGGTCAATTGACCCTTTAGGGTCCCCAACGGTAACACTGCGCGTGACCGGCGCGTGTCCGGTCACATGCCGGTAACCGCGCTTGCTGGGTGAACACCAATGGCTCCAAACTAGATGGTAGAGTCGAAGGAGCAGTTTTAGCGATCATGGACGCCGCGGCCGTGGATAATAACAAATACTATAGAAAAGGATACATTTATTTTCAGACAAAGATACATATACATATTTCCTTTCAGAGACAGCCAAGCGGCCATCGAAATCCCTTGCTCTTCAGCTCTGAACTAACGTTAAACTGCCGTCATTCTTTTCAAGAAATAACCAAAAACCGAGAACCTCACATGGATCACAGGACGCAGCGACATTGAAGTAAACTGTAGGGCAAACGAACTTGCTAGGCCTTACACGACCAACAAAGAACACTTAAGGATGGAAATCTCCAAAATAATAGGTTCCTGACCGGGAACTGCGTTATTGGAAGGGACGCAAAAAGGCTAGGCGTGCCCTGCCGAAAATGCTGAAGGAGTTGTTAAGATGTTGGATGAAAAGAAGGTGGAGCTGTCCGGCAGTGAGCGGCGCCAGGAAGACGCCGCCTGAGTTCCCTTCCAGGTTGCGGGGCAAGAGATCAATGACTTCATCAGGATGCACCTGAAAATAAATAACATGTTTAGGTAGGTAGGTAGAAGTGGTTGCCGCAAAGGCACACCTAGGCCAGTAATAAAAGGCCCGTTGTGATACCACCAAACACTAGGAAAATCAGTCCGGCCCGGCCCTATGGAAAATCCCAGTGCTGTCGGGACTCTCCATATAGCCGAAACCCGGGACTGACACTCCTAACCGACACCGCTACCCCTCCTCGAACCATTTTGATAACTTGATGAAGGCCATCAAGTCCTTTATGTCTAGCTCCGCGACCTGGCTTAAGCTAACCAGGAAGGGAACTCCCAGAGAGCGCCTTCTCGCTCCGCTTAAGGCCGGGCAGTTGCAGATGAGGTGCTCCACCGTTTCCTCTTCTTCATCATCTTTGCAACTCCTGCAGCATCGTCGGTAGGGAACGCCTAGCCTTGCTGCGTGCCTACCAATAAGGCAGTGCCCGGTTAAAACACCTATTAATATGGAGATTTCCTTCCTTTTTAGGGCGTATATGTGTCTAGATCTTGGATTGCTTGGATATCCGGCACCCTGGGGCTTGTAGCCATCTTTCGTTGGCTTCGCGGAGTGTATGCTCCTACAGCATTAGCTTGCACGTGGCAAACGGCATACCTATGCGCTCTTTATCTTGAAGAATCTGCTTGGTCGTGCCCTGCCTGGCAAGTTCGTCTGCCCTACAGTTTCCCTCAATGTCCCTGTGTCCCGGGACCCATGTGAGGTTCACGCGGTTCTGTTGGGCCATCTCTTGAAGAGATCGACGACAGCTGAGCGTCAGTTCAGAGTTGAACGAGTAAGAGCCAAGGGATTTGATGGCCGCTTGGCTGTCGCTGAAAATACAGATATCCTGTCCGATGGTGCGTTCACCTATCCAAGGCACGGCGTCCATGATTGCAGAAACTTCAGCCTGGAAGACGCTGCAGTGATCAGGTAGTCTAAAGGAGAGTTCTAGGTCCAAATCCCTTGAGTAAACCCCTCCTCCGACTCTGCCGTCTAACTTCGAGCCGTCGGTGTATATAAAAGTGCCGCCATTAGTAGCGGGACACCGATCTATGTTCTCCCAGTCTTCCCTGCTGAGAATGTTTATTCTAAAACAACAATCTCCGACTGTTGTGGTCGCACACCGATCTGTGCTCAGAGCGAGAAAGCTGTAAGATCTTAGAATACAGGAGTGTCCAATAGTGCTTGCGCCCCAGACGGACGTTTCCCTTAGACGCACAGCCGATGCTGCTGCTGCCCGGTACCCTTCCAGATCGAGTGGCAAAAAGCCAAGAATGGCCTGGAGAGCTTCATTGGGCGTTGTTCTTAACGCCCCGCTTATACAGATCATGCTCGATCTGTGGACTTTTCCTAACAGATTTAGGTTTGTTGCCTTTTCCTAGCGCAGGCCACCATACCACGACTCCATACAGCATAATTGGCTGGATTATCGCAGTGTAGATCCATCTGCAAATTTTGGGGCTGAGCCCCCATTTTTTGCCAATGGCTCTTTTACACGTGTAAAGTGCAATGCACGCTTTCCTCTGGCGCTGGATGACATTCTCCTTCCAGTTAAGCTTTCTATCTAGAACTGTGCCTAGGAATTGGGCTTTGTCAGCTAAGTTCAGGCGCACGCCATCTAGTTCTGGTAGGTTCAGCGGTGGTATCTTGTACCGCCTGGTATAAAGGACAAGCTCCACCTATCCCGGGTTGATGCTAAGTCCGCAGCGAGAGGACCATGAAGAAACTTCTCGCAGTGCTACTTGCCTCAAGTCACACAGGGTTTGTGGGAATTTGCCCCTATATGCAATAGCTAAATCGTCTGCATATGCCACTATCTTCCCGCCCCCCCACCTTGTGTCTCGTAGCAGCGAGTTTACGGTGAGGTTCCATAGGAGCGGGGAGAGAACACCACCCTGAGGCGTTCCTCTTGTGACATAGCGTGAAAGATCAACTGTTCCCAGTGAAGAAACTATTTTCCTTCCCTTTAGTAGTTGATCAATTAGTCCAATAAGAGACCTATTTATGCCCAGGTTTGTTAAAGCAGTGTTAATAGCCTCCGGCCTTATATTGTTGAAAGCCCCTTCGATGTCCAGAAAGGCCACGAGACAGTACTCCTTTTCGTGCAATGATTTTTCAACAATAGAGACTAGGCTGTGGAGCGCAGTTTCCGTTGATTTACCTTTGGTGTATGCATGTTGATAGCTAGAAATAAGGTTGCTATCAATAGTAGAGGAGAGATAATCGCTAATTATCCTCTCGAAGGTTTTAAGTGCAAAAGACGAGAGACTGATCGGTCTGTAGTCTTTAGGCTCATAGTGTGAGGCCTTCCCAGCCTTTGGAATAAAGACTACCGTGGCGCTTCTCCAGGAGCACGGAATGTAATTAAGAGCCAGACAGGCTGAATAGAGAACTACCAGCCATTTAGCTGATATTTCCAGCGTGTTTATAAGTTGTGCGGGGAAAATCCCGTCTGGCCCAGCTGCCTTGAACGGCTCAAGGCTTTTGATTGCCCACCTTACCCTTTCCTCCGTAATGGGTATGTTTACCGCCAGGTTTGTTGCAGATGCTACAGGTGCATCATACAAGTTCCCCGGAAAGTGTGTGTTCAGGAGCAGCTCCAGGGTTTCCCCTTCCGTGCTGGTCCAAGATCCGTCAGGCTTCCGTAAATATCTAATGGCTGTTTGAGTTTTTGATAGCACTCGTCTAAGTCTCGCTGTATCATCGACTTTTTCGACCCCGGTGCAGAAATTTCTCCACGAAGTTCTCTTCGCTTGCCTTAGAGCCTTTTTATAGGCCCTCAGTTTAGCTTTATATTCGAGCCATTCAGGCTCCGTACCGATGCTCTTGGCCTTGTTAAATTGCTTCCTGCATGATATACGGAACGAATCCAGGTCGTAAGACCACCAGTGGGGTCTATGTTTGCCGCGTGGTTTTGGTACTGGACAAGCCTGCTCTAGGGCATTTGAGAGCGCCGTTGTAAAGGTCGTTACCAGATCATCCAGTTCTCCCACTGATGAGGGGGCTTGTGGAGGTAATACTGGTAGGTCCCTAGCTAATATTTGGTTATGTAGCTGCCAGTTAGTGTTGCGTGGATTTCGTTTCATAACTGGCTGCTCAACAATAAAGTCTAACACAATTTCTATGTACCGATGGTCAGAAAATGAATGCTCATCAAGAACACGCCATTTTCTGACCCACTCATAAGCGCCTTCGCTACAAACAGTGAGGTCTATAACCTCCCTACGAGCTTTAGTTATAAAAGTAGGCTCGTTACCCACGTTACAAACCACCAGGTTAGTTGTTAGTAGGTAGTCAAACAGAGACTCGCCCCTAGCGTTAATATCGGAGCTTCCCCACTGGACGTGATGAGCATTAGCGTCAGCTCCAATAATAAGATGGCCCGTACAGAAATTATCCACCAGATCTTTCACCTCCTTTTGTGGAGGAGGTTCTTCGGCGTCATAGGGCATATAGACCGACGCCATCGTTAGGCTGGTGCTGCCGACTGTTAAGCTGGCAGCTGTAACGTCACCATTTGAGTAGTTGGGTAATAGAAAGGTGTTTAGCTCAGACTTTACCAAAATACAGGTTCTGACCTTGCCCTCATCATTGGCTTGGATGAGCTTGTACCCCTTAGTCCCCAATCCACAGATCCTAGAGCTATTGACCCAGGGCTCTTGGATAAGGACCACGTCTACGTCGCCTTTAGAAAGACGACTGCTTAAAACAGCCGAGGCTGCTTTAGATTTGTGCAGATTTATCTGAAGCACCACCAACATGAGAGAGCTCAGACATCCCTGCCGCCAGCGTGTCGTCGAGGTCTGGCCTGTTCCGGGGGCTGTCTCTCAACGAGGAGTTGTTCAGAGCACCTGCACGATTTGGCGTGGCGGGAACCCTGCTGTCTGAAGCAGCATCAACGTTAGTGTGCTCAGGTTTAGCCACGATCGTGACGTCGAGGCCTTCTTCGTCAAGCAGGCTTTCTTCTATCGCCGAGTTGTTCGCAGCACCATCGCAATTTGACGTGGCGGATAACATACTTTCCGCGTCGGACTCCTCTGCTTCCCCTTCCGATGCCTCGATCTCCGAGTCCTCCGGAGCGTCCGGAATAGCAGCGCGCTGTGCATCGCCACGGTATACGTGGATCACGATCTGACCCAAGCCGTAATGCACTCGTCCGTTGCACCGTTTAAGGGGCTCGAGCGCCTCCTTATTCAGAGTGATAACCACCTGTCTATTGGGCCCAACCACATCATCGACCAGATTGACGCCCCAATCCTGCGTCGGGAGAGACGGATTCCAGACCTGCAGCATCTCAAGAATATTCTCGGGTTTTGCAGGGACGGCAGGAATCCATGCCCTTGCCCTTGGCCGAGCAGGAATGTCCTTCCAGTCGACGACATCTAGTCTTGCCCCTGGGTAGACTTCACCCAGTCTTGCAACTGCTGCCTTATACAGTGCGACAGTTCTTGCATCCTCGCACGCGAATATTTTGATCTGACCTTGGTGCCAGCCCGCGTCAGTACCTCGCGGCGGACTACCCGGAGACTCACGCATTAAGTGGAGGAGGGCCCTGCCCATTTCATTCCGGACATACAGCCACTGGTCTTTGGGGATGGACCAACGGTCGTTACCTCGGTCAATGAAACCTATAAGGATTCTGTCCTTGGTTACTTCAGCAAAGCTGAGTTTTCCCACTACGGGGTTGACCTGATGCCGCTTCGGATGGGGGTCTAGCTTCTCTTTCGAAACTCTGAAACCAGGTCGTGAGACCATTGCCCCAGATGTGAAGAGATTGGGTTTCGTACCAGCGCCTGATGGAAGTTTAGCTTCCGCCGTTTTCTGCTTGACTGCGTAGGCAGCCGCACTGTTGCTTGCTCCCATCAAGTCACTCTTACTTGATAGCAGTTTGGGGGATGACTGACCCGTAGTTTCCATCGCTGTCGGCCTCCCAGTTAACTTTGAGGCGGAGTTTGTCCTCCGGCGTTGTGCTTTCGCTTGCTCCAGCATAGTTCTTCTCTGCTGCGGAGTAAACGAAGTCGTTAATTGCTTTGTATTTTGTGTGTTCTTCATCTTGTTCGTACGACCCCTCGCCGGACAAGGCCAGCTTAGGGTCAAGGGTAGTGTAAGGGGAAGTGTGTCGTCCGCCGCGGCAGAGCCCCATACCGCGGTAAGACCATAGTTACTCCCTGAGGCGGCCCGGTATCAGTGAGGCTCCGTTCGACTACAGCCACGATTTGCCTCCCGGCTGCAAACGTCCAATGGGCACGGTATCGCATAACACCCTGGATTGGGAGGGAAAAGTTTTGCACATTTATATAGCGAGCCGCTTGCTTCAAGACAGACGCCCGCTTACAGCCGCACCTCTTGGTGTACAGACGCTGCGAAAAAGACCCCGGTGAGCCCTTAAACCAAGTATGTCAGAGTGGCCCCCCCGGGGCTCCCTCTCTTTCTGCCGCGAGCCTAGGTAGCTCAACGTTGCCCAGAGTGCACGAACGAGGACGCAAGAGTCGGGATTGAGCGCGGTCACTCAGCAACCACACCCCATTACACTCCAAAACAAAACATGTTTACATAAATATGTATGTATGTAAAATAATTAAAATTGAGTGAAACATTTCAAAATTACCTTCTTTTGAATTTTTCAAGCTACAACAAATGAATATTTCAAAAAAGACAAACGAAAAATGTCGAATTGGACTAAATGTAAAATTTATGTGACTGAGAAAAAGGCGACAAAGCAGAATTGCCAAGCAATTCGGTGCCCCTCTCCCTTCTCCGTCACTCCCTCTTCTTCAAATTTCGAATTGCGGCAATAAAACTTGCCGTGTGTAAATCCAGTCTTTGCAATCTAGAGGTCTTTGAAACCCTCCGGATTAAATTTTTGTTTCTGAAATGTGGATATACTCGAATGAAACCCGTTATTTTACACCCAGAGAAAAAATACAGTAGAACGAACTGGGTTACAGGTTAAAACAACAGATTTCACATTCAAAAACCATCCAACAATATATCTGTTGAAACAACAGATGCTGTTCGTTCGTTCGAACAGTTTTAGCTGTTGTTTAAACAGACAATTTTTTTGTTTTAGGTATTCCGAGTTCGATTCTTGGTGAAGTCAATAGAATTTTTTTTTTTCAAAACAAAAACAAATTTTTTTTTTCAAAGTTCTTATATTGTGAATTCACCGACCATTATGCCATCGCTTACTTATGCTTCCCAGCGTCTAATTACAGCTTTGTTCTAAATGACACTTTCCCACGTTGCTTTGTTGCCTCTACCGAGAATCGAGCTCACGCTGCTTTAACTGCTGAACGGAGATGCTAACCATCAGGCCATCACGTACTTATGTTTGGCGACGTCGAATTGCAGCTTTGTTTTATGACAGTAATGGGAGTATCTTCGCTGTTGAATTACCGTTAAATCTGTTGGATTAACAGCAGAAGTCTGTTGTGAGAGTGTTAAATCTGTTGGATTAACTTAAATTTGTTGGATTAACTGCAGAAGTCTGTTGTGAGAGTGTTAAATCTGGTGGATTAACTTAAATCTGTTGGATTAACTGCAGAAGTCTGTTGGATTAACTGCAGAAGTCTGTTGGATTAACTGCAGAAGTCTGTTGTGAGAGTGTTAAATCTGCTGGATTAACTTAAATCTTTTGGATTAACTGCAGAAATCTGTTGTGAGAGTGTCTTCTCTGTTAAATGATTGTTAAATCTGTTGGATTCACTGTAAATCTACATTACTGGACCAGATTTCCATCAATTCAACAGTTTTTGGTACTCACAGTATAGACTGTTGATATAACTGTGATTTTTTCACTGAGTGTACAATACCTTGTAACGAACGACAGCTATTCACTATACTGGCAACATATCGCACACTAAATCAAAAAGAGTCACAACTCAAAATCAGAGTAACATTCAGTTAATTGCTTCTGGATTGCACAAAAGTCATTTGATTTTTAAAAACTTGGCATCACTGTGCTCTTTAAAGAGTAACGATAATAGTCAAAAAGAAAGAAATTGTATGTACTGGCTATACTACTTTTGATTAGGCAGTCTATGTCAAGAAAGCGACCTAAAATTTTTTTGAGTTGTGACGGTTTTTGATTCAGGTTGCGATATCACAATGTCAGATAACTATCTAACATAGATGTAGTGCAGCAAGGCTTCAACAACAACATAATAGAGACACTGAACACTTTCACTGTGGTTAACAACATAACAACCAGTCACGCGCCACAAAAACAACATAAAGACACTGAACGGCATTAACTAATAGCACACCAAAAACACCGTCTATTAAGGTCGAGCGAAAAGGCAAGAGCTGGTCAGAAGGAGTCACAATAATAGCCAGGCCAAATTACTCGGAAGTCAGCAGCAACAACAACAACACATCAATATAACACGGGGTGGTTAGGGTGTAAGAGTAGGTCGCCTCCCCGTTGGTGCACCCTGGGTAACGCTAAATGACCTACATGGCCTACACGACTAGTTTCTACATATTGCCGGTTCTACGTGAACGGTACCAGTACTTGTGCTGTACCCATCGTACCGAAACGACCCGGGCCGTTTTTTTTTTATATCGACCCGGCCAAGAGCAATACACGCGGGGTGACCCTGTCTGACATTTTGGCAGGGCTACACCTCGTTACAACAACAACAACATCAATATTACACCACCACATCCACCGAATTCCACATATTCTGCATGACACAACCTATCAACACCGAGATCGGGACGCAGGGAGCTGTTTTAATTTAAATTTTTGCTGTTGTTTCATAATTTACTTTTGTTGCATTTTTTTAAATTAGTTTTGCAATTTGTTATGAGTTGAATGCAAGGGGGATTAAGTCGTAAAGGGCATTTCGATTTGGAGGCAATCCTAAATGGTAATTTGGGGTTTCATCCTCAATGAATTTTATATATTTATTGCAAATACATCGTCGCTTGCTGGTCAGAAGCTTGAATGTGCCAAAATCAAAATGAAGTTGAAAAGTTGAGAGTTTTTGAATAATCAATACATTATTCAACATTATCGTTTTTTTTTTATTTGCAAATTACAGTTATCCATTTTTTTTTTTCAAGTTTTTGATGCAACATAGATCGTTTAAAGGGCAATCCAGTGAACTGATTAACTCAAAAAGGAAAAAGCGGTACATTCCTGTTTTTTCATGTCCTTTATGAAATTTACGCATGTGTATTATCATCTTCAACAAAATCCTTAGCCTGGTCTTTTGTAACACAATCTATGTGACTAACTTTGTTTCTGAAGCGAACCCCATAGAACTTGTGCGCATTCTCTAGAAGCTCTGGCCTGAATGTAGTTGTAATAAACTGCGCTTGATCGCTCAATTCATGTATCATATCAGCAACTGCTTTTCTATGTTGGGCGTCCAATGCCTGAAAATAAATAATTGAACATTAATATATCTTTAACGTTGGGTGAGAGATAAAATTCATTAAGTAGTAGGGTGTTGTTGTTGTTGTTGTTGTTGTTGTAGGGTGTTCGTTTATTCGGCTTTTTGGAAACCCCCCTTTCCAAATTATCCGCAAAATGGGAACTTAAAAAAACGGGTTTGGTTCCTTAAATATCAAGACATAAAATCAACGGCCAGCTAAAAATAAAACGCATACATAAGGCCGGCCCACAATTAAAATCGTTGTGAAAAAACCAAACCAATATTCGCAAAACACGCCCGACGACATTTGAGAAAAGAAAAAAGCAGACGAAGATAATAAAAACTCCATAAATATGCGTTTATGAAACTTGAGAACAATCTTGCTATACTTTATTTTTATAAAGGGCTTGCAAAATATATGTTCATTAAGCTGTTCGTTAAGAAAAGAAAAAAAAATTCCACCGCAGTGGAAACAGTGGACAATTATTTCAAACCCAAAACCTACAAACACGGTGTTTGTTTTTGGTGCAAACACCATATAACACTTTTATTTTGTGTCTGACGAAAAAAAAAAAACTTTCAAGTTGTGTCTGACGAAAACTAAGACTTTTATTTTGTGTCTGACGAAAACTAACACTTTTGGCTAGTACATTTTCTTCAGTGAAAAAAATGAAAGTGTTAGTTTTCGTCAGACACAAAATTATTATTATTATTATTATTATTATAAGGCCTTATTACACCGCGACCATTAGTACGATCTATTGTGTGACCTATCAGCTTATTGCTGTTTGCGAAGGCTCTTTATAAATTTGAGCACTCCTCAGGTTTTTTATTCCATATTACGAACGGATTGAGAGTGACCCCACCTAGGTAGCAGACTCTCTTTCTTGCTAACGCAATGCATTCGCAGAGTATGTGAACCGGCGTTTCATCGTCCAGTCCCAATTTGTATGGAAAATATTTGGGACTTATTTAATTTTTTTTTTTTTTTTGGACTTATTTCATTTGGGATTTATTTCGTGGTACCGGAGGAATCTGCCTTGTCCTTTTTGGAAATTTTGTGGGGTCGTACTATTGGATCGCCCCCTTTTATTGGTCGCCTCCCTTTGTGCCGGCCCTTGGGGCTGTTTGGCAATGTCTAAGGCGGTTTCGTATCTGACACCCTTGGCCAGGAGTTTCTTAAGACACTTACGAGCTGCACCATTCAAATGCTTACGTTTTCCAACATTTTCAGTATCATAGGGGGGCCTATTCAGCCCCACCATGCCTGCGGTTTCAGCTTTTGATTCGGTATCAACCGAAAGCCCAGATCATTTGAAAGAAATTCAACTTTATCATGATCTAAAGTATGGTTTTTCTCATTTAATCGGTACATATAATTCCCACGAGTGTAGGGGAAAGAAGGTCAGCTGAGATATAGCCCCCGATATCCCAGTAAGACTGATTACAACCAGAGGGCGCCAGGTGTCTGGAGGCCACCGTTATAAGACACACCAACGTAGTGCCATCCCATGAGCACGGTACGGATCACACTCGGAATTACGGGTTTTATTGAGTTGTCCTCTCTTTGGATTTTAGTCGCCTTTTACGACAGGCATACCTACCGCAGGCATATTCTAGAACCCCAACCCGCAGGGTGAAAATAAAAGTGTTAGTTTTCTTCAGACACAAAATTTTAGTGTTAGTTTTCGTATGGCACGTCAATATGTTAAAAAGTTAATGCGATGGACGGGACAAGGAAAGACGAGCTTCGGACCTTGTGACGTATATGTAGCGACTTCGGTCTCTACAACGCGCATGTGACGTCAGCCTAATGCTGCACTATAAATGCAGCCACCACTGTATAAACAGATGATAGAACTCACCATGCACTTGACCTTCATATCTACAATCTCTGTTTCTCTTTCCTTTTTGGAAAAATCTCATCAACGACAGACACAAAGCAGCAAGCTACCTAATTAATATACACAGAGCCAAAAATGCCTAATAAAATTAATAAGATTGTCTTTATGAACGGTTTTCATGCTCAGGGGTAGTCAAGACGGCGGAAACGAAAAAAAAACCATACGCAAATCTATTCGGTTTAATGAGGAAATTCTTATTGATATTATCTAGTGCAATTTCTTCTTTTTTCTTTGCGATTTCTTTTTATATATGTTATTAATAAGAAAATCTTCTCGAAATTTCTGTCAAAATATTGAAAAAAAAGCTGAAAGAGAAAAACTTCTTATTTTAATAAGATGATCCCTTTGAAGTCGAATCTTCTTGTTAGGAACCCTAAGAAATCAGTACGTTTTTTGCAAGATTTCTCTTTGTAAAGATTAATAAGATTTTCTCTTCAAAAATAAAAAGAACTTCTTCTTGAAGAAAATCTATAGAGATATCATATGACTTTTGTTCTATTTTATTAGGCAGTGTTGGCTCTGTGTAATTTCATTGAATTAAATTGAATGCTCTGTGATTAGTATTTTTTTATTATTAATTAAACGGTTAATTAGATTAACGTGTAAAACAAATTCCTTTCAACCCGGATAAACCGTCTCTTTGGTTTGCTCAGATCGAAGCCCAGTTTATTATATTAAATGTTACCAAAGAAATTGACAAATTTCGCAGAAGTAGAGGACATCATTGTGCAACCACCGTCGACAAGGCCGTACTCCACTCTTAAAGAGGCACTTATAACTCGGTTTTCAAAATCCAAGGAGGCAAAACTGCAACAACTCCTGGATGGGGAAGCTATTGGCGACGGAACGCCCTCTCAGTTTTTGCGTCACCTCAAATCGTTAGTGACTGGGGTGGGTGACGACGTTATTAAAGCTAAGTGGTTGTCTGCTCTTCCTAAAGACACTCGCGCCATGCTCGCGTTACAAACAACCGCTTCTTTAGATGACCTAGGTGCTAGTGCTGATAAGTTGCACGAAATTCTCCAGAGTAGGCAGGTAGCTGCAGTTTCCACAAATACCGATGACGTCAGTACGCAAATTCTAGATTTAACTAAACAAGTATTAAAAATCAACGGTCTAGGCAAAGCACCCGAAAACGACATCAGTCCCGTCATAGATCGCGTAGTTATTCAAATGCACGCAAACTAAATTCAAATGGAATATGCTATTATCACCAGAAGTTTGGCAAAGATGCTAAACGCTGTACCGATGGTTGTAAGTCTTCGGGAAACGTAAAAGAGCGGCGGATAGTGATTCCCACTCAGACTCTTGCCGACTTTTTATCAAGGATCGCACCTCTGGTACATCATATTTGGTGGACACTGGCTCCGATTTGTCCGTTTTTCCAAAGACGCGGCTGAGAACACAATTATCTCCGGTAAATTACCAACTTCACGCAGCAAACGGCTCGCTTATCCAAACCTACGGTACAAAAACAATTTCCCTAAATCTTGGTCTCAGACGCGATTTGACATGGAATTTTATCGATGCCGATGTAACGATACCCATCATTGGGGCGATTTTTTAAGCCATTTTGACCTAGTTGTCGACCTCAAAAGAAAATCTTTGCGTGATGGACTCACAGGTTTTACCTCACCTGCGTTTTTTGCCACCGCAACCGGCGCTTCATCGGTTAAGGCCATCGAAGGCGACACAATTTTTCACAGATTGCTTGCTAGGTACCCTGAAATCGCCAAACCGGATGGTGTTACCAAACCGAAGAAGCACGCTACGCAGCACCATATTCAAACCACGGATGGACCTCCCATAACGAGTAAGGCACGCCGAATTGCTCCTGACAACTTAAATATAGCTCGTGAAGAGTTTAGCAAAATGATAAAGTTAGGTATTGCACGACCTTCAAAGAGCCAGTGGTCTTCACCCCTACATTTGCAGCCTAAAAGATCAGGTGAATGGCGCCCTTGCGGTGATTACCGTGGCCTAAACGCTCGTACTGTACCGGATAAATACCCAGTACGCTATTTAGAAGATTTTACTGCTACGCTGTGTGGAAAAAAATTGTTTTCCACAATCGACCTCGTTCGTGCATTTAACCAGATCCCGGTGGCACCGCAAGACATTTGCAAAACCGCCATCGTTACACCATTCGGACTTTTCGAATTCCCGTACATGACGTTCGGACTTCGAAACGCCGCGCAAACCTTTCAAAGGTTCATCGACGAAGTAACACGTGATTTACCATTCGTTTTTTCGTATATCGATGACATCTTAATTGCATCAAACAACGAGGTAGACCATCTACAGCACCTGGAGATTTTGTTCCAACGACTCCAAGACTATGGTCTACTGATAAACCCCTCGAAGTCCATTTTCGGTCAGGTCGAAGTTCGTTTCTTGGGTCATACCGTAAACAAGCACGGTATCAAGCCATTAACCGAGAAGGTTGACGCTATTATTAATATTGAATTACCTTCTACGATAAAGTACTTGCGAGGATTTCTCGGAATAATAAATTTTTATAGGAAGTTTATCAAGAATGCCGCTGAGATTCTTGCACCGCTTAACAAACTATTGGAAGGGCCTGACGTCAAAAGCTCCCTGAAGATTGACTGGACCGAGGAACGAAAAGCGGCATTTCAACATGCCAAAAGAGCTCTCGCTGAAGCCACCCTCTTAGCACATCCTAACGCCGGAGCACAGTGGGCTATATTCACAGACGCTTCAGATTACGGAGTGGGAGCAGTATTGCAGCAAAATGTGGATGATGCCTGGCAACCGTTGGCATTCTTTAGTAGGAAAATGCCACCATCCATTCAGAAGTTGTCAACTTACGATCGCGAACTACACGCAGTTTACGAGGCAGTAAAACATTTTCGGCACATTTTCGAGGGTCGTAACGTGATTATTTACACCGATCACAAGCCACTGCAACATGCATTTCAACAACGCACAGAAAGAGCTTCCCCATGGCAGTTCAGACGACTGGATTTCGTAGGCCAGTTCACATCAGATATTAAGCACGTTTCAGGGCGTGACAACATAGTGGCCAATACCCTTTCACGCGTAGAAGCGATTTCACCTACAATTTCCTTACAACAGCTCGTAGACGCGCAAAATGGTGATAGTGAACTCCAGCGGCTAATTAATAATGCCAACTCGTCTTTGAACTTACAGAAACTTCGCACTAATGCAAACGAGCCGTCACTTTACTACGACGTATCTGCTGGTACCATTAGACCGTACGTTCCTGCGTCTATGAGGAAAAGAATCATTGATTCCCTTCACTCCCTCGCTCATCCAGGCATTAAAGCGTCTCAAAAACTCGTAAGTCAACGATACGTGTGGCCTTCATTAAATGAAGATTGCCGCGCGTGGGCCAAGGCCTGCATCGACTGCCAGCGCAACAAGGTACAGCGCCATGTAGATTCGCCAATAGCAACCTTCCCACAAACTTCGCAACGTTTCGAACACATACATATAGACCTGGTCTCTCTACCATCCTCACGAGGATTCAATCAGTGCTTAACTATAGTCGATCGATTTACAAGATTTCCAGAAACTTTGCCTTTGGAAAACGGTACTGCAGAGACGGTAGCCCGCGAACTGATAAGACACTGGATTGCGAGATATGGGGTTCCGAGTAGAATTACTTCCGACCAAGGCCGGCAGTTTGAATCAAAACTGTTTCATACTCTCCCACAAGTTTTTGGCATTAGGCACCTGAGAACGACACCGTACCACCCACAATCCAATGGCTTAGTCGAGCGTCTTCATAGACAACTAAAATCAGCACTATTATGCCACAACGAAGCTTGGTACGACGCTCTACCCGTAGTTCTACTTGGTCTTCGCGCAGCCTGGAAAGAGGACATAAAAACAACTCCGGCCGAGCTTGTGTACGGAGAGCCGATTCGCCTTCCAGGCGAGTTTATTTCCCCATCTAATGCGCATATTTCAACCAGCGAGCTCCTAAGCTCTTTAAAACATTTTTTCAAAACCTTGTCGCCCATCGAAATGTCACGTCATGGAAAGCGCTCTACATTCTATTTCAAGGAACTCGATACCTGTTCACACGTCTTGATTCGAAACGACCACATCGAGATCTCGTTTTCGCCACCATACGAGAGCCCTTATCGAGTTATTTCGCGCCATGAAAAATATTTTGTAGTGGATTATAAAGGAAAACATAACGCAATATCCGTTGACAGATTAAAACCAGTTTACGTTGCAGAAGCTGATCTACAAACGCAAAATGCATCTTCTTCTACACCGACAATAAGTCAACGCAACTCGGTAGTTTCATTTAAAACTTAATTCCAAATTGTCTCATGTAATTTCAACTAATTATAAATTTCTTATTTCTTCTTAAAGTAATATCAACTTAATTAATTTTTTCAAAACAAGGGGAGTGTGTAGCGACTTCGGTCTCTACAACGCGCATGTGACGTCAGCCTAATGCTGCACTACAAATGCAGCCACCACTGTATAAACAGATGATAGAACTCACCATGCACTTGACCTTCATATCTACAATCTCTGTTTCTCTTTCCTTTTTGGAAAAATCTCATCAACGACGGACACAAAGCAGCAAGCTACCTAATTAATATAATTTCATTGAATTAAATTGAATGCTCTGTGATTAGTATTTTTTTATTATTAATTAAACGGTTAATTAGATTAACGTGTAAAACCCAAACCACCGTTTTTATTTTGGTAAGTTGCGCCAGAGGCTACATATACTACAGTGGCCAGACACGCGGCAAAGCGCGTGTTGTAGGATTCGTGGTGGGAAAGACACTTCGCCGCCAAGTTCTAGCGTTCACCCCTGTGGACGAGCGTCTCGCTGCGATCCGCATCAAGGCTAGGTTTTTCAACATAACATTTATCAGTGCCTATGCGCCGACTGAGGAGACGGACAACGCATAGAAGGACTCCTTCTACGATAAACTTGAACACACTTATGATCGCTGCCACCACATTATATCAAAATCGTGCTTGCAGACTTTAATGCCAAGGTGAGTAAGGAAGGAGTCTTTGGTCCTACAGTTGGAAAATTTAGTCTCCACGATATAACATCCCTTAATCAGTAGTACCAGATTCCAGCATAAACGAATACCCCAAGCCACCTGGCTGTCCCCTGATCAAAGAACAAGAAACCAGATTGATCATCTCATGATCGACGGCGGACACAGCTTCACCGTTCTGGACGTGCGTACCCAATGTGGTCCCAATATCGACTCGGACCATTATCTTGTTGCAGCCAAGATACGCACACTCCTCTGTGCAGAGAAGAAAGTACGCACAGCACCGGAAGGAAGCTGCGCACGACACAGACAGCTGATAATTTATCCACTCTACTCCCACACCTGCTATCGGAGAGTAATCCTCGACCTAAGAATGTAACTGAGAAATGGAAGCATATCTCTAACTCATTACGTACCGCCGCTGAGGCCAGGCCACTATAAAGTTTCAGCGAGCCCGCAAGAACAACTGGCACGATGAGGAAGACAGCACTGACTCGAACAAAAACGAAGAGAGACGTATTTTCATAAAAAAGAAACGGGAGGCCGAAAGTCGTGAGTGTGAGGAGCTTGAGATGCTGGCTGACAGGAATGATGCCCGAAAATTCTATGAAAAGATCCGGCGGATGACGGAAGGTTTTAAGACCGGGGCAATTTCCTGTAAGGATGCTTTTGTTGTTGTTAGCAGCAAAAACACTCCCCGAAGGTTTTGGGGAGTGATGCCGAAATTGACAGTCCTTGCCCGGAAATGAACCCGGTACGCTGCGGTACTCCCTTGCGGTACAGCCTGACTGTCGTGGTAGCGATTTGGTATGACCAGTGGAACCTTCTAGGTCATGGCATCCCTCCATCCGAAAAGTCGTCCTCCACCTGACTATGATGAAGTGAGGATAGCTATATCCCGGCTCAAAAACAACAAAACGCCTGGAAAAGACGGACTACCCGCCGAGCTGTTCAAACACGGAGGCGAAGAGCTGGTAAAAAGGGGTGTATGAATTAGCCCCCACTGAATTAACCACCACCGGGGAAAATGGCACCAATTTTACAACGAAATTAAAGTGGGGCTAAAGTCATTTTCGTGGGGATTAATTAATTTTTTTAGTGGGGATTCTGTCATGTAAACACCCCCACGTTTGGTGGGGCTTAATTCATTTTGATTGGTGGGGATAAAATCATTTTCGTGGGGTGTACATAGTTCATTTTAATTCCGTGATCTTTTATAAAAATAGAACAAACAGTTAGCAACGTAAATATATAATACTTTTCAAATTTTATTTAATTTCTTTGCTTTCTTTCTCCATATTTTCTTAAGTCCCCGTTACAAAAAACTATTTGATTAAGTATAACATTATAGCTATAGTACTTGTGAGCGTTTGGAGAATTTTGAAGCCATAAGAGTAAATCTGATATTTTTTTGGTGAGTTTTTGTGAACGGTATCCATCGTTTTAGTTAAAAGAGTTGCGACTCGCTGATTCCATTAACGAAAGCAAAAACAGAAACTGTAATTGCGCCTTATAACTTTTTTTTTTTCAAAAAAAAAAAGAATCAATTATAAATCCAGGAACATGACAAAAGTTTATAATATCGTTTTTATTTAGTAAGATCTTCCTTGCGTTTATACGATTACTCTCTATTTGTTTCAGTTTTTCCATATTCATTTTTAAGCAGAATACGCAGAACTGTTTTTAATAATCACTCTATTAACATTGAATTGTCAAAGATTTTTCCTTTTTTTAAGGGTAAAATCACTAATAGTGCACATTTCGTAAAAGGGGAAACCATAATTTTATAAATTATAAAATAATAGAAGGGAATTTTTCCTTTTACGAAAGGTGGGGCTAAAGTCATTTTCGTGGGGATTAATTCCTTTTTTTTCGTGGGGATTCTGTCATGTAAGAAACCATTTTCGTGGGGTTTAATTCATTTTTTTCCGTAGTGATTCTGTCATTTTTGGTGGGGAACGATTCACTGAAACAATGGTGGGGCTTAAGTCATTTTGCCCGGTGGAAATTAATTCAGTGGGGGCTAATTCATACACCCGGTAAAAAGCATACATCAGCTGTTATGCAGAATATTGTCAGACGAGTGCATGGCTCCGGATTGGAATTTAAGTGTGCTCTGCCCAATCCACAAGAAAGGCGATCCCGCACCAACTACCGCGGAATCAGTCTTCTTAATATCGCATATAAGGTTCTTTCTAGCGTATTGTGTGAAAGACCGAAGCCCATGGAAAACAAACTGATTGGACCTTCTCAGTGAGGCTTTAGACCTGGTAAGTCTACCATCGACCAGATTTTTACGATACGCCAAATCCTGGAGAAGACCCACGATAAAAGAATTGGCACACACCATCTGTTTGTCCATTTCAAAGCTGCTTTTGATAGCGCAAAAGAGAGTGGCCTGTATGCCGCCATGTCTGAATTTGACTTCCCTACAAAACTTATTCGGCTTTTCCAAATGGCGTTGAGCAATACCAACAGCTCCGTCAGAATCGGGAAGGACCTCTCTGAACCATTTGAAACCAAACAAGGCTTCAGACAGGGCGACTCCCTTTCGTGCGATTTCTTCAACGTGATGCTGGAGAAGATAATTCGAGCAGCAGAGCTAAACCACAATGGTACAATCTTTTACAAGAGTGTGCTATTGCTGGCGTATGCTGATGATATTGATATCATTGGCCTTAACAACCGCTCCGTACACACAGGCACAAAATGCCTAATAAATCTAATAAGATTGTCTTCATGATCAGTTTTTGGGCAAAGGGGTAGTCGCAACGGTGGAAACGAAGAAAAAACTATAGGGAAATCTCTTTGGTTTTAAGAAGAAATTCTTATTAAAAAAACTATACATTTAGTACAAAGGTGTAGTTAGACGCTGGCAATTATTAGTATACGATGGCCGGATGGTTAGCAGCTGGGTTTAGCATTCGAAAAATTGTAAGTTCGATTCTCTCTCTTTTTTTCCTAATTAGAAATGTTAAAAAGAAATCTTCTCAATTATATTTATGTGATTTTCCTTTGAAAACATTAACAACTATACACATATCAGTAATTGGACGCTAGCAATCAAAAGTGAACGATGGCCTGATGGTTAACAGCTGGGTTTATCATTCCGAAAATTGTAAGTTCGATTTTCGGTGAGGGCAATATCATTTTATTTTTCATTTAAAATATTAAAAAGAAAATCTTCTTAATAACATTAAAAATACTGTCTCTACAATAATAAGAAGCACATCTTCTTGAAGAAAAACTATACAGATCTTATCATTTTTGTTCTATTTTATTAGGTACATTTGGCTCTGTGTAAGCGCTGCCTTATCTGGACTGGAGGAAACGAAAAAAGTGGGTCTTGCGGTCAACGAGGACAAGATCTGCTGTCATCAAAGAAAGAATCTGCGCACCTGCGCCTTGGCAGCCAAGTCACCGTTGATAGCTACAAATTTGAAACGGTGCACTATGGTTCAAAATTTAATTTTTGAGGAATAAAATAGTTTGGGTTAATCTATCGGTCTAAAAGTTTTCATAAGTATTTATAGATGAAAATAACGTCTTGTGAAAAAAATGGGCGGTTCACACCCCAACTAGGTAGCAGACTCTCTTTCTAGCTAACGCAATGCATGCGCAGAGTATATGAACCGGCGTTTCATTGTCCAGTTCGCAAAACCGACAAATTGTTGTATCTGATAGATTCTGCTTACTCAGGTGATAACGCAGACCGCAATGTCCCATAAAATACCCAGTGAGGGTTCTTAGATCCACCCTCCTTAGATTGATGAGCCTGGCTGATGCTCTTTGTGGGGGTTCTATAAAGAGTTTGGCCTGCCTCTGTCCTAGGCTGCTAAGCTAATGCTGCCTAAACTGTTTATTTTCTTAGTTGCTTATGGTCTCCTATACGTGGGCCTTCGTGAGTCCACAAAAGGGTTCCGGACCATAATATGCTGTTAGAGCATCATGTTTTGCCAGGTGATCTGCTTTTTCGTTGCCGTCATGCCCTTCATGCCCTGGGACCCAACCTAGCAAAACTTTGTTTTTAGCTCCCAGATCATTAAGGACTGCGACGCACTCATCGACAAGCTTCGAAGTTACAGTGTAAGACTGCAAGGCACGTAGGGCGGCCTGACTGTCCGACATAATGTAGATTCGCCTAGAGGATAGTCTTCGTCGGAGGCATTCTCTGCCAAATAATTCTATTGCATGGATTTCCGCTTGAAAGATAGTGGGGTAGTTACCCATCGGTACCGATTTTTTGTAATTTGGTCCATAGATACCAGCTCCTGTTTTGCCATCTTCCAGCTTCGATCCATCCGTATACCTAATCTCCGAATCGGATTCAGCATAAGGATTCCCTGTGTCCCAGAGCACTCGATCTACGATCGAAACTCCAAAGTTTCGCATGATCCTGAGCGTAGGAGTTATTGTATCACTTACTTGCAATATAGGACTATTTACGAAATTCTTCACTATCTTCATATGTCGTGTCAGATTTCCGATTTTTAGATCGGAAATGTTTTGTAGTCTTAATGCAGCAAGTGTGGCGTCCTTCTCTATCAGAATAGGGAAAGGAGGTATTCCCACAAGGGCACTTAAAGCATCAGCAGGGCACGTTCTCATTGCACCTGTTATACCGACACAGACTAGCCGATGCAGCTTACTTAACTTAGTTGCCGCTGTTCTTTGAGCATCTTTGCCACCAGACTAGAGAAGCGTATGTGACTATTGGCTTCACAACTGTATGAAATGACCAGTACGTCATTTTGGGAGACAGCCCCCATGTTTTCCCATAAAGTCTAGTGCAGGCGAAAAAGCCCCTCATTGCTTTATTTATGGTAGCTCCAAATGAGCATTCCATGTGAGGGTTTTATCCAATGTTACTCCTAGGTATTTTGCTTCCGTCGAAAAACCTATGCGGCTGCCTCCTAGGGACGGCTGTAACATAGAAAGCTTTCTTCGCCTCGTGAAAGGCACCAAGACTGTTTTATTTGGGTTGATAGATAACCCTTTGTTAGCACACCATCTTTCAATGATGCGCAGGGCTTGTTGCATGCGATCGGATATTGGTTCTCCATGCATTCCAGTTACGCAGACTACTAAGTCATCCTCATATCCCTGTACGTCAAAGCCATTGCCCTTCAAAAGATGAAGAAGTTCGTCTATGACTAGGGTCCACAGTAGAGGAGAAAGTACACCTCCCTGAGGGCATCCTCTTGTGGCCACGATTGAGTCAGACTCCCTCCTAGCTCAAAGCTGATTTTTCCTTGCTTTTGCATGGCCAGGACCCAGCGAGTGATCATTGGGCTTACGTCCTGGCTAATCATGGCTTCCTCAATGGCATGATACGTCGTATTATCGAAAGCGCCTGATATGAGCGTTTCTTTTTCAAGTGATCCAAGTTTCAACCGTCATGCTACGGATTTTATTCCGAAGAGATTTTTGACCGAAAAAAAAATGTCGAAAAAATGCAAATGACCGAAAAAGGTCGAAATTTGGATGCTTAATGTAAAACTTCGGAAATTTGGGTTTAACAACGTGTTTTATGACAGTATACAATTATTTATCACTTCCTTACCTCTTATCAAGAACTTTTCAACCATTTTCCAATACAAAGCATATTCAACTTTTCCCCTTGTTAGAGGTAACAACAGAAATATTCTCAGATATTTTCGGCCTACAAACTGCACATGTAAAAATTACGATTGAGAATGACTTATGATTTGTACTTATGAAAAGCATAACACTAATCATTTGGCAATGATCATTTCGAGAAAGTGACCGTTATCTTTTTGAGCTAAACTATGCTGGAGTCACCAATGCCAAATTAAATCGATGTGGCTTTGATGCGAAGTCTATGTACATTTGTTTCGCTATATATGTACATCGATGCTTCGACTTGGTTAGTTTTCTTATATGTGTATGTTTTTTTAATTACGTGCATATTTTTGAACAAGGAAAAGATGTTGGTCCAATTTACTTTTGTTTTTGGACAAGTGAGAAACCGAAATAACGTTTAAATTTTCAAAACTTCACAATTTTTATAGAAACATCGATGTATCGATTCATCAAATATTTACGTGACTATAAAAGTCGCCAAGAGTCGAAATTTTTCGGACATCTTTAAACCGGAGATTCGCTTCTGAGAGGTTGTTGTTAATTATATTATGAAGAGCTTAAGAGTTTGTGTTTGTAACTTTATCGTCAGGTTTTATATTTGCTTGCAAAAGCTATTGCAAAAAACCAAAAAAAATAATACTCAACATTAATATATAAGATGTAGAAACAATGTAATGAATGATGTGTTAAATTCGCGCTGGTATTTCTCTATACAGCCTGCCTGGCTCTTAGCTACATTCCGTGCTCCTGGAGAAGTGCCACGGTAGTGTTTATTCCTAAGGCGGGGAAGGCGTCTCATTACGAGCCGAAGGACTACAGGCCGATCAGTCTCTCATCCTTTGTGCTCAAAACCTTCGAGAGGATAATAAATGAGAAGGGAGACTATTGATAGCAACCTGATCTGTAGCTATCAGCATGCATACACCAAAGGGAAATCTACAGAAACTGCGCTTCACAGCCTAGTTTCTGTTATTGAAAAATCGCTGTATGAGAAGGAGTACTGTCTTGCGGCCTTTTTAGATATTGAAGGAGCCTTCAACAACATAAGCCCTGATGCTATAAACACCGCTTTAACAAGTCTGGGCATAAGCAGGTCTCTTATTGGACTTATTGATCAACTGCTAAGGGGTAGACGAAAAGTTTCATCACTGGGCTCGGTTGACTTATCACGCTATGTCACAAGGGGAACGCCTCAGGGTGGTGTTCTCTCCCCGCTTCTATGGAACCTCACTGTCAACTCGATGCTGCGAGACACAAGCTGGGGGGGCGGGAAGGTAGTGGCATATGCAGACGACTTAGCTATAGTATATAGGGGCAAATTCCCACAAACCCTGTGCGACTTGATGCAAGTAGCACTGCGAGAGGTTTCCTCATGGTGCTCGCGCTGCGGACTGAGCATCAACCCGGGAAAAGTAGAACTGGTTCTTTTCACCAACCGCTATAAGATACCACCGCTAACACTACCAAAACTGAATGACGTGCACCTGAACCTGGCTGACAAAGCCAAGTTCTTAGGCACAGTTCTGGATAGGAAACTAACCTGGAAGGAGAATGTTCTTCAGCGCCAGAAGAAAGCGTGTATTGCACTCTACACATGCAAAAGAGCCATTGGGAAGAAATGGGGGCTCAGCCCCAAAATATGCAAATGGATCTACACCGCAATCATTCGACCAATCATGCTCTATGGAGTTGTGGTATGGTGGCCTGCGCTGAGCAAGGCAACAAACCTTAATCTGCTAGGTAAAGTACACAGATCTTGCATGATCTGTATAAGCGGTGCGTTAAGAACAACGCCCAATGAAGCACTCCAGGCCATTCTTGGCATTTTGCCACTCGATCTGGAAGGGCACCGGGTAGCAGCAGCATCGGCTCTGCGTCTAAGGGAAACGTCCGGCTGGGGCGCAAGCACTACTGGACACGCCTGTATTTTGGGATCCTATAGCTTTCTTCCGCTGAGCACGGATCGTTGTGCGACCACAACAGTCGGAGATAGCTGTTTTAAAATCAACATTCCCAGCAGGGAAGAATGGGAGAGCACGGATCGGAGTCCCGCCACTCATGGCGGCACTTCCATTTATACTGATGGCTCGAAGTTAGACGGCAGAGTTGGAGGAGGGGTTTATTCAAAGGATCTGAACCTTGAGCTCTCCTTCAGACTACCTGATCACTGCAGTGTCTTCCAGGCTGAAGTTTCAGCAATCATGGACGCCGCGGCTTGGATAGGCCAACACACTATCGGACACGACATTTTTATATTCAGCGACAGCCAGGCGGCCATCAAATCCCTTGGCTCTTATTCGTTCAACTCTGAACTGACGCTCAGCTGTCGTCGATCTCTACAAGAGATGGCCCAACAGAATCGCGTGAACCTCACATGGGTCCCGGGGCATAGGGACATTGAGGGAAATTGTAGGGCAGACGAACTTGCGAGGCAGGGCACGACCAAGCAGGTTCTTCGGGATAAAGAGCGCTTAGGTATGCCGTTTGCCACATGCAAGCTTATGCTGAAGGAGTATACACTCCGCCAAGCCAACGAAAGATGGCTGCAATCTCCAGCATGCCGGATATCCAAAGAAACCTAGCCGAAATGGGATCATAAAAGATCAAGACAAATTTATGCCCTAAGGAGAAGAGAAATCTCCATATTAATAGGCGTATTGACTGGGCACTGCCTCATTGGTAGGCACGCAGAAAGACTTGGTGTGCCCTACCGACGATGCTGTAGGAGTTGTAAGGATGATGAGGAGGAGGAAACGGTGGAGCACCTCATCTGCAACTGCCCGGCTTTAAGTGGCGCGAGAATGCGCTTTTTGGGAGTTCCCTTCCTGGTTAGCCTACGCCAGGTCACGGAGCTGGACATAAAGGACCTGATGGCCTTCATCAAGTCATCTAAATGGTTCGAGGAGGAGTAACGGTGTCGGTATAGGAAAGTCAGTCCCGGGATTCTGCTATGTGGAGAATTCCGTTAATACCGGGATTTTCCATATGGCAGGGTCCCGGAACTGACTTTCCTAGTGTTGGTGGTATCACAACGGGCCTTTTAATACTGGCCTAGGTGTGCCTCTACGGTAGCCACTTGAACCTAACCTAACCTAATCGATTTTCGTCAACTTTAGCCGGCTCTGGCGTCTTTACTGTTTTAAGTAGCCACTCAATATTTGTCAGAAATTAAGGGTACATTTCCTAGAAGAAATTAACCCATCCATCGGCCAAAAAACCCCACTCCTTAATAGATATATATATGTCGTCGTGTGTAGACGTGTTTTCTTTTGCTTCGTGCTATTTAGTATCTCGAATTTCTTTTTTGCAAAGTTATCTTTTTTATAAGACATGCATTAGCAACAATCAATATTTTGTTCTGACTGTAATGGCCACATTAATCATGGCAGTGCTATAAAGTGCAAAATATGTGAAAGTTTTTATCATTATTCATGTGCAAAACTGTTTAGAAACAACACCAATAACACGGGTTCTAAAGCTTGTAAACAGCAATGCAGTGATACAAATAACTCTGACAATGATGTTCAGCTCGTTGAACCTTTGTGTAAACAGCAAGGCAGTGATACAAATAACTCTGCCAATGATGCTCAGCTCGTTGAACTTTTGTGTGACAACAACAATAGGCAAAAATCATCTGTGTCCAAAAAATCGACGCTTAATATGCCCTCTCGCGAAAATAAACGCACGACAAACTCAAAACCTGTTAATGCAGCTTACAATCTCCGTTCGCATGGCTCTCTTTCTAACAACACTAATGCAAATCACACTGTTTTTACGTCTGCTGCTACTGCCTCTGCTGCGTCAAATGATTGCGCTACGCCTACACCTTCGCTTTCTTCTGCCAATACTCAATTACCAAACATCTATTATAATGCGATTGATGCTAGTGATAAAAATTGCGGTACCGAAAATAATATTAATACCGAAAGCATTAATGATGCTGAAGATAATAATAAGCAAATAAGGGTTGGTGGTAACAATTTCGGCACCAAAAATAATAATAAGCAAAGAAGTGTGGTTGTTGGGTGCAATGCATCCAGTGAGCTTGAAGTCGTTGAGAAAAAGTGGGTGCATATTTCGTCTTTCAAACCCACTGTTACTGCTGAAAATGTCGCTGAGTATGTAGCCAAACATCTTGGGATTGCTAGTAGCTACATAACGTGCATTATTCTCTTAAAAAATGGCACTTCTCTGGATGACGTGGAGAGAGTAACTTTTAAACTTGGCGTTTCTCCTGCTTTTTATGATTCTCTTTTTGATGAAAATTTATGGCCATCAGGTATCATTATGCGGCCATTTCGTAATTTCACAAAAGAATAATTTATGTGTAGATTCTTGCTTGCCTAGTTCTAGTAATAATAATTTGTTGAAGTGCTACTTTCAAAATATCTCGGGAATGCGAACTAAGGCCAAGGACGTATTTTTAACCACCTCTCGGTGTGAATACGATGTTTACGTTCTAGTTGAAACATGGTTAAATAGTAGTTTCGCCGACTCAGAATTTTTTGATCCCAACATTTTTAACATTTATCGCAAAGACCGGGATGCAATTAAGACAAACTGCTCAAGGGGTGGGGGCGTTTTGATAGCGGTCAATCGAATGTTTCACTCTTCTATATTTCAATTAGATAATGCTGATTCACTTCTTGATCAGCTGTGTGTATGTGTTCTTGGAAATCTCGGTTAACTATTTATTTGTGCTTCTTTTATTCCACCTACCAGTTCTGATTCTCTATACGCTGATCATATAAGCAATATTGTAAATTTGGTCGAAAACAATGAAGATTGTCATTTTTGCATTTTAGGTGATTTTAATCTCAATAAAATTGTATGGTCTAATTTTTTCGATAATGGTATCTTAACACCTACAGATATAAATAGTTCGCTTGAAATAAATTTTATCGACAGCCTTTTTAGTGTTAACCTGACTCAAATTAATTCATTTTACAATGAGCTCAGTAATATTTTAGATCTTATTTTTGTTGATGAAAATTTAATTTTTGGAGTCTCTGAATCTAGTTTCCCAATCTGCAAATGTGATAAGCACCATGTTCCACTTTCTCTCTCCCTTGAATTCTGTAAATTTATCTCAGAGCCGACGAGTTTGTCTAATACCTGTTTCAATTTTCGCGACGCTAATTTTGACTCTTTAAATGCCAAGCTTCTAGAATTGGACTGGAAATCTATTTTTTCCTCGGAAAGTGTGGCGGATTGCTTCGACGCTTTTCTTTTGAATACTAACGATATCTTTGCTAATACTCTGTCTCCTATGCCAGCGCGAATTCATAAACTTCCGTGGTATACGAAAAATTTAAAGAAATTGAAGAATCTCAGAAACAAGCATTACAAACTGTATAATACTTCCAATGATGTATTCCATAAGGATAAATATATTCAATATAGCAAAAATTTTAATGTTCTTGATAAGTTTTTATACAATCAATATATCTCTCGCTACGAAGAAGACCTGAAGGTAAACCCAAAGGCCTTTTGGAAATATATTCGGTCGAAAAAAGGTTGTTCAAATATTCCGACCTGTATGTCGTATTGTGGTGTCACCTCAGAATGCCCCTTGGACTCCGTAAACCTCTTTGCCGATTTCTTCAAATCGAATTTTGTATCGAGTCAATCGGTTATTAACTTCTGTGGCAACGTTGAACAAACGGTCGATTTCGGATCCATGCTGGTCACGGAACTTGACATAATTGATGGCATATCTTCCCTAAAAACATCTTTAAAAAGCGATATGGATGGGATTTCGTCATTCATTTTGAAGAAATGCAGTGTTTCTTTTTGCGTCCCACTAACCTACATATTTAACCTTTCACTAGCTAAAGGTGAATTTATCGATCGGTGGAAAATAGCCTCCATCTCTCCTATTTTTAAATCGGGCAATAAAAATGATGTAGCTAACTACAGACCCATCTCCAAACTTTCGACATGCTCGAAACTCTTTGAGAAAGTAGTTAAATCGAAGTTGTCTTTTGCAATAAAGGGTTCCATCGATGAGTCCCAACATGGCTTTTTAAGTGGTCGCTCGACGTTTACAAACCTAGCCTCTTTTTCTCAATTTTGTGTCTCGTCATTTAAAAATGGTCATCAAGTTGACGTTGTTTATACTGACTTCGCAAAGGCCTTTGATACTGTCACTCACAGCATTTTATTGCGTAAGCTTGAGTTGATTGGTTTCCATTCAACATTTCTATGCTGGATTGGATCATATCTCTCCAATAGAACCTCGTTTGTTGAAATTGAGAACGTTAAATCTTACTCGTTTGTAGCCACTTCCGGAGTGCCTCAGGGAAGTATACTTGGACCAATTTTATTTCTTCTCTTTATAAATGATATAGGAGCCTGCTTTAAAAACGAACAATACTTACTCTATGCAGATGATCTAAAAGTTTTTAGAACGATCGCGAGCATGTCGGATGTATCTCTCTTACAAGATGATTTAAATAGTTTAACCAATTGGAGTGTTATAAACAATTTACACCATAATATTAAAAAATGCTTTCATATGACACTTTCAAAAACAACACGTATAATTCTACGTATGCGCTTTTTGATCATAATCTTGGTACTGTCTGCGAATTTGTAGATCTTGGGGTAATGTTTGACTCTAGTTTCTCCTTCAGAAATCATATCAGCTTCATTATTCCGAAGGCCTATTCCAATCTCGCGTTTTTGCGGCGATATGGCAGAGACTTCAAAGATCCTTACTCAAGGAAAAGCTTATATAATTCCCTAGTACGTTCAAAACTGGAGTTCGCATCTATAATTTGGAATCCGATTTACTCTGTCCACTCTCATAGACTGGAAAGAGTACAAAAGAGTTTTATTCGATTTGCTTTCCAACCGCTTCATTTCGCTGAACCGCTGCCATCATATAGTGAACGGTGTGCCCTCATTTGCATGAAGTCGCTTGCATCTAGACGTTCCATTCAATCTTTAATGTTTGTATATGATTTAATATGTGGCTTGGTTGATTGCCCGGATTTGCTGGCACAAGTAGGCTTCTATGTACCAAGTAGAACTCTCCGTGCGCAATATCCGTTCCAAGTTTATCTAATAAGAGCTAATTACCATAATCATGACCCTATTTCTAGGGCCCTCGGTGAATTTAACGAAATTTTTCGTAGTCTTGATCTTGATTTCGCACTCCCGAGATCGTGTTTCTATGCTAAATTATTTTCATATTATGTTTAATTTTAAATATTAATAGGTATCTAGACTTAAGGTTCTAATTTGTACACGCTAGTCTGTAAGATTTCTGTAATCAAAGACTCAATAAACGAATTGAATTGAATTAAATTATTATCTCAAAATTTGTCAATTTCCAAAAATCATGGTTTTCAGGCTCGAAAATGGACATGTTTATCAAGAGATAAAAATACGAATTTCTCATGGACTTTAGTCCTGATCTTTAGCTTCAAACACCTCAACATTTCGTTTTGTTATTTTTGATAATAAGGGGCTCTGCTGATGGATCTCCTAAACCAATATACATTTTTTTTTCAAAGAAAATTTTTGTATCATTTTTGGAACTTTTTTCAAGCACCCATTACACAGTCTAAAACAGTAAAGACGCCAGAGCCGGCTTGGCCAGTTGACGAAAATCGATAAAAAAATACTTATTTTCAGTACCGGGTTTTTAATACTAGGTACTCGCTATATGATTTAATATTTATATTTAAACAAACTACTATCTTTTCCCTTTAAAACGCTATATCGAATGTAAAGATATCACTAGTGAAAACATTTTTACAGCTAAAATAGGTAGGCCTGAAAATGACGTTTTTCAAATTTTGAAACTTGACCAGTCCGAAACCAGTGGTTATAAAAAATAAATGTGTGTCAATATGTTCCCTTAGGACCCTAAAGAAGTGTCCCTCAAAGTTTGAGCGAAATCCGAGACTAGCCAGCTTTTTGAATTAGACGTTTTCATATGGATTGTCCCAATACAAAAAAAAACTTGTTTGATTTTATTTTATTTATTTTTTTTCATACAAAAATATAGAGTTAGTCTTGTAAATATGTATTTTAGTAAAAGTCCGTATGAAGACCCCATTTTTGAAATATATTGATTTTGTAGAGAATTTAATAAGCAATCGAATGCTATTATTTAGAACTAAAAATGTTGTGGGTAACACTGTGCAGTTGCAATGTTAAAAATGCAATTGTTGTAATAAAAATAAAAAAATTGCAAAATGCAAAAAATTTATTAAGGAACGCAAAGCCTGATTCATTTACTTTCAAATGAGCTCAAGTTGAAGTTTGTAGCATTAGTACAAGCCGAGATATGACAGATTGAGTAGGTACATGTTTTCATTAGTTTAAGAAAAATTCCAAACTTTGACAGATCATATCTTCGAAGAATATCGAAAAATTGGCAAAACAAAAAATACGTGTCAAATCAATTTATAGTCCCTACGTGTATACCGAATTTGAACAAAATCCGTGACATGACGATTGATTTTTTACAAAATTTGGATCACTTGAAAAATAAACGCTCATATATCGATGAATGCACACACGGCTATGTTTTTAGACTCTATGGCCTTTTCAATTTTTTCAGTAAGGCAATGAATAGCAGTCTCCGTGGATTTTCCGGGTTGGAAGGCAAATTGGTGTGTACACAGAGGGTGCCTCTTTAAGTTTTCTTCCCTAATGTGCTGATCTAAAATTTTATCCATTCCCTTTAGCAGAAAGGAACTGAGACTTATTGGTCGATATGACGATGGCAGATTTTCCGGTTTCCCTGGTTTCGGTATAAATACAACCTTAACCTCTCTCCACCTGTTGGGAATATATCCTAACAGCAGGGATGCTCTATACAATTTTGATAGGACTGGAGCTGTATAGTTGATTCCTTGCTGTAACAGACAAGGACAGACCCCATCCGGTCCGGGAGATTTGAAAGGACTGAAAGTCGATAAAGCCCATTGGACCTTCTTAACATTGGTTAGCTTTGTCGCCAGGCTCTTTTCTCTACCACTAATTGTTGGAGAATTATCTACTACGGGATATGAGTGTTGATAGCCTGGTATACAGTCCGGAAAGTTAGTAGCAAGCAAAAGTTTGCAAAAGGCTGCTTCGTATAGCTCCCATTTGAGTTCTTCAGAGTACCAATGACGTTGCTATGGCCTCTCGCAAGGGCTTTTTGGAGCCGCACTGCCGTAGGCAGATCTTTAATATTTTCGGAGTGTTCTTTCCAGATTGCCCTCTTAGATTTTCTAAGTTCTCTTTTATAAGAAGTTAGAGCATTTCTATAGGAGACCCAGACTCCAGTGTCTTTAGCTACATTAAACAGCCTTCTGGCTTTACATCTTAATTGTGCAAGCTTTTTGTTCCACCAAGGAACATCACGTTGTATACGTTGACTTGTTTGGGGACAACTCTCGTAGAAAGCTGTTGTGATATCTGAGTGAAGCTATTCAGCCTCTCTCTCGAGCTCCCGCACCGTAGTTATTGGTTGGTGCAAGCAATTGCCGCGTTCTCCCATGGTAAAGCGAAATAGTTCCCATTCATTTTCCTCGGATTTCTGAAAACGGACTCATGGTCAGAGAAGTGGCCCATGTCGAATACAATATGTTTGTGGTCCGACATTGATTCCTCTCCCGAGACGTGCCAATTTGTGACAGCGAAGGCCATATTTTGGCTACATAGAGTAAGGTCAAGAACCTCATCTCTAATAGCGTTAACAAAAGTGGGTTCATTAACACGGTTCATTACATTGATATTGTGACTACTAATAAACTCCAGGAGGTGCTCCCCCTGTTATTTATGTTCGTACTACCCCAAGCTGTATGGGAGGAGTTTGCGTCACAGCAGAGGACCCATGGTATACCCTTCTGTTGGCAATACTCAATGAGAGGTTTGGATTCAGCAGTTGGGGCTGTTTCCTCCTCACCCGGAAAATAAGCTGATGCCAAAATTGCCCCTTCTTCGCCTCTTGGGGTTGGAATTTTTACCCAAACTGCAACCAAATCAACCGTCATGAACTGTAGGAGCGGAACAAACTCCAGTTTCTTGTTTAGAAGCATCGCCGCCCTGGGAAGGGAACCGGTGGCATAGATTAATTTTCCGTCAGTACTGCTTAAAACCTTTTACAGAATCATGTAAAATCCATGGTTCTTGAATGAAGGACACTCCCAGACCCTCTCTGCTGAATCTTCGGCTAAGAACATACGAAACTGCCTTGGCATGGTGAAGATTCACCTGGAGGCATTTTAGACGCCTCGAACTGCGAGTGTTTGCTGGGAGGGCTGACATTATAAAGATTTTTTGCGGTCCCTATCCGCCACCGATGACTTTAGGTTGCCGCTGAGCAAAGCATCCCCATTAGATGCCTGACTTTGGCCCGTTTTTTTTGTCGACTCCGGGTCTAGAGTTCTCACTACGTAATTGATTTGTTTGCCGGCTTTGAGAGGGCGATGGAGTCTCGATAAACGTAGCTTCTGCTGTGGATTTCAGCTGAAGCTTAGTTTGTACATCCTACAAGCCTTGCGTCACCTCTGCCGATTTAGAGCTGCAGGCTGTTTGTTCTACAGCCTTCTTTTCTACCGCAACATTTTCAACACTGCCGCTGGCTTCATCATCTACCTGTGGCAGAGACGGTTTGGTTTTAAGCCGCAGTTTCACTTTGGCATACGCCAAACTGATGATATTATTATGGTGACGGATCGTTTCAGCTGACATCGGATATACAGCTATCGCGATTTCCGCCACTGTGGCCCTACTTGTCCGATTGAGGGTTCCCCAGTATCTGGTGTCTAGGGCCGGGTTTTGAACAGAAATAACTCTGAGGATATGCTCGTTTGAGGGGCAATCGTCCTCTTTAAAATACCCCACAAAGATAATGCGACGGGGTACTTCCGCATCCGAGACTACCTTCAGTTTCACCCCCTCCCAAAGAGTTAGTTTTGGGACGATGTCTTTTAACCACTCTGCAGTATTAGAATCATCGCAGACAATTGAAAGCCATCCTTGGCGAATCGCGCAGCCCGTGAAGCGAAGTTTAAACACTTCATTCAAAATGGCCCTCCTTATGATCTTCAGTTGTTCAGAAGACCAGATGGTACTAGGATAATCCTGTGGGATTATGCCCAGCTTAATAGCTGTCAGGGTATCTCTAAAAGATACTGATGACACACCGCCAGGATAAGCCGCGGTTACTAAGGCGCTGGCTGCCTCTCCATCAGGAGGAGGCATCTGCCTTGTCCTCTTTTGTAAATTTGTTGGGGTAAGGCGGTTTCGTATTTGATACCCTTAGCCAGGAGTTTCTTAAGAAGCTTACGAGCGTCACCATTCAAGTGCTTACGTTTTCCAGCATTTTCAGTATCATGGGGGGGGGGAGGCTATTCAGCCCCGCCATGCCTGCAGCTTCAGCTTTTGATTCGGTATCAACCGAAAGGCCAGATCTGGCCTGATCATTTGAAAGCAGTTCAACTTTATCATGACCTAAAGTATGGTTTTTCTCATTTAATTGGTACAAATATTTCCCACGAGTATAGGGAAAAGAAGGTCAGCTGGGACATAGCCCCCCATATCCCAGTAAGACTGATTACAACCAGAGGGCGTCAGGTGTCTGGAGGCCACCGTTATAAGACACACTAACGTAGTGCCATTCATCCCATGAGCACGGTACGGTACGTAATCCCGAGTGTGATACGGGTTTTATTGAGTTGTCCTCTCTTTGGATTTTAGTCCCCTTTTACGACAAGCATACCTACCGCGGGCATATTCTAGAACCCCAACCCGCAGGGTTTCGAAACGGGGTGGCCCCCTCGGCAGTGGTTTCTCAGCAAAAATTCAACTGATTTGTAGGTGTCATTCGGAGTCGGCAAAAAACTGTAGGTTCGACCAATTTGTAGGAAAAAATTCAAAAGCAGAGGTTATAACGATAGCCTGTAGGTATTTCGCCGCCATACAATTTTTATTTTTTTAAATAGATTTATCTAATCATAAACAGGATAGTTTGGTATGCCTTTCGATGTAAACCGAATTTATTTTGTCACCCTCGCAGCTTCGTGTTAGCGCTTTTTCTGCATTGCACTGCAGACCGTATTTCAGCCACTTTCTTTTGGCATTTATGCCAAAAAAAATTAGCTTTGCCTTTTATTGTTTCAATTTCTTCCTCTCATAGCTGTTCTTCAATCTTCCAACAACCCAATTGAACACCGCAACAAAATCTTTAATATTATCAATTTAAACTTTGAAAATTTCCTTATTTTTTGCTATAGTTTGCTCTGAAAAAAGTGAAATTGTAATCTCGCTCGCAAACTCTCACACATAAAATAACATTTGAACTAAAGAGAACAGTATTAGCTGTAACTACATATGTATATAATTTGTATTGGTCCTATTTGATCCAAATTATTTATATTCTACTTAACACAACACGGCTTACTCAAACACAAAAATTTATTACCAATTAATATTTTTTTACAAAAAACTTTTATTATTCTTGATTTTGCATACCTTCATTAATATTTTCCATTTTACAAACACACTATATTTATAAACGTTAACTTTTTATCACCTCTAGGGTTGTTCATATAACTTAAGTAAATTTTTTGTTACGTTTATAAAAATTTTACTAAGGCCCATTATCTCATCCACCCAATAAAGTGAACTTTACTTATCGGGCAGATTAACTATTCCTCACCTTAAAGTGGCCTGTAAATATTTTCAATTTCTCATCTTCCCGATAAAAATTAATTTGTGTCATGTAAAAATCTACTACGTTCACTGTTTTTTTTAAGAATGGCAATATATTTGACAATGACAATTTTATTTTGTTTCAGTCAAAAATATTTTAAATAAATTATGCTTAAAAAACAACGTGAAATGCTCCCACTCGAATTTGAGCGCAAACATCCAAATGATGCTGGCCTGATTACCGAAGTCGATTTTGCTGAGCTATTATTAGCCTATGCGCGGTTTTCACACAAAAAGAAGTCGCGCAACTTGAACGTGTCAAGCCTAATTCAAAGAGAATCCTTTGGGTATCTCACGAGATGATCATCTCGATTTCTTTCATTTTTTGAGTAACATCAATGATGTGGATACTGCTACGCTGAAGCATGTGGCCAAAACTGTTGCAATGGAGGATTATTTCCTAGTTTTGGCTATCGCGGGATACTTGCAGTTGAAGTGTTTATTATTTTCGATTTCTCCCTCATCCCTAAATCTCCGTCAGAAACCAATACGTTCACCGTATGGGCCTAGAGAGAGGCGCTTAAAAATATGGCTTTCGGAAAATTAGGAGTACAACTTCTGCCTTCAATGCCATAAACACTCAAATAGTTGACGGACTCAACCAGAAAAGGACTAACTACAGGACGGTCCTAGTTGCCCTTGATCTACCTTCAAGCCTTTCAGCTGGTTTCCGATTTGGACGATTCATCACTCCCCCTCCTGTCTTTAAGGTTGGTCAGCTAACTATCTGAGTGGTCGTCAAACGTCTGTCGTTTTTAGGAACAAAAAGCAAAAAAGCAGGCCCTGAAGCACATTCATGAGACATCTGTTGGCCGTTTTGCATACTCCAACACTTCATGTTGCTGAGGAGGAGCGTCATCTTCCTCGAGAGATAAGGATCACTTTGGCTCAATTACGTTCTGGATATCGTAGCAGGGTAAACTCCTACTTATCCACCCTGAACCCCTGCGGAATGAGAGGCCGGCATGCGGCTCGTCTCCTCATAACGCCAACTATTTATTCACCTGCTCTTCGGAGCCCACTCTTCTAACACCCATTTCCTTTGGTAGAACCCTGTAAAAACTGCTGATTTCTTAGAACTCAAGTTAGAAGACATTGATGACAATTTCGGTCAAGGAAAAGTACACGTTTGGGCAGGGGGTAGCTTCGATACAACAACGACAACAAGACGGGCGCTTTAGGCTAATGATAAACTTTATTCACTTCACATTAAAGTGAGGCCAAGTCTATCTGGACACCTCTCATTTAGGTTCCAGTGCCCACCTCACATTAGCCTTTTCGGTGAAAACCGAGTGAAGTTTGTGTCTCTCATAGCAAGAGAAGTAGAAGTATGTGTCAATTGACTCGTCTGCGGCAGTCCAGTGGATTCCCTCGCCAGCTCATTAAAGGCGCAGTTCCCTGGTACACCACTACAGCCCGGGACCCACATCACTGTTGTGGCGCACCTCAAGGCTAAGCCTTCTAAGGGAAACGTCCGGCTGAGGCGCAAGCTCTACTGGACACTCCAGTATTCTGGGATCCTACAGTTTTCTTCCGCTGGGCACAGATCTGTGTGCGACCACAATAATCGGAGATAGCTGTTTCAAAATAAAGATTGAAGAGTGGAAGAGGATAGATCGGAGTCCCGCTACTCATGGCGGCATTTCCATTTTTACCGACGGCTCGAAGTTAGACGGCAGAGTTGGAGGAGGGGTTTATTCACAGGATCTGAACCTCGAACTCTCCTTCAGACTACCTGATCACTGCAGCGTCTTCCACTCGGAGGTCTCGGCAACCCTGGACGCCGCTGCCTAGATAAGCAATCGTGGTATCGGAGAAGATATCGTTATTTTCAGCGAAAGCCAAGCGGCATCAAATCCCTTGGCTCCTACTCGTCCAACTCTGAACTGACGCTCAGGTGTCGTCGATCTCTTCAGAAGATGACACAACAGAACCGCGTAAACCTCACATGGGTCCCAGGACATAGGGACATTGAAGGAAACTGTAAGGCAGACGAGCTTACCAGCCAGGGCACTACCAAGCAGATTCTTCAGGATAAAGAGTGCTTAGGTATGTCGTTTGCCATATGCAAACAAATGCTGAAGGAGCACACACTCGTCAAGCCAACGAAAGATGGCTGCAATCCCCAGGGTGTCGGATATCCAAACAAACATGACCAAAATGGGATCTTAAAAGGTCTTGACCAGTGGTGGCCAAAATGCTAACTTCGAATGTACGTGTGCATAGGGATTATGCTTTTTTGGCCACCACTGGTCTAGACGCATTTATGCCCTAACTAAGAGGGAAATCTCCATATTGGTAGGGGTATTAACCGGTCACTGCATCATTGGTAGGCACGCAGAAAGGCTGTGTACCCTACCGTCGATGCTGTAGGAGTTGCAAAGATGATGAGGAGAAGGAAACGGTGGAGCACTTCATCTGCAACTGCCGGCTTTAAGCGGCGCGAGAATGCGCTTTTTAGGAGCTTCCTTCCTGGATAGCCTACGCCAGGTCACGGAGCTGGATATAAAGGACCTGCGGTGTACTAGCAACAAATTATTTGTGGCTTTAATTGCAATAAAACGAAATTATTTATGTAATTGTATTTTTTTTGTCGTTTTGATATTTTTTAATTAATTTCAAAATAATTTAAATGTCAGATATACAAATATAAACAAAACTGAAACATAGCTGGCAATGCTTCAGTTTAAAGTTAACAATAAATTTTAAAGGGCAGTTGAAGTGGCGGATAAATATATCTGCCCAATAAATTATAGGTAACTTGAGCAAACGGAAATACACTTATCTGCCCGATAAAGTGACCTTTAAAACTAAAGATAAGATGAGATAACGGGCCTAAGGCCCATTATCTCATCCACCCAATAAAGTTTACTTTACTTATCGGGCAGATTAACTATTCCTCACCTTAAAGTGGCCTTTAATTATTTTCAATTTCTCATCTTCCCGATAAAAATTAATTTGTGTCATGTAAAAATCTACTACGTTCACTGTTTTTTTAAGAATGGCAATATATTTGACAATGACAATTTTATTTTGTTTCAGTCAAAAATATTTTAAATAAATTATGCTTAAAAAACAACGTGAAATGCTCCCACTCGAATTTGAGCGCAAACATCCAAATGATGCTGGCCTGATTATCGAAGTCGATTTTGCTGAGCTATTATTAGCCCAATGCGCGGTTTTCACACAAAAAGAAGTCGCGCAACTTGAACGTGTCAAGCCTAATTCAAAGAGAATCCTTTGGGTATCTCACGAGATGATCATCTCGATTTCTTTCATTTTTTGAGTAACATCAATGATGTGGATACTGCTACGCTGAAGCATGTGGCCAAAACTGTTGCAATGGTGGATTATTTCCTAGTTTTGGCTTTCGCGGGATACTTGCATTTGAAGTGTTTATTATTTTCGATTTCTCCCTCATCCCTAAATCTGCGTCAGAAATAATTTGTGAAGAAACCCATACGTTCACCGTATGGGCCTAGAGAGAGGCGCTTAAAAATATGGCTTTCGGAAAATTAGGAGTACAACTTCTGCCTTCAATGCCATAACCACTCAAATAGTTGACGGACTCAACCAGAAAAGGACTAACTACAGGACGGTCCTAGTTGCCCTTGATCTATCTCCAAGCCTTTCAGCTGGTTTCCGATTTGGACGATTCATCACTCCCCCCTCCTGTCTTTAAGGTTGGTCAGCTAACTATCTGATTGGTGGTAAAACGTCTGTCGTTTTTAGGAACAAAAAGCAAAAAAGCAGGCCCTGAAGCACATTCATGAGACTTCTGTTGGCCGTTTTGCATACTCCAACACTTCATGTTGCTGACAAGGAGCGTCATCTTCCTCGAGAGATAAGGATCACTTTGGCTCAATTACGTTCTGGATATCGTAGCAGGGTAAACTCCTACTTATCCACCCTGAACCCCTGCGGAATGAGAGGCCGGCATGCGGCTCGTCTCCTCATAACGCCAACTATTTATTCACCTGCTCATCGGAGCCACTCTTCTAACACCCATTTCCTTTGGTAGAACCCTGTAAAAACTGCTGATTTCTTAGAACTCCCGTTAGAAGACATTGATGACAATTTCGGTCAAGGAAAAGTACACGTTTGGGTAGGGGGTAGCTTCGATACAACAACGACAACAAGACGGGCGCTTTAGGCTAATGATAAACTTGCCAGTGCCCACCTCACATTAGCCTTTTCGCTGAAACCCGAGTGAAGTTTGTGTCTCTCATAGCAAGAGAAGTAGAAGTATGTGTCAATTGTCTGCGGCAGTCCAGTGGTACACCACTACAGCCCGGGACCCACATCACTGTTGTGGCGCACCTCAAGGCTAAGCCTTCTAAGGGAAACGTCCGGCTGAGGCGCAAGCACTACTGGACACTCCAGTATTCTGGGATCCTACAGTTTTCTTCCGCTGGGCACAGATCTCTGTGCGACCACAATAATCGGAGATAGCTGTTTCAAAATAAAGATTGAAAAGTGGAAGAGGATAGATCGGAGTCCCGCTATTCATGGCGGCATTTCCATTTTTACCGACGGCTCGAAGTTAGACGGCAGAGTTGGAGGAGGGGTTTATTCACAGGATCTGAACCTCGAACTCTCCTTCAGACTACCTGATCACTGCAGCGTCTTCCACTCGGAGGTCTCGGCAACCCTGGACGCCGCTGCCTAGATAAGCAATCGTGGTATCGGAGAAGATATCGTTATTTTCAGCGAAAGCCAAGCGGCATCAAACCCTTGGCTCCTACTCGTCCAACTCTGAACTGACGCTCAGGTGTCGTCGATCTCTTCAGAAGATGGCCCAACAGAACCGCGTAAACCTTACATAGGTCCCGGGACATAGGGACATTGAGGGAAACTGTAAGGCAGACGAGCTTACCAGCCAGGGCACTACCAAGCAGATTCTTCAGGATAAAGAGTGCTTAGGTATGTCGTTTGCCATATGCAAACAAATGCTGAAGGATCACACACTCGTCAAGCCAACGAAAGATGGCTGCAATCCCCAGGGTGTCGGATATCCAAACAAACATGACCAAAATGGGATCTTAAAAGGTCTTGACCAGTGGTGGCCAAAATGCTAACTTCGAATGTACGTGTGCATACTGATTATGATTTTTTGGCCACCACTGGTCTAGACGCATTTATGCCCTAACTAAGAGGGAAATCTCCATATTGGTAGGGGTATTAACCGGTAACTGCATCATTGGTAGGCACGCACAAAGGCTGTGTACCCTACCGTCGATGCTGTAGGAGTTGCAAAGATGATGAGGAGAAGGAAACGGTGGAGCACTTCATCTGCAACTGCCGGCTTTAAGCGGCGCGAGAATGCGCTTTTTAGGAGCTTCCTTCCTGGATAGCCTACGCCAGGTCACGGAGCTGGATATAAAGGACCTGCGGTGTACTAGCAACAAATTATTTGTGGATTTAATTGCAATAAAACGAAATTATTTATGTAATTGTATTTTTTTTTGTCGTTTTGATATTTTTTAATTAATTTCAAAATAGTTTAAATGTCAGATATACAAATATAAACAAAACTGAAACATAGCTGGCAATGCTTCAGTTTAAAGTTAACAATAAATTTTAAAGGGCAGTTGAAGTGGCGGATAAATATATCTGCCCAATAAATTATAGGTAACTTGAGCAAACGGAAATACTTTTATTCATTTACTACACTAATGTGTAGTAAAACGTAATTATTTTTTTTGGTGAAAATCAAAAGTCGATAATTGGCTTTAATTCCTCAATATTTCGACTTGGAACCATAGTGCGGTGAGGGACTTCATCTTCTTGGAAACCAGCATTTACACCGAAAACGATATCAGTCTAGAAATCCAAGGGAGAATCACTCTTGCCAACAAGTGTTACTTTGGACTGAGTAGGCAATTGAGAAGTAAAGTCCTCTCTTGACAAACAAAGAGACGTTGTGAGCGGACGTGTTTTCACTGTGTCGTGGGGTGCGCGCATTTGATAATACGTTTTCATATATATATTTAATAACTCTTTTATTTACATGTTTTGCCCAAAATGCAATGAAAAGGTTGATCGCTCGGGCGTTCCTAAAATTGCGTGTGGTGACTGTGGTATCTATTTTCATGCCGCTTGTGCAAGGGTTACTGTTGCTGATTTGGATTACATGAAGGCGAATAATATCAAACATCGATGTGATACATGCAATGTTTTGCGCCGGCAATCTTTACATCTGCAGCCATTGCCGGGCGCTGCTTCTGGATTTACAGCGGATGGTGCTGCTGCGTCTGGATAGATGCTAGCTCCGCAAGCAGCCAACAAATCCTCAACAGCGTCACTGAGAGACCAAAGCAAGCCACCAACAACGGCCAAAAACAACAACCACAAAAGTCAACGAACAAAACCAGCGTTGATGCTCATAAAAATGCTAATGAGCAAAGCAGTGTGCAAAGAGACAAGTGTATTGAACTGGCGAGAACAGCAACTTTTAAGCAGCGCAGTCGACTTTGATGGGGTGCCGGAGCTAGCAAGTAAAAATGCGAATGAGTGCGCAAAACAAATTTTAGGCACTGTTTTAAACCTACCTGACTCTTCGAAAGAGATAAGCAGATGCTATGTTAAAAAGTTTAAGCGAACAAGTGAGCTCTGTGTTCACTTTTCATCGATTGAAGCCAATGTGATGGTCTAGAAATGTAAAAAAAAAAAAAAAACTAATGGCGGCGATATACCAACAGGTTATCATAACCTCTAACGATATTTTTAGCCGAGCTTCTCTTTCCAACTTGTGGTGTGTTGCTTTTTGAGTTCTCCTACAAGTTGGCGGGACCTACAGTTTTTTGCCGACTCCGAACGGCACTTGCAAAGCAAATGAATTTTTTGCTGAGAAGCTTCTCATGGCAGAAATACACCCGGAGAGTTTGCCAAACTACTGCCGAGGGGCGACCCCGTTTAGAAAAATTCTTTTTCTAAAGAATTTTTGATGTTACTTTTGCCGGGCATCGAACCGCCACGACTTGGTGTAGAAGGCCGAACACTTAACCGCTACACCACGGCGGCCGCCACCAGAAATGTAAAGCAAAGGGTAAATTGACGACTCATATTTTTGGTGATGGTAGCGGAAACAAAAACAACATCGACAGTCTCACTAGCTACAACCGAGCTTTGCTTACAGTGGCGAAGAAAACAAAAAAAGAGAAAAATTACAAGTTTCTGTGGGTGAAGAATGTAAGAATTTTGTTAGAAAAGTCTGATGGTGGCGAAGTTGTTTTCTTAAAAACTTTTGACGATTTGTCAAAAGTCAAGTAGTAGTAATTATTGTTATTAATTTAAATTTTGTATAATGTTTTTTAGCAATTTTTTAGATAAAAACAAATACGCCACAGTCAAACCTATTAGCCATTCGAATTTTTTATTTAATTTAAATAACTCTTTTATGGTAATTCACCAAAATATGCGAAGTCTGCGGCAAAATTTTGATTTATTGCTCTGCAATCTAGAGGTGTTTAACAACCCTCCGGATTTAATTTTTGTTTCAGAAATCTGGATATACTCTAATGAAACCCGTGATTTTACAATACCTGGTTATAATTTTTTTGCAAACACTACACAGACCAAAAACGTACATGTTTTTACGAACAAAGTTTCATAGAAGTACGCGCTGGTTTTTCTTAAAATATAAGAAAAAATTCATAGAATCTAAGAAAATTTTCTTACAATTTATGAATGAATACATGCTTTCTGTGGATTTGTTTACATATTTTACGAAAAAGTGCTTATATTCTAGGAAATGTTCGTAAATTTCTACGAAAAAGTTCTTTGGAGAGGTTTTAACGAACAATTCTTAAAATCTATGTACTTTTTCATTGGATACATGAACTTTTTTGGTTCAGTGTAATGACTCTTATTCTGCAGGTGGTGTTGGAGTTTTTGTGCGTAGCAGTTACGAATGTGATATTTTAAAAGTTACATTAAGTATCTCCAAAAAGCTTTTTAGTTTTATGTGTGTTTATAGACTGCATGCGGTCTGTGTTCAAACGTTTTTGGAAGAGTTTTCAGGTCTTCTTTGTAGGGAAAATTCTGGTAATATTGCTTTATTAGGAGATTTTAATTTAGATATACTAAACCTAAATGTTACCTTATCCTTATGGCGAATCATGGCCTAAAATCATACTCAAGCGAACCAACTCGTATTATTTCTGGAAGTTGCCTTGATCACATTTTCTGTCGGAGTAGTTCTGATACTAACTTTAATAGCCTAAACGTTAATTTAAATATTACAGACCATACCATGACGGGATTAATAATAAATAATGTTAGCAAAAACAGCAATAGTTCAAATTAGGTTAATTCTAACTTAAACAAAATAAATTTCGGTTTGCTTAACCTACGGTTACGGTTTGAATCTTGGGACGTTGTATATACTGAGGGAAATGTATCACATGCTTACAATATGTTTTTAAACATTCTGCAAGGTCAAATTAAGGCTGCAAGTTTTCTTTATAACCCAGGTAGGAAGCAATCAAAAATCAAACCTTGGATTAGCAATGAGCTGGTGAAAAAATAAATTAGGTACAAAGAGTCATAAGCACCCGTCCAATGCTAACCTTCGTAGCCGATATCTGAAACTATGCAGGGACTTGAGAAAAGAAGTCCGTTTGGCCCGTGATACGTATTATCGTAATGCGTTAAGGAGTGTAATGGAGTGTGGTTGCTAAGTGACCTTGCTCAATCCCGACTCTTGCGTCCTCGTTCGTGCACTCTGGGCAACGGGAGCTACCTAGGCTCGCGGCAGAAAGAGAGGGAGCCCCGGTGGGGCCACTCTGACATACTTGGTTTAAGGGCTCACCGAGGTTTTTTGCGCAGCGTCTGTTCACCATGAGGTGCGGCTGCAAGCGGGCGTCTGTCTCGAAGCAAGCGGCTCGCTATATAAATGTGTAAATATTTTCCAAAACCCCCGAAACGGGTTGTGCGCTGGGTTTGGGACCCGCCACGTAAAAAATTTAGTCCAATGAAAAATGTATTAAAGCCTCGGATGAGAACCCCCTTTAATGTTGACGACCCGGCAAAACGAATAAGGCATAATGATTTGGATATTAGGGCATGTACCGGGAATGTCCGGACCCTTTCAAGGGACGGTACCGCTGCCCGACTGGTTGATGTCCTCGTTAACGCAGAGGCTGACATCACCGCCCTGCAGGAAATGCGATGGACGGGACAAGGAAAGACGACCATCGGACCTTGTGACGTATACTACAGTGGCCAGACACGCGGCAAAGCGCGTGGTGTAGGATTCGTGGTGGGAAAGAGACTTCGCCGCCAAGTACTAGCGTTCACCCCCGTGGACGAGCGTCTCACTGCGATCCGCATCAAAGCGAAATTTTTCAACATAACATTTATCTGCGCCTATGCGCCGACTGAGGAGACGGACGACGCAGAGAAGGACTCCTTCTACGATAAACTTGAACAGACTTATGATCGCTGCCCCCAACATGATATCAAAATCGTGCTCGGCGACTTTAATGCGAAGGTGGGCAAGGAAGGAGTCTTTGGTCCAACAGTTGGAAAATTTAGTCTCCATGATATAACATCCCCCAACGGCACTAGGTTGATTGATTTCGCCGCTGCTCGCAATATGGTCATCAGTAGTACCAGGTTCCAGCATAAACGAATACACCAAGCCACATGGCTGTCTCCTGATCAAAGAACAAGAAACCAGATTGATCATGTCATGATCGACGGCAGACATAGCTCCACCGTTCTGGACGTGCGTACCCTTCGTGGTCCCAATATCGACTCGGACCATTATCTTGTTGCAGCCAAGATACGCACACGCCTCTGTGTAGCAAAGAAAGTGCGCACAGTAACGGAAGGAAAGTTTGACGTCGAGAAGCTGCGCACGACACAGACAGCTGACAATTTCTCCACTCGACTCTCACACCTGCTATCGGAGAGCAATCCTCGACCTAACGATGCAACCGAGCAATGGAAGCATATCTCTCACTCATTACGTACCGCCGCTGAGGCCACTATAGGGTTCCAGCGAGCCCGCAAAAACAACTGGTACGATGAGGAATGCAGCACTGCCTCGGACAAAAAGGACGCTGCCTACAGGGAGACGTTGCGAACGGGCGCAACCCGCAGTGTATGGCAACGCTATCGTGAGGCAAAGAAGGAAGAGAGACGCCTTTTCAGAAAAAAGAAACGTGAGGCCGAAAGGCGTGAGTGTGAGGAGCTTGAGATGCTGGCTGACAGGAATGATGCCCGAAAATTCTATGAAAAGATCCGGCGGATGACGGAAGGTTTTAAGACCGGGGCAAGTTCCTGTAAGGACAATAATGGCGACCTGGTAACCGACGTACAGAGTGTACTTAAATTATGGAGGGAGCACTTCTCCTCACTGCTAAATTGCGAGGGAGACGTCGAACCCGATACCCCAATCCCTGACGATGGAAAAGTCGTCCCACCACCTGACTATGATGAAGTGAGGATAGCTATATCCCGGCTCAAAAACAACAAAGCGCCTGGAAAAGACGGACTACCCGCCGAGCTGTTCAAACACGGAGGCGAAGAGCTGGTAAAAAGCATGCATCAGCTCTTATGCAGAATATGGTCAGACGAGTGGATGCCTCCAGATTGGAATTTAAGTGTGCTCTGCCCAATCCACAAGAAAGGCGATCCCGCTAACCGCACCAACTACCGCGGAATCAGCCTTCTTAATATCGCATATAAGGTTCTTTCTAGCGTATTGTGTGAAAGACTGAAGCCCATCGTAGACAAGCTGATTGGACCTTATCAGTGTGGCTTTAGACCTGGTAAGTCTACCATCGACCAGATTTTCACGATACGCCAAATCCTGGAGAAGACCCATGATAAAAGAATCGACACACACCATCTCTTTGTCGATTTCAAAGCCGCTTTTGACAGCGCAAAAAGGAGTTGCCTGTATGCCGCCATGTCTGAATTTGACTTCCCTGCTAAGCTTATACGGCTTTGCCAAATGACGTTGAGCAATACTAACAGCTCCGTCAGAGTCGGGAAGGACCTCTCTGAGCCATTTGAAACCAAACGAGGCTTCAGACAGGGCGACTCCCTTTCGTGCGATTTCTTCAACCTGATGCTGGAGAAGATAATTCGAGCAGCAGAGCTAAACCGCAATGGTACAATCTTTTACAAGAGCGTGCAATTGCTGGCGTATGCCGATGATATTGATATCATTGGCCTTAACAACCGCGCCGTAAGCGCTGACTTCTCTGGACTGGATAAAGAAGCGAAAAAAGTGGGTCTTGCGGTCAACGAGGACAAGACGAAGTATTTGCTGTCATCAAAGAAAGAATCGGCGCACCTGCGCCTTGGCAGCCACGTCACTGTTGATAGTTACAAATTTGAAACTGTGAGGGACTTCGTCTATTTGGGAACCAGCATTAACACCGAAAATAATATCAGTCTAGAAATCCAACGGAGAATCACTCTTGCGAACAAGTGCTACTTTGGACTGAGCAGGCAATTGAGAAGTAAAGTCCTCTCGAAGAACAAAGATCGCGCTCTATAAGTCTCTCATCATACCTGTCCTGATGTATGGCTCAGATTCATGGACAATGTCAAGAGAAGATGAGATGGCCCTTGGAGTATTTGAGAGAAAAGTCCTTCGGAAGATTTATGGTCCTTCCCGTGATGCCGACGGCGAGTATCGAAGGAGATTTAACGATGAGCTGTACGAGCTTTACGCAGATCTGACCATAGTCCAGCGAATTAAAGCCCAAAGGCTCCGCTGGCTGGGTCACGTCATGCGAATGGACAAAGAAGCTCCAGCCCAGAAGGTTTTCCAATCGTCACCCGAATTCGGCAGCAGAGGAAGGGGGAGGCCTCGACTGAGATGGAAACAACAGGTGGAGGATGACTTGAACTCCCTTGGGGTTTCCAATTGGCGTCAGTTATCGCTAAAAAGGAATGACTGGCGTGCTTTGATAGGCGACGGCCAAAATCGCTTAGGCGGTTAAGCGCCAATAAATGATGATGATGTTAAGGTCGTCGTATGGTAACTCAAAAAAATAATGGGATATCGTGAACAGTCTTCTTAATCGCAAGAGCAAAACAAATAATAAAGAAATTCGTTTATGTGATGGTGATAGTGGAGAGATTTTCGATGACGCCGAATAGCAAATATTTTTAATGACCATTTCACGTCAGTCGGGCAATCTGATTGTTCCGCTCATTCATGTGAATCTTTTTCCTCAATAGCTGCACCTACAAATGAAGGTGACAGTTTTTTCTTTGAAACCTTTAGTGGCATTGAAGTCCTAAGAGCCATTAATTCTCTGAATAACTCCAGATCGTGTGGTTCTGATGGAATTTCCAATCAAGTTATAAAAAACGTTGCTTTTAACTTAGTTGATGTTTTAACACATCTTTTTAATTCTAGTGTCTTGTCTGGAACCTGTCCTGCTGATTTGAAATGTGCTCTTGTGATCCCTTTATTTAAAAAGGGCGACAAAAAAGATGTGAATAATTATAGGCCAATCTCTCTACTCTCCTCTATTTCTAAAGTTTTTGAGAAACTAGTTAAATGCAGAATTCTTTCTTTTCTTGAAAATAAGAACTTCTTGAGCTCTATGCAATATGGATTCAGAAATGAAAATAAGAACTTCTTGAGCTCTATGCAATATGGATTCAGAAATGGGCGGTCAACAGAAGATGTCCTGTTGGATTTTTGCTCCTTTATATATAAGGAAATTGACAACAAAAAGAACTGTGCTGGATTGTTCGTTGATATAACGAAAGCGTTTGATATGGTAGACCACACAATTCTACTTCATAAATTGTTTTCCGCTGGCTTCCGTGGTTTTTTCTATAATTGGTTAGAATCTTACCTATCGGGGAGAGTGCAGCAAGTAAAGGTTGGTAGCAGTTTAAGTAATCCTGTTACAATCAAGTTAGGAGTACCTCAAGGATCGTTTTGGGCCGAATATTATTTTTTGTATATCTGAACTCAATCTTTTCTCTAAGATTATGTATTTCAATCTACATCCAAAAATGTCACCTGAAATAGCCATAGTATTTCATGCCGCTGACTGCAAGCGCTACGCTCTAAATGCTATGCTGTGTTCAGAAACGTCATTTAGTTTTGATAAGGACTGTTGTGAAAAGTGTTTCTCTATTGAAGAAGTCAGAGACTTGCAGTACCTGGGTGTTTCTGTTGACAATAACTTAAGTTGGTCTACTCATGAGATGTACCGTTCGTTACTTTTATAGCTTGAGAAAGATTTGTTCAAACGCAACTCTTAAAACTATATACTACGCGTTGGTCCACTCAAAGCTAGACTATGGTCTAAGCTGTCGGGGAGGTACATCTTATTGTAGAATCCAGCAGCTTCTAACTATTCAAAAATGTGTCATAAGGAAAATATCGAATGCAAATCGTCTTCATCACACCATTGACCTGTTTAGAAACCTGAAAATTCTTCCGGTAAAGCATGTGTACTACTACAAGGCTTTAAAGATATTTTTCGTCCGCTGTGGTTATTTGCATAGCCTGATCTCTGATAGCTACAATTTAAGGCAAAACTCACACGGACTTGTTTATGTTCCCACATCTCGCACAACTCACTTCAGTAACTTCTTCAGTATTGTTTCTTGCAAGGCTTTCAATGCGCTACCTGGTACTATACGAGTCATTATAAATTTGCGTACATTTTTATTAAAGGTTAAATCATTTTTATTAGAACAATCACACGACGACATCAAAATTATGTGGAACCCTACAACTTAGTAAACTTGAACTAAATTTTTAATCTCAAGAGCATGTATACCGCTTTTTCATAAACCAACTTAATTAAATTTAAATTTATCTTACAATGTGTAGTTTTATTCTAAATTTCACCCCACACACTTTTGTTAATGTGCATTAAATTCCTCTTGAGATGGCATTCGATACTAAAATATTAATACTTTTTACAGAATGCCTTTCTTTTTCTTTCTTTTAATATTTTATTATAATTTAAGTTAGTTAATATTGTAATATTGTAACTTACATACATATGTTTATTTTGAAAGAAAAATGAATAAATCAATCAATCAATCAAAGGTCACTCTATATAAGTCTCATCATACCAGTCCTGATGTAGGGCTCGGAATCATGGACAGTGTTAAGAGAAGATGAGATGGCCCTTTGGTGTATTTGAGAGAAAAGTTCTCCGGAAGATTTATGGTCCTTCCTGTGATGCCAACAGCGAGTATCGAAGGAAATTTAACGATGAGCTGTACGAGATTTATGCAGCGGATTAAAGCCCAAAGGCTCCTCTGGTTAGGTCATGTTATGCGAATGGACAAAGAAGCTCCAGCACAGAAGGTTTTTCTATCGACACCCGAGTTCGGCAGCAGAGGAAGGGGGAGGCCTCGACTGAGATGGAAACAACAAGTTGAGGATGACTTGAACTCCCTTGGGGTTTCCAATTGGCGTAAGTTATCGCTAAATCTGCACGTTTTTTCACGTAATTAATGGGTACCAAGTTTACGGCTATCCATGTTTTTTATAATCTGCTGATGAATGCATATAGTTTTTAAAATTTTCAAATGCAACGCGCAAGTTCTAAAAGTTATCCAATTCGGGTGAAATTTTAGTTTAAGAGCAAAATCTATCATATTCCGCCCGGCGAAATTAATATTTGGAAAAAAAGTTCATATAACGAACAGCTTAATGTTCATGTAGTCTAAATTTAAAAAATTTAGGGCGGTTTCTCATCCACCTAATAAAGTTAACTTTACTTATAGGGCAAATATACTATTCCTCACTTCAAAGTGACCATTAACTGTTTTAAATTTCTCATCTTCTCAATAAAAATCAAATTGCAATTGCTAAAAATACGGCAACGTGACGTACTACTTTCATTGGTTTTTTTTAGGAATGCCAATACATTTGACAATGTTTATGTCAAAAACATTGTAAATAAATTATGGCTGAAATAAAAAGTTTACATATCTCGGTATCTGAAATGGCTAGAATGATAAAATTTGACAGGTAAGTCCTCCTAGTCATTTTATTATGACTTTTTGATAAATTTTTTAGAGTGGGCGTGGTACATATCTCGTTATCTGAAATGGCTAGAATGATAAAATTTGACAGGTAAGTCCTCCTAGTCATTCTATTATGATATTTTGATCAATTTTTTACAGTGGGCGTGGTACCGCTTCCTATTCCTATCGCTATTCAAATCCCTCTTCCTATGCCAATCGTTATCGTTATCTGTATCCCTGTGGCTAATCCCGGTCCCTGTCCCCTTAGCAAGACAGAGAGTTGGGTCACTCTCATTCCGTTCATGATATGGAATAAAAACCTGAGGAGGTGCTCAAATTTATAAAGAACCTCCGCATACAGCAATAAGCTGAATAGATTGTGTAAATGGTCGCGGTGTAATAAGGCCTTTTAATAATTATAATAATAATATCTAAGCTGGCTTCTGCGGCTGTAGCTACCATAAGCAAAGAGGCTAGAATAAAAAGAGGAACCAATTCATTTCAGCAGATAGCAGGTAATGCTATGGATACACACAAGAAAATTATCCCGCTTTAATCCTCTTTTATCAGATCCAAATTGTAAGAGGTGGGGATGGGGTGTAAGATGTAAGAGATGGGGGTGGGGTGTAAGATGTAAGATTAAAGTGGGGGTGACGTGTAAGATGTAAGAGATGGGAGTAGGGTGTAAGATGAAAAAGGTGGGGTGTAAGATGTAAGAGGTGGGGGTGTGGTGTAGGATGTAAGTGTAAGAGGTAGGTGGAGAGGTGTAAGAGATGGGGGTGGGGTGTAAGATGTAACATGTATTAGGTGGGGATGGGGTGTAAGATGTAAGATGTGGGAGTGGGGTGTAAAATGTAAGAGGTGGGGGTGGAGTGTAAGATATAAGATGTAATATGTAAGAGGTAATGGTCAGGGTGTAAGATGTAATTGGTGGAAGTGTAAGATGTAAGAGGTGGGGGTGGAGTGTAAGATGTAAGGGATGGGGGTGGGTGCAAGATGTAAGAGGTATGGGGTGATACGTAAGATGTAAGTGGTTGGGTTGCTGTAAGATGTAAGACTTAAGAGGTAAGGGGTGGGGTGTAAGATATGAAATGTAAGAGTTAGGGCTGGGGTGTAAGATGTAAGGGGCCATCCATAAATAACGTCACACGAGTTTTAGGACTTTTAGGTAAGATGTGAGATGTAAGAGGTGAGGTGGGGTGTATGATGTAAGGTGTAAGAAAAGCAATTAGAGGAAAGGTAAGGTAAGGAAAGGAAAGGGAAAGAAAGGAAAGGAAGCGAAAGGAAAGAAAAGTAAAGTTAAGGAAAGAAAAAAAATAAAAGGAAAGGAGAGGAAAAAAATAAAATTACAAGAAAGGAAAGGAAAAGAAAGGAAAGGAAAGGAAAGGAAAGAAAAGAAAAGAAAAGAAAAGAAAAGAAAAGAAAAGAAAAGAAAAGAAAAGAAAAGAAAAGAAAAGAAAAGAAAAGAAAAGAAAAGAAAAGAAAAGAAAAGAAAAGAAAAGAAAAAAGAAAAATAAAGAATCGAAAAGAAAAGAAAAGAAAAGAAAAGAAAGAGGAAAGGAATGGAAAAGAAAAGTAGAAAAGGGAACGAAAGGAGAGTAGACGGAAAGAAAATTGATCATATTGGGCTAATTTTGAGGTCATATTGGGGTAAATTTGGGATCCTTTTGGGGTATTAAGAAAAGTGGTAAGAAAAGTTGCTTTAGATTTTTTTATAGAGGTGAATTTATTATATATATTCGAGTATTAGATATTGTCAACATTGTGTTCTCCGTACAAGTCTCTTATGAAAGAAATTTTCACGGCTTTTCCATTCTATCATCCCCAAATTTGCATAGCACTTACTGAAAAGTTCCAGAAAAGTACTGTTTTTAGTAGTGTTTTTACTTTCTTGCCGCATTGGTATTTTAAAATAGAAAAAAATCAATAGGGTAGTTATTGTAAGTTTTTTTCTAGATTTGGTAGACACTATGGGCTGAAGGCAAAGTTACGCTGGTGAATTAAGTCACTGAGGTTGGCATTCAAACAAGGATACGTTTTGTGCCTAGCTGATTTAATTTTACAGGCATGTGGTTACCTAAGAGCCAATTTATATTATAAGTACTTTGGAGCAACAGTGTCAGATCATCAACCGATGTCAAGGTGCAAATCACACCCTTATCGACTGACTCCACTTATGCAGCAAGAAAGTTGTAGTCTATGTTTCTATTATTTGGAATTTTTTCAAGAAACCTAGAATAATTGAGGACTGAACAAACAAAACGCCTTATTTCCATTTTTCACTTTTTCAGTGTTTTGATGCAATCTGGTGGTTCAGACAACATTACACATAATATATTAAATAGAAACTACTAAAACGTAACATTTCATGTAAAAAAGATCCATCAAAATCAAAAGTTTGTACAAATCGGAAATAATTTTTCCTCATTTGTTTGTGGGTGGGAATTTTTGCGTGCTGATCGGAAGCTAGTGCATTCCGACAATACAACAAGGGAATCCCGTGTATTCCCCTTTAGTAAAGTCCTAATTTGGACGGTCAAAATCGCCTAGACGGTTAAAGGCTATTTTTAGTAAGTAAGTAAAGTCCTAATTTTATTAATTAATTTGTTATTCATATAAATGTATGAATGTATAGAATTAAGATTATATTCTGTACAACACATTCTGTAAACTTCTGTAAATTTATAAAAATATATATATTCAAAAGTGGTGAAACCGGGCAAAATGTAGCCTTTGAGGATTTGCTAGCCTTTTTCCTTAGCCGTAACTTCGAAATATTTAAAAGGACATTTCATATCGATTTTTGATTTGATTTTAAAAAAAAAATGTGTATATTGATTAAAAAAAAAATAATTCAAAAGTGGTGAACCGGGCCTTTTGCAAAAACAGTTTGAGGGTTTTCTAGCTTTTTTCATTAACCATAACTTAGAAATATTTAAAAATTATTGATTTTTTTTTTTTAATTTTATTCAAAAGTGGTCAAATTTTGTCTACACTTGTTTGGTGTACGGGTTGTAAATCTAAATGAATAGAAATGAGTTGTCTTTAGTAATATTTTAGACGACCTCTAACCACTTCGTTTAGTACAAAACTTAAGGACCTCTGAAAAAATTATCGATTTTTATATTCCAAAATTTATAGAAATAATCTCCCGAAGTCCGATAAACAGAACACTATCCCCCTTATTCATAAAAAATATAAAAGTTTTATTAAGCTCTTATTATTCAAAATTTGTATCAAAAAGTCATTTTAAAAAGCTTTATAAACCAATTTTATTTTTTATGAATATGAGGGTATGTTTAAAAAAATTTAATTTTTGGAAAAACTTACCAAAAAACCCAAATTGTATAAGCGCTTATCTCATTTCTATAATGGGTGGTATGTATGTATATTTATGACCTAAAATTATTATTTCATTTGGCTGTCCGTTAACTAAAAATATTCGCAGTAATTTTTTTTCCGAAAAAAGTATCAAAAATATAAAAATATGTCTTATGAAAATTTAATGAGCTTATAAAAAATCAAGATTAGAAATACTCATATACCTAAAGATGTTTTAAAAAAGAAAAAACTATTTTCAATGAAAAAAAAAATTGTAGCCCGGAGCTGTTCTCGAACCAACAACAGTTCGCTCGCTATCCGATGCGCTAACCACTGCTCTACTGTTTTATCTACGAATTCATTGTCAGTATTGAATAATGTCATGAACAGACGTGTTTTCGCTGCGCTCTTAGTTTTTTCCTTAACTTGTGCTTTTATTTGATGTCGCTTACAATTAAAATTACAAATAAAATTGTGCAATTAAAATTACAAATAAAATTGTGCTAGTGACATTGACTCTGTAATTTTTTTTTCTATGTTTATCATAGTTTAATTTTCGATTTATTATGCCTTGTTTTTGTGGTAATAAAGTTGAGCGCGCCCAAACTTCGGTGCAGTGTGAGGAGTGTAGAGAAATTTATCATTTGAGCTGTGTTGTTGGTAGTTTGCCTGCCGACCTGAATAATTTAAATTCTGTTGACAATTTTTACATTTGTGGTTTGTGTGCTCCCGCTCAAATTGACGAGTCTATGACTTCGCACAATTCGCTTAATTCTTCGTTACAACAACAGCAATCAACTGTAGTGCAAATGCATGACTCACAAAGCTATTGACAATTTTGCTGAGTTGAAAATATTTAACAACAAACATCTCTTTGCTATGTCAGCTTTGCAAAAAGATAATGAGTGCCTATGGCAACAAACAGACTCTCTTCAAACTGAGGTTCATGACTTGAGTTGTAAGCTTGCCGACAACAATGCTATGCTATCTCGTTTGCTCACACAATTTGAGAAAGTATGCAGAGTAAACCAAAATATTTCTTCATTAACGCAGCCAGCTTCGCCATGCGTCCCAATGGGTGCTACTGCCTCTGTCGACGTCGCTGCAAATGCCGATAAAATACCAGCTGGTTCAGCTGCTCATCCACCGCTGTTGATCCTGTCTAATGATGCTGTTGCTGCTAATATTCCATATTTGGTAACCAAAATGAATGGCAAACAGTACAAAACAAAAAACAACTCAAACGAAGCATTAGAAGGAGACATCAAAACAATAAAAAAGCGAATCTAACAATGCTAATGCTTTTGTTGATAATGCTGCGAGCTCTGTGAGTGATGGCGCTAATACTGGTTTGACTAGTTCTGATGCTGTTGATATTGTTGTTGACAACGCTGTGTCTCCTCTTGCTACTGATGGTTCTTTAGTGGGAAATTCAACAATCAACAATGAACAGGCTGATATTGAAGAAAGTGATCAAAGTGATAATGCAGACGACAATATGCAAACAAATAATGCACAGTGGCATACTGTTGCTAATAAGCGCAGTAATAAACTTAATCGTAAACGGCGCATAATCGGCTCAAATTATGAAACTCAGCTAGGTGTTATGGTGCGTTGGAAATGGCTGCACCTATCTTCATTCTTGCCCACCGTCACGCCTGAGGATATTATTGCTTATGTGGCTCATCGCTCTGGTATTAATTCCAGCTCTATCTTGTGCTATAAGCTGATTAAAACTGGTACTGATGAAAGTGCTGTAAAGTTTGTAAAATTCAAGATTGGTGTTCCTCAAGGGCACTATAACAAACTTTGAAGCTCGAAAATGTGGCCAGCTAATGTTTCAGTACGACCATTTGATTTTTTTCACAAAGCTGCCCAGCGTCAGCCCAAGAAATAGGATGCCATTCTGCAACTGATGGCCGTAAGATAAAAATATTTTATGAAAATTCATCGGGAATTAGAACGAAAACTGAGTCTGTCTATCTTTTGAGTTCAGATCATAATTATGACTGCTTTGTCTTAACCGAGACTTGGCTCAATCAAAACTTCTTTGATGCTGAGTTTTTCAGTCCGAAACTTTTTGATGTCTTTCGTAAAGATAGAGACTATGCGAAAACCGGTATTAGCAGGGGTGGCGGTGTACTTATTGCTGTACGCAAGTATCTTCGTGCTTCGATTATTCAACTCCGTAATCCCGATTCCTTGCTGGATCAGCTATGTATAAAGTTGCACGGCGCTTGTGGATTTTTTTACATCTGTTTGTCCTACATCTGTTTTGACTTCATCTAATGCTACAACTTTTTCTGAATGCTACTTAACTGAAAGTTTGCAATGTATTGAACTACTGCAAGTTAATACTCTTTTCAACGCTTTAAATAAACTGTTAGATCTAGTTTTTGTAAGTTATAATACAAGTTATACGCTCTCGCATGCAGGTAGTTACATCTCACCTCCAAATCAGCATCATAAGCCGTTGGTGTTGGAGGTGGAATTTTATCAATATTTTGAGGTATCAGATAGTCAGCAATCTGTTTCTTTTAATTATTCTTGCTGTAATTTTTCTGATTTAGATACCCTGTTAGATTTGGATTGGCTCCAACTTTTTGGAAATAAGGATGTAACTGGCTGCTACGATATTTTTAAGACAACAATATCTGATATTTGCTTAAGTCACATCCCAGGGCATAGAAGAAAAACCTCTAAACGACCGTGGTTTTCTAAAGACCTAAAAAGATTAAGGAATCTAAAAAAAAAGTTTTTTAAAAGGCATAAGCGTTCAAATAATGATCATTTTCGTAGGCGTTTCATATTTTATAGAGCTGAATTTAATAAGCTAAGTAGACTGATGTACCGCCGTTACATTCGTGGTGTCGAAAGCAATGTTAAATGTAACCCAAAATTCTTTTGGAATTATATTAAATCTAAAAAAAAATGTTCGGATATACCTACGTCGGTGCAGCTTAGAGGGGTTTCAGCGACCTCGTTATCCGAAGCAGCTAATCTATTTGCCGATTTTTTTTCTGCTAACTTCATTTCGGACAATCCTAATGATTTCATCTCCGAGGATGTTTTGCCAAACTTTGATTCCTCCATTAACTTTGGAATGTTAAGCTTGAAAGAACAAGATATTGCCAATGGCATTGCTCAGCTAAAGTTGTCAACTACAACTGATGCTGATGGTCTCTCAGCTGTCTTATTGAAAAATTGTTTGTCCCTGATAGCTCCTCTAACTCATATTTTCAACAAGTCTCTGGCATTTTTCTGGATGCTTGGAAACTTACTTTTATTACGCCCATCCTAAAGAGTAGTAATAAAAATAATATTGAGAATTATAGGACAATTTCCAAGCTAACAACTGTGTCGAAATTGTTTGAGTGTATAATTAAGGACAAAATATACTTTGCGGTGAAACACCTACTCTGTCCCCAACAACATGGTTTCATTCCGGGTAGATCTACCGTAACTAATTTAGCTGTGTTTACAGAAGATTTTTTGGACTCCTTTCAAAAAGGATTTCATGTTGACGCGGTCTATACCGATTTTTCAAAGGCCTTCGATAGGGTATCACATAATATTCTCTTAGCAAAACTTGAAAAACTGGGATTTCATTCTGAAGCAGACCTGTTAATAATTGATTAGTAATCGGTAATGATTAGCATTTCATTGATTATTTTTTGAGAAGCCACCTAATGATTGATTACCAATTACTTTCACTTTTTAATGATTATTTTTTCAATTGATTAAAAAAACAATAAAAAAAAAATAAAAAAAATTAAAAAAAATCCAAAAAATATCAAAAATTCAAAAATAATCAAAAGTAATGATTACTTTTGATTGCTTTTGATTTTTTTTTTTTTTTTCCAGTACTGTACATACATAAATATTCACTTGCACAAACATACAAATGTATAGGTGAAGCAAGAAGTTCTTTTATATAAATGCATGTATTCATGCACATAAATATCCCTGGAGAAAAATCTCGAGATCTTTCGTACTAGTTCTCATCAGAAGACTGGCGCTTTTGCACATTCAGTCTATTATTTTTAAAAAGGTATATGTAATATGGAATGATAATGATGATAAAATATTAATATGAAAAATATGGAATGTAGCAGTGTAATTTACAACTTGTTAATAGTACTGTACGATAGTAAATCAAATGTCAAATGCCCATAAATGACTACGTCGCCCAAGTCTCTTTTGGACATAGTTGGTATGCCTATGTTTTAATTTGTGTAGCATACTTAGGCTACGCTCACACTGCAACCGACTTTTTCATCCGGTCTCATCAGAGAAATTCGAACGCGTTCTATTTTATCGGGCGGCCAAAGTTTGTTTACATTCGGGTGAAATCGGATGAAATCGAGGAGCTCATTTAAAACATATGTGTGTGGATGTGTGATTGTTGCCGGACGGCCGAAGTCGGTTGCAGTATGAGCCTAGCCTTATAAGTGTTCAAATAGAACTATCCGACCGTACCCGTAGGGTATCAAACGAGAAACACTAGCCGTTTACATATAAAAGGACAAATTACACTAGTTTACAGACAGACCGACAAAAATTCTAAAAGCGGTTGATTTGGACTTTATTGGCTTAGTAAAGACTAATACTGTGAATATTTTTTTGAATATCTACAATACTCAGATATCAACCTTTTACAATTCTATTAATAGCCAAAAATACAGTTTTTCCTAGATCTTGGTAATATTACGCTTAAAGTGTTTGCAGTTATACACACTAATTTTCGAAAAAATAAACAGTTCTGATTTTCACAACTTCGCATGAAAAAAACATTTTTAAAATCAATTTTTTTTTCAAAAATCGTAAACATTCGACAAAATTTCGACTTTGGCCATCTATTGCTTAGCGATGGTTCGACCCACCCTTACATTTTATAAGTCGTTAGAAGCGTATTTTAATTTCCTTTCGAACGAGGTATCGCTTAGCTCCATCGCTTTTGCAACTTTGGCAAAAAGAATTTTTGAATAAAGTGATCAGGTATCACACAAAATTACCGATATCTCGGAAACCTACCCATACAAAAAATTTAAAAAATACGTTTTGTGCTTGGCATATCAGTGCCAATTCACCCATATACATGAATATCTTGGTATTTTTTCAAATTACTTATTTGTGAACTAGTGTTATCATCACTCCAACCAATATAACCATTAAACCTGGCATTTTTTCTCATATGTACATACATATACTTAGCAATCAAGGTTCATTCTAGAAATCCATGAGCCCCAAAGTGTAAGTAGGTTTATATATTTGCATACAAAGATACACAGATGTTTACACTTTTAACAACAAAACTTTAAAATAATCAAAAAAAATTAAAAAAAATAAAAAAAATTAAAATAAATCAAAAAAATTTAAAAAAATCAAGAAAATCAAAAATAATCAAAAAAAGCCGTTTTTGATTACTTTTGATTATTTTTGATTTTTTTTGATTTTTTCTTGATTTTTTAATTTTTTTTTGATTTTTTTTTTGATTTTTTCTAATCGTAATCAATTAGTAATTGCTTTTTCTTGAAAGCAATTAAAATAATCATTACTAATTAAAAAAAACTTCTAATCAATCAATTACTAATTACTAATCAAAATTAACAGCTCTGCTCTGAAGTACTAAAATGGATCTCATCCTACTTACATAACAGACGTTGCGTCGTTCGTATTGATGGTACGACCTCTTTTTCTTTTGTGGCTTGGTCTGGGGTTCCCCAGGGCAGTGTCTTCGGACCTTTACTGTTTATTCTTTTTATTAATGATATTTCATCATGCTTCCCTAAATGTAATTATCTTCTCTATGCGGATGATTTAAAAATTTATTATGAAATCAAATGCATAGAAGATTCTCTTATTTTACAAAGCGAGCTTGACAACGTATTCCAGTTGTGTAAACGTAATCGCTTATTTCTTAACATTGCTAAATGCCACTATATCTCTTACACTAGACTTCAACGCATTACTCGCTTTTCGTACTGTTTTTCGAATGTTGCGCTAAATGAGGTAAATGAATTGAAGGACTTGGGTGTTTATTTCGACCCTAAGCTGAGCTTTGCTACCCACATCACTTTCATTGTTTCCAAAGCTTATGCCATGCTTGCTTTTATTCGGCGTAATTGTACATCGTTTTCTGACCCTTATACTTTAAAGCTATTGTACTCAACTTTAGTACGGTCAAGATTGGAATATGCGGTATTTATCTGGAGACCTTTTCATGGTGTCTATATTAATAGATTGGAGTCTGTCCAGAAAGCTTTTGTGCGTTTTGCTTTACGGGGTATGCATTTTGTAGAGCCGATCCCGACGTGCTCTTCCCGCTGTTTGCTCATAAACCTCATGCATGTCGTTAGAGTCGAGGCGTTCTCTACTGTCGATGTGTGTTGTCTATGATTTCATTACTGGGCCAATTGATTGTTCATACCTTCTCGCAAAAATTCGTTTTAATGTGCCCGTTCGTACTCTTCGCAGTAACGAGATGTTTTTTGTTGGCATTGCAAGGACTGTCTATGCAATGAACGCTCCTTTCAGAAGGATACTTTCACAATTAAATGAGTTTTCTTCATCTTTGGGAGTTGATTTTTGCTATACCAAGTTTACTTTTAAGAGCTTATTAGGTTAGGTTAGGTTCAAGTGGCTGCCCAGAGGCACACTTAGGCCAGTTTTGAAAGGCCCGTTGTGATACCACCAACACAAGGAAAGTCAGTCCAGGGACCCAGCCATATGGAAAATCCCTGAGTTGTTGGGATTTTCCACATAGCAGAATCCCGGGACTGACACTCCTAAACCGACACCGTTACTCCTCCTCGAACCACTTAGATGACTTTATGAAGCCCATCAAGTCCTTTATGTCCAGTTCCGCGATCTGGTGAGCATTAGCGTCCGCTCCAATAATAAGATTAACCGTGCAGAAATTTGACACCAAGTCTTTCACCTCCGTTTGTGGTGGGGGTTCTTCGGCGTCGTAGGGCATATAGACCGACGCCACCGTCAGGCGGGTGCTGTCGACCGTTAGACTGATAGCGGTAATATCATCATTGGAGTAGTTAGGTAGGAAAAAGGAGTTCAACTCAGACTTGACCAAAATACACGTTCTGACTTTGCTCTCTTCCAGTCGACGACCTCTATCTTTGCGCCCTTGTAGACATCGCCCAGCTTAGCAGCTGCTGCCTTGTACAGTGCTACGGTTTTTGCATCCTCGCATGCGAGTAATTTAATCTGACCCTGGTGCCAACCCGCATCCGTTACTCGCGGAAACTCTGGAGCAACATTGAGAAGAATGTTGCCGAGTTCATTTCGCACGTAACGCCACCGGTCCTTAGGGATGGCCAGACGGTCATTGCCTCGGTCAAGGACGCCTATAAGGATCCTGTCCTTGGTTACCTAAGCAAAGCTTAGTTTGCCTGCTCCAGGGGTATTCTGATGCCGCTTGGGAGGAGGATTTAACTCCAGGTCCGATCTCTGGCGCTTGAAAGGGTTAACTTTTAACCTCTTTGGCATGTAAGAATTTTGGAAATCCGGTATCACAGCTTTCGCTAGCTCTACCGATTTACTGGAATTCGGCGACAGCGATTCCTGCGGTACCCCTTCATACCTCTTCAGGATCTTTGCAGCCAATCTTTTCTCGTGGTATGTGAAGCGGCGGGGAGATGTCTCCCGGGAGTGCGGACCCGTAGTTGCCATCGCGGTCGCTCTGCAATCTAGAGGTGTTTAACAACCCTCCGGATTTAATTTTTGTTTCAGAAATCTGGATATACTCTAATGAAACCCGTGATTTTACAATACCTGGTTATAATTTTTTTGCAAACACTACACAGACCAAAAACGTACATGTTTTTTACGAACAAAGTTTCATAGAAGTACGCGCTGGTTTTTCTTAAAATATAAGAAAAAATTCATAGAATCTAAGAAAATTTTCTTACAATTTATGAATGAATACATGCTTTCTGTGGATTTGTTTACATATTTTACGAAAAAGTGCTTATATTCTAGGAAATGTTCGTAAATTTCTACGAAAAAGTTCTTTGGAGAGGTTTTAACGAACAATTCTTAAAATCTATGTACTTTTTCATTGGATACATGAACTTTTTTGGTTCAGTGTAATGACTCTTATTCTGCAGGTGGTGTTGGAGTTTTTGTGCGTAGCAGTTACGAATGTGATATTTTAAAAGTTACATTAAGTATCTCCAAAAAGCTTTTTAGTTTTATGTGTGTTTATAGACTGCATGCGGTCTGTGTTCAAACGTTTTTGGAAGAGTTTTCAGGTCTTCTTTGTAGGGAAAATTCTGGTAATATTGCTTTATTAGGAGATTTTAATTTAGATATACTAAACCTAAATGTTACCTTATCCTTATGGCGAATCATGGCCTAAAATCATACTCAAGCGAACCAACTCGTATTATTTCTGGAAGTTGCCTTGATCACATTTTCTGTCGGAGTAGTTCTGATACTAACTTTAATAGCCTAAACGTTAATTTAAATATTACAGACCATACCATGACGGGATTAATAATAAATAATGTTAGCAAAAACAGCAATAGTTCAAATTAGGTTAATTCTAACTTAAACAAAATAAATTTCGGTTTGCTTAACCTACGGTTACGGTTTGAATCTTGGGACGTTGTATATACTGAGGGAAATGTATCACATGCTTACAATATGTTTTTAAACATTCTGCAAGGTCAAATTAAGGCTGCAAGTTTTCTTTATAACCCAGGTAGGAAGCAATCAAAAATCAAACCTTGGATTAGCAATGAGCTGGTGAAAAAATAAATTAGGTACAAAGAGTCATAAGCACCCGTCCAATGCTAACCTTCGTAGCCGATATCTGAAACTATGCAGGGACTTGAGAAAAGAAGTCCGTTTGGCCCGTGATACGTATTATCGTAATGCGTTAAGGAGTGTAATGGAGTGTGGTTGCTAAGTGACCTTGCTCAATCCCGACTCTTGCGTCCTCGTTCGTGCACTCTGGGCAACGGGAGCTACCTAGGCTCGCGGCAGAAAGAGAGGGAGCCCCGGTGGGGCCACTCTGACATACTTGGTTTAAGGGCTCACCGAGGTTTTTTGCGCAGCGTCTGTTCACCATGAGGTGCGGCTGCAAGCGGGCGTCTGTCTCGAAGCAAGCGGCTCGCTATAGGTTAGGTTAGGTTCAAGTGGCTGCCGCAGAGGCACACTTAGGCCAGTTTTGAAAGGCCCGTTGTGATACCACCAACACAAGGAAAGTCAGTCCCGGGACCCAGCCATATGGAAAATCCCTGAGTTGTTGGGATTTTCCACATAGCAGAATCCCGGGACTGACACTCCTAAACCGACACCGTTACTCCTCCTCGAACCACTTAGATGACTTTATGAAGCCCATCAAGTCCTTTATGTCCAGTTCCGCGATCTGGCTTAGGCTATCCAGGAACGGAACTCCCAAAAAGCGCGTTCTCGCGCCGCTTAAAGCCGGACAGTTGCAGATGAGGTGATCCACTGTTTCCTCCTCCTCATCATCTTTGCAACTCCTGCAGCATCGTCGGTAGGGCACACCCAGCCTTTCTGCATGCCTACCAATGAGGCAGTGACCGGTTAATACCCCTATCAATATGCAGATTTCCCTCCTAGTTAGGGCATAAATGCGTCTAGACCTTTTAAGATCCCATTTTGGCCAGGTTTGTTTCGATATGCGACACCCTGGGGATTGCAGCCATCTTTCGTTGGCTTGACGGAGTGTGTGCTCCTTCAGCATTAGTTTGCATGTGGCAAACGGCATACCTAAGCGCTCTTTATCCTGAAGAACCTGCTTGGTCGTGCCCTGCCTGGCAAGCTCGTCTGCCTTACAGTTTCCCTCAATGTCCCTATGTCCCGGGACCCATATGAGGTTTACGCGGTTCTGTTGGGCCATCTCCTGAAGAGATCGACGACAGCTGAGCGTCAGTTCAGAGTTGAACGTGTATGAGCCAAGGGATTTGATGGCCGCTTGGCTATCGCTGAAAATAGCGATATCTTCTCCGATAACACGTTTGCTTAACCAGGCCGCGGCGTCCAGGATTGCCGAGACTTCCGCCTGGAAGACGCTACAATGATCAGGTAGTCTGAAGGAGAGCTCAAGGTCCAAATCCCTTGAATAAACGCCTCCTCCAACTCTGCCGTCCAACTTCGAGCCGTCGGTGTATATGGAAGTGCCACCATTTGTTTCGGGACACCAATCCGTCCTCTCCCAGTCTTCTCTGCTGGGAATGTTTATTTTGAAACAGCTATCCCCGACTGTAGTAGTCGCACAACGATCTGTGCTTAGAGGGAGAAAGCTGTAAGATTCCAGAATACTGGAGTGTCCAATAGTACCCGCAGCCCAACTGGAGGTTTCTCTTAGGCGCAGAGCTGATGCCGCCGCTGACCGAAACCCTTCCAGATCAAGTGGCAAAATGCCCAGAATGACCTGGAGGGCTTCGTTGGGCGTTGTCCTTAGCGCACCGCTTATACAGATCATATTGGATCTATGGACTTTCCGCAACAGATTCAGGTATGTTGCCTTGCTCAGCGCAGGCCACCATACGACGACTCCATAAAGCATGATTGGGCGAATGATGGCCGTGTAGATCCAACTGCATACTCTAGGGCTGAGCCCCCATTTTTTGCCAATGGCTCTTTTGCAGGTGTAAAGAGCAATGCAAGCTTTCTTCTGGCGCTGAAGAACATTCTCCTTCCAATTCAATTTCCTGTCCAGAACTATGCCTAGAAACTTGGCCTTATCCGACAAGCCCAGGCGCGTGCCATCTAGTTCTGGTAGGCTTAGTGGCGGTATTTTGTACCGGTTGGTGAAGAGGACAAGTTCCACCTTCCCTGGGTTGATACTAAGTCCGCAGCGAGAGGACCACGTCGAAACTTCTCGCAGTGCTACTTGCATCAGGTCACACAGAGTTTGTGGGAACTTGCCTCTGAATGCAATAGCTAAATCGTCTGCGTATGCCACTATCTTCCCGCCCCCCCAGCTTGTGTCACGTAGCAACGAGTTGACTGTGAGGTTCCATAAAAGCGGGGAAAGAACACCACCCTGGGGTGTTCCCCTTGTGACATAGCGTGATAACTCAACCGTACCAAGTGAAGAAGCTATTTTCCTTCCCATTAAAAGTTGGTCAATTAAACCAGTTAGAGGTCTATCTACTCCCAGATTAGTTAGAGCGGAGTTGATAGCCTCCGGGCTTATATTGTTGAAAGCCCCCTCAATGTCTAGGAGGGCCACGAGACAGTAGTCCTTTTCACACAGCGATTTCTCAATGACAGACACTAGGCTGTGCAGAGCGGTTTCTGTTGATTTACCCTTGGTGTATGCATGCTGATAGCTAGAGATAAGGTTGCTATCAATAGTCGTTAAGAGGTAGTCGCTTAATATCCTCTCAAAGGTTTTTAGTACAAAGGACGAGAGACTGATCGGTCTGTAGTCTTTTGGCTCGTAGTGGGATGCCTTCCCAGCCTTAGGGATAAACACTACCGTGGCGCTTCTCCAGGAGCCCGGAATGTGGTTGAGAGCCAGGCAGGCTGTGAAGAGAAATACCAGCCATTTAGCTGATGTCTCCAACGTGTTTATAAGCTGCGCGGGGATAATCCCGTCCGGCCCGGCAGCCTTATACGGTTCAAAGCTCTTAACTGCCCACCTTACTCTTTCCTCAGTGATGGGTATATTTACTGCCAGGTTTGTTGCAGGTGCTAGTGGTGCATCATGCAGATTCCCCGGAAAATGTGTATTCAAGAGCAGCTCAAGGGTTTCCTCTTCCGTGCTGGTCCAGGATCCGTCAGGCTTTCGCAAATAGCTGATGGTTGTTTGACTTTTCGAGAGGACTCGTCTAAGCCTCGCTGTGTCGTCGACCTTTTCGACGCCAGTGCAGAAATTTCTCCACGAGGTTCTCTTCGCCTGTCTCAGAGCTTTTTTGTAGGCCCTTAGTTTAGCTTTATATTCGTGCCAATGAGGCTCAGAGCCGAAGCTCTTGGCCTTGTTAAATTGTTTCCGGCATGATATTCGGAGCGAGTCCAAATCGTAGGACCACCAATGTGGCCTGTGTTTACCGCGTGGTTTTGGCACTGGACAAGCCTGTCCTAGAGCATTTGAGAGCGCCGATGTAAATGTAGTAACAAGATCCTCCAGCTCCTCTACTGATGAGGGGGCTTGTGAGGGCAGTACTGGGAGGTCTCTGTCTAATATTTCATTATGTAACTGCCAATCAGTGTTACGTGGATTGCGTTTCATGATTGGTTGTTCTACAATAAAGTCTAAAACCATTTCTATGTAACGGTGGTCGGAGAAAGAATGTTCTTCCAGAACCCGCCATTTTCTGACCCACTCATAAGCGCCTTCACTACAGAGAGTGAGGTCTATGACCTCCCTGCGGGTCTTAGTGATAAAAGTAGGCTCATTACCCACGTTGCAAATCACCAGGTTGGTTGTTAAGAGGTAATCAAACAGAGACTCACCCCTGGCATTGATGTCGGAGCTCCCCCATTGGACATGGTGAGCATTAGCGTCCGCTCCAATAATAAGATTACCCGTGCAGAAATTTGACACCAGGTCTTTCACCTCCATTTGTGGTGGGGGTTCTTCGGCGTCGTAGGGCATATAGACCGACGCCACCGTCAGGCGGGTGCTGTCGACCGTTAGACTGATAGCGGTAATATCACCATTGGTGTAGTTAGGTAGGAGAAAGGAGTTCAACTCAGACTTGACCAAAATACACGTTCTGACTTTGCTCTCCTCGCTGGCTCGAATGAGCTTGAAGCCCTTAGTCCCCAATCCGCAGATTCTCGAGCTATTGACCCAGGGTTCTTGGATGAGGACCACATCCACGTCGCCTTTAGAAAGACGACTACTTAAAGCAGCCGAAGCTACTTTAGATTTGTGCAGATTAATCTGAAGCACCACCAACATGAGAGCGCACAGACTTCCCTGCCGTCCCCATATCGTCGAGGTTTGCCCCATCCCGGAGGTTGCCTATCAACGACGAGTTGTTCCGATTAACTGCCCGATATGGCGTTGCAGGAGTCTTGCTGTCTGCAGCGTTAGATGTTAATCGCTCAGCGTTGGCTGCTACCACCGTGACGTCGAGGGCTTCCTCGTCCTGTAGGCTGTCCTCCATCTCCGAGTTGTTCACAGCACTATCGCCAAGGGACGTGGCGGATAACATGCTTTCCGCATCGGAATCCTCCGCTTCCTCTTCTGGTAATTCGTTTTCCGGTTCCCCCGGAGCAGCCGAGAAGGCAGCGCGCTGAGCATCACCACGATATACGTGGATAACGATCTGGCCTACGCTGTAGTGTACTAGGCCATTGCACCTTTTGAGGGGCTCGATTGACTCTTTATTCATGGTGAACACCACCTGTCTGTCGGGCCCTACCGCATCCCCGACCAGATTGACACTCCAGTCATGCGTTGGCAGGGACGGATTCATTAGCCGTAGCATCCCGAGAATTCTCTCGGGTTCGTCAGGGATGGCCGGAATCCACGCCCTTGCCCTTGGACGAGCTGGAATGTCCTTCCAGTCGACGACCTCTATCTTTGCGCCCTTGCAGACTTCACCCAGCTTAGCAGCTGCTGCCTTGTACAGTGCTACGGTTTTTGCATCCTCGCATGCGAGTAATTTAATCTGACCCTGGTGCCAACCCGCATCCGTTACTCGCGCCGAACTACCCGGAAACTCTGGAGCAACATTGAGAAGAATGTTGCCGAGTTCATTTCGCACGTAACGCCACCGGTCCTTAGGGATGGCCAGGCGGTCATTGCCTCGGTCCAGGACGCCTATAAGGATCCTGTCCTTGGTTACCTCAGCAAAGCTTAGTTTGCCCGCTCCAGGGGTATTCTGATGCCGCTTGGGAGGGGGATTCAACTCCAGGTCCGATCTCTGGCGCTTGAAAGGGTTAACTTTTAACCTCTTTGGCATGTAAGAATTTTGGAAATCCGGTATCACAGCTTTCGCTAGCTCTACCGATTTACTGGAATTGGGCGACAGCGATTCCTGCGGTACCCCTTCATACCTCTTCAGGATCTTTGCAGCCAATCTTTTCTCGTGGTATGTGAAGCGGCGGGGAGATGTCTCCTGGGAGTGCGGACCCGTAGTTGCCATCGCGGTCGCTCTCCTTGCCGAAATCTCAGTTGCAGCTTCCTTCTCCTTCGAAACTCCGAGGCCAGGTCGTGAGACCGCTGCCACAGACGTAAAGATACTGGTTTTCATATCAGCGGTTGATGGGAGTTTAGCAACTGCCGTTGTCCGCTTAGTTGCGTTGGCAACCGCACTGGTGCTAGCTCCCATCAAGTCAATCTTAGTCGATAGAGGGTTGGTTGACCGACTCGTAGTTGCCATCGCTGTCGATCCCCCCCTTGATTGTGGAACGGAGGTTGTCCTCCGGCGTTGTTGTTGCTTTCTCGCCTGTTCCTCCATAGCTCTCCTTTGCTGAGGAGTGAAATTTGGCGTTGTTTGTTTTTTATGTTTATCGTTTTTATTTGGATAATTTGAGTTCATCTTGTTCGTACGACCCATCGCCGGACACGGCCAGCTTAGGGTCAAGGGAAGAGTAGGGGAAAATGTGTCGTCCGCCGCGGCAGAGCCCCGTACCGCGGTAAGGCCATGCTTACTCTCTGAGGCGACCCGGTATCAGAGAGGCTCGCTATATAAATGTGTAAATATTTTCCAAAACCCCCGAAACGGGTTGTGCGCTGGGTTTGGGACCCGCCACGTAAAAAATTTAGTCCAATGAAAAATGTATTAAAGCCTCGGATGAGAACCCCCTTTAATGTTGACGACCCGGCAAAACGAATAAGGCATAATGATTTGGATATTAGGGCATGTACCGGGAATGTCCGGACCCTTTCAAGGGACGGTGCCGCTGCCCGACTGGTTGATGTCCTCGTAGGCGCAAAGGCCGACATCACCGCCCTGCAGGAAATGCGATGGACGGGGCAAGGAAAGACGACCATCGGTCCTTGTGACGTATACTACAGTGGCCAGACACGCGGCAAAGCGCGTGGTGTAGGATTCGTGGTGGGAAAGAGACTTCGCCGCCAAGTATTAGCGTTCACTCCTGTGGACGAGCGTCTCGCTGCGATCCGCATCAAGGCGAGGTTTTTCAACATAACATTTATCTGCGCCTATGCGCCGACTGAGGAGACGGACGACGCAGAGAAGGACTCCTTCTACGATAAACTTGAACAGACTTATGATCGCTGCCCCCAGCATGATATCAAAATCGTGCTCGGCGACTTTAATGCCAAGGTGGGCAAGGAAGGAGTCTTTGGTCCTACAATTGGAAAATTCAGTATCCACGATATAACAGCCCCCAACGGCACTAGGTTGATTGACTTCGCCGCTGCTCGCAATATGGTCATCAGTAGTACCAGGTTCCAGCATAGGCGAATACACCAAGCCACATGGCTGTCCCCTGATCAAAGAACTAGAAACCAGATTGATCATGTCTTGATTGACGGCAGACATAGCTCCACCGTTCTGGACGTGCGTACACTGCGTGGTCCCAATATTGACTCTGACCATTATCTTGTCGCAGCCAAGATACGCGCACGCCTCTGTGCATATCTCTCACTCATTGCGTACCGCCGCTGAGGCCACTATAGGGTTCCAGCGAGCCCGCAAGATCAACTGGTACGACGTTGCGAACGGGCGCAACCCGCAGTGTATGGCAACAATATCGTGAGGCAAAGAAGGAAGAGAGACGCCTTTTCAGAAAAAAGAAAAGTGAGGCCGAAAGGCGTGAGTGTGAGGAGCTTGAGATGCTGGCTGACAGGAATGATGCCCGAAAATTCTATGAAAAGATCCGGCGGATGACGGAAGGTTTTAAGACCGGGGCAAGCTCCTGTAAGGACAATAATGGCGACCTGGTAACCGACGTACAAAGTGTACTTAAATTATGGAGGGAGCACTTCTCCTCACTGCTAAATTGCGAGGGAGACGTCGAACCCGATACCCCAATCCCTGACGATGGAAAAGTCGTCCTACCACCTGACTATGATGAAGTGAGGATAGCTATATCCCGGCTCAAAAACAACAAAGCGCCTGGAGAAGATGGACTACCCGCCGAGCTGTTCAAACACGGAGGCGAAGAGCTGGTAAAAAGCATGCATCAGCTCTTATGCAGAATATGGTCAGACGAATGCATGCCTCCGGATTGGAATTTAAGTGTGCTTTGCCCAATCCACAAGAAAGGCGATCCCGCTAACCGCACCAACTACCGCGGAATTAGTCTTCTTAATATTGCATATAACGTTCTTTCTAGCGTGTTGTTTGAAAGGCTGAAGCCCATCGTAGACAAACTGATTGCACCTTATCAGTGTGGCTTTAGACCTGGTAAGTCTACCATCGACCAGATTTTCACGATACGTCAAATCCTGGAGAAGACCCATGATAAAAGAATCGACACACACCATTCCTTTGCCGATTTCAAAGCCGCTTTTGACAGTGCAAAAAGGAGTTGCCTGTATGCCGCCATGTCTGAATTTGACTTCCCTGCAAAGCTTATACGGCTTTGCCAAATGACGTTGAGCAATACCAACAGCTCCGTCAGAATCGGGAAGGACCTCTCTGAGCCATTTGAAACCAAACGAGGCTTCAGACAGGGCGACTCCCTTTCGTGCGATTTCTTCAATCTGATGCTGGAGAAGATAATTCGACCAGCAGAGCTAAACCGTAATGGTACAATCTTTTACAAGAGCGTGCAATTGCTGGCGTATGCCGATGATATTGATATCATTGGCCTTAACAACCGCGCCGTAAGCGCTGCCTTCTCTGGACTGGATAAGGAAGCGAAAAAAATGGGTCTTGCCGTGAACGAGGACAAGACGAAGTATTTGCTGTCATCAAAGAAAGAATCGGTGCACCTGCGCCTTGGCAGCCATGTCACTGTTGATAGTTACAAATTTGAAACTGTGAGGGACTTCGTCTATTTGGGAACCAGTATCAACACCGAAAATAATATCAGTCTAGAAATCCAGCGGAGAATCACTCTTGCCAACAAGTGCTACTTTGGACTGAGTAGGCAATTGAGAAGTAAAGTCCTGATGTATGGCTCAGATTCATGGACAATGTCAAGAGAAGATGAGATGGCCCTTGGAGTATTTGAGAGAAAAGTTCTCCGGAAGATTTATGGTCCTTCCCGTGATGCCGACGGCGAGTATCGAAGGAGATTTAACGACGAGCTGTACGAGCTTTACGCAGATCTGACCATAGTCCAGCGAATTAAAGCCCAAAGGCTCCGCTGGCTGGGTCACGTCATGCGAATGGACAAAGAAGCTCCAGCCCAGAAGGTTTTCCAATCGTCACCCGAATTCGGCAGCAGAGGAAGGGGGAGGCCTCGACTGAGATGGAAACAACAGGTGGAGGATGACTTGAACTCCCTTGGGGTTTCCAATTGGCGTCAGTTATCGCTAAAAAGGAATGACTGGCGTGCTTTGATATGCAACGGCCAAAATCGCTTAGGCGGTTAAGCGCCAATAAATGATGATGATGAAGATAAGAAATATTTAGATATTGAAAAAATAAAAACAATTTTCAATGACAAAAATAAAAAAAAAATTGCCCGATAGCTGTACTTGAACCATCAACCGCCCGACCATTACCCCCGACGCTTCCCACTGGGCTATCGCTTTATGTGCAAATTGATTGTCAGATAACCAATTCAAGTGGTATGAGAAATTTTCATTCGCTTATTACAGATAAATGAAGCAGTATTGGTTAAAATTTAAATGCTTATGCACTTCTTTAGAGGAATACCAGCAAATCCATATGCATTTTATAAAAATGTATGCATATTTAGTATGGGTTTAAGCTTGGCAATTATTTATATGAAAAATTTGTTAGCATATTAATATAATAGATAGAAGATATAATAGATAGATAATAAATGTTTTTGCCGACAATGGGCGAAATCGGTCAATAACCGAGCCCACTTTTTATATATAGAAATTTTGGAAAAGACTTTTTTATAATTTAATTATGCAGCTTTATATGCCATAAAATTTCAGTATAATAAAGTGCAAATCTTAAATAGGCTAACAAGGCTAACAATATGAATAAACTCAAAAAATGCCCCTTTACCTCGAGTTTATGGCCCAACGTGAACGCCATATAACTTTTACGGTTGATTTTTAGTAATTTATTTTCGTTCACATCCTCGTATAGGAGACCATTTTGAATTTTTTTTTTTCAAATGATAATTTTTTTTCGTTTAAGGTAATTTCTAAACAAATTTTGAGGTATTTTTTCCCGTTTAACCGGCACTCGGCGTGGCCTCCTTATTAGCAAATTTTTAAAAACTTCTATAAATAAAGGGGAGATTTTTTTATATCTGTCTAATTTTAAGCCGGAATCGGTGCAAACTAAATCAGTACGGTGTCCACTAAAGGCTTGAACATAAAATGCTGATTTATTTTTACAAACATATCTGTATTTTGCTATTTTCTAGCTGTATCGACTATGCGAAAAAGTTATTGATATACCTGAGTAGTTGTCCTTTATCTAACGAAATACTTAAGCAAAATCTTAAAAAATTTACTCAATCCTATTTTGATGTTTCTAGATTTCAAAAATGTACTTCATTTGTCGCAATGGCTAAATCGATTTTCGGCTACTTTTTTCAAAATCCAGCCGTTTTGGCCGAAATGTACCATTTTTGGTACGAATTTTTTCTCCGGGTACGTTGGTACGCAACTTCCAAATTGGGTACATTTTCGCCATTTTAACTTGAGCGCAACTCCAATGAGACTGCTACAAATAAACTAAAACATTTTTTAGTCATGATGTTGTGTCTCTTTCACTCTCCTTCTTTACTGGCCCACTTGGGAAAGAGCGAAAAAAATAGCGACCCCTAAGGTTTGGCAAATTTTCTTATATTTGAATCACCATATGTACATATATTAAAACCCGTTTCTGTGTTAAATTATGGCAGCAGATGAGCTGCTTAAAATTGTTTTAATAAATGTTATATTGTTTGGCTAGCAAATTATTTTGGTACGTTTTTTTCGGTTTGGTACGCAAAATTTTGAACAAACGGCAACCGTTATAAGTACTTGAGTACTTAATAGTAAAATTTATTTTGGAAACCGAAACCGAAACCGTAACCGAAACCGAAATAAATTTTGAAGAACGAAACCGAAACCGAAATAAATTTTGAAGAACGAAACCGAAACCGAAATAAATTTTGAAGAACGAAACCGAAACGAAACCGTAACCGAAACCGAAATAAATTTTGAAGAACGAAACCGTAACCGAAACCTAAATAAATTTTGAAGAACGAAACCGAAACCGAAATAAATTTTGAAGAACGAAACCGAAACCGAAATAAATTTTGAAGAACGAAACCGAAACCGAAACGAAACCGTAACCGAAACCGAAATAAATTTTGAAGAACGAAACCGTAACCGAAACCTAAATAAATTTTGAAGAACGAAACCGAAACCGAAATAAATTTTGAAGAACGAAACCGTAACCGAAACCGAAATAAATTTTGAAGAACGAAACCGAAATACGTTGCAAAATTGCTCGTGGTTATAGTCAAAATTAAGTATGATTTTATGTTAGTTAGAGTTTTTTGACACTACTTTACATGTGCTATCTGTCAAAAAAGCGTTGATAAACTTAAAATCATGTTTAATTCCGACTATGACTACGGGGCAATGTATTTTATTTCGGGTTCCACTGAACTAATCGAAATAGTATTTCCCAATGATTTATAACTTTTTAGTCTTTAATTTAGTGCCATCGGACCGGTAAATTAGGGGGTAGAAGCTGAGATCTGGTGGTTAAGAACCATAATAGAGCACATGCGGTTAATGAAATTTGGTAGGAATAACCGCCTGCTTGAGACAAAAACCACACTTTTAAATCCGGCAATAAATGCCGGAGATGTGAAGAAAAATTAAATAGGCAACTCCTACGGTGTCCAAACTATTTGTTTAAAACTTTTTTTAAATGATTTACAAACCCGCTTTTTATGAAGTGGAGTGCGGTGAACTTTTTTTTTTGGTGATATGCCCTACTGTCCATTATTCCGAGGGATAATGCAGTTTCCCAACACACAGTACTGCCGACGTGCTTTTCTGCTGCCCAACCCTAATGTAGTTTAACCTTAGAATTTTAACAAGCCCAAGGTTAACCCAACCCAAAAAGCGGAACTCAAGCTCGCGTAAAATTTAAAATAAATAATATGAAACGAAAAGTTGAATTATTTGGAATCGGGATTCAGGTAAAATAAAAATTAAAAACAATTATCAATATTTGCAAATTACCTGATCAATTTCATCAAACAAATAGAACGGCGCAGGATCGCATTTTTGAATAGCGAAAATTAATGCTAAAGCAACTAATGATTTTTGACCGCCGGATAATTGATTCATTTCCCTCATTTCTGCGTCCACTCCTGTGAAGGAGACACGAATTCCAATCCCAGTAAATGCATCAGAGTTAGCCACTTCTTGGTCGTCCTTCTCATCCTCGCTGTTTTTTTTTTTCAAAATTAAGTAGCCTGCACCCTGCGGTACCAGCTTTTTAAATACCTTGGTAAAGTTTTGTGCAACTTGTTTAAAGGTGAACTGAATAGCCTCCACCTTTTGCATTTCCAGAGTTTTCATTAATTCTCGAATCTTTTGATCCCCAATATCCAATTCTTCTTTCCGTCGATACAGTTTTTCTTTTTGCTCAGAAAAGCTAAGAAATTGATCTAAAGCTTTTTTGTTGACATGATTGTATTTCTTTAGATGTTGATTGGCTTTTTCAAGCTCTTTGAAAAGAGATTTTAGTGACATTTTGCTATAAAAAGCATCAACTTGAGGTAAGGCTCCCAAACTCGCAATTTTTTCTGCGCACTCATCTAGCTTTTGATTTAGTAAAATCTCTTTCGATGTCCATTTCTCAACTTTTTTCGAGTCTTCGTTAATTTTTTCTTCAGCTTCTTTTTCTTTTCGCATCCAATTCTCAAGCTCATGTTGTAGAGTTTTTTGAAGATAAACTGCATCTTGTACCCTGAAATATAGAATACGTTAATAAATACATGTAATATTTACACTTGGACAACCAAAATCGCCTATGCGGTTGAAGGCTGTTTTGAGTAAGTAATATTTACACTGCCGTCTTTATCAAGAAGGTAAACTACTGCCTATAGGGAATTTTAAAACCATTATATTTTTTATGTGTTACAACTTACTGTTTATAAAATTAGTCGGTCAGAATATAATTTCAACGATAAAACAAAGTTTCACGTTAGTGGTACATCTGGAAACTCTCGAATTTCCAAAACATAAAGTTAGTAAAAAGGTAGGGTAAGTGCAGTGTTGCCACACGTAGGGTTTTATCCCTATTTACAAATAGACCTACAGTCTTATTGGCTAAAAAATGTGTTCGTAGGGTAAAAGGTCGGTTTTTTCATATTTCACGAAATGTAGGGTTTTTTTTGCATGTTCAAGGTGCAAACCATGCACCGTTTGTTGACTAACAAAATTTTTTTCCAACATGCGTCCTGTGAGTTTTGTACTATTGTATACACATACACAGTAACACATACAAAATCTAGTAATTTTTAAATGGCTGTAATTATTTTAATACATGGTTTAGATAATCGCACACGTTTTGGCGTTTAAGAAGCTTCAACTTTAAGAATAAGTAAAGATTTTTGGAAAAAAATTCAAAAATTACAAAAAAATTCACTTTAAAAATTCCTTTACCCCATTAACCCTAAGGGTTAAGTTGCAGCGATGATTTTTTGCAAAGCTTATTTTCTCATCAATTACTAACTTTTTTGGGGGCAATACCCAAACTAAAAACCATTTTTTTATTTGATCACCCGAAAATACATTTATGTATAAAAATCTGGTTCAAGTTTTGTAAAGCTAATAAAAGTATAATATAATAATACATATTTTTTGATCATTTCTGTAAAAGCCTTGTCCTAAAAAAAATCAATATATAGCTATGCGGTTTTCAATATTTCAGCAAGGCGAAAAAATGTAGGGATTTAGGTAGGTATTTTTTTTAACGCTTCGGGTAATCTAGAGAGTTTTACTTCATTTTTAGGGATTTTGGGGGAAAATAATGTGGCATCACGGGTAAGTTTACTAAATGTCGAACAGTACTAAAGATTTTGACTTTTTTTTTGCAAAAACAGGCAAACGCAACCTTCCACGCATTCCTTTGAAATATCCATGGATGAAGACATCTATCACTATCAATTTTAAATATAAAGTCCTTTTGCATTAGCAAAAATATAGGATTTATTACACAATTAATTGCAGAGTATCAAAGGTTGTGGAATCTCGGAATTTAATTATTATTGTTCAATTTATATTTTTTGGATCAAGATTTATTATAAATTTTTTAGTTTTATCTTTTCGATTGGCAGTAAAAATTAAATCATGATTTTAATGATATAAATCATAAATAATAATTTTTCTCGATTTAAATATTTTCGATCACGTATAATTATTATGAATTAATTTTAATCATTTTTACTCAAGCATAATTATTAATTCTTAATTTTGATCATATTCCTCACAGGGATGTGATATGTGGGCTTTTCCTACCAAAACTGTTGGTAGGATGGTAGGCCGATTTGAATTTTGGTATGTTTTTACCTTTGTTCAAGTAATGTCACTGTCTTGCTGCAAGGTCAAATTTTTCAAAGGTCAAGTCTCATTCGGTATTTTGGCCGTTTCGTCAGAGTGGCCATACTGGTACTGTAAATATGATTTGGTACGTTGGTACGTTGATTTTGGTACTTTCTCCCTTATAAGACAAATTTTGTGGACTTTTCTCGAATATTATTTTTAATGGTTAAAAAACTTTACTTCAAGTAAGAAGTGCCATTAGTTCAAAACTAAAGGTCAATGCGCTTCAATCTGACCAATTGCTGAAAAAATGAGCAATGAAACAAAAGTTTATTTTTTATTTTTATTATCAGAACAAAGCCGTTTGCCGTATTTATATTGTAACACAAAGGCCAACTTTTTGTAAATTTGAAACAATTTTATTAACTAGGAAAGGCACACCACTTCAATATGATACTGGGCCTGGATTCTCCAACTGTACATTCTTTTCCCATATATTTTAAATGGTGGTTGTATTCGTCTCTCGTTGTATGTTTCCATGGTTTCCAATATACATTTTTTCAAAAATACTTAGACAAATAGCACGCAATAGTAGACGTTGTGAATTGCTAAAATATTTTAAAATTTTATATTGAGCTATAAGATCAAATCAAAATGCGGTTCAATTTTAGTAGAAAAGATCTAGAGTTGCTAAAAATTATAACACCTGTGGAAGTGTTGTCTGACAAAAAAATTTAGCTATATATTTGACTTAATTTTAAAATTTCTAAATTTAAGCGATGATAATAATAAAATCATTACCCAGTGGACCTTACTGAAGTTGAGTGGCCATAGTTTGAAAACCCATTCGGATATTAATTCCTTTTGGCAAAATGTAGGGAGCTTGAAAAATTGACTGGGCGAGCAATGTTCCCGGAATTGAACAATTTTGTATTCAATTTACTAACTTTGCCACATAGCTTGCGGGTGCAGAAAGAAAGTTTTCATCAGTTAATCTTAGCAAAACTAAGCCAAGAAATAATAATAATAATAATCAATAATAGAAAATTTTTCATGGACTATTTGACCGATCGAATAATTTATTTTCTTAAATTATTCTATTTTTTGTTATTAACGAACAAACTGAGCAACAACTCACAAACAAACAATACCAGCTACCGTGATAGCAATTTCGTTCTTGCTTAAGGAACTAGACGTACGGCTTTGTATTTGTTGTTAGAAATTTTTCATTTTTCCCTTTATAGTGGTCATTGAACCGAGGAGAAATTAGGAATTTCTAACCGCAGCGTGTCATACTAGTTACACCAACACTGCTTGTTTGATTTCGTGGGATAATTGCAACTATGTTCGTTAATACGTGTATGTTTTGATGTTATTTTTTTGTTGTATATGTATGAATACATATCTCTTTGCCTTTAGATCACACAGCAGCGACATCTGTCGCTTGCGATGTGTGACTAGGGCTTTTTAAGCTGCATCATCTGTTACGATGTTTTTTTGCAGCGCCACGGGTCCTTGGCTAGAATATGAAAGCTTTGATGTTATGGTCATGTTATTGTACAGTAGAAAATTTTTCATGGACTATTTGACCGATCGAATAATTTATTTTCTTAAATTATTCTATTTTTTGTTATTAACGAACAAACTGAGCAACTAGTGTAACTAGTATGACACGCTGCGGTTAGAAATTCCTAATTTCTCCTCGGTTCAATGACCACTATAAAGGGAAAAATGAAAAATTTCTAACAACAAATACAAAGCCGTACGTCTAGTTCCTTAAGCAAGAACGAAATTGCAATCACGGTAGCTGGTATTGTTTGTTTGTGAGTTGTTGCTCAGTTTGTTCGTTAATAACAAAAAATAGAATAATTTAAGAAAATAAATTATTCGATCGGTCAAATAGTCCATGAAAAATTTTCTACTGTACAATAACATGACCATAACATCAAAGCTTTCAATAATCAATAATATTATGCTTTGTAAAGAACTAGTTGAAAATAATTTCATAAAGTATGGTCTGCTGAAAAACACTATAAACTTATAAAATAAAAGCAGGGGCTACATTTATCTTTTTTTCTATCATATTTTGTAGAAAATAAGCTCTTTTAGTGTATCTATCTTTAAAAAGAAGATGTAAGTAAATCTGAGTACTTACTTGATCTCGACTATACAAACGACCATGTGCCTTTAAGCTCTAAGATGCAAATTTTTTTTTTCAAAAATTTACATATATGGCTAAGTTCGCCAGAAACGAAACCACAAAAAACATTTTTTTTGTTTAAATTTTGGGTGCTTTTGATTGTTTTGGGGTTACACACATGCCAAAGAATCCTATGCTCGAAGACAACGCGAAACCTTTTACTTTTTTCGAAAATATACTATAGTTTCTGCGGTGTTTCTAAATGAACAAAATTTTTAAAATTTACATTATCTAACGAAAAATTACGTTGCGTTTCAGTAATATTATTTCTAACGCTCTATTTACTTCTTTCAGAAGGATTTTGGTTAATTGAAAGTAATTTGATTAAATATTTCGAGAAGACAAATGTTGTGAGCATTTTGGATCACAATGAATTCGACCGCATTTTTCATTTTAACAGTCCAAAATTCAAAATACATAGTTATTTTGTGAATAATCTAGCTCGTTAACAAACCAAAGAAAATCAATTTTCTTAGAGCGTTCCCAGTCTATTTTTCAAATAAACTATAATATTAGTAGAGTTTGTAGTCATGTCTTTGTTCAGAGCCAAAAGTTGTTTGTAACGTAACAGTCTTTTTAATTCGAACTTTTGCACACCGATTTTTTAAGGGTTAATATTGTTTCACAAAAATCGCTAGAACAAACTTAACCCTCTAACCGGTAAGACGGCCCCAGGGCAGGCATCACAAAAATCAAGATTTCCGTATGAAAAAATTATTTTTTCTTAAAAAAATGAATGTAACTCTCTCTCCCATATTTCTAGGGAAATTTCTTTCTCAAGTTAAAATAAAATCCGGTGGACCGTTTGTCTTCTATACTCAGTTTTGTGCGAACAGGTCGAGAAAAAGGTCGTTTTTTTTTATAAAGAAATTTATTATTTTCAATATCAAAACTTTTTATTTTTGAGAAGTCCGCTGAGCTCTATAATTTTTTTTCGTAAAGCTGTGCTCATTAACTTGCTGATTTTATATCAAAAGTTTTAAAAAAAAGTGGAATTTTCCGCCCGGCAGTGCAAAAACTAATGAGTGCTTCAGGGCAGTGTTGTCGGTCCGCGCGAACTTTTATACACATTGATTTTTTTTAAAAGTGCTTTCTATAGTCGGTTTTACTTTTATTTCATAACTTGTTTTCATTAAGTGAATACAAATATACTATTATTAAACCTCTGTACGATGTCGCGTGTGAAATTGTCGAAGTTATCGGACGAAGAAATCCATGAAATAATGGAATCGGTAGTGACAAGTAGGTCCCGTTGTGGTACCACATGGATCTAAATGACCCCCTACTCAAACCTTTTTTTGGATTCCCCGAAGCGCAGAATATCCTTTGGCTTAATTCTTGATAACTCGCCGAGATGATAGAAAATACCAGACCCCAGATATTTCAACCTAATGCCGCACAGTGCGGGACCTTCAAATAGAAGATGTCTCACTGTTTCAGGCTCCTTCTCGTCTATGCAGCTTCTGCAGAAGTCGTTAAAGGGAAGACCCAACCTTTCTGCATGTCTGCCTAAGCCTATATGCCCTGTGAGAAGTACCATAAGTAATGAGAGTTTCTCCCTTCTGAGTTTGAGTAGGTCGTCTGCCATCTCGTTTCCCGTTATGCCACAGAGTCCAGGCACCGATACCGGGTGAATTGAGAGTTGCTCAGCCATATCATTGAGAGATTTGCGGCAGCTCTACACAGCCCTGGAGTTGCATGTGAAGACCCCAGCGCCTTGAGGGCTGCTTGGCTATCAGAGAATATGTATACATCACCGCTATTGATGTTCACTGTCTTCAGTAATTCTACAGCTTCCTGTATAGCGGCCACTTCTGCCTGGAAGACACTGCGGTGGTCAGGCAGTCGGAAGCCAAAATTAAGTCCCAACTGAGCGGCGTAAGCCCCTCCGCCCACCCAATCATCAAGTTTCGAACGATCTGTGTACAGATGGATTGAACCGTTGTCATGAGGAGGTCCTCTCTCCCGATATTACATTTCAGGTATTATAATATCTAATTTCTCCTCGAAACAGTATTTCGGTATACAATAGTCCGAACTATACACAGGGAGATTTTTAAGGATGGAAGAGTGACCTTCTCCAAGGGCTTTCCATCCTGGTAAATTCCCGAGTCGCAATGCTGAGTATACCGCAGATAGTTTATCGCATAAGTCAACCGGTAGAATGCTCAGGACTGCATTCAGTGCCTCTGGGGAATATCATACAAAGAAATAATCTATTTGTTTATATTCATTGTTTGTTTTAACTGTTTTCAATAAAAACATTGTTCCTTTCTAAAAATTGTACGTGTTAATTTTTTTCGCTCTAATCGGTAAGTGTGCCCTGAGGCACTGTTTCTTATTTCTCACCTGGCAGGCAAACGAAACGACATATTGACTTTCTGTTGACGGAATTGAGTTTATTATGTCCTAATTAAACTTAAAAAAAATTCCCAACCGTTTCTGATCATTATTTAAAGTTTGCTGGTTTGAGGGTTAAACATCCATTAACCATTCTTCCGAAAGCGAAAAAAAAAATTAATTTGCAAAAAAAAAAAAATTCCCTCATACAAAATGCATCGTCTTTTTTGTAATATACACTGAGAAAAAGTGATTATAGCGGGAAAATATAGCATATACAAGAAAAACTGATAACGTACTTTTGATGGAACATCACCTCACCAGCAAACTGTAGAAGAAAATTTTTTGACAGATGTTACCATTACCGAAATAATTAAAATAAACCAAAAAAAATGCAATTTAAATAGCTGCAGAAAAGAATGCTCTGCACATTTTTCTATTTTTTTCACCCTTTTATGTCCACTAGTAGGAGAGTTAGATAAACCAAAAAAACCATGGCCCGAATCACTTCCGTATTAAGTGGATTTTCTGTCTTCCTCCCCTGGACCATGTCCTTTCTTTAGAAATTTTTGGATGTCTGGTCCTAGTACAACTAAATTTATGTTACTTACTTAAAATAGCCTTTAACCGCCTGGGCGATTTTGGCCGTCTAACATGTTTCGCCAGTCTGCTCTTTGTTGAGTCAACTGGCGCCAATTGGAGACACCACGTGTTCTCAGATCTGCCTCCACTTGGTCCTGCCTTCAGAGTGGTGGCCTCTACTTCCACCGGCGGGTGCCGATAAGAATACCTTCTGGGCCGGAGCGTCTTCGATGAACTATGTCGACGTCTGCGTAAAGCTCATACAGCTCATCATTATATCTTCTTCGGTACTCGCCGCCGCCGCCAACTTTTAGGGGTCCATAAATCTTTCGAAAAATTTTTCTCTCGAATACTCCCAAAGCCGCCTCGTCAGATGCTGTCAGTGTCCATGCTTCTGCCCCATATGGCAGGACAGGTGCGATAAGTGACTTATAGAGTGTTGTTTTTGTTCGTCGAGAGAGGACTTTACTTCTCAATTGCCTACTCAGCCCAAAGTAGCATTTATTTGAAAGAGTTATCCTTCGACGGATTTCCAGGCTTACATTGTTGTTGGTATTAATGCTGCTTCCCAGGTATACAAAGTCCCTTACTATCTCGAAATGATTGATGCCAACAGTGGCGTGGTTGCCAAGACGCGAATGCGCTGACTCTTTGCTTGATGCCAGCAGGTACTTTGTTTTACCTTCGTTCACCACCAAACCCATTTTTTCCGCTTTTTTTCTAATTTGGAGTACGCAGAAGATACGGCGCGGTTGTTGAGGCCAATGATGTCGATGGCGTCGGCATACGCCACCAGTTGTACGCTCCTGTAATATATTGTTCCAGCGCGATTAAGTTCTGCAGCTTGTATTATCTTCTTCAACATTAAATTTAAAAAAATCGCACGATAGGGGGTCGCCCTGCCTCAAACCTCGCTTAGTTTCGAACGGAGAGGTCCTTCCCGATTCTGAACGAGCTGATGGTGTTGCTCAGCGTCATTTTGCACAGCCGTATAAGTTTTTCTGAGAAACAAAAATCAGACATAGCGGCATATAAGCAGCTCCTTTTCGTGCTGTCGAAGGCGGCTTTAAAATCAACAAAGAGATGGTGTGTGTCGATCCTTTTCTCACGGGGTTTTTCCAAGATTTGGCGAATTATATAAATCTAGTCGAAGCCACACTGATAAGGTCCAATAAGTCGGTTTACGCCAGGCTTCAGTCTTTCGCACAATACGCTTGATAGGACCTTATATGCGATACTCAAAAGGCTGATTCCACGATAGTTGGCGCAGTTTGCGGGATCACCCTTCTTATGGATTGGGCAGAGAACACTTCGATTCCAATTATCAGGCATGCATTCATCCGACCATATTCTGCACAAGAGCTGGTGCATGCACCTTACCAGCTCCTCGCCGCCGCATTTGAATAGCTCAGCGGGCAGGCCATCAGCACCCGCCGCTTTATTGTTTTTTAGCTGTCGGGTTGTAGAACTTCGATTCCATCGTCTTCGATTGTGGGGTCGGGTTCGTCCTCTTCTCTGGATTGTTGCTCTGTTCCTCCGTTTAAAAGGGCAGATAAGTGATCCCTCCACAACCTTAGTACTCTCTGAACATCTGCCACCAGGTCGCTGTTGTCATTTTTACAGGAGTTTGCCCCAGATTTAAAACCTTCCGTCATTCAACGAAATTCAGTGCAAGCTATAAATAATGCCTAATGGCGCTTTTTATCTAACCGGAAAACGCACGTGTAACGTAACAGTCTTTTTTTGTAACGTAACAGTCCGAGCAGTTATGTGTCTGAAAAGCACAGACAAATTTTTTTCAATATAATTTTTTTTTTCCTTTGTTAGATACGAGTTAAATATTTAAAACTCTGACAGAAATGCAGACTTTTTCAATAATGTGAAGCAACTTCCAAACCTACTTACAAAATATGTAACGTAACAGTCCATACAAAGTGGTCCATAACTCTTAAATAAGAAGACCTACAAAATTTTCATATATATAGTCCATGAAGAGATGTAATTCCAGTATCATCGAAACATATGTCGGCTTATCTGGTTCCTGCAGCGCGTGGGTAAATTTTTCTCAAAAATACACATTTTCATACAATCCCGAAAATTGCTTCACAATACCGTCGGTATTTACAGCAATAGACTCCAAGTCAAAAGCAAACAAAGGAGTTTAAATGTTATAAATAAAAAAAAATATTCGTGCTTCATTGAAAGCATAGAAAATTTTTTCATAGGTTTCACACCAAGTCCTAAAATTCGCATTTCTTTCATATATATATGGAAGTATAAATATAAGCATAAATGGACACTGAGAAAGGTTTCCTTCAAGCTGGGTAGTGGCCTAAGATGCTAGACCTTCTAGCATACAAGTCACTAAAGTGTTGTGAGTTCGACTCTCACAATGCCGGGAAGAAAAGTCCATGAAGAGATGTAATTCCAGCATCATCGAAACATATGTCGGCTTTTCTGGTTCCTGCAGCGCGTGGGTAAATTTTTCGGTCGGTATTTACAGCAATAGACTCCAAGTCAAAAGCAAACAAAAGAGTTTAAATTTTATAAATAAAAAAAAATATTCGTGCTTCATTGAAAGCATAGAAAATTCTTTCATAGGTTTCACACCAAGTCCTAAAATTCGCATTTCTTTCATATAAGTTTGCATTGAAATAAAATGCTCTATATGGAAGTAGAAATATATGGGTGAAAACACAGAAGTAGTACAACTTGGTACCACGAAATAAATCCCAAATGAAATAAGTCCCAATGAAATAAATCCCACCAAAAAATGAAAGAAGTCCCAACTTCAAGATATGAAACAACTCCCAAAGAAGGAAATGAAATAAGTCCCAATATTTGGTAGTTATTTCATAATAAGGCCCCAGTTTCCAAAAAAAATGGAATAACTCCCAAATGAAATAAGGCGTGGCGCGAGGCCCCAAATATGAAATAACTCCCAAAATAATGAAATAATAAGTCCCAATTTGTATGGAAAATATTTGGTACTTATTTAATTTTTTTTGGGACTTATTTCATTTGGGATTTATTTCGTGGTACCGTACAACTTGAAGTCATCAGTCAATCAATCGGAAAGTTTTAAAGTGAAATATCCTATTTATTCCAATATTTCTTGTTTCTATTCATTATTTAATATCTGTTTACTAATATGGTCTATAATAATCTGCTTAAAAAAAGTGAATACACTTTGTCATCATTTTTGGCCGTCAGTCTCCTGGGCCAGGTTAAAATGTGAAATTCTCGCAAAATATTGCCGGACGTTGAATAATTCATTGTACAGGTTAAATGGCAGCGCTTCAGTGAGATGTAGAAGAAAAAATATTAACGGTAGCCAATTTGATATCAGTTCTAGCGTAACTTTTAACAGTCTATTTATACGGTTCCACTCAAATCGTCATTCTCCTGGCTAGCTCCTATTTTCTTTAATGGCTATATTTCGTTTTAATTTATACATGGCTAAATGTGAGTCGTATGGACATATTATCTTAAATATTTAAGGTTTAGCTAGGACGTTAGGTTAGGTTCAAGTGGCTGCCGCAGATGCACACCTAGGCCAGTATAAAAGGCTCGTTGTGATACCACCAACACTAGGAAAGTCAGTTCCGGGACCCTGCCATATGGAAAATCCCGGTATTATCGGTATTTGTACATCGGCACAAACCGCACTAAGACTCAGGGAGTCTGGGTGCTGGAAGGATACTCAGCATGGTCACAGTAGTATCCTTAACACCTTCCCAGAGGGAATAGTTAATAGCGCAATAGACTACTATCCTCACAAACTGAAGTTTTAGAGGAATGCCACCCCGGTCCTTCCAAGTAGGAATGAGTGGAAAAGGGGCAGGGTCACAACAAATAGCAACATTGAAGTGTATACAGACGGCTCCAAGATGGATTCGGGGGTGGGAGCCGGCGTATTCTCGGCAGGTCTGGATATTTCAGAAGCATTCAGACTCCCGTCGTATAGCAGTGTGCTTCAAGCAGAGGTTCTTGCGATTGTTCAGGCGCGCAAATCGCTTGAGCAAAGGAACATTACTGGGAAAGTGGCTATCTTCACCGACAGCCAGGCGGCGATAAAGGCAATCGCATCGCCATACACAAGGTCTAATGCAGTGCATGCATGTAAACAAATTTTGGCTACGTTAGCTGAAGTTTTAGAAATATCCATTATCTGGGTCCCGGGCAGTAGCCAAGGGGAACCTCCAAAAATATTTCTTCAATGAAGCACAACGGAAGTGGAAAGGTACTACTACCTGTGCAATATCGAGAGCCTCCTAAGCAGGTCCAGAGTAGACACCTACAAGCTTGTAGCAGTCTGCACGGGTCACTGGACGATAGGTACGCATGCGGATTGGGTATTCCGCATAATGACCACTGCAGAAGCTGTAAAGACATTAATGAAAAAGAGACCGTTGAGCACTTCCTGTGTAAGTGCCCCGCTCTAGCCAGAACACGACTGAAAGTGTTTGGGACCCCTTTTTTGGATAATCTATGGAGAGTATCCGAATTAGGGATTCCAAGCATCCTGGAGTTTATAAACAGCTCTGGGTGGTTGTAGCATATACTCAGAGCAGTAGGTTTCTACGAGTTTTATGGCATCAAAACGGCTTTTAAAGCTACTTGGGCGATTTTTGTCGCAGCCATTCTACGTACCTACCTACCTACAGCATCGTCGGTAAGGCACACCTAGTCTTTCTGCGTGCCTACCAATAAGGCAGTGCCCAGTTAATACGCCTATTAATATGGAGATTTCTCTTCTCCTTAGGGCATAAATTTGTCTTGATCTTTTATGATCCCATTTCGGCCAGGTTTCTTTGGATAGCCGGCATCCTGGAGATTGCAGCCATCTTTCGTTGGCTTGGCGGAGTGTGTACTCTTTCAACATTAGCTTGCATGTGCAAACGGCATACCTAAGCGCTCCTTATCCCGAAGAACCTGCTTGGTCGTGCCCCGCCTCGCAAGTTCGTCTGCCCTACAATTTCCCTTAATGTCCCTATGCCCCGGGACCCATGCGAGGTTCACGCGGTTCTGTTGGGCCATCTCTTGTAGAGATCGACGACAGCTGAGCGTCAGTTCAGAGTTGAACGAGTAAGAGCCAAGGGATTTCATGGCCGCTTGGCTGTCGCTGAAAATAAAAATATCCTGTCTGATAGTGTGTTGGCCTATCCAAGCCGCGGTCCGAGTGGCAAAATGCCAAGAGTGCTTCATTGGGTGTTGTTCTTAACGCACCCCTTATACAGATCATGCAAGATCTGTTTACTTTACCTAACAGATTAAGGTTTGTTGCAATACACACTTTCTTCTGGCGCTGAAGAACATTCTCCTTCCAGGTTAGTTTCCTATCCAGAACTGTGCCTAAGAACTTGGCTTTGTCAGCCAAGTTCAGGCGCACTTCATTCAGTTTTGGTAGTATTAACGGTGGTATATAATAGCGGCTAGCACGTTAACTGTAGATGTAATCTCATATTTATGTGCAATTCGTCATTCTCCTGGCTTTTGTAGTGATGGTCGATATACATATAATATTTTTTGTGAGTATGTAGTATTGTTGCTCTTTGAATTTTAGTATATGAGGTACAAGTTTTAAGCCAATTAGTAAGTTCCCCGATTTTTGCGAATTTTTTTTGCAAAAATGCAGAATACCACAAACTTCCAAACTAAAAAACAAAATATAGGGATAGATACATATAGTTAAGGAGAGTATAACCGTATTTTTTTTAGCGGGGGAAACAACAAAAACAAAAGTTATTAAAGGTCAAACTTCATATGAAGCATTTTTTAAATTGCAATTACTCGAAAAGTACCAAACCGATTTTCAATATTTGTATACCTTTCGATAGGTACTTTGATTCAGGGGAGTTCGTTGCTGTTATTCGCGAAAAAAATTAAAAAAATTCAAAAACTCACGAAAGAGTTAAAAAGTGACCGGTCCTGCATAGGATAGCGTAATAAGAAGGTGAGAAGTGCATACCGCGCAGCGTATATGTAAAATGTGGTAAAAATTATGTTTTCAAAATAAGCCCCAAAATTGTATCACTTTCGTATTTTCACATATGCATTAATGGACACTGAGAAAGGTTTCCTTCAAGCTGGGTAGTGGCCTAAGGTGCTAGACCTTCTAGCATACAAGCCACTACAGTGTTGTGAGTTCGACTCTCACAATGCCGGGAAGAAAAGTCCATGAAGAAATGTAATTCCGGTATCATCGAAACATATGTCGGCTTGTCTGGTTCCTGCAGCGCGTGGGTAAATTTTTCTCAAAAAAATACATTTTCATACAATCCCGAAAATTGCTTCACAATACCGTCGGTATTTACAGCAATAAACTCCAAGTCAAAACCAAACAAAAGAGTATATCAAAAATATTGAAAGGGTGCAAATCCATCGCTTTTTGTAGTAGTTTGTATTGGAAAGTGAGTCTGATTGTAACGTAACAGTCCGCGATTTTAGCCATATATACATTTGTAGTACAAATATTGATGTCAATTTATGTTTAAAGCCTCTTGATTCCCTATTGGAAATGAATAAATAAACTAAAAAAAAAAACGTTTGTCTTGTATTACTAGAAAACAATATTTTGGTACTTTCAAAAGCTTTTTGGTACGAAAAAAAAATGTCCGTGGCAAGGCAACACTGCGTTTCGTATCAGCACTCCAGTCATTCTTTTTAGCGTTAACTGACGCCAATTGGAAACCCCAAGGGAGTTCAAGAGGTCCTCCACTTGTTGTTTCCATCTCAGTCGAGGCCTCCCCCTTCCTATGCTGTCCAATTCGAGCTTCTTTGTCCCTTCGCATAGCATGACCCAGCCAGCGGAGCCTTTGAGGTTTAATTCGCTGAACTATGGTCAGGTCTGCGTAAAGCTCGTACAGCTCATCGTTAAATTTATTTCGATACTCGCCGTTGGCATCACGGGAAGGACCATACATTTTCCGGAGAACTTTTCTCTCAAATACTCCAAGGGCCATCTCATCTTCTCTTGACACTGTCCATGATTCCGAGCCATACATCAGGACTGGTATGATGAGAAACTTATACAGCGTGATCTTTCCCAGTGGGAAAAGGTAATGTATAGGAATGCATAAAGTAATGTATAGCTCCTATAGACTATACATGAAAACATGCATGATTTTTTCTACAGCGATGTCATAGGAAAAGTAATGTGTCGCTCGCCTACAAAACTAAAGATACATAATGCATTACTTTTTATATTACTTTTTATAAATGAAAAGATGCATTACCTTTCAAGAATGAAAATATGTACTACAAGGGATACATTATATCTTGCATAGCCTTTCTTGAATGAAAAGGTGCTTTACAAGGGACATATTTAATTTTGCATAACATTTTATAAATTTCCATGTGGAGTAACAAGGACATTAAGACACAGTGAGGCTCTACAGCGGGGGAAGACTTAAGGTCCTATTTTAAATGTTTGAATGACGAGCTCGTCATGGGCGTATTTGTTGCGTATTTTTTTTTTTTCTTGAAGTTTTCAAACTACAAATAAAAATAGAGCTACACATTACTCCCTTCCTTGCTTTTGGTATGATCTTTTCTAACATCAAAATTCGTACATCTTTTCATGTATGAAAAACAATTTTTTTTGAACTACAAATCAAAGATTGAGCGACACATTACTCCCTTCCTTGCTTTTGGTATGATCTTTTCTTTCTTTCTTCTAACAAAATTCGTACATCTTTTCATGCACGAAAAACATTTTTTTTTTTTAAACTACAAATCAAAAATTGAGCGACACATTACTCCCTTCCCTGCTTTTGGTGTGATCTTTTCTGATAACAAAATTCATACATCTTTTCATGCATGGAAAAAGGTAATGCATTACCTACTTTCCCACTGGGTTGTTTGTCGAGAGAGGACTTTACTTCGCAATTGCCTACTTAGCCCAAAGTAACACTTGTTGGCAAGAGTGATACTCCGTTAGATTTCTAGACTGATATTATTTTCGGCGTTAATGCTGGTTCCCAAATAGACGAATTCCCTTGCCGTTTCAAATTTATAGCTATCAACGGTGACTTGGCTACCAAGGCGCAGGTGCCCCGATTCTTTCTTTTATGACAGCAAATACTTCGTCATGTCCTCGTTGACCGCAAGACCCACTTTTTTCGCTTCCTTGTTCAGTCCAGAGAAGGCAGCGCTTACGGCGCGGTTGTTAAAGCCAATAATATCAATATCTACTGCATACGCCAGCAATTGCACGCTCTTGTAAAAGATTGTACCATTGCGATTTAGCTCTGCTTCTCAAGCATTTTTCGGATACATAAGATATAAGTATAGCATTTTATGCATACTGAGCTTAATACAACCGATGTTGCGCTACTCATCGCCAGACTCTGTTCTGCACATAAATACCATGGATTACGCCCCCTATTTGCGATCAGGTAAATATTAGTTTATTGGCAATAACTTTTTTCAACCAATCTGGCATTACCCTCTGAGTGACCGTGCGAGACGGGGAACGCGAACATGACATATACATTAGGGTGCATCGACAACTAGTCGATATCGGCTTTTTTTCGGAATATTGCAACGCGTTAGGCGTCAAAAGTTGGGGCTTACAATTTAAAAACGATTATGTTATTTGGCATTTTTCGAAAAAATTACAAGAATTGATTAATTTTCAAAATAGTCCTTCAGTTTTCTTCTCCAATTTAATAGCTAGGAACGTACAATTTTGCACTTATTACATATACTATATGGACGAGTAAGATTGGACATATATAGCACATAAGCCTCTTCCAATCGATAGTTCCGATAAAAGGGCTTCGGGCTATAGCTCCTTTTTGTAAACATCCCCGAAACGCCCTCTACACAAATAAATTGTATCACTGTTTAAAAAAAGAAAAACGAACAACCTTATTTGTATCTACATCTTTTACTATTGCAATAAAAACTCCTTTTTATACCCAGCGTACTAGTAAGTGTTTCCAGAACTTTGTTTGGCGAACCGGCTAGATTGACGAAAAAATCGGTTAGAATCGGCTATGGAATTTTTTTTAAATTCATATCGTCCAAAAGCGGTAAAAGATAAATAGTCCTATTTTCACTTGGTAAACCGAATTTTTCATACTTTTGGAAAAGATGGAGATTTCTGCACCTGATATTGAAAGAAAATTATATGTTCAATGGCTAAATAAAATCTGCCAAGTCCAAAAAATATATGGAAAGCTGCTTACGCCATAGATCGGAATCTATCTATATATATAAAATTCAAATTATGTACCTATAGTCGAACTTGGCTTCTAAACGAATGAGCCGATCGTAACCAAATTTTACAGATGCACTGGATATCTTCCAGGGATGGTCACAGGCTAAAAAATATTTTGATATATATAGGGGGCGTGGCACCTCCCACACAAATGGAATTTTTCATTGTCCGTATCTCTGGAAGTATTCGGGTCAGACCACTGAAATTTGGTAACGGGCTGTACGAGATCGATCCCTACCATCTCCAAAAAAGACTGGGGATAACGAAAAAGGGGGCGTGGCACCTCCCATACGAATGAAATACTTCATAGTCCATATCTTTGGAAGTACTTATGTTAGACCACTCAAACTTGGTTAGAGATTAGATGAGATCGATCCCTACCACCTCCAATGGATCTCTGCGCAGTGGAACCACCTTGGTTTTACTTCGGCCAAGGACTGTCACTTTCAAAGCAACCCTGTTTAGTATGTTTTGTCCCATTCCGAAACTATCATCCTCCCCCCTTGCAGCAGGGCTGCTGCAAGATATTCTATTGTTACGGGCGGGCGTTGAGCCGAACCCCGGACCAAGAGAATGGATATGCAGTGTCTGTTGCAAAAATAAATATATATATTAAACGGTCGCATTCAGTGCAATGCTTCTCGTGTAAGAGATGGCTCTATACATCTGGAAGTTCAGGGCTTAACCTTAACATCCAAAGACCCCGTACTTTCTTTAGTACTTTCGTGGGCCCTTGTGTTGTTTGCGTCCTCGGGCGTCCCGCGGTAAGCGCTGATCAAGCGCACCCTTACCGCCGCTTTCTAGTAGTAATACTAATAATAATAATAATAATGTCTTAACGACTAGCAGCACTCCTGCTATACCCGCCACACAAATTCCAGACTTTAGCTCGTGCCTTATGACGTCAACATCACGCGCAGCAGCTCAACACTCTCGCTCCCACCGGAGCAGTTTAGACATGCCGAGCACCAGTCTCTTTCTGTTTTTACTTCCCCCCCCCCCCCCTCCCCCTTCCCGCTTAAATTCACACGTGAGTCAGGATGAACATCTTCTCGCACCTGTCTCTACGTGTACTGTTTGTCGGCAAAGATTATACACGCTCGCGTCATCGGTCAAATGCAATATCTGCTTAGGCCAATGCCACGTACATCTATGCTCTGGGCTCGCAAACAGGAACCTTTGGACGGATGCGTTCATCGCACCATGCTGTAACACGCCTCAACCTACGACGCCAGCCAACCCGGTTACACCAGGTCCAAAGCTAACTAGACTGAGGCACAGCCTTGGTCTTAGCCTACCAACTCCTGGGCGAGCACATCCGTCTCTCACGCCTATGGTTAACTCGACATCGACCCCACCGTCGCACTTCCAAATATTACAGCAAACTGTAACGGATTAACTAGTAAGATCGCAGAGATAATTTGATGACGCAATATGACATAAAACTTGCCGCAGTCCAAGTAACCAAGCTCAGTCCCAGGTCGGACCTCATTACCTATGCCGGATATAACATCTAACGGAAAGACCGTCATAGAGTAACAGGAGGTCTGGGAGGTGGTCTAGCGTTCATAACATACAACTCTGTACAGTATGATCTATTTGATACCGACATCGAAGGAACGGATGATATCTTAGAAAGCCAAGGTATAACCATCCGTATAGGAGATGTCGACCTGCAAATCATTAACATCTACATACCCCCTGTCTCAAGTTGCCCCACCGGTTATCACCCTGACATTGGCTTGCTACTACGAGGGTATAACCGCGTGATCCTGGGCGACTTCAATGCGCCCCACGACATGTGGCACTCAAACTTGCCAGCAGACAATAGGGGCATGTACTTGCAGAACAAATAGATGATACGGCTTTATGTACATTGAACGGAGACGCCCCAACGAGAGTATCGGGTAATTGCTATAGTTCGCCAGATATTTCTATCGTAAGCGCAGCACTACTAAACAACACAAATTGGCGACCCATACTCACGTTGGCGTCTGACCATCTCCCAATAGTCATTACCATCGAACGACCGACGGACTTTATTACACCTGAGCATGGTACATACATTAACTTTACCAAGGCGGACTGGGACAGTTTTCAGACATATATGGACGAATCCTTGGCTACTCTATCCATTCCTACGGACGTACGCAACGGCAAACGAGCCTTCCGCAACATCATTGACTCGGCTTCTAAACGCTTCATTCCTGCGGGTCGAATATCCCAAATAAGACCAAATTTCCCCGCGGAGGCAGCGGCCATAGCTAGAGAGAGAGATGAAGTGCGAAATCTCAATCCCGCAGACCCCCGCATAAGGGATCTCAACGCTGAAATTCGTAGGTTGGTCGATAACCATAAACTGGCCAAATGGAAACAACACGTAGAGCAATGCAACCTCTCTGATGGTGTTGGCAAATTATGGACTACGGTCAAAGCTCTATCCAATCCAACGCAACACTAGGATAAAGTAGATATTACTTTCGGCGACAGGGTGAAGAAATACCCTAGGGGATGTGCGAACTCCTTCTGTAGACAATTTGTACTACATTCCCCGCCCGATAGAGCTAAACGTAGAACCATGCGACAGGCGCGTAAATACAAAAACCAAAACACGCACATTGTCATCACTGCCTCAGAGGTCAAGGAAGCCATCAGACAGGCTAAGCCCTCAAAATCCATCGGCCCCGACGGCATTGCCATGAAGATGCTGAAACATCTAGGCCAGGAGGGACACAAATACTTAACGGCTCTATTCAGTCTTTCACTGAACACTTTCGTCATTCCTGAAATATGGAAAAAGGCGAGAGTGGTTCCATTACTAAAACCTAGAAAGCCGGCAAACATAGGCGATTCATATCGCCCTATATCACTTTTGTCGCCGGTAGTGAAGACGCTAGAGTCCATTTTGCTCCCGTATTATACTGCAAATCTGCACCTGGCTAGTCATCAACATGGCTTCCGTAAGCTTCATAGCACCACCGTCGCACTCAATGTCATTACAACGCAAAACCAACCAAATCACAGGACTGTGTTAGTGGCACTTGACCTGTCAAAAACTTTTTACACAGTTAATCATGCCACTCTCATACAAGATCTTTTTGAAACACAGATACCTGATGGGTTAAAGAGATGGACCGCTAATTATTTGAATAGACGGTCCCTATACTGATGAACTCTGTGCGAAAATCAACGGTTACCTCTCCGACCTTTCCAGGGTTTTCACTGAGCGAGATTTGACGATATCTCCGACTGAATCCACGGCGACGCTTTTCACGTCATGGACACACCAGGTGGGAAATGAATTAGACATCTTCGTTGATGGCACTAAGCTACCAACTGTCAGCCACCCAAAGTTATTAGGGGTGACACTGGATAATACTTTCTCATCTGCTGGTCATGTGTCTGCAATAGTCTCAAAGGTACGTGGTCGCAACAAGATCCTCAAGTCACTTGCCGGCAGTACTTCGGGAAAAGACAAAGAAACGTTGCTGACTACATATAAGGCTATTGGCAGACCAGTCTTTGCCTATGCCGCACACATATGGTCGCCTAATGTACATAACACCAACTGGACGAAGTTACAAGTCTGCCAAACTACTGCCATCAGAACTGCTATGGGATGTCCCCTCATGTTTACCGAGTCTCACCTCGGACTGAAATTTCATGGGGAGTTAAATAAGATTAAACCCTATCATATTAAAAAAAAACTGGAGATAAAGAAAAAGGGGGCGTGGCACCTCCCATACGAAGGAAACATTTCATAGTCCATATCCCTACAAATATTTATCTTAGACCACTGAAATTTGGTGAGGGTTTATATGTGATCGATCCTTAACACCTCCCAAAAAACTCGAGTTAACGAAAATAGGGGCGTGACACCTCCCATACGAATGAAATACTTCATAGTCCATATCTCTGGAAGTATTTATGTTAGACCACTGAAATTTGTGAGGAGTTATATAAGATAAATCCCTGCCACCTCCAAAAAACAACTGGAGATAACGAAAAAGGGGGCGTGGTTCTTCCTATACGAAGGAGATAGGGATATGGAAAATAGATATAGGGATCGGGTTAGAGAAACATGCAGGGAAATAAATTTGTGGCAGGACAACGTCTGCCGGGTCAGCTAGTACAAAATAAAGTTTTAAAAACGCTTTATATTTAATTTACTAACTTTGCCACATAGCTCTGCAGCTGTAGAAAGAAAGTTTTAATCACTTAATCTCATTAAAATTAAGCTAAGAAATATGCTAGGTATTGAAACAATCGATAATATTATGGTTTCCAAAGAACTAGTTAAAAATGAAATCCATAAAGTATGGTCTGCTGAAAAAGACTATAAACCTGTAAATTAAAAGTATACATTTTATTTTTTCCACCATATTTTGTAGAAAATAAGTACCTATTAGTGTATCTTTCTTTAAAAAGAAGATGCAAGTAAATCTGAGTATCTACTTCATCTCGAGTATAAGTTAACACAGGTGAATATTCAACCGGCCAAAACACCACTTCCACCGAATTTACTGACGGCGCGTCTATAGCCTTACATTTAACAGCAAGCAAAAGTTCAATACCGCTTTAAAAACCCATCCGACCAAAACACCGCTTCCACCGAATTTGCTGACGGCACGCCTATAGCTCTGTGCGTAATAGCAATAAATAGTTAAATACTGCTTTAATAGCTCATCCGGCCATTCTGCCGACGGGGCAGTTATAGTCTTGCGAGTGACAACAACAAATAACGTGCAGTAACTAGAATTAGGGCAAGAGTGTAGGTATTTAGACACTAGCGTCGCTTTCATGTATTCAGTTATTTCAACTCATCCGCTGAGACCGGCTCCCCTTGGTAATCCAAGGGAAATAAAGAATTAAAAAAAAAACCAAGTGGTTCATATTACTGGCGCCCAACGTGGGGCCAAGCCAGAGAAAATCCTTATAAAAGGACACGCGAAGAAAAATCCCCGTAAAAGGACACGCGAACGCGAGTTTGGCCGTGGGTTCGAACCCACCTCCTAATAACTAAAATAAATATTTTCAAAGTGCCACCGTAAAAGTGCCACAAGACAATTTAAAATAATTTTTTAAAAGTGCCACAAAAGCACAAATGCCACCGTAAAAGTGCCACCGTAAAAGTGCCACAAGACAATTTAAAATAATTTTTTTCAAAGTACCACAAAAGCACAAGTGCCACCGTAAAAGTGCCACAAGACAGTTTAAAATAATTTTTTCAAAGTGCCACAAAAGCACAAGTGCCACCGTAAAAGTGCCACAAGACAATTACTCAATTTGATCTTAAACACACTAAAAGGAAAGAACGCCACAGGCGTTGCCATCGCTGGACATTCAACTTTAATATCATAATCAACTTTAATCCACCGCCACCAACATACAAGAATCTGAATAGCTAAAGAACCGACTACTCAATTTGATTTTAAACACACAAAAGGGAAAGGAGTTAAGGCATTCACGCCCCAACCATCCACCACCATCAGTACCACAATAAAAATGAAATTATTCATGTAAGTAGAAAACTCAGGAGCTGTATGAAAGCATAGGTTGTAATTTGTAAAAAGTAAAAATTCCGACTCCAAATTAAAATTAAATCAATTAATAAACGAAGATAGTACTTGAATTTGAGAAGTAAATTTTTAAGACAGTGCTTGAATTTGAGATTTCCCCTAAACGATGGACGCCCAAACTCTCCAACCCCTTCTTAATACCGCCATCCGTACGGCAACGGAACATTCCAGGCAGGAATTCCAGACCCGTATAGATGAGTTGACAAGCAGGCTAGCCAGAATTGAAACTCCAACTCAGGTCGTCCAATATGAACCAGTCACAATCCAAGCAAACGTAGCGTGTGACGAATCTTTGGATCTGGTAAAAACCATGCCAGAATTCAAGGGCGACCCTACCCGCTATGTATCTTGGAGGCAAGCCGCGCACACTGCCTATAAGGTTTTTGAGAATTTCCAGGGTAGCCCTAAGCACTACCAAGCCGTAGGCATCATCAGGAAAAAGGTGGTAGGCGCAGCAGATGGTGTTCTATCGTCCTTCAACACCGTTTTAAATTTCCATGCAATTATTTCACGACTAGATTTTGCCTACGCCGATAAGAGGCCTATCCATTTGATAGAACAGGAGCTCTCCACTTTGAGGCAGGGTAAACGATCAGTAATAGGATTCTACGATGAGGTTGAAAGGAAGCTAACCCTTATAATTAACAAAACCATGACCCATGGTGGAAATGCCACCCTAATAGAATCCCTCAACAACAAGTATCGCGAAGACGCTCTTCGTGTGTTTATCTCAGGACTCAATCATCCTTTATGCGATATATTGTTTTCCTCAAGGCCTAGCGATCTTCCTTCTGCAAACCAAGCCAGATCCATGTTCGCCCATTCCTTTAGTAGGCAAGCAACTCAAAGTCCCGGTCACTACCCGTATTCACCACAGTACCGCAGAGTACAACCAGACCAACAACGACAGACCCAGACACAAACGACTGTACCAATGGACATAGACCCATCACTCTCCAGGTTTAGACAAAACAGACCCCAACCAATAAATGGCAATAACGAGAGGAACCGTCTAGGAACCTATCCAACAACATCTCGTCCATATGCTGGTACCCCAGGTGGCTGGTCCAACCGAAACACCACCAACCAGACTATTGGACAGGTAGCAGCGCGACCAGAAAAAAGATCGCACGGGAGTGATCAACAGCCAAAACCAAAAGTACAACGAATAAACAACCTTGTCCAAGAACATGATGAACTCGAGAAAGACTATGGTAATGATGCTCTATATGACAATTACTACCATAATGACGATTGGAACCCAGTCGAGTGTCAAGACCAACCCAAAGATGACGTGAATTTTTTAGGACGAAATCCCTCTTGCCCTACGTCGAGCGGACAGTCGGGGGAAGAGGCATAAAACTCCTTATAGACACCGGTGCAGCAAAGAGCTACATAAAACCGCTCAAAGACTTAAAGGGAATCAAACCCGTAAGTCACACCTTTACGGTGAAATCAATCCATGGCACTACTAGGATTGACAAATACTGCACCATAAACATTTTTAATAGAGACACCAGCTTCTTCATCCTACCCAGTCTTAACACCTTTGATGGTATTATAGGTTTCGACCTACTGAAAGAAGTGAACGGTAAAATAGATTTGACGACTGGACTTCTAAGTTACAAAGGCGGTCAGGAAAAGCTTTTATATCATGATTGCCCTGACAAACTAATAGAAACGGATGCCGAAACACCGAAACGCGAGTTAAGTATTCCTGCAATGTTGAAGCGGCACGCTAGAGTCTTCGCGGACCCTAACGAGGCACTACCATATAACACCCATATTGTAGGAACAATAATAGGAAGTCACGATTCGTAATTGACTTTAGGAAACTAAACTTAAAAACAGTGAGCGACAAGTATCCTATACCCGACACGTCCGTAATTTTGGCAAACATGGGAAATGCTAAATGTTTCTCTACGATAGACCTTAAGTCTGGTTTTCACCACATTAAACTAGCTGAGAGGGATCGGGAAAAAACTGCATTTTCGGTCAATAACGGAAAGTACGAGTTCTGTAGGCTTCCCTTTGGCCTAAAAAATGCTCCCAGTATTTTCCAGAGAGCCACTGACGATGTACTTAGAGCAGAAATCGAAAAAATATGCCACATCTATGTAGATGACGTCATAATTTTTTCAGAAAGCGCTGAACAACACTTAACTTAACACGACCAGGTATTAAACAAACTCTACTCTGCTAATATGCGAGTGTTCTTTCAGGAAAGTGTCGAGTTTCTAGGCTTTACAGTATCCAAGGAGGGTATCAGGACATGCCCCGATAAAGTCAAGGACATTTTGGACTTTGCCACTCCCAAATCACTGCGAGCTTTACGATCTTTTTAGGGATTGGCTGGTTATTACAGACGGTTTGTAAAAGACTACGCCTCGGTTACCAAACCCCTAACAAAATACCTACGTGGGGAAAATGGGAACATTGGCACTAACCAATCTCGGAAAATAGAAATAAACTTAGATGAAGAAGCACTTAACGCGTTTAATAAAGTTAAAAATATTCTTGCATCAGAGGATGTGCTTCTCCTTTATCCCGACTATAAACAACCGTTTAACTTAACCACAGACGCTTCTTCACACGCCATAGGCGTCGTTTTATCCCAAAACGGCAGACCTATCACCATGATCTCAAGAACCCTTTCTCCCGCAGAGGAGAACTATGGAACCAACGAAAGGGAACTCTTGGCGATAGTGTGGGCCCTACAAAAACGTCGCAATTATTTGTACGGTGTAAAGCACCTGAACATTTTCACAGACCACCAACCGCTCACCTTCGCTTTATCTGACAAAAACTCAAATGCAAAGATGAAAAGGTGGCGCGCTTTTGTGGAAGAATATTCACCAACGTTTCATTACAAACCAGGCAAGGAAAATTTTGTTGCTGATGCGCCCTCACGGCAACATATAAACACACTAGGCCACGAGCCAGACTCAGAAAGCATGGTCGCTAACAGTGAGCTGTCACTGACTCAAACGATAGCCACAGTAAAAAACCCGATTAACTGCTTCAAAACCCAAATTATTCTGGAAGAGGGAAAGACATTGCCAGTTAACAAAACTATTATTTTTAGGACACGAGTGAGGCATCGAATATCTTTTAGTAACCTACAAGATTTATTGAAAGCCATGAAACAATGCGTAAATCCGAATGTTGTCAACGGGTTGCTATGCGAGCTCCCAACCTTGGCACTAATCCAAAACAAGCTTACCACATCTTTTCCAGGGGTAAAGTTCCGCCACACTACAAAGCAGGTTATCGACGTTTTTAATAAGGAGGACCAAAGAGAAATCCTCCAAACCGAACATAATCGCGCACATAGATCCTGTCGCGAAAATGAGCAGCAAGTCCTGGAAAATTACTACTTCCCTGACTTGAGGAAAATCCTAAAAGAAATAGTTTCAAATTGCAAAATATGTTATGAAGCAAAATACCAACGACGCCCCCCAAACCCCGAAATAGGATCAACCCCCATACCGTCATACCCAGGAGAAATCCTTCACGTTGACATTTATTCAACAGACAAAACACATTTTCTCACAACAATAGACCACTTCGGAGTCACGATCTACACCACGCCAACGAACGGCCAAGTAGAGAGGTTCCACAGTACACTTACGGAAATTGCACGCTGCCAAAAGCTCGAAACTTGCATTTCCGACACGGTCGAATTGATTCTGCTAGCAACGGCTAAGTACAACCGCACCGTCCATTCCGTGACAAACAGGAAACCTATAGACATCATCCACGCAGCACCCGACGAACTGGTTAATGAAATAAAGAATAGACTTATACAAACCCAACAAAACGACTTGAAAAGACACAATATAATGAGACGAACGAGACAATATAAACCAGGGGAAAAAGTTTTTGTAAAGACGAATAAAAGAATAGGAAACAAATTCACTAAACTTTACACCGAAAAAACAGTCCAGAGCGATTTAGGTACCTTTGTCTTAATCGACGGACGTAAAGTTCACAAAACCAACTTAAAACACTGAAATTGTTTCTTCCTTCTTAGGGTAACTCTGCTCTTGACAATAGATCATTGGGCCAACGCGAGGATATTCAATTATACCAGCTCCCACTACATCCCAATAACAACAGGGAAAGTGATCCTCCACGAACATTACGAATTTCTGCTACACAAGACAAACTTGACGGAGTTCGAAGCGATAGCGGAAGAAACGGATATAATTTTAGAGCAGTTTCCACTTTCTCACGCCAGACAACTTCTCCGAAACGACGCTAACCAAATATTAAAACTACTAGACGCGGTCAGAATACATCACCGACATGCTAGAGGCATTAATATCCTGGGGACTGCATTAAAATACATAACCGGCACCCCAGACTTTGACGACTTCCAAGCAATTGAGACCAGAGCCGAAGCCCTCATAGAAGCAAATGAACAACAATTCAGTTACACAGGGGCAAATTAACGAACTGACGGTGACAGTTAATAAACTTTTGGCACAGGCAAAACGGACGCAGATCGATACGGGAAATCTCTTTTCTTTAGTCAGCACTAGAAATAGAGCGGTAATAATGGAGTTAGAATCTATTATAACATCAGTAGCTCTGGGAAAAGTAAATGTTATTAACCCCATTCTGCTTAATGGCATGGAAAAAAACAATATATTAGCTGCTGAGCTCTCTGCAAATACCAGTATAACTGACATACTTTCTGTTTCTAAATTTAAGATATTTCAGAATGCACAGTTTATTTATTTCATTATTAAATACCCATAAATAGCTAGGATTTGTAATAACGTAAAGTTACTGCCCGTTATCCAGAGGGGAAGAATTATATCTTTAGAAACAAATATTATAGCTGAATGCAACGGAGAATACATCCCCCTTTATAACTGCAGAGAAGCCATAACAGCAAACTTCTGCCGACCCTTGAAAGAAAGTCCCTGTGTACGACAACTACTTAACCAACACAACGCAGAATGCAAAACCAAATCTGCCTATCACGTGCCCGCCATTGAGGGGATCGATAACGGCATAATTTTAATTAATGATCAGCCCGCGATAATACAAAACGGAAATTTGACAAAATTAACAAGAGGGACTTTTTTGATAACTTTCAAAGTTAATATTATGATAAACACCACTACTTATAACAACTGGAATGAGGTGATGCGTTCACATCCCGAAGCAGTACCCACACAGCACGTTAACTTCACCGAACATATCGAGTTACTATCACTTCCATACCTGCAAAGAATTAATGTGGAAAACCTGAAACACATAGCACACCTACAGAATCTTATTGATACTCGCTCGATACAATCAGGAAGCGCATTACTCTTAATCCTATTAGCCATAGCTACAAGCATAGCAATATTTCTGAGGAGGCGGCAAAGAAATATGGTAGTACTGAAGAACATCATAACACGGAGGGAAATATATGGATGGAACATCCATAATTATTGATATCACATTAAATAAAAATTGATAATTCTGTCCCATCAATGAATATGGATGTTTCATCAATGAGTTTTTGATAAATCACTATTGAAATGGTATCCATATAAACTATTGATAAATTCTAAATAGTTTAAAAAAACAAAATTTTATATAATTTAACATCTGGTTTCGAACCCTGCTCCTCTGGTACGTTAGCCCAGTATTCTACCATTCGGCTACGGCATTTTATAAAATTTTTAGAAAAATGTTCAATCATAAGTAATTCAAAAAATTTTGAATTAAAAAAAAACGCTCCAACAAGTTGTAATATTGTTAGAAAATCCATAGTAAAAATTGTTGAACTATTATGATTATGCGTCCCAGAAAATTTACATTTCACCAATATATATTAATGCGCTGTCTCTACCATTATTACTATGCAGTAAATATGGATATGGATATACCGACAATAGAAATTCATATCACGACCGTTCAAATATATTAGCATTATATCCATAAATATAGAAAATAGTACATAATTTCGAAATGGTTGACATATCATTTTACTTTTTATGGGGAGCAAATAATATTTGATAACTCGCTCATTCTGAAAGAATATTGCATCAAACTCGTCGCTATCAATAGCGATATTGTCACAACATTCAATGCATTTCCCTCAGTGAAAAGAAACCGAGGACGCTTTCACTTCAAGAGGGGGAGTAGTTAACACAGGTGAACATTCAACCGGCCAAAACACCACTTCCACCGAATTTACTGACGGCGCGTCTACAGCCTTACATTTAACAGCAAGCAAAAGTTCAATACCGCTTTAAAAACCCATCCGGCCAAAACACCGCTTCCACCGAATTTGCTGACGGCACGCCTATAGCTCTGTGCGTAATAGCAAGAAATAGTTAAATACTGCTTTAATAGCTCATTCGGCCATTCTGCCGACGGGGCAGTTATAGTCTTGCGCGTGACAACAACAAATAACGTGCAGAACCTAGAATTAGGGCAAGAGTGTAGGTATTTAGACACTAGCGTCGCTTTCATGTATTCAGTTATTTCAACTCATCCGCTGAGACCGGCTGCCCTTGGTAATCCAAGGGAAATAAAGAATTAAAAAAAAAACCAAGAACCAAGTGGTTCATATTACTTATAGAAACGACCATGTGTCTTTAAGCTTTAATTTGCAATTTTTTTTCTCAAGAAATTACATATATACCTCTGTAGTGCAAATAGTTATGTAAGTTTATTCTTAAAGCCCTTTTGTTTCCCATTGAAAATGAATGAATAAAATTAAAACAACCGTTTGTTTTATATTATTTGTAAAAAAAAAGTTAAATTATTAAAGATCAAACTTCATATGAAGCAGTTTTTAAATTGCAATTATTCGAAAAGTACCAAACCGATTCTAAATATTTTTATACCATTCGATAGGTACTTTGATTCCCGTGAGTTCGTTGCTGTTATTCGCGGAAAAATTAAAAAAATGCAAAAACTCATGAAAGGGTTAAAAAGTGACCGGCACTGCATAGGATAGTATAATAAGAAGGTAAGAATTACATACCGCGCAGCGTATATGTAAAATGTGGTAAAAAATAATGTTTTCAAAATAAGCCCCAAAATTGTATCACTTTCGTATTTGCACCGATATGTAAAAATGCAAGACCACTAAAAAAAAACAGTTTAGTTCAGCCGAGAGCACGCGGCATTTAATACAACAACAAATGTATTAAACAAAGTCCCTGCCTAATAGCACTGTTGGAAACAGAATGTTTCTTCGCTAGTAGGCAATAGGCAAAGAACACCAACAAGTAAATTGAAAGAAAAAACTCTAGTTAAGCCAACATGCAAGGTATACACGGTATAGCCTAGTGGTTAGACTGCCGTGACTAGAAGTTGAAGCAACCGAGATCAAAGCCCGCACGGAAGCAAAAACACTTCTAGTAAAATCATTACGAATTAGTCCGTAGATCGTTCTCGCCAGCGTGAAATAGTACTATAACTTTAGCGTGTAATATTGTGTGTGGATTTTCTTTGAGTTTTTCTTCAAAACAAAAAAAAACATAATAATTCAACATGAAGTTTTAATAGGAATTATTATCCCGGTCTATAGCTCACAAAATTCTTACTTATAAAACCAAAAAAACAAAATTCCTTAAATTATTTTAACCTAACAAAACAAAACTAAACAGAATTTATAACTGTACTATCGTTTTGCATTAAAATCTCATTTAAAAAAAAAAATGGACTTACGACAGCGATATTCGTTTTACAAAATAAAAATTTGTGATATTTAAAGTGTAAACCATTGTTAAATTATATAAGGTTAAGCAGATTTTGACATTTGCCAAGGCATAGCTTCCTTATTAGAGTTGCATTTACGAAGGATGCAAAAAGGGTAAAAAATCCCCCTTTAGGTAAATTGTAGTAGAAAATGAAGGAACGCCGTTCGCAAAATTTCAGGATTTTTTTCTCCGGAAATCTGTCTTTTCCACATTTATTTTTTAAAATTATTAGGAAAATAAAATTAATTTTAAATTTAACTGTAAAAAGCATGCCCTTTTTGTGGATAGCAGTAAACATGTACGAAATAAGCATATAAAATGGTTTATAATTGGATCCTTTTTAATAAATTTCATCAATCGCCGGTATGAAAAACAATCTCTTAACGTCTGTGGCAGCGGTCAAGAACTGGCCTCGGAGATACAAAGGAGAAAAAAGCTACACCTGAGTTTTCAGCAAAGGGAGCGACCGCGATGGCAACTACGGGTCTGGACTCCCAGGAGACATCTCTCCTCCGCTCTGCGTACTTGGAAAAACGATTGGGAGCAAGGACCCTGAGGAAATATGAGGAAGTTTCGCAGGAAACGCTGTCGCCGTTGGTGCAATCTCTGATACCGGATTTCCAAACTACTTATGTGCCAAAAAGGGTAAACGGAAACCCTTTCAAAAGCAAGAGATCGGACATGGAGTTAAAACCTCACCCCGGAGTGGGCAAACCAAGCCTTGCCGAAGTAACTAAGGACAGGATCCTTATAGGCATTCTTTACCGAGCAACGACCGTTTGGCCATCCCCAAAGACCAGTGGCGACACGTCCGGAACGGTAACCCTCTTATTGACGTTTATTTGCAGACTCCATGTGGTACAGCGGCAGTCACGGATACGGGTTGGTACCAGAGACACATTAAAATAGTCGCGTGTGACGACGCATGAACTGTTGCACTGTACAACGTAGCAGGAGCAATACTGGGTGAAGTCTACAAAGGTGCAAAAATCGAGGTCGTCGACTGGAATGACATTCCCGCTTGGCCAAGGGCAAGGGCATCGATTCGTGTCATCCCTGCAGAGCCTGAGAGAATTCTCACGATAGTCCGGATAATGAATCCGTCCCTCTCGACGCAGGACTGGAGTGTCGGGGATGCGGTTGGGCCTGACAGACAAGTGCTCTTCACCATGAATAAGGAGGCACTCGAGCCCCTTAAAAGTTGCAATGGACTAGTGCATTAGAGTGTAGGCCAGATCGCTATCCACGTCAACCGTTCCTATGCAGATCGCGCTGCCATAACCGCTGCTCCGGGGGACTAGAATATCGAAGTACTGCAAGAGGAAACGGAGGAGTCCGACGCGAAAAGCATGTTATCTGCCACCGCACTTTCGCAAAGTGACGTGAACAGCTCGGAGATGGAAGACAGCTTGCTGGACGGGGAAGGCCTCGAAGTCACGGTGGTAGCAACCAATACTGAGCGCATTATCTCTGAGGCTTCAGTCAGCAGGGCTCCCGTTACGCCAACTCGTCGTTGAGAGACAACCTCTCATGCTTCAGATAAATCTGCACATTTCTAAAGTATCCTCGGCTGCAAAAGGCTGCAGAAAAGGAAAATTGCTGTTATTAAATTAAAATAATAAATTTTCATAAAAATCTTACCAAATAGACAATTAATTTTTCAAAATAAAAATAAAACAAACTTCAAAAGCTTTCAGTGTTGCTGTAATTTTGTTCGTATCAAGAATATTGGTTTATACTACCATTTTCATACGATTTTGAAAAGAAGGAGCACTGTCAATCAGACAAGGAAGCATGAAGCCGAGAAATGTCAAAAACGTCTCGGACTGCTTAACCTTATATTATTAAACAATGGTGTAAACATTGGACTCCCACTTTATGGAAAATTGAATAATGAAAAATATTAAAAAACGGCTAGAATCGGCTAAATTTTTTTGACAAATCGGCTCCGGCTAAATTCGTTTTTTTCGGCGAAATCATTTTGAAATCGGCTAGATCTAGCCGGAAATCGGCTAAAATGGCAACACTGGTACTAGTACTAGTACAAGGGTATTATAATTTTGTCCACATAACGATACCATGTAACGGCACAAAATAATCCAGATAGATATAGAGTTGTATATATGAAACTTCTTAGGTTGAAAAGAGGAGTTCATTAAGGCATGTCCGTCTGTCCATGTACACGATAACTTAACTCTTTACGTCACGCTTTCATATATTTGTCTTTATAATTGAAAAAGTTGTATTTTTGGATTGGTTTAGACATATATATTAAGGGGAAAAAAGTTCACAAACATAACTCACATAGTTTTTGAGATATGAGGTGGTAAGTTTACTAATCGAGGTCCTCATATTAGTCGAACCCGAAGAGTTATCGAAATATGGGATACCTTAAATCTTAAGTTAGATGTCTAGTAATGCAAGAGCAAAAAAAGCATTCAATTCCATTACGCAGTTCTTGAATTATGCGCGCACAAACACACGGACCGATAGAAATAAAGTTCTAAAAACTTTTGATTTGGATTCTATTGGCTTAAAAAATACCCTTTCTATAAGTTTTTCTTGAATATCAGACATCCAATTGTTACAATTTTATTATATGTACTTAAAAAAGGGTAACAGTTAAAAAGTTTACGTTAAACGGTACATAAAAAAAGTTTTACTGAAGCTAGAAAAGGTGGTTAGCTACAGTAACCACCGTGACGAAAAGAGTTAAGTAAAAATTGAGATGTCTGCATGAATTTTTGTATACAGGTTACTTTCTTCCCATGGTAGGTTGCTATTGAAAATGGGCGAAATCGGATGATAACCAAGCCCCTATTTTCGATATCGAAAATTTCGAAAATCACATAAATTGACATATCTCGGCGGTATGGCTAAAATGATATAATTTTATAGATGAATTCCCCTGGTATTCTCTTATGATTTTTCCATATAATTTTTATAGTTGGCGTGGCACCGCCCACTTTTAAGGAGGGCATTTTTTGATAATTTGACTGGTCCAAACTTTTAAACTGATTACGATAGAACGATGAAATTTGGCACAAAGCATACTAGTATCGGTGGGAGTATACCTGATAAAATTGGATAAAATCTCCATACAACCATGCCCACTTTCGATATCGAAAATTTCTAAAATCACCTAAATTGACATAGTTCGGTAACGGAAATGGCTAAGACGGCTGATACATTAGCGAAAATTCCGAATTAACTCCGCTTTTGGGAGTTAACTTAAGCATAATCTTCATTCTAAACTCCCAAAAATTAAGAAGATTTCAGCAGATATCATAACGATTTGACCGCTACTGACATCGATAAATAAACAAAAATAGCAAGGACAACTACCAAAATTACGAGTTTAACGCTACTGGACACTAGAGTCACCAAAAAAGAGCGACATCTAATTTTAAACCGCAAGTACTACAACCAAATCCATCTAGTGCGCCGATTCTTAATCTTCAATTTTGTGTGTGTCAGGGTAAAATTTGGATCTGATTAGAGAAGATTTATTGGAGGTAATCTTCGTGTGTGTATCCATAGCATAAAATGATATAATTTTATAGGTGAATCCCCCTGGTCATTATATAACGATTTTTTGATAAATTGTTTAAAGTGGGCGTGGCACCACCCACTTTTAAGGGAGGCATTTTTGAAAATTCGACTGGTCGTAACTTTTAAACTGATTAGGGTAGAACGATGTAATTTGGCACAAAGCAGACTAGTATCGTTGGGAGTATATCTGATGGAATTGGATAAAATCACTTTCCAACCACGCCCACTTTCGATATCGAAAGCTTGGAAAATCCCTAAATTGATATAATTCGGTAACGGAAATGGCTAAAATGATATAGTTGGGTAGGATGAACCCTCTAGTCAGTCTATTATGATTTTTTGATCAATTTTTTATAGTGGGCGGGGCACCGCCCACTTTTAAATGAGGAATTTTTGAAAATTTCACTGGTCGTAACTTTTAAACTGATAAGGATGGAACGATGAAATTGGTACAAGGTATACTAGCATAATAGGGAGAATACCTGATGTAATTGGACGAAATTGCTTTCCGACCACGCCCACTTTCGATATGGAAAGTTTCGAAAATCACATAAATTGACATAATTCGGTAACGGAAATAGCTAAAATTATATAGTTTGGTAGAATGAGATTACTTAACTTACATTTAAGTACAAGTCCCACTTAAAGTAAATTTAAGTATAACAACTTCTTTCTTTTATGGCAAAGAAAAAAACCGCATTTGAGTTTTAAGATATGTTATATATATTGAATAGACCTTCCCAAAATAAAATTTAATTTTTCAAAATCGCTTGATCTTTGAAGTGTTTTTTCAGTTTCCAATTTTATTTTGGAAAACATTTTTTTTTTCAGTGTACTAAACAATTTTTTTTAAAGCTTATTTTAATACCTTTCTAATGGTATGAAGATATTTGAAATCGGTAAAGCCATTCCGTAGTAATCACACTTTAAAAGTACCTATTATCGTCATTTTTCGAATATTTCGATACCTTGCCACGCCCACAATTTTTCGAAAATGCAATTTCTAAAAATGAGGTTGTGTTTGGGTAGGTAAGATGTACCTCTATGCAAAATTTCATCAAATTCTGAGGGGGTCGGGTTCAAAATGTGCTTTATTTCAGCCTTTGATATGAAATTCATCATATATGTATGTATTTGTATAAGTGGTAGCGAAAACGTTGGAACCACCGTTGACAGTACCGATTCACTCACTTTTTGCTAACCAGAACCAAACGATTCCAGGAATCTTAGATCGGTTAATATATCTCACTTCGTGCGATTTTTTTTGGAGGGAATGTTTTGCATACCATTCTTCGCCTTCCAATATAAGGTAGCTCTTGACGTCCATACCAAATTTAGGAGTAGAAAGTAAATCAAACATTTTTCGGAAAATTCCCGAGTTCCAGGAAGTCTGTGGAGTTACCACAATCTCTGATATCGGATTTCCAAAGCAGTTGTGTGCCAAAGAGGGTAAATGGAAATCCTTTCAAACGCCAGAGATCGGACGTGGAGTTAAAACCCCATCCCAAGCGGCATCAAAGCACCCCCGGATTGGGCAAACCAAGCTTTGCTGAAGCAACCAAGGACAAGTTCCTTATAGGCATTCTTGACCGAGGCAACGACCGTTTGCCCAACCCCAAGGAATAGTGGCGGCAATTCCGGAACGCACTCGGAAACGCTGTCATAGACGTTTATTTGGACTCTCCAGGTGGTTCAGCGGCGGTCACGGATGCGGATTGGCACCAGTAGTGCAATTCAGTACGCTATTTTAACAAGAGTTGTCATTGTACAGTTTTATCGATTTCGCTATTCACTACAAGTTTATTTGACAACATTTGTTATCGAAATGTCAGCTGTTATTGTTAACGAGAAATAATTGTCGACCTCTAATTAGTTGTTGTTTGTTAAAACAACAAATAGGTACTTTTCTTATATATTTTAGCTGAGACACTTCTGTTTTGCTATGTGTTATTTGAGACAATCACCTTTTGTTTCTATGCTTAGCTGAGAATCTGCTACGTTTTTCTATGTTTACCTGAGACAATCACGTATTGGCAGTTGTTAAGGAATATTGGTTCTATGCTTAGCTAAGAATCTGCTACGTTTTGCTATGTTTCACCTGAGACAATCACCTATTATTAATTGTTAAGGAAGAGCTACTGAATCACCGAATCGATAGTGCAAACAACAAAATTGTTAAGCTAACAACCCGTTTCATAGTATTGTTTGAATTCCACTACAGGGACAGATTAAAATTGTCACGTGCGACGACGCAAGAACTGTTGCACTGTACAAGGCAGCGCTGCAATACTGGGTGAAGTCTACGAAAGTGCAAAAATCGAGGTCGTCGACTGGAAGGACATTCCGGCTCGGCCCAGGGCAAGAACATGGATTCCTGCCATCCCTGCAGAGCCTGAGAGAATTCTCACAATGCTGCGGATAATGAATCCGTCCCTCCTGACGCAGGACTGGATTGTCAATCTGGTCGGGGATGCGGTAGGGCCTGATATACAAGTGGTCTTCGCCATGCATTACAGTGTAGGCCAGATCGTTATCCACGTATTCACGTATAACGTGGCGATGCACAGCGCGCTGCCATCGCCGCTGCTACGGGGGACTCGGAAATCGAAGTACCGCAAGAGGAAATGGGGGAGTCCGACGAGGAAAGCATGTTATTCGCTACGTCATTTGGCGAAGGTACTGTGAACAATTCGGAGATGGAAGACAGCCTGCTGGACGGGGAAGTCCTCGATGTCACCGTGGTAGTAGCCAATCCTTAGCGCAGCAGGGCTCCCGCTACGCGAAATCAGGCAGCTGCTCTGAACAACTCGTCGTTGAGAGACATCCCTCGAGAAGGGGCACCCCTCGACGATATGGGGACGGCAAGGAAGTCCGAGCGCTCTCATGTTGGTGGTGCTTCAGATAAACCTGCACAAATCTTCAGTAGCCTCGGCACTTTAAGTAGTCGTCTTTCTAACGGCGACGTGGATGTGGTCCTCATCCAAGAACCCTGGGTCAACAGCTCGAGGATATGCGGATTGGAGACCAAGGGCTTCAACGTGAATAGTAAGCCTACCCTTATCACCAAAACCCGTAGGGAGGTCATAGATATCACTATTTGTAGTGAAGGCGCTTCTGAGTGGGTTAGAAAATGGCTTGTTCTTGAAGAACATCCATTCTCCGACCACCGGTACATTAAAATAGTTTAAGACTTTATTGTAGAGCAGCCAATTATGAAGCGCAATCCACGCAACACCAATTGGCAGCTACACAATGTACTACCCCTACTAGCCCCCTCATCAGTTAAGGAGCTGGAGGATTTGGTAACGACATACACTACGGCACTTTCAAATGTCCTTGAACAAGCTTGTCCAGTGCCTAACCCAAGCGGTAAACATAGGCCACATTGGTTGACCTATGACCTGGACTTGCTCCGCAAAACCTGCAGGAAGCAATTTAATAAGGCTAAAAGCATCGACACGGAGCCTCAATGGCTCGAATATATAATTAAACTAAGGGCCTACAAAAAAGCTCTGAGGCAGGCGAAGAGAGTATCGTGGAGAAGTTTCGACGACACAGCGAGACTTAGACGAGTTCTCTCGAAGACTCAAACAGCCATCAGCTATTTGCAGAAGCCTGACGGATCCTGGACCAGCACGGAAAGGGAAACTCTTGAAGGGTTATTCAAAAGTTTGAACGTTTCAGATCATTTTCGGTGCAGGGCAGTTTTTCAACTCTGTGTCCGAAAAGCAATCTTGATGAGAACCTTGGAAACCTCGAAACATGTCATGGTATCCATCGCTGTACAAATATTTGTGTAAATTTTCTCTAAGTAACAAAAATTTAAAAGCATTTTCTTTCGTTGAAATCTATATAAAAAACCAGAATGTTCAAAACAGCGCAACACATAGATGTGTAATTTGAATCTAACTCCCCGAGAAACGGGTCGAGCCTCGGATATGATAACTGACTAGTCAGATAACGACCACAGCAAACAGGACTATGATTAACAAAATCAGGGCATGCACATAGAATGTCCGAACTAGAGATGGGCGTCGTGCGTGAAAAAGGGTTTCGGTCATTTCGAAATAAATATGTTACTCATTTGATTAGCAAAAATATGTAAAAGAAAGTAGACGAGACATGAAATGACACATGAGTCGAAACAAAAATTAGCAGGTGCCGAATTCACAAAAATGAGGAAAACAAAATTACCCTGACTCTGTAAGAAAACGGCTCCATCTTTTTCTTTGCTTTTATAACTAAGTGAATGTATACAAATATATACAAAAATAAGATATAAACCATAAAATACAGTTTTATTTTATATTTCGTACGTGTTGGTGCGTGTCGTGTTTTAGTAATTTTTCCCCGTGCGTGTTAGTGCTTATTTTCTAAAATTTATTTCGTGAACGTGTCGTGTCGTGTTGCAAAAATCATGCACGCGCCCATCTCTAGTCCGAACCCTTAGTGGGGAAGGTGACGATGCCCGAATAGTTGAGGTCCTCAATTATCCAAAAGCTGACATCACCGCTATACAAGAATTGCGATGGACAGGGCAAGGTTATAAGACCATCCGAACCTGCAATATCTATCACCATATCGTTTATCTGCGTGCTCGCACCGACTGCGGACAAGGACGACGTGGAAAAAGATGCATTCTACGCGAAGTTAGAAGAAACTTATGAGCGTTGCCCCCGTCACGATATCAAAGTCGTGCTTGGTGACATTAACGCCAGGGTGAGCAAAGAGGGTGTATTTGGCCCCACTGCACAATGTCCTGAATTGATCTTTTCTTTTTGCATAAACCCAACATTTTTATAGCAACCAATCATAAGATATTTTTACGTTTTTTCAGAGTAGATATGTTTACTAAGAGAAACCCATAACAACAGATGTGTAGCTGTAACGGTATTCTAGCACGAGGCTTTGAAAGTCAGGCAAATGGTTAGCTTTTATTTTAACGAAATAAGAGAAATTTGTTTGGTGAATTGAACAAGCTTAAAAAAAATTGGGTTAGCGTTTAAAATAAAAAGTGAGTCATGGTGTAGTGTGTCTTATTGTTTTTGTAGGGTGCTTTAATGTTGAGAAACTTAAAGCTGAGCTCGAGACATTATGGCAGCAGCTTATACTTAATAAATCATTATGCTTAATAAATCAGTATTAGATTGAATACCAAATAAGCAAGATGCTGTTTTACTATAACTTATAAAATGGAGTTATTACATGGCGATCCTGCCAGGTCAATTAAAAAAAAAAATTATGAAAAAAAACTTTATTCCAAAACTCAAAATGTTTTCAACTTAAATTTGAAAAATCGGAAATATCATTTTTCGAAACACTTCCATTTGTCGATCGAAAAGAGAAAGTAAAAACTATTGACAGTGCAAGAAAATAAAGTGACTAAAAGTGCAAACTCTAAACTTCTATAAAAAGAGTTTTAATAAGATAAACTTAATTTTTGAAAAAAAAAGATTTATTTATTAAAGAATTATGTTAAATTACGTTATATCAAAAAGAGACAGAGAGTATTTACATACTCCGGCTAAAAACTAAAATGTAATACGCAATAAAATATACGGAAACTGGCAGTGACAGCAACTATAATAAAGACCTGATGGAAACCTGATGATAAGGCAATTCGAATAACTCAACACATATGTATCGTGAAACAGACGCATGTTACTAACAAGTTATTACTAGGCTCGCCAACTTTTCAAATGGCTTGGGGAAGACAAAAATAATTTTTAGGGAGGACTTTCTATCAAGGTACCATTGTTTCGGGAGGACACATCCACCGTATAGTTTACCGAACAACGAGAGAAAAAGAACTTTACCAAAAATATTGGTATTTTAGTAAATTCATTTATTTATTTATTTTATTTATTACGACTCTTCGAGCCTAGATCAACACTTAAGGAAAATTACTACATTAGTTAAAATGAAAAATTAAAAAATTGTAATAAAAAAAAAATCACAAAAATAAACAGTAGTCGCTTATTTACAAATACATTTAAATACAGCAAGATATATATATACATTTTATAATTACATTTTAAGCCGATCATATATTCATAAGATAGATCAATTAATTTTTAAATGAGTACTTTTCTGTGCTTTTAGCAGCTTTAATTAATTGTTTGTTATTCTTTACAACATTGTAAAATTCTGTACAGTCCTTTTGTACATTTAAACTTATTAATAATTCACTTCTGATTAAATTAGTGGAGCACCGACCTCGGTCATCACTCCACTTTGCATTCATGATCGAAAAAGTCCTTTCGGCAAATGCACTACTGCATGGAATACAAAAAAAAAATGATATTATTTTCTTTAAATTTATAATTTTCGGGAGAAACTCGAAAATTTTCATATATTTGTCACATAAATTTGGCAATTGGTCTAGGTTTAGTCGGGCTATACATTTTTTTACTAAGCAAACTTCATCAAATAAGATGTCCATGTTAAGATTATCCAAAATATCTTTCAAGTTAAGCACGCTTACAATTTCTTCAACTTCCTTGAAAGCACAAAAACCAGAATTCAATTATAATTTGGGGTTTTCGTTAACCAACACTCTTCAGAAAAATCGAACCATTTTTCAACATAAATAAGAGTTAATTTGATAAAATTTATGAAATCGTTGTCAATTTCACACTTCTCTTCATCGTTTTCTATTTTTGAAAGTAATTTTCGAACCTCATATCCAAAAAAATTATTTTCAAGACGATCACCCAGTTGACCTTTAAATTTGCAAATATATTATTTAGCTCAATCGCTGTCCTATTATTCGCTTCGAGTGCTTCTATAGCCTCGCTGAAAAGTTTTAGAATGTGTGACAAAAAGTTAAGATAAATTTCAATTTTAGGGTTTATTTTACCACCATCAATGTTTAAAACTGTTTGAATTTGCTTTGGCAAATCTTCTGTCTGGAAATAAAATGATAATGCTGGCCATGTCAGCAAAATTCTGTCAAAGGCTGGCAACAATGAAAGCCACCTTGTGGGCACATGCCGTAGTATTTCTTGAAACTTTACATCAACAAATGTACAGAAATCAATCAGGTTCTTTCTGCGTTTTGCAGTGTTTGAAAAATGTGAATAAATTTTTAAAATAACATTTTCGATATCAAAATCTAGATCGACCAATGCTTTTTGTAAAGCATTATGTATGATGTGAGCATGACAGTTACCTTTTTCTATATTTTTGTTAACTTTTTTCAAACTAACGAATAGAGAATTATTTTTACCAAAATTTGAATTCGTATTGTCAGCACTTAGACAAACTACATTGCTTATTTTCTCCGATACTTTCTTTAGCATTTTAAAGTTACAATCCAAGGAATTGTATGATAAATTGTGTCTCACGTTGTGATATATGTGCATAATTTCTGTTATTACAGCATTATTATCTTGATTACAGACGGCAATGCGCCTAGGTTGATGGTGTAGTTTCAGACATTTCTAGCCAATAAAACTCCTTTTGCTTCATCCACTCCGCATTGAAATAGCAAAGTATTTTTTTAGCTTTCGCCGGCATGTCATCGCTTGAGCTACTTTCTTCGTTCTCAAACATGTTTGTGCAATAGAAAACATCATGAATAAATATAATCTAGGAAATTTTTAAAAGAAACTTACCGATATGTGGTTTTAAGAATTTTTTACAAAAATTTGATGCAGCAATTTATTATTTTCATCCACTTTTAAATGTTGCGAGTATGGCGCAATAATCAGATGACGAGAGCTTGACGTACATACATATATACACACAACTTTCTTTGATTTTGTGTTTGTAATTAATGTCAGCGCCACCTGTATAAGTGAATGACAAGTGTCTTGCACAAATTTCAACGTTGCCACATGAATACATTTACGCTACATTCACAAGTTTTAAAACTTGCCAAAATAAAAAGGAGTGTTTCACGTGTCGGGAGGACTTTTTAGTCTTTTGGGGGGACGGAGGACATTTCGTGGGAAGGGGAGGACTGTCCTCCCGAGGGGAGGACGGTTGGCAAGCCTAGTTATTACACACTACCAGTGGCGCACACATAAAAATATTTTGGGGGGTTTTTCAATATCCAACAGAAAATAAAAAAAAAATACTCAAAACTCGTCCATACAATTTTTACTTAAATTTCTCTTTGGGGAGTGGACCTACGATCCGTCGGTGTTAACAGAAATACCGCCATTAGTAGCGGGGCATCGATCCGTCCTCTTCCATTCCTCCCTACTAGGAATGTTTGTTTTGAAGCAGCTGTCTCCGACTGTTGTGGCCGCACATCGATCTGTGCTCAGAGGGAGAAAACTGTAAGATCCCAGAATACTGGAGCGTCCAGTTGTGCTTGCGCCCCAGCCAGAAGTTTCCCTTAGACGCAGAGCCGCTGCTGTCCGGTACGCTTCCAGATCGAGTGGCAAAATGCCTAGAATGGCCTGAAGAGCTTCATTGGGCGTTCTTTTTAGCGCGCCGCTAATACAGATCATGCCAGATCTATGGACTTTGCCTAACAGATTAAGGTTTGTGGCCTTGCTCAGCGCAGGCCACCATACCGCTGCTTCCAAAGTAAACAGATGTATTTACTTTTTAAAATTTTTGGGAAAACAGCAGTTCAAACTTTTATTTTTTCATAGAACTCCATTGTAAAAATTAAATTTTGAATGCCGTTTCAAAAACAATTTAAATTTTGAAATACTTCTGTTTACTTTGGAACCGGCGATACTACGACTCCATATAGCATGATTGGTAGGATAATTGCAGTGTAGATCCATCTGCATATTTTTGGGCTGAGACCCCACTTTTTGCCAATGGCCTTTTGCACGTGTAAAGTGCAACACACGCCTTCCTCTGGCGCTGAAGAATATTTTCCTTCCAGTTTAACCTCCTCTTCAGAACTGTGCCCAAGAACTTGGCTTCCCTTTGTGACATAGTGTGATAAATTAACCGTACCAAGTGATGAAGATATTTTCCTTCCCCGTAGTACTTGATCGATTAGTCCAATTAGGGATCTGCTTATGCCCAGATTAGTAAGAGCGATGTTAATAGCCTCCGGACTTATATTGTTGAAAGCCCCTTCAATGTCAAGTAAGGCCACGAGACAGTAATCCTTTTCACCCAACGATTTTTCAATGATAGAGACTAGGCTGTGAAGCGCAGTTTCTGTTGCTTTACTCTTGGTGTAAGCATGCTGATAGCTGGAGATAAGGTTGCTGTCAATAGTCGTGGAGAGGTAGTAGTCGTGCCAAAGCTAAGGCTGAAGGGAGGTCTGATGGTCTGGATGCGAACAGGATATCGCATAAGGGTTTCCTTAACCCTGAAATAAATACTCTGAGCGCATCCGCTCTATATTTCTCATTAATGGTGTCTGCTACACCGGACTCGTAGGACATTATCGTCTTATTTGCTAATAAGGTTAGTTTCTTTTCTACTTCGTCGTAGAATTCTAAGCATGACATCGAGCCCTGTCTTAATGTGGACAGTTCATGTTCTATCAGGTATATCGGGCGTTTGTCTGCGTAGGTGAAATCGAGTCGGAAGATTATTGCGATTAAGTACCTCGGTGACCGAAGAATTCAGGAGGGGATTTTATCGCGTCGAGTGTAATGTCAAACTCCTAACTTCCGCTCTAACTATATCATTAACCTGATCTACGTTCATGGTGGCTGTGCTTATTGTTGTTAGTTTCAAATTCTTAAAAATATTTTCCAATCCTTCACTCATTTCACCTTCGCAAAAGAAAGAAACCTCAACTCTACTTTAAGTGTTTTTATATTTATTTTTATCTACTTTCACTTAGAGAAAAAATATTTTTCGCACTTCACACACCTAATAATTTTAAATTAAGAAATATATCCTTTGTCGTATGTTCTCTTATGTTGACTGTTGCTTTGTATTTATCCTCTGCCGTATGTTACTCAGGTTGATTGTTACTTTATATTTATCCTTTGCCGTATGTTCTCTTAGGTTGATTGTTACTTTGTATTTTTGCTTTGTGTTATCTTAGGTTGTTGCTTTGTAGTTATCCTTTGCTTTATGTTTTCTTAGGTTGATTGTTATTTTGTTTTTATCCTCTGCTTTATTGTATGTTCACCGCGAGGCTGCCCCACGTTGGGCGCCAATTACTCGAATTTCAAGTTGTATTCTTTATTTAATTAGCAGTGTTGCCGCTGAAAAATTTCAAAAAGGGTCCCAAAAAAAGGTCCCAGCAGAAAAAAAGGGTCCCCTATTTTTTTTAGAAAGGAACACATTTACATACGTCATTTTTTATGTTGAATGACTGAGTTTTGTACTATTGCAAGAAACACATACAAAATATAAACATTTTTAATGTAAAAAGTTTTTTAAACTTAAAAACCTCCACTTAAAGGATTTGGTTTTACACAGCGTTTAAAAAGTTATAAGAAAACTCACTTTTAAAAGAATTCCATTTTTTCCCGTAAAAAAATTATGGGAAAGGGCAAAAAGCGACCCATAAGGGGCGGCCAAAATTTCTTAGGCGGTTAAAGACTATTTTATGTAGGTAAGGGGTAAGTTGCAGGCTTATTTCCTCACCATTTACTAACTTTGAAGGGGTAAGACCCAAAAAAACTAAAACTTTTTACTGAATCACCCTAATCTATACATACATACATATGACGGAGTTGTCACATGATACAGCATTACCAGTAGTAAGACTTCAGTTAGGCAAGACATTTAGAAGTCGGCAAGAGTTCCCGACATAAACGACAAAAATGCATTCCATTGCAGTTTGAAAGTGAAAAAGGGTCCTGAATTTTAAAAAGGGTCCGGGGTCCTGGCTCTAAAAAAGGGTCAAATTGACCCTTTAGGGTCCCCAACGGCAACACTGTTAATTAGAATGCTGCCGTTAACTACTGCTACTGCTACTTAACTTTTACTTAACATCTAACCTACGGTGTAGCGCCATGCTGTTGCCGCGCAGCCGGTAAATAGTGGCAGAATTGTAACTCCAATTCGTTTTTCCGGAAAAAGTTTTTGGTTAATGTTTCTGATATTTTATGACTTTTATTTATTTTTGAATTTTAAAAGATAGTAATGACTTCATCCTCCTATATTCAAAAATTCCTTACCTACAGAATTTTTAACAAATTTGTCCTCTGGGTCAAATTTGACCCATTTTGCGAAAATATTAATAATAATACTTAAAGGACGTTGAAAAAATAATCTTTTTTTATTAAATGGAGGTGAATATAGCATTAAAAACTTTGTATAAAATTCTAGTGTGTTAAATTATTTGAACGCCATGTATTTACGTATTTACTACAGGGGTTAAATTTAACCCGAAGGACATTAGTGACGAATCATATGTTTTTTTGGTTTATCTAGCACCGACAAACTGTTGAAGAACATTTATTGACAGATGCTACCATTACCGAAATAAATAAAAAAAAACAAAACAAAAAATACAGAGTTGGTCTTGTAAATATGTATTTTAGTAAAAGTCCATATGTAGACCCCATTTTTGAAATATATTGATTTTGTAGAGAATTTAATAAGCAATCGAATGCTATTATTTAAAACAAAAAATGTTGTGGGTACCACTGGGCAGTTGCAATGTTAAAAACGCAATTTTTATAATAAAATTAAAAAAACTGACAGATGCAAGAAAAATTACTAAGAAACGCAAAGACTGATTCATTAGCTTTCAAATGAGCACAAGATGAAGTTTGTAGCATTAGTACAAGCCGAGATATGATGGATTGAGTACATGGTTCAATTATACCAGGTTAGCTTTTCGATGACAGATTCTGTCAGTTGCGGCCATCTTGCTCCCTGAAAAATTGTCATTCACATTCTGGGTAGCCTTTTAGCAAAATCATGTAAAAAAAGTAGTTAGAAAATTAGTTTAAAATAGTAGTAGTTAGAAAAATAGTAGAGGTTGGCTTTTGGAAAATTGATGAATTTATCATTAATAACTGACTTTAAATATTTTTCTTCTGTGATTAGAGTATGTTATTTTCATTCTTAATCATCAGCCAAGTGTGCATGAAGGAGTTGGAGGTAAATTTTTTGGAACTGGTTAAATTTGGTTAGTAAAATGGTAATACTATCCCTTTAGCACACTTTTTCCGAAAATATTTATGACCTGAAAACCTTTCAAAGAACTTTTAGTAAAAATTTAGGTTAAGACTGCTTTACATGAGTCGATGTCCTATTCGATTTGACGTTCGATTGTATTCAACCATCAAATACAAGTTGTCGATCGGTCGAATTACTATTACACGGTGGAGCGAAAAAAAATCGACCAGGAAATCGACACTTATTTTGAGGCTAGAATACTAGAAAACGGCTAGTCGGAGAAAACTTTAGGCTATGCAGCTTTTGAAGGGATTCCGAGTTCTTACTCTTAATATGAGGTAAAGTCTGTGAAATCTAAACTAGCGATGATAGACCTCTAGAATTTAATGTTAAGATCTGTAATTTTTACAGGAATATTTTTCACCTTTCTGAAAAATAAAATCAATATAATTTTTGAAAAAAACGAACTTTTTTTTGGCCCCGTCGAATGTGTTAGTTTACTTTGCAATTTTTTATTTGCATTACAATTTATATCCTCCTTTTTGCATTTTTCTACTACCATTTTCTTGACGAAAGAAAAAAAACATTCCTACTTTTTTATTCGCAAACGAAACCCGCATACATTTTCATATTGGGAGTGTCAATAATGAACGTCAAGGGAAGAGCAAACCTTCTTATAATTGAACCATGGATTGAGTAGGTACATGTTTTCATTACTTCAAGAAAAATTCAAAACTTTGACAGATCATATCTCCGAAGAAAATCAAAAAAAAAATCGCAAAACAAAAAATAAGTATCAAACCAATTAATAGTCCCTACGTGTTAACCGAATTTGAACAAAATCCGTGGCATGGCGGTTGAAATTTGGATCACTTGAAAAAGAAACGCTCATATTCCGACTAGGCAGGGCGAAGTAATGCCCCAACACCAAGAATAACACAGTGCTACAGCCATTTTGCACTTTTGAAGCGACCTACTGGAAATTGTTCATCTGGTCGAGTTATACACGAAACGCCCATTAAAAAATTTGTAACACCCACAAAATCTGGTCTTAAGGCCAAAAAACCGTTCTTTCAGTTTCATCATGAAAGAAAATTCATTAAAAACCAATTTTCAACCGATTTCAAAATTCTCAACGATTTTGGGTAGAGAATTATTGACACTTTCGAAATATATATATTCATTTGAAAAAAGTATACTTTTTTTTTAAGCCAGAAGTTGAAATTTTTGGAAATTTCATCCAGTTTTCCGGTTTTGACGTCATTTTTGGGCACTAATTGACAATGAAAGATATTTTTTGGTTATATATCATCGAGAGGCAACTACTACTTAATTATGTCAATTTCATTTTTTTGGAAGGGATTTTAAGTTTTCAAGATATGCAGCATAAACCAAAATCTAATATTTTGGTCTCAAACGCCGTACAGGAGTACCGTGTGTAATTAGGCGGGTCGATTTCAAAATTGCCCAATTGACAAGAAAAATCGTATTTTAGGGATCAAAATAAGATACTTTGCCGAAGGAAGCATACCTCTAAAACTAATTCTAATGTCCCGACTAGAGGACATATTTGTGAACCACTCTAACATGTATAAGATATTCAATTACACGTACCAGTAGATAAAATATTTATTTTTTAATTGAAGTACTAAATAAGTAATACAGCAAATTCAGAATCCGACACGCGTTGGCGGTGTCTTCGAGTTCTAGAGTAAAACTGAACTTACAAACTACTCTAACAGGTCAATTCTACTGTGGTAATAACTTTATTATTACCGGCAAACAAATTCACTCGGCAACTTTTACTCCTTTTTGGTATTCTGAGGGCAAAAATTTTCTGGTAACACCGTTACCACCAAAAAAGGTGGTAACATGTGGTAACATCAATATAAAATAAGCGGATGTTTACTTTGAAAAATAAAAAAGCGAAAGTGCAATTGAACAAAATAAAGTGAAAATTAAACAAAATAAATAAAACAAAGTGAAAATCAAACAAATAAACAGGTATATAGTATTAATAAATCACAATAAAAACTGTGTATTCCCTGCAGGAGCTCGGGATGGTCTTTGCAAAAGGCCACATACAACCGCAACTGAGCTGGGGTGGTGCGTGCATATTTTATGTAAATAAAATAAACAATTTTTAATAAATTTCATAAAATATTTACCAAATTTACTTACTTGTTCATTTCCATTTTGCAGTCTTCTTCTTTTTGATAAACAAAAAACATATGGCTGGTGACTAGCAGGGTGGCTTTTCAATTCACCATACACACTGGTGAGTTTTTTTGCCATTAGAGCGTTACCATCTGCTCAGAATCGCAGCCACTTTCTTTGGTAACGTATTTTAGGGAAAATTGTTTGCCGATGGCAATTTTACCGGTAACGCGCAGCATAGGGCTGTAATTCTAAATCTAACCTAAAGTTGCCGCCGTCGCAGTCGCTGTTGATGCCGCTGCCGGTAACGCCGCGCTGACTGGCTTGTGATGTTTCTGTGGAATTCAGAAATTTATATATTTCGCTTCCCACGCTCTGTTGTGTTCACAACTGTTCTGCACCTGCAGGTTGGTGTCGCATTGCAGATTCATGGAATGGTTGTACTTTTCATGTTGTCGTGGGAAGCACAAACCGCTGACTCAGGCCACGAGCAAAGATTTATCGTTGGCCTTGAGTTGCATGTGTTAACTCCTCCCCTCCTAGATGGAGGACGTCCTCGGACTTTTTAAGCCCATCAATTACAGCCTGAATATCGTGTTTTTGGCGTATTTTACTTTTCCGCTGTCGTAGCTTAAGGAGGAAGTAGCAAGCAGTTAGAATGACCACAGTAGCCAGACATGACAGTGTTGGCCCCATAATAGTTCTTCCTTCTATCTTTGCAATATATCGTAAGTTTTTCATGCTCATTCTTCGAAGGTACGTCAGGCTCAATATTTCGTGGTGGTTGGTAATATTGACGAGTGTTGTCGTCGCTGAACCCGGTAGTTTCTTTAATATGCCATTTTGGTTTTTGAAGCATGATCCGTTAATTTTTACCTCATTTTCGAAGGTAAGTAAGAATGTGCCAGTAACGGTTTTTACAGAACCATCGTTTGATTTGATCACAGCAGTATTGTCGTTGATGATCACTATACCCTCATCGACCACTGTAATCGGTTCCAGATGGCTAGGTCGAGTGCTGCAGTGAGCGACATTCCCAGAATGGAGTTGTTGTGCGCATGTTGTATGTTGTACCTTTTTGCAGAATGTGGAAGCCAGTGCTACGATACAATTTCCAATAGCCAAAATCTTATTATCGCAGTCAGCGACGTTGTTATCATTACCAAAGTGCAGAACAGTTTCGTTGTGTTGGACAGGGAACAGGATAACTCTCTTACATACTAACATAGGTTTTGGATATTTTATTAAGAAATACAAAAATTTTTTATCTAACAGAACCCTTACACTGGACACTTCCATTAAGTCTGTTATGGTTATATTTGTGGAGTGCATATTGATTATAGGTTTTATGTCATCAAAATTTAATATTGAGGGATTTATTACGTTTATCCTTGCAAGGGCAATTGCCGAAATCAAAGTTTCAATTTCTGAAATTATAATTCTATTTCTCGCAAGCAATGTCTCATATAAATGGCTAGTGTCAATCTGCTTAACCTTCGCACTCTTTGTGATTAGGTTCACGGTGTCAGTTAGCTCATTCATTTTTTGTTGTACTACTGTGTTTATCTCTATTTGTTTATTTTCGGAGTTAATCAGTTCTTGTTGCCGGAGTTTTAGATTTTGAAGTCTGGTGTCCCAGCAATAACCTTCAAAGCGGTTCCCAGAACATTTATGCTTCGTGCCTGTCTGTGGTGGATGTCTAATGTTGTCAAAAGGGCTTTTATACGCGCAATGTCTGCATCCAATAACATTCTCATATGAGATGCAGGGAAATGCTTAGATAGCTCCTTTGTCTCTTGGGCTATTTCCATATATGTCTCAAGATTAGTGGTATGTTTTAAAAAGGCCACGTCTTGCGTCGGTCGCAACCCCATCATGAATCGGGATATAATTGGAGTTGGAATAGTCAGTGAGTTTTGCTGTCACTGACCCAATGAGAAGTATCACCAGAAGAATCCTGTAATCCATTAAGAAAACATCAAAAGTTATTCAACCTTATTTATTTTATGTTGTCTTTGTGGACCAGCCTCCCTCTAATTAGGACTGTGGTCCCCAAGTCTGCTTCTACCCTTTCCTCTATGTACAGAGGTGTAATCTTATTTCCCAATCTTTTATTGGCTTTCAGCAAAACACGCTCCCCAACATCAAACACTCTATTTCGTCTGGAAGGGTTATTCCTTTCCAGCAGTGTTTGTTGGGCTTTCTCTATCTTATCCATTATTTCATTTCGCATGTCCTGCGGTGTGGCGTGAATCACATCAATGGGTTTTTTGCCGGTCACTGAATGAATGGTCCGATTATATTCGAACGTGGCCAGTAATATAAGTTCAATTGTTTCATCAATTCTCTTTTCCAATTTTAGGCATCTCGCAATCTCCGCAAGTGTACTATGGAAACGCTCAACCTGACCATTAGAGGTACTATGGAGCGGAGGCGCATTCACAATGTCCACATCAAACTGATTTTTTAGCAGAGATCTTATGGTTTCGGAATTTAGCGATGCCTCGTTATCGCAGTAAACGGTCTTCGTACCCGGAAATATGTTCATCAGCTGTAGAAGTGGACCCTTCAGATCCACAATAGTACGGGATGGTACGTGTTGTACTACCGCAAATTTAGAAAACTTGTCAAGACAAGTGAGAAAGTATTTTTTGTCTGTGGAGAAAATGTCAATATGTAATATCTCTCCAGCATAGGACGGTATCGGGGTTACCCCTAGTGCCTGTCTACGGGGGTGCCTGTCATATTTGGCCATGTTGCAAATTTTACAATTCGCAACAATTTCGTTTGCCAGCTTTGTCATTTTTGGAAAATAGTAGTCACAGAGGATCTGCTTCACATTTTCTTGAGCTGCTCTGTGGGCACGATTGTGTTCCGCTGTAACTATCTCCCTTTGTTCGTCCTTATTGACAATGTCCGACACCATACGCTTACAATGCCAAAACTTCGTTGACGGAAAAAATGTCACCAATTCATGTTGAATGCTTGCCAAGGTCGGCAGATCGCAATATATCGCATTCACCACGGTTGGATTTACAACCACCTTAATCTCGTCAACAAGCGTTCTTTTGTTAGTGAACTGAATTATATGGCGAGTTTTTTTGCCAAAATATATGAAGTTTCGTCTCAAATCAAGATTTGCCTCCTCCAGTACAATTTGGTTTCGAAAACAATTGAGTGGTGTCTCTGTTGATTCTATTGTATGCGACAGTGACATTTCGCTATGAATGGTAGCCAAATCGGACTGCCCCTCTTCCTCTAAGACATGGATATTCTGTCGTGACAGTGCGTCAGCAACATAATTTTCCCTGCCGGGCTTATAAAAAATCTGTGCATTGTGCTCGTCAATGAAAGCCTTCCAACGCTTAATTTTGGCGTTTGGGTTTCGGTCTGAAACCGCGAACGTGAGTGGCTGGTGATCTGTATAAATATTCAGATTCCTAACGCCGTAAAGGTAATTTCTAAGGCTCTTGAGCGCCCAAACAATCGCCAGTAGCTCGCGCTCGTTAGTAGCGAAATTCTGCTCCCGGTCTTTCAGGGTTCTAGAAATCATAGTTATTGGTTTTCCACCCTGTGACAACACGGCCCCTATACCCATTGATGAAGCGTCTGTCGTTAGATCGAATGGCTTCTTAAAGTCTGGGTAGGGTAGTATAACGTCTTCAGACGCTAGAACCTCTTTTAGTTTATTGAAAGCCTGCAACTGACTTTCGTCTAAGTCTACTTTCATTTTCTTTGATTGCGTAGACTTCACCTTGCCGTTTTCACCTTTTAGGATCTCCGTCAAAGGCCTTGCAATCAACGCAAAATCCTTTATAAAGCACCTATAGTAACTTGCCAGCCCCAGGAACGACCTGACGCCGAACAAAGTTGAGGGCTTCTCATAATTACGAATCGCTTCGATCTTATCAGGACTCGTCTTGATACCGTCCTTAGATACCACGAAGCCCAAGTACTCCACACTCTGTTTAAAGAAGTGCGACTTTTCCCGGGATACCCTCATATTAGCTTCGTACAGTTTTTTTCAAAACCCACTCAATATGCCCAACGTGCTTTTCCTCGTCCTCGGAAAAAATAATAACGTCATCGACGTAAACATAACAACACTTCCCTATCCGTTCTCGAAGCACATCGTCGATAGCTCTCTGGAAGATGCTGGGTGCATTCTTCAATCCGAAAGGGAGCCTACAGAACTCGTACTTTCCATGACTCACCGAAAAGGCGGTCTTTTCTCGATCTTGGTCAGCAAGTGCTATTTGATGAAAGCCTGATTTAAGGTCAAGCGTTGTAAAATATCTGGCCCTTCCCAGATTCGACAATATAACTGTGATATTAGGAATAGGATATTTATCGTCGATGGTTTTCTGATTCAGCTTCCTAAAATCTATAACCAGACGCTTTTTGGTGTTACCCAGCTCATCCTTTCCCTTCTTATCCACAACCCAGATTTGATTGTTGTATGGTGATCGGGATGGCCTTATTATGCCATTTCTTAATAAGTCACGAATCTCCGCATTTACGAAGTCTGAGACACCCATAGGATATGGGTACATCCTGGAATATACCGGGTCGTCACTTTCGGTGCGAATAGTGGCGACAATATTCGTATTATAAGGGAGTGCTTCATTCGGATCCGAGAAGACCCCCAGTAAATTTTTTATCATTTTTTGAAATTTGTTTTTGACGGCCTGTGGCACTTCTATGTCTTCCACTTGTGTGAAATTCACATAACCACACCTCAAGAATTTAAGTTCTTCAGAGCCAGAACTGGTTTTTATTATTTTGTTTTTAAAATCTAACGTAGCATTCGTCCGCGTAAGCAGATCAAGCCCAACTATTCCATCGAAAGTTGAAAGCATGGGGAGCAAAAAAAAAAGGGCTGTTTGTGCCAAACAAGTTGACCATACATTTCTCTTTGATATCATTAAAACCATGTATTGACTTTACCAAAAACCGATTTTCGACTGGTATTATATTTTTAAGTTCTTTTAGAGGCTTAATATAATTCTTTGACGCCCCTGTATCAATTAGTAATTTAATTCTTCTCCCCGCAATTGTCCTTTCGATGAAAGGTAGCAGGGAGCTTTCTCTAAAAAATTGATTTGATCCGAATCAGACAGTTCGTCGTCCACTGCTGCAGCCTCCGAGTTTGCCACATCATGATACCCTTCGGCCTCTTTACCTGAGGATAAGTGGTTGATTCTTTGTTGCTTTGGCCCTGTTAGTCGAGCAGAGCCATGATTCGGCCTTTTCGTAGCCTGCCCATACCCTTGATTCTGATTTTTTTGGGGCGGCCCCCAATTGTTGGGTTGATTTTTTCTTTGAGCTTTATCTTCCAGGTTTCTAGCGTAGGTACTCGCAAATAAGTACCGTTCGTGATTTGACTCTACCTCTTGAGCTAACGCTAAAGCAGATGGTAGGTCGCTAGGTCGTGCCGAAAACAGCACATCGCGGTTTCTTAGTACCTGAAATAAATACACGCAAGGCGTCCATTCTGTATTTTTCATTTAGGGATGCAGCAATTGTTTTATCGTATGTCATAATTGTCTTATTGGTGAGCAGAGTTAATTTCTTCTCAACTTCGTCGTAGTACTGAAGAAGCGTCAAACTTCCCTGGCGAAGGGTTGAGAGCTCTTGCTCAATCAGGTAGATGGGTCGCTTGTCACTGTAAGTAAAATCAAGGCGACTGACTATAGCCGTGAAGTTCAACACCGTGTTGAAGGATGCCAGCACCATATCTGCCGGCCCCCTCACCTTATTTCTAATTATGGCCACGGCTTGGTAATGTTTACTACTGCCCTCATATTTTTCAAAAATTTTGTATGCCGTCTAGGCCGCCTGGCGCCAGGAAACATAGCACTCCTGCTTGCCATCAAAATTTGGTAAAGATTTCACAATGTCAAGTGGTTCGTCACACTGTTTCCCGGGCACAATTTCTATTTCCTTATATGTTTCCACCTCAGGCACGGTAATTTTTACATCATTTATGCGCTGACTAATGGTTGTCAGCCGCTCTTCGAAGCTTTCCCTCTGTACAGCGAGTGCAGATGAAATAGCACTGTCTATTAGCGCCTTCAGCTGGTCGGCTTCCAAAGGCATGTTTAAATTTGAATACCAAATTCCCTGATCACAAACACCACCGACCCTTCTCCTATCGACTACTATCCCGGTTAGCCTATCCAACAATTCACCCAATTCACAATCACTCATGTAACTGGCAAATCATTTGCCCTCAAAAAAAAATTCAACAAAGCCAAAAAAACAACCAAAAATTTCTATACGACTTGATAATAGATCTTCCCCGTGCAAGGACCAACGAGTTTAAAACCTCACAATTTGACTCTACCTCTTGAGCTAACGCTAAAGCAGATGGTAGGTCGCTAGGTCGTGCCGAAAACAGCACATCGCGGTTTCTTAGTACCTGAAATAAATACACGCAAGGCGTCCATTCTGTATTTTTCATTTAGGGATGCAGCAATTGTTTTATCGTATGTCATAATTGTCTTATTGGTGAGCAGAGTTAATTTCTTCTCAACTTCGTCGTAGTACTGAAGAAGCGTCAAACTTCCCTGGCGAAGGGTTGAGAGCTCTTGCTCAATCAGGTAGATGGGTCGCTTGTCACTGTAAGTAAAATCAAGGCGACTGACTATAGCCGTGAAGTTCAACACCGTGTTGAAGGATGCCAGCACCATATCTGCCGGCCCCCTCACCTTATTTCTAATTATGGCCACGGCTTGGTAATGTTTACTACTGCCCTCATATTTTTCAAAAATTTTGTATGCCGTCTAGGCCGCCTGGCGCCAGGAAACATAGCACTCCTGCTTGCCATCAAAATTTGGTAAAGATTTCACAATGTCAAGTGGTTCGTCACACTGTTTCCCGGGCACAATTTCTATTTCCTTATATGTTTCCACCTCAGGCACGGTAATTTTTACATCATTTATGCGCTGACTAATGGTTGTCAGCCGCTCTTCGAAGCTTTCCCTCTGTACAGCGAGTGCAGATGAAATAGCACTGTCTATTAGCGCCTTCAGCTGGTCGGCTTCCAAAGGCATGTTTAAATTTGAATACCAAATTCCCTGATCACAAACACCACCGACCCTTCTCCTATCGACTACTATCCCAGTTAGCCTATCCAACAATTCACCCAATTCACAATCACTCATGTAACTGGCAAATCATTTGCCCTCAAAAAAAAATTCAACAAAGCCAAAAAAACAACCAAAAATTTCTATACGACTTGATAATAGATCTTCCCCGTGCAAGGACCAACGAGTTTAAAACCTCACAATTTGTTCTCTTGTTTTCTTTTTTTATGTTTCTTTGAAAATTCACTTAATATTATTTATTTTATTTTCTTTACAATTCACAATTTGTTTTGCTTTCCTTGTTTCAGTATTCCTTTGAAAATTCACAACTTATTTTTGCTTCTTTTTGTTTTTTCAATTAACATACTTTTTTCTTTACAATTCACAATTTGTTTTCGCTTTTTTATTCCTTTGAAAATTCACCTAATATTTATTTTATTTTATTTTCTTTACACTCTACTTACATCCTCTTAAAATAAATATAAATACAGCAAATTCCGGATATGATGTCCTGGAGGCTGATGTCCTGGAATTCTTTATGTTTTTTCCACAACGTGTGGTCCCACGTTTAGAGCGCCAGATATTCAATTACACGTACCAGTAGATAAAATATTTATTTTTTAATTGAAGTACTAAATAAGTAATACAGCAAATTCAGAATCCGACACGCGTTGGCGGTGTCTTCGAGTTCTAGAGTAAAACTGAACTTACAAACTACTCTAATTCTAAATCTAACCTAAAGTTGCCGCCGTCGCAGTCGCTGTTGATGCCGCTGCCGGTAACGCCGCGGTGACTGGCTTGTGATGTTTCTGTGGAATTCAGAAATTTATATATTTCGCTTCCCACGCTCTGTTGTGTTCACAACTGTTCTGCACCTGCAGGTTGGTGTCGCATTGCAGATTCATGGAATGGTTGTACTTTTCATGTTGTCGTGGGAAGCACAAACCGCTGACTCAGGCCACGAGCAAAGATTTATCGTTGGCCTTGAGTTGCATGTGTTAACTTATACGCGCTGACACAGTACTGCCCCAAGCAAATTCCTTAGTTGGTTCCTATTAGCATGATTTTCGCAACACGACACGACACGTTCTCGAAACATATTTGCGAAAAAACGCACTAACGCACGGTGAAAAATTACTAAAACACGAACGCGCTAAACACGCACGACAAAAAATAAAACGGTATTTTTTGGCGTTTTTTATTTTTGTATATATATCTATCTATGCATATATAAATACGCCTCCGTTTTTTATATAAAAAACATACCCTATAAATATACGACGCATAGTGTAGAACAAGCAAGCTGGACAAAAACGTCATTTTTAGTTTTGCAATTTTCAAATGTCAAATGTAAGTAACACAAATAACGGTCTTGTTATTCACAATTTTCATAAAAGCAAGCAGGACAAACCGGAATTATTATTATAATTATTTCCTTTAAGAAAGCACTTTACAAAATTGTTGTGATGGATTATAAGATCGAAATTTTTTTAACAAGCACGACTTTTTAACTCTGAGTTAATTTGAAAACATGTCTAAAACGTATGTGTTACCAGTTATTTAACGCTAACTCTCAGTTCAAAATTAAATTTTTTTCAGATTTAATTATAACTATAACAAAAGTGCAATTTTTTGAAGTCTGGTTGCAGCACTCCAAAGAATCCAAGAAGGAGGAGCTACTTAAATTTATTGAAGCAAAAATTTGTGTAGGCGAAGTGATAGGAAGTTTCTTGAAGGACTTAGGTAAGCAGATTTCAAAATATTCGGCGAAGTTTAGCGAAAAATGGGACAAATCAAGAGTGTGGAAGAAATCAAGAGCGCTTTCGACATATTAACTCCGAGTGGCTTTTGGGTAGTGATTTTACATTTAAGGTTACCGTGGATACTTCTCCTGCTTCAAGTAACCCAGGCCCCGGAAGACCAAAAAAGAACTTTGTCGATTGCAGTCGAAAGACCAAACTTCGTCGAGTGGAAACCCTACTGCAATCCAGAAGTACTGATGAGCTAGTTTATGCGGCGGAAGTATCAACGCGTAAGTCCGGTAACAGGAATATCGCAAATATTATAAAAAATGCACCTCAGTTATTGTCGGACAAGGCTATATGTGACAAAGATGCTAGATGCGTTAGTAGAGTCGAAGCTTTAGCATACTATGTAGAAAGTAAGTCGACGAGTCTTAGTTACAAAACTATTCGCAAGTGGGCTATCAAAACCGGTCATAAGGTGTATCCGTCTCTTTACAGTTTAAGAAAAGCTAAAGAAGAAGTATATCGAAACACAATTGTTGTGAGTGAAACAGGGGCTGAAATAAAAGTTCAAGCCGTGTTAGATAAAACTGTTGAGGGGTTAGTTTTAGCAAACCAAGAAGCCTTTGCCAGTTTGTTACCGCAATGCCTGTCCTTTACTTTAATTAGCAAGTGGGGTGGCGATGGAAGTTCGGGGCACAGCACTTATAAACAAAAGTTCACGTGCAGTGATAACTCTGATGAGTTTTTGTTTATATTTTACTTCGTTCCTCTTTAGTTACGAGACGAAAAAGGTAACGTTGTTTGGCAGAATCCTCGACCTTCTTCTACGATGAATTGTCGTCCAATTAAATTTATTTTTTCTAAGGAAACAAGAGATTTTACGGTTTCCGAAACTAACAAAGTTTTAGAAGAAATAAATGCTCTATTGCCTACAAAGTGCTTGCTCGGAGAAGGAGAGGTTTCTGTAAATCACAATATGCTCCTAACAATGATTGACGGAAAAGTTTGTAATGCTTTGACTGAAACTTCTTCTGCACAAAAGTGTTATATTTGTGGTGCCACACCCAAAGAGATGAACGATGACACGCGGTGTTTTATACCTAATATAGACAATCTTGGTTTTGGTTTGTCTACTCTCCATGCATGGATAAGATGCTGTGAATGCTTGCTTCATATTAGTTATCGACTCGAAGTAAAAAAATGGCAACTTAGGAATGAATCAGATAAAGAAAGTGTAAAACGTCGTTCCCAAGAAATTCAGAATAAATTCAAAAGTGAGCTTGGATTGATAGTAAACAAACCAAAACCAGGATTCGGCAATACAAATGATGGCAATACTGCTCGTAGGTTTTTTGAAAGCTCTGAGGTTAGCGCTGAGATTACGGGTCTGGATATAATGCTTATCGAACGATTTAATACTATCTTTAGCGTTTTGGCATCTGGTTATAATATCAATATTGAAAGATTTGAAATATTTGCTCGTGAGACTAAACAATTATACATAAATCTCTATCCGTGGTTTTATATGCCTGTTACCGCCCATAAGATCTTGGTGCACAGTAGTGATGTTATCAAATCAGCGATTTTGCCTATTGGGCAACTTTCTGAGGAAGCCCAGGAAGCGCGTAACAAAGATTTGCGACGATTCAGATTGGATAACACACAAAACCACTCAGGTGAAGCCACGAATAGAGATCTCATGAATATGTTGCTTATAACATCTGATCCCTTAGTAAAAAGTTTTAGAGAAATACCAATGAAAAGATTCGGCAGCCTAACTTCAGAAGTTTTATTTTTATTGTCCCCCGATAATGTAAAGGAGTCGATAAATAACCAAGCCGTTTCCAGGTTTCATAATTATGTCACTGATGCTCATGACTACTCCACAAGTGATTCATCTGATGAAAGTGATGATAATTAAGAAAACATTGTAATATAAGATAAATTATTTAAATGTCTTCTGTTTTCTAGTTTGTTGATCTTGGTTAAGATTTTATTTTATTGAAATATATTGTTTCTTCTACTTTTTATCACACGGCTCGCAGGAAATACGTAATTAAGAAATTTTTCGCATTTCAATTTCAAAAGTTTAATATTTTATTAGAAACACACAAAAGAGCTTAGTTCGAAGTCTATACTTTCAAGAATCAGGTGTACCCAAGAATTTCTTAGTGCTTCCGACGAACCGTGATTATACATTACCTTTAAGTTTTTGTAATAAGAAATTTTCACATATGTGAAAAAAGCAAATGTATTGTTAAATTAAATAATTGTAATAAATGAAACAGAAAACATTTTTGTCCAACTACCTTCACTTCCCATAATTTGTACTTTGTACTTTCAGGTTTTATTTGTAATGAGGTTCCCAGTATCCCAGCATATGCAAATTGTTGCACTCTGACTTCCGTTTTTTTTTATCTAATTTGATTGTTTTGAATGTTTCATACTAAAACTATTAATATCAAAAAAGAAAAAAATTAAAAAAAAATAGATGTGCAAAAAATTCGCAATGCTTTTTTGCTTTGATTATTAGAAGATACTTCAGACTATAGCATTCATAAGATCTGGCCCGGGGACCCTCGGGGTACTCCGATTTTTTCTCTACTGAAGTTAAAAATATAAAAAAAAGAAGAAAATTTCTTAGTGCCAGCATTTTAAATATACTAAAAATGGTGTAACCCCCAAAAGATTATGACTAAAAAATTCAGTATACCTCCAAGCTTACGGAACATCAAAAATATTTTGTAAAAATGCTTACTTAAATGAGATATTAAGCGTAATGTTGAACAGTCATTTTCGAAAAAAAGCAGAGCAAATTGCAGGATTTCCTATGTTCTTAATTCAGTTACTCTAGAGTTAAGAAGAGAAAACAATAAAAGTGTGACAATATCTCTTAATTAAGGTATTCTCTTTAATGTTGCATCAAAAAAATCTTGAAATCAAAAAGTCGGGGGCGTGGCAAAAAAAAAAAATTTTTTTGGGATCGCCTTCAAAATATCTTTAATCCTAGGGGTGGACTGGAAAAACTTTATTTTTGTATGGGGACCGATCCGGGTTATTGTACATGGTATTTACTTATACATCTAAAGCTTATAAGGTATGTATCGACGACTGGGTGGCATGTCGCCTTATTTCAAAATATTTTTCCAAAACTCCCTATATCAAAATTTGTTTAAATAACATTCTTTTGGAATTTTTTTCAGCGACGATCTATCAAAGAATTTGATTCAAAAACAACCTATCAAGGATATTGTTGGAAAATATTTTGAAACGGAGCCGTCGATTTATGTTTACACATCCTTTTTTATGTACTTATGTACATATAATGATAAAATAAAAAAATAAAAAAGAACCACTGTAACTTTGCACTCAATCAAGTGCACTTAGTACATGCAAACACAGTTTACATTTTTGAATTCAGTTTAAAAAAAATTAGAAACATTGGCAAATAAATATTTTTCTTAAGTCTATACATATAAAAAAATTTTAAGGTGTTTGTATTATAATGCACACATGTGAACGCTCGTATCCTCTGGATAGCCACGGAAAATTCGTTCGGTGGTGAACTGATGTGAGGAGGCGACAACCTGACAAGGCCACTCCGACATAATTGGTTTAAGGGCTTGTCAGGGGATTCCAATAGCAGCGTCTGCAAGCGGGCGTCTGTCTTGGATCAAGCGGCTCGCTATTTAAATGTGTAACTTAAACCCAACTCCCCGAGAAACGGGTTGTGCGTAGGGTTTTGGACCCACCACATAAAACAAAATTACAATGAGATCTAACAGACAGGCCTCGGATATGATAACTCACTTTTCCGATAACGACCACAGCAAACGAACTAGGACTACGATTAATGAAATCAGGGCATACTGGTGGAATGTCCGAACCCTTACTAGGGAAGGTGACGATGCCCGCCTAGTTGAGGTCCTCAATAAGCCAAAAGCTGACATCACCGCTATACAAGAAATGCGATGGACGGGGCAAGGCTATAAGACCATCCGAACCTGTAATGTCTACTGGAGCGGCCATACTAATGACCGCAGATTCGGCGTTGGGTTTGTGGTAGGAAAGATACTTGTGAAACATGTAGTGTCCTTCACACACTGCCCCCGTCTTGATATCAAAGTCATGATTGGCGACTTTAACGCCAGGGTGGGCACAGAGGGTGTATTTGGCCCCACTGTCGGAAAGTTCAGCCTCCATGATGAGACTTCGCCAAATGGATTCAGACTGATTGACTTCGCCGGTGCACGAAACATGGTCGTGTCCAACACCAGGTTCAAGCATAAAAAGATGCATCAAGCAACATGGCTACACACGCAACCAGATCGATCACTTAGTGATAGACGGACGGCAGGCTTCCAGCGTTATGGACTTACGTACGATGAGGGGCCCGAACATCGACTCCGATCACTACTTGGTAGCAGCCAAGATTCGTACCCGCCTAAGTACAACTAAGTGCCGCCACAAAAAACGCAAGGAAAGCTGGACGTCGAAAAACTGCAGTCACAACAGGCAGCCAATGATTACGCAGAATGACTCGCACATCGCACATGTAAAAATGACAACGGCGACCTGGTGGCAGATGTTCAGAGAGTACTAAGGTGATGGAGGGATCACTTCTCTGCCCTTCTAAACGGAGGAACAAAGCAACAATCCAGAGAAGAGGACTAACCCGACCCCACAATCGAAGACGAAGTGAGAAAAGGATCGACACACACCATCTCTTTGTTGATTTTAAAGCCGCCTTCGACAGCACGAAAAGGAGTTGCCTATATGCCGCTAAGTCTGACTTTGGTTTCCCAGCAAAACTTATACCGCTGTGCAAAATGACGCTGAGGAACACCACTGGCTCGGTCAAAATTGGGAAGGACCTCTCCAAGCCGTTCGAAACTAAGCGAGGTTTCAGGTAGGGCGACCCCCTATCGTGCGATCTCTTTAATTTGATGTTGGAGAAAATAATACAAGCTGCAGAACTTAATCGCGCTGGAACAATATATTACAAGAGCGTACAACTGTTGGCGTATGCCGACGACATCGACATCATTGGCCTCAACAACCGCGCCGTAACTACTGCGTACTCCAACCTAGAAAAAGAAGAGGAAAAAATGGGTTTGGTGGTGAACGAAAGTAAAACAATGTACCTGCTGGCATCAAGCAAACTCTTGCAAACAAATGCTACTTTGGGCTGAGTAGACAATTGAGAATAAAGTCCTCTCTCGAAGAACAAAAACAGAACTCTATAAGTCACTTATCGTATCCGTACTGCTATATAGTGCAGAAGCATTTACACTGACAGCATCTGACGAGGCGGCTTTGGGAGTATTCGAGAGAAAAATTCTTCGAAAGATTTATGGACCCCTAAAAGTTGGCGACGGCGAGTACCGAAAAAGATATGTATGATGATGAGCTGTATGAGCTCTACGCAGACGTCGACAAAGTTCAGTGAATTAAAACCCAGCGGCTTCGCTGCCTAGGACACGTGGTGCGAATGAACGCAGACGCTCCGGCCCAGAAGGTATTCTTATCGCCACCCGCCGGTGGAAGTAGAGGAAGAGGGAGGCCACCACTACGATGGCAGGACCAAGTGGAGACAGATCTGAGAACACGCGGTATCTCCAATTGGCACCAGTTGGCTCAACAAAGAGTCGACTGGCGAAACATGTTAGACGGCCAAAATCGCCTAAGCGGTTAAAGGCTATTTTAAGTAAGTTTATTAAACTTATTTTTTTAATTCTATTACGTATTTATTGGCAGGACGTACAATTTATTAATTTTAATAAATTAATTAATTAATTGTTCACACAAATTCAATAAAAAGTTCGCTACACCTATTAATATTTGATTGAATTAAATTAATTTTTTTATTAAATTTAATTAGTTTTTAAAAAAAAGTTCGCTACATCTATTAATGTTGAATTGTATTAAATTAATGTTTTATTGAGCCTAATAAATGTTTAACAAAAAGTTCGCTACGCCTATTAATGTTTTACTGAATTCAATAAATTTTTTATTAATTATTATTAATATTTTTTGTTGAATATAAATAAAAAGACTGCGTTTTCGACTACATATGTAATTACTTGTATTTGTAATTATTATTATTACATTATTTGTTAATTTTAATTGCATTACATAAAATAACACATTTCCATGAAGGTCCAAAATGTTTCGCATGAGCTTGGGTATTCCAAATTAAAAACATGAAATATTTTGAAACATATGTCAGTAGCTCTTACTACACTTTTGAAAGGAAATTTTATCCCGTTGAAATAGACAAATATCTCATTCACCTTATTTATATCCTTGCCGATAAGGAAGGGCTGAATAGGGGTTTTTTCTTCAGTTAAAACTCAGATGGACTCTTCAAGACCTTCGATTGATGGACATATCATAACAAACGCATTTTGCGAATATTTTATTGTAAATCGCGTTACTGGTTTTTTGCCGTCTACTCCTTTTCTAACTTCTAATAATTTTTTGCCACGGCACAAGGCAACCGTGCAGCGTCCAGAGTAGGCAGGCCTCTTGGCTAGCTGAAACTAAAAGAGAAAATAAAAATAATTAATAAGATGCAGATTTTTTTTTGTTTTTTCACTTTGACTTAAGTTTTCGATGTCGCTCAGCATATCTTTGATAGTCTTGTTACTTAAGTGACCCTCTGACATCAATACGGCATACAACTTTTGTTGGTCCCAAGTATTTAAAATCGAAGACGCTGCCGGAAAAAGGACTGTAAAGTCTATCTCAATCTATAATATAAAATCAAATAAGTTATTAGAAAAATATTCATTCAATGACAAAGAAATAATATAATAAAAACACTTACCAGTCTATATCCGGATGGCAATTTGTATTCCGGCCAGCTTTCCATCGTTGTTGCTGCAGTTTTAACATCGCACAGCCTGTGTTTGCTGCATGCCTTCCAATATCTCTCAAATTCTTCGGCATATAGAGCGTCGTGCTTTATTGTGTTTATTACAATTTCCGCATTTTCTGCAGGTTCTAAAAAATTATACATATCAGTTTCAGTGTTACAAAAACAAAATACCATTAATGAAAGTTTATAATTTACCTAACATTTTGCAGCGACCATCACCTTTACTACTCTCTGCAGGAATTTCGGTAGTCATATACAGCTGCTTTGAGTTAGCCTTAACATTTGCGTGCTTATTATAAACTCTTCCGCATTTACCATGAACTAAATTTTGTTGCACATTTCAAACAAATCATTTTGTCCACAATGTTCTAGGAAACAAATGCTTTTTTTTATTATTATTGGTTTTATTTATTATTATAATTAAAATTATGGCTTCAATTTTAATATCACCTTAAACTTTTTTATTTAATTTGTCACTTTAATTTCAATTTTTTTGATTACTGCTGCTTCATTCACTTTTCACCGAAGAATTTTTCTTATTGTTCGTCATTGCCGCGTGTTAAGTTGATTTAATAAGGAAATTTATTACATTTTATTAACTATTTAGTGTCACAGTTTAACTATTTATACTCACAATTAAGGATTTATTGGAAGACTTACTTATATGATAACAATAAATATTTACGGGGTCCGTCAAGGCTGCCTTTTAAGTCCGATTTTATTTTCATTGTACCTAAATGACTATCTGTCCGGAGGTGTGATGATTGGTAACAATAAGATAAAGGGGCTTATGTATGCTGATGATTTGGTACTACTTGAGGAAGCTCCTGAACAGCTGCAGGTAATGATAAACTCCCTTCCCGACTACTATAGCCAATGGGCACTAACTGTAAACCTGAGTAAGTCAAAAATCATGATATTTAGGAAAGGTGGTAGAATACCTAGTTCCTGGAAATGGTCTTATGGCAGCGAAGACATTGAAATAGTTAACGAATACAAATACTTAGGTGTTCTCCTCACTTGCCAGTTATCTTTTACTAAGCACTTAGATTCAAAGTTGGTGGATGCGTATCTCATTGAGTCAGAAATTAAAAATCTTTGAGGCTGCTTCCAGGTCCATCATGTTTTATGGCGCACAAGTATGGGGTGTCACCCAATTCGACCAAGTAGAAAAACTCTTCAGATTTTTTATAAAAAACTGATTTTTCTTCCCTCTAATACGCCAAATTATATGCTGCATCTGGAAACAGGTTGGCTGCAACCTATATTTACATACGCTCCGTCTACACATGCTTTATATTTCTCGTTGTCTTAGTCTTACTCATGACAGACTCCCCCGCCTCCTGGCGGAGGAGACTGCCAAGTTGGGGATATCTTGGGCAAACGGTTGGAAAGAACTTGCGATCAGAGATAATTTACCTTTCATTACGGAATTCTCAGTAGCTAATATTCAGGCTTTCACGTCTTCGCTCTTAGATCGCCTTGCTGAGAGTAATACAAATATGTTCCTAGATATGGCGCAAAAGTCTACTTCTTACGATCTTTACAATATGTTAGTGCCCTTAGAGAGTTCATATTTCCTGATGATTTCAGTGCTTATGCCGTTAGTTTAATTCTACGAGCAAGGGGAGGTCTGCTGAACCTAAACGCTAGAGCTTACAAAAACATATCGTCTCCACTTTGCACAGTGTATAATTTGCGGATGGCAGAAGACGCTTTTCACCTTATTGGATCATGCCCTATATATAACAATTTCCGTTTGCTTTATTTTGGGGAAAGAACTTTAGATATAGCGAAGGTCATTGCTATTTTAAATGGTTATAATTTCATTTCTCTTGCCAAGTTTCTTGCAGACAGCATTAAATTCAGGAATTCGATATTAAACGAATTCTCATAGCTTATACATAAGTAATTTTTTAACATGCAGTGCGACACGCAATTCTCTATTTTTATTTATTTTATTTATATGTTTGTGCATAGTAGTCTAAGTCATATGCTGTATTTCGATTTGTTTAAAATAAATATATACTACTACTACTACAATAAATATTAAATTCTGACAACAAGTAGTTTATTAAACACAATTAAACTATTTATTATCTCAATTAAACTATTCATACTCACAATTAAAGATTTATTGGAAGACTTCTTATATGATAACAATAAATATATTAATTGTATTCAATAAATATTTAATTATGACAATAAATAGTTTATTAAAACTTATTTCAACCGTCACAGATATTTTTAATGACATTTTTTATTAAAAATAAATGCATTTATAGATATTTAATAAATATTTAATACAGACAATAAAATGTTAATGTGATTATGCACAATCAATCAATAAATCATTTTTATTAACATAGCGTACGATTAAGTTGGCCCATTTGGAGTGCCCAAATCGTGCCCAAATGTGTGACCGACCCCCACTAACTTTGAACGGCTGACCCACCCATGTCAGTGGCACACCCCCTAAAACCCCACCTAGGGGGTTCCCCATACAAACATTAAAAAAATAACCATTTTTGGCACTTTTTATGAAAAAATCAGTGAAATGGCTATGTGTTTTAAAGTTCTTAAGAGAAAAATCAACTCAAAAAGAAAAAAATATATCCATTGAGCTGTTTTTTTTCACGTAAAGTGCTAAAAATGGTGATTTTTTGAAATTTGTGTATGGGAACCCCCACAGGTGGGGTCTTAGGGGGTGTGCCTCTTGCATGGGTGGGGGTCAGTCATACATTTTAACACGTAGGGGCACTCTAAATGGGTCAACTTACGATTTTCAAACTTTGGCGCTCAAAGTCAAAAGTACAAAGCCGGGACATCAGAATTGGTTTTAGAGGTATGCTTCCTTCGGCAAAGTATCTTACTTTGATCCCTAAAACACGATTTTTTTTGTCACTTGGGTGATTTTCAAATCGAGCCGCCTTCTTATACATAGTACCGCTGTAGGGCGCTTGAGACCAAAAAATTGGATTTTGGATTATGCTGCATATCTTGAAAACTTGAAGTCCTTTCCAAAAAAATAAAACTGGTAAAATTAATTAGTGAATGGCTCTCGATGACGCATGCCCAATAAGGTTCATTCATTGTCAATTAGTGGCAAAAAAATTACGTCAAAACCGGAAAAGCCGAAAAAATTTTCAAAAAATTCAACTTCTCGCGTGAAAAACATGTCATACCCTTTTTAAATGAAGAAATCACTATATATATTTCGAAAGTGTCAACAAGTGAAAAGTGAAAAAACGGTTTTCTGGACTTAAAACCAGATTTTGGAAGTGTTACAAATCTTTTGAAGGGTGTTTCGTCTATAACTCGACCAGATGAACAATCTCTACTAGGTCGCTTTAAAAGTGTATTAAATTTTTTTTGTAGCACTGTGCGTTACACAAAAACAAAATATTTTTAATTTCTTTTGGTGAAAATAGCAATGTTATGCAGTTGTTGTTGTTGTTGTAACGAGGTGTAGTCCTGCCCAACGCATATTTTTCCTTAGCCTAAATTGTCATCAATATCTTCTAACGGGAGTCCAAGGAAACTAGCAGTTTCAATAGGGTTGCACCAAAAGGAGATGGGTGTTAGAAGAGTGGGCTCCGTAGAGCAAGTGAATAGGTGGTTGGTATTATGGGGGGACGAGCCGCACGCCGGACATTCATTCGGCACATCAGCGTCCAGCCTGGATATATAGGAGTTTAATCTGCTACAATATCCAGAGCGTAATTGAGCCAGAGTGACCCTTGTCTCTCGAGGAAGATGACGCTCCTCTACAGAAATGCGTGGTGTTGAGGCATGCAAAACAGCATTCACCGAACAGAGGACGACCTGGTGGTCAACAGACGTAGATGCGTCCTTACGGTCCTAGGAGGCGGAGTTAGCTCAAACATTTGCCTATTGGTGTGCTGTGGTTTACAGCATTTCATTGTGCTCCTTAACACCCGCCTCATGGTGTATATGAGTTATGGGAGACATAAGGACGCACCCCGTAGCGGTTCTGAGTGCGGTGTTTTGACAGGCCTGCAGCTGACTCCAATGAACGTTTGCAAGCCCCGGCGACCATATCGGCGACGCATAGTTCAGGATCGGCCGACCAATTGCCTTGTAAGTTACCAACAACGTTTCTTTATCTTTACCCCAAGTGCTGCCGGCTAGTGACTTGACGATTTTGTTGCGGCTGTGTAATTTTGAGACAATTGCAGCTGAATGGGCAGCGAAAGTGTGCATGGTATCGAAAGTCACTCCTAAGATTTTGGGGTGAGCGAAAGTAGGTATTTTTTGATCACCTAATCTAATTCCATGCCAACTAGCGTTGTCCAAGTCGTGAATAAAGTCGCCGAGGACTTTGTTGCCGACAATGTCAAGCTCCGAGCGGCGAAGAACTCGACAAGAGAGGGGAGATAACCATTTATTTTAGACCACAGCTCATCAACGGAAGTACCTGTTGTGAATATCTTGCAGTCATCTGCGAAAGAAACAATCGTAACTTCTTCTGGTGGAGGAGGAAGCCTCGAAATATAGAAGTTAAACAATAACGGCGAAAGGACACCGTCCTGTGGTACCCCTTGTTTGATCTTCCTGGCTTTAGATTTTTTGTTCCTGAACACAAGAGACGAGTGACGAGTCTTCCAGATCGGACACCAGCTGCCCATGATTAACTGTGTCAAAAGCTTGACTCAGATCAGATTAGTCCGTCAGTTATCTGGTTTATACCTTTTCTGAAGACATGTTGGTGCTCGGTTAAGGGAGTAGGACCGCCTCAAGTGTCTTTACTTCTGGCGAGTAGTGATATCGGACGATATGACTCCCCAACGTTGGCTGGCTTGCCAGGCTTTAGTAGTGGGATCACAGTTGCTTGCTTCCATTTATCGGGTATGATTCCTACTGCGCCGATGTGTTTAGGGCAGAGCTGTTAATTTTGATTAGTAATTAGTAATTGATTTATTAAAAGGTTTTTTTATCAAAAAAAAATAAAAAAAATAAAAAAAAAATTAAAAAATCAAGAAAAAATTAAAAAAATCAAAAATAAGCAAAAGTAATCAAAAACGGCTTTTTTTGATTTTTTTGATTTTTCATGATTTTTTTTAATTTTTTTGATTTTTCATGATTTTTTTAAATTTTTTTGATATTTTTTCATGGATTTCTAGAAAGAACCTTGATCGCTAAATATATTTACATATGAGAAAAAATGTCAGGTTTGATGGTTATATTGGTTGGAGTGATGATAACACTAGTTTACAAATAATTAATTTGAAAAAATACCAAGTTATTCATGTATATGGGTGAATTGGCACTGATATGCCAAGCACAAAACGTATTTTTTAAATTTTTTGTATGGGTAGGTTTTCGAGATATCGGTAGGAAATTAAAATACGCTTCTAACGACGTATAAAATGTAAGGGTGGGTCAAACCATCGCTGAGCAATAGATGGCCAAAGTCGAAATTTTGTCGAATTTTTACGATTTTTGAAAAAAAATTGATTTTAAAAATGTTTATTTACGCGGCATAAGCTATGATTATTTCGTTCATTTCATATCTTCTGCATTGCATACCAATGTAATTCGCAGATAGTTTATGGAATTTACGGAATACATAGCTTATAGCCGCTTCAACAAATCGTGGTTTTAGCACTGTGCTAGCCTCCTATGCATACTTTTGGAAGGGACCAGTCCCTATATAAATAAAATGTGGGTAAAGTGAGCAGTCATCCAGATGCCTGTCTCAGAGCCTAGTGCTGAGTGTCATTCAGCTTTTGTTGCTATCTGCAAACTCGTTAGTGCTAACGCTCACCCTCATTTAGTAACAACAATAAAATTAAATTTACAGTCCACTTTTAATTAAAAATAAAAAATAAAATAAAAAAATTTATAATTAAAAAATACCGGCGGCGGCGGGATTCGAACCATGACCGCCGGAGTCTGAGTTGGGTACGTCAACCACTGTGCCACAGCTCATACTCCTTAGCCAATAACTAAATACATATAATAATAAACTACTCTCCGCCCACCATTTAACTTCAGCTTAGACATGGAAAAATATATTCTAGCTCAAACAATCGAAATAAACAAAATTTTTGAGATTTTGATTTTGATTTCAATGAATGGAAAAGCTTTTCGATGATCTAAAAACGTTTAAACTTTTCAATAACGAATTGAAACAAAATAAGGGTATTGGTGTTATGTCTTAAGTTTACGAATCTCGTATATTTACGAGTTTACTACAGTTCTTATACGAACGCCCTTGCTAAGCATTTGTGTTTTAGAGTTAACCTAAATAACATTTGTAAGATTGAATTTCGAATATTTCTTTATTTCAATTTTAGTACAATTTCATTCCTTTTTTTGTGATTATATTATCATATAAATGAACACAGGAATAATCAAATATGTTTCTTTTTGATGATCAAAATTAATCCTCGAAATCATTTTCGAATCATTTAGATTATTAATTTCTGAGATTCAAACAAAGTTGGACATGAGTTTTTAATCATATTTTATGATCATATCGGAGATCTTTGGGTGGCTAAATATTGAACTTCTACCTTTTAAAATTCTTGTTTACTCGTTATTTTTTTTTTTTTGTAGACAAATATTTTTTCATATCAGAAAATTCAGAGAAATAATAGGGTTTTACCTAATTTTTTTCATAAATAAAAAATAGAATAAAAAAATATTTTTAATTTAAAATGTTTTTAAAATGAAGTAAAAACTGGAAAATAATTTCCCCTCTGCCTACATAGATTCTTCACCACGTAAAGCTTATCTGGAACATTTGTGAGTGGGAATTCTTATAGGTATTAAATAGTACTTGGAGTTTGAAAGGTAAAAAAACATTGGCGCACGCTAAAGATGGTTCGCATTAATTTCTTACAATCTTATTACCGATATGAGCTTTTCTAAAAAAAAAACATCTTTTCACAATATAGCAAGCGCTCAAGACCCTAGCATAACAGGAAGTTGGTTCAAAATCGAATGCAAAAATCCGGGCACAAGAACGACGAAAGCGACCTAATAAAAACATTTTAAAAATAAAGAAATTGTTAGACTATTGTATGGGACACAAGAACTGTGCTTGGGTGGCAAGGGGTTAATACGATTGGATTGTTTACATTTATTTGAAGGAAAAAGCCTTTGATCTCTTTATTTGTCAATTGACTTTGTTGTGGGGGAATTCCTGTTTGGGCGATGTGCTGCTAATTTACTGTAGCACATTATCATCTTCTGTGGCAGATCGGTTCGTCCGTTTGCAGTAGGGTTTTTGTTGGCCTCGTTACCAAGTTTAACGAGTGCTTGTTATTGGGTTCATTGTTGGGGTGGTAAATGTTTTTCCTGCGGGGATTAAACCGCAAGGTTCCCTAATCCGGAAAGGAATGCGAAGTGGAATTAGGGAAATGGAGAAGTGGAATATTACTCCTTTCCGTCATCCTAATAGATGTCCACCAACGAGAAAATGTCCTGGGGTAAGTGGCTCCAAGTTCGACGGTTCGTTGGACGAGGGCGTTAGCGGTCGCGAGTTGAGACATGACTCGATGCGACATAGTAGGGTGCTAAATTCCTCGAGGGTAAATTTATGATCGGAGGCGATCTTTTTAAAGTGATTCTTGAAACTTTTTACCCCCGCTTCCCAGAGTCCACCCATATGAGGGGCCCCAGCTGGTATAAAGTGCCAGGTCAGGGTTTGGTGGTAATATTTGGAAAGGGTCTGGTTGCGGGCGTCCGCTAGAAAAGCCTTGAACTCGGTTCGGAGAGCTCGAGAGGCACCGCCGAAGTTCGTTCCATTATCGGAATGGATGTTTCTTGGACATCCTCGTCTGGCAACAAACCTGTCGAGGGCTGCCAGGAACGAGGCGGTACTAAGGTCACTGGTGGCCTCTAGATGAATGGCCTTGGTCGTAAAGCATACGAACAGGCAAACGTAGCCCTTTGACATGCGACACCCTCTGCCGCTGTAGGACTTGATGACAAAGGGTCCGGCGAAATCTACCCCGGTGTTTGTAAATGCCCGGGAAAAGGTGGTGCGTTCGGGAGGTAGGTCTCCCATGAGTTGGGTCTGAACCCGTTTACGAAAGATGGTACAGATCTTGCAGTTATGGATAACTGACTTGATCATATTTTTTACTTTTGCGTGCGTAGGAGCCGCAACATGACTTGGTGTTCGCCATGAAGGGAGATCTTATGGATAAACTGGACCAGGAGGCGCGTAAAGTGACAGGCGTACGGGAGGATAATTGGATGGCGTTCGTTGTACGGGAGGTCCAGGGATGCAGACAGACGGCCGCCCACCCGCAGGATGCTACAACTATCGATGAAGGGGTTGAGAGCAAGGACTTCGCTTTTTGTCCCAATAGGTTTCCCTGATTTTAAATTCCCTAATTCCTCAGAATAATGTTTCTGTTGGTAGATGGTAATGAGCCGTTGAGTCGTAGCCTTGATTTCGTCGGGCGAAATGAGGTAAGACTCCGCTTTAAAAGTGGATTTTGTTTTGGGACTCGTTCTTTGAGAGAATCTCATAAAGTATGATATGACCCTCAAAGCCCTTGAAAAATCGGAAAATCTATCTAGGATGTCCTCTTTATTGTTTATTTGCGTAGTTGCGTGGATTTGTGCTCTCTTTTCTTCGATGTTTGTACCATACTCTTTTTCTTGGGCTGGCAATTTATTCTTGTCTTCTTGTAACCAAGAAGGTCCCTGCCACCACAGAACGTTGTCGACTAGATCCCTCGCTGATAGTCCTCTGCTGGCCAGATCTGCTGGGTTGGATGCGGAATCCACGTGTAGCCAGGCTTGATTTCCTACCTTTTCGACAATTTTTGTGACTCTGTGCGCCACGAACGTTGACCACAAGCACGGTGGTTTTCGGATCCATGCTAGGACGATGGTTGAGTCCGTCCAAAGGTGCGTTTTGAATGAGCCTAAATTCAGGTTTTCGATGACGGATTCCAAAGTCTCGGCCAACAGAACCGCTCGACACAGCTCCAATCGCGGTAAGGAGATGGTCTTCACTGGGGCTACTCTTTTTTTCGCCATTAACGTAGACCTGATCTTTCATTTTGACTCGTAGAAAAACTGTGGCCGCATAGGCTTTTTCGGATGCATCGCAGAATCCGTGTATTTCCACGTCGTTGGATGGCGTGAAATACACCCATCGTGGTATCCGAATGTTATTGATTTGATTGTAGTCATGCATAAAGCTGTGCCACCTATCTAAAGTTGGAGCAGATACTCTTTTGTCCCAGTCAGTGCCTTCTAGCCAAATATTTTGCATAATCATTTTGGCTACTATGATGACTGGGGCCAGCCATCCTAAGGGATCGAAGAGTTTAGCGATGGCTGAGAGTATTGCCCGTTTTGTTATGCTATCCTTATTTTCAATGGGCTTAGCTGTAAAATAAAACTGGTCGGAATGCGCGTTCCAACGGATTCTCAGTGTTTTCACTGTACTGGAGTCTTCGAACTCCAAAAAGTCCTCATTTAGTCGATGAGGTTTGGGTATTCCCTGTAGTATTTTGCTGCAGTTTGACGTCCATTTTCGAAGGGATAAGCCTGCAGACTGTAATGCATGTGTTATTTCATCGCGCGCTTTAATGGTATGCCCTCCTGAAAGGACGTCATCGACGTACATGCTTGTTCGTAGAATATTGGCAGCGACGGGTAATGAAGTTTCCACGTCGTCCGCGAGCTGATGCAGTGTTCTAATTGCTAAGTAAGGGGCGCAATTAACTCCAAATGTTACCGACTTTAATTCGTAGACGGTGATAGGGTTCTCAGGTCTGGTCCGGAAAACTATCCTTTGGAATCTCGTTTGATTGGGTTTGACCCATATCTGGCGATACATCTTTTCGATGTCGCTATTAAAAACGTATTTGAAAAATCTCCATCTAAGGAGTAATATTGTTAAGCCATTAGTAGTAGGGCACGAAGTGTTAAAAATCACCCGGACTTTGGTAGTTGTACTCTCTTCCTTGATAACCGCATGATGCGGCAGGAAGTAGCAGTCTGTTGACTGGGGTGGTATCATTTTGGGAACCTTAGACATGTGTCCTAACGTCTCATACTCCGACAATACTCTATTGTACACTCTCTGTAGGTCCGTTGTCTTAGCCAGGCGGGTCTCATTCCTGTAAAATTGAGAACAAACGGCTTTTAATGAGGGTCCTAAGCATAGATCGTTGGGAAACTCTTGTTTAAAGGGAAGGGAGACAATGTATTTGCCATCAGAGCCCCGTTCCGTTGTTGCTTTGAAAAGTGCCTCGCAATAGGCATTATCGTCGTTTAGTGCCTTTTTCTTAGGCACAACTTCCAACTCCCAGAAAGCGGTTAACTGTTTATCTAGGCTTATCTCGTTAAAAAGTGATACCCTATTATTTGTGGGCTGTGCTGTTTCTGCGCGACCGGTCAGTATCCACCCGAAGACGGTTTCTTGGGCGAGAAGCGTGCTCATCACGTTCTTCCTTATACCGTTCAATATTATTTTTGCATATATGTCGCCTCCTAGGATGAGGTCGACTGGTTCGTTAACGAAGAACCTCTTATCCGCTAGAATCAAGTCAGGGAACGCTTGCTGGGTCAATGCACTGACCTGACAAGTCGGAAGGTCCCCTGTAAGTTGTGGTAGGACTAGGACCATTGTATCAATGCTAACTAATGGGTCGATGAGGGAGCCTATTGTAATAGAGCACGACTTTGTTACCTGCGCGGACAGCGTATTGTTTATGCCTGACACTTGTATGTTCAGGCATTTAGATGGCAGGTTTATTCTCTTTTTCAGTCTTTCAGTTAGGAAAGAGCACTCAGAGCCGGAGTCAATAAGAGCTCTGGCCGAGATATCCACTCCATTATAGTGGATCTTAATGCGTGCGGTTCCCAACAATACCCCTTTAGTTGTATTGGCATGTAATGTAGAAACATTATTAACATTTTCGTTTCTATTTGCAGACTCAAGCCTTGCCCTAGCCTGTTGCGAAGTTGAGGGCCTATCATCGTTGGAGTTGCGGTTCCAACTTCGATTATTTGTGTTGGTGTTTCGGTTCCGACTTTGATTGTTGGAGTTGGTGTTCCGGTTCCAACTTTGGTGGTTTCCTTGGGGTTGTGCTGTTGGCAGGTGGAGTAAGGTGTTGTGCCTCTAGTGACACAAGGTGCAATTAAGCGGATGAGGGCATCGTGTCACGGTGTGTTTGTCTGACAAAGAGTTAAGGCAAGACCTTTTTTCCTTAATAAAGGTTATTCTGTCTTGTGGGGACAGCCTTCGGAAGTTTTGACAATCCCGCAATCTGTGCTCCTTGGTGTTGCACATTTGACACCAGCCAGGAGGGACGCTGGCTTGGTTAGCTCCGAATTTCCTCGGCGTTTCCCGTGAACTATTTGAAGATTGATTCGAGTGTGCTTTGTTGCTACTCCCCAAATCGCACACGGTTTCCAATGTTTGGAACCGGTTGGATAAGAATTTATCCATGTCTTCCCATTTTGGAATCTCTGTTTTATTCTCTATGGTTTGTTCCCATAGAGCCAGAGTACATTCCGGGCGTTTAGTGGAACATAAATAGGTAATTATTGCATCCCTATTCGATATGTCAATTTGATGACATTGGAGTGATGCGATACAATTATTTATGTCTCTTTGTAGTTGCTTAATCTTTGTACCGCATTCCTTCTCAACTGCGGTCAGACTAAACAAAGATTTCAATTGTGTATTGACTAGGATACGTTTGTTTTCGTACCTGTCACTTAAATTTTTCCAGGCTGTAGTAAAGCCTTCATTGGTTAATGGGCACCTGCGGACTATTTCCTTTGCCTCCCCTTGGGTTTTCTGGTTGAGATGATACAATTTCTCAACCGGGGTAAGGCGTTTATTTAATATGTATATTTCCGTGAACATGTCCCTAAAGGTTGGCCATGATAGATAATCGCCCTTAAACACATCGGTGTCACAGGGCGGAAGCCGAATATTATTTTCACGGCTGGATGTATCTTCAGTACTTTGTTGTTTTTGTGGTTGTATGGGCTGTGCTGACAGCTTTTCCAGCTGAGCATTCATAGCAGCCATGCATTTCGTGTAGCATGCGAAACACGTCTTATTTTATTTATTGCAAATCTTCCTTGGTGGTCTCTTTGTGGGACAAAAGGCTGTCATAAGCCGCTTTCGTCTTCTTCCATAGTGACTTCAGCTCCTCTTGCTGTAGTGCAAGGGTGTGCTTATCCATTTCTTCCATATTAGTAGAGCTCCATTCTTGCTCGAACTCCACTATGCAGTCGGACTGACGAATATGTCTCCATTCTCTTTATTTGTTTAAATATTTTGTATATTTACAGAGAAGTGGACTCAGAAGTAGTGACTCAGGAAGATGTCTTGCTTTGAAAATAAGCGAAATCTAAAAAAAAAATAGTGATACCGATTGAAATCTCTGAAGATTTAATCTTGCGAAATGTGATAGACGGAAATATGTCTTTAAAGGTGTGTGATATAAATCTCTGAAGATTTAGTATATCAACAACGGTGTATATGAAACAAATCTCTGAAGATTTAATGTCTCAAAAGTGTATAAGAAACAAATCTCTGAAGATTTAATGTCTCTAAAATGAATGTGAAACCGAAAGAAATCTCTGACGATTTAATGTCTCAACCCAGAAAAATCTCTGAAGATTTAATGTCTTAAAGTGTTTGTGAACCAATCTAAATCTCTGAAGAATTAGTGTAACAAGAACTGTGTATATGAAACAGATAGAAATCTCTGAAGATTTAATGTTTCAAAAGTATTTGTGTAACAGATAACCTCTGGAGGTTTAGTGTTTCCAAAATGTATGTGATAACCGATAGTCTCTGAAGACTTAATGTATCAACAAAAAGTGTATGTGGCACAGACTTAAATCTCTGAAGATTTAAGGTGCTTTGGGTAGTATGAACCCTGTATAGCCAAACCAAGTAAAATAAAGTGAAATTTCCACACAAAAAAACTAACGCAATTGTGTTTGTCCAGATATTCGTGGACTAGTGATGATTGTTTATTTAAACTTTAAAAAGATACAAGTAAATGCGTTTAATTAAGCGACACTTGTAAATTTAATATTTATACCACAAGCCACCCAACGTAGATGATGAATATATGGTGTGTTGATGAACTGATTCATGTGATGTTGTGAACTTTGTGATGGATTATTTAAAAAAGCATCAACTAAGTGAAAATTAAAAGTTATTTTGGAGAACGTTTCCACACGAAGTGGTAGAGCAGACAGATGTTCAGTGCAGTGATAAGTGTCTATAAAAAAAAACAAAAAAAAATTCACTGACGGCTTGCCTTGAGCTGTGTCGGATAAGTCTTACCACTGGTGGGGGACTTAAAGGGTCAGTTACATAAAACTTTATTTTGGCTTTACCTCAAACTTTGACTTTGACAGAAAAGTTCAGTATACGTATTTAAACCAAGCATGGCAAATTGGAGACCTCAAAGTTGAAGCGAGGTTGAAATTTGGCAAACTCTCATATTTTGCTTGCTTTGACAATCAGATGTTGATGACTTTACTTTAATTAAAGAATAAAATGTTGGAGAAAATAATAATTAATTCATTTTTTCTCTATTAAATTAATAAATTAACCAAAACACTCTGAATGCAAGGAAATAAATAACGAAAACAAATGTATAAGGGAGAAGCGTCAAAGGCGTTCATTGTAGCATACCTCTGAAGTTGGACGCAAAGTTTTGAGGTAGCAAATGTCAGGCGAGGTTAACAAAGCTTTATGTATTTGACCCTTAACCGATAGTAAAAGGCGATATTGCGCTGTCAAGCACACAAGGTTTTCACTTACTTTGTTTTTTAAAAAAAATCACTCAAAAAGTTCACTTACGTTTTGTACGTATTAAAAAAAAATGGTGCATGAACTAAACAAACCAACGTACCTTGAGTGATGAAACTCTGTTGAGCAAATTGACTGTATTTGGTGTAAAGTGATGAAATGTGATGCTTTGAGCAGATGGACTGTAGTGAGCAGATTGGTGAGCTGTTCCTTGGTATGTTAGCTCGCTATATTGCCTTCAGACTTTTGTGCCTTGGTAATTAAAACCAAATAAAATTGTGCTGGATTTTAGAAAATGTTCCTTGGTAGCTGGATTTTAAGCAATCTGGATTAGGCTTGGTTTAGGTTGCCGGTTCGAATTTCCGGTGAGATGGACCACATGGTCCTTCGAGCCGGATCAAACCAGCACCTATGGCTCTTTACTAGACGACTAAGCCGTCTAGGGCGGGGACTACTCTCCTCTCACCATTTAACTTCAGCTTAGACAATGTTTTTTTCATGCGAAGTTGTGAAAATCAGAACTGTTTATTTTTTCGAAGATTAGTGTGTATAATTGCAACCACTCTAAGCGTAATATTACCAAGATCTAGGAAAAACTGTATTTTTGGCGATTTTTTTGTAACTTTCAACATCTCTACTTTTAATAGAATTGTAAAAGGTCGATGTCTGAGTATTGTAGATATTCAAAAAAATATTCATAGTATTAGTCATTACTAAGCCAATAAAGTCCAAATCAACCGTTTTTGGAATTTTTGTCGGTCTGTCTGTAAACTAGTGTAATTTGTCCTTTTATATGTAAACGGCTAGTGTCGGACATTTCTCGTTTGATACCCTACGGACACGGTCGGATAGTTCTATTTGAACACTTATAAGGCTAGGCTCACACTGCAACCGACTTCGGCCGTCCGGCAACAATCACACATCTACACACATGTGTTTTAAATGAGCTCTCTATTTCATCCGATTTCACCCGAATGTAAACAAACTTTGGCCGCCCGATAAAATAGAACGCGTTCGAATTTCTCTGATGAGACCGAATGAAAAAGTCGGTTGCAGTGTGAGCGTAGCCTAAGTATGCTACACAAATTAAAACATAGGCATACCAACTATGTCCAAAAGAGACTTGTAATGATCAATTGATCAAAAATTAAGCGGTTATTATCCATAGAGACATGTCCCGGATTAATAAATTTCGTCCACAATGGGCGACGTAGTCATTTATGGGCATTTGACATTTGATTTACTCTCGTACAGTACTATTAACAAGTTGTAAATTACACTGCTACATTCCATATTTTTCATATTAATATTATATCATCATTATCATTCCATATTACATATACCTTTTTAAAAAAAATAGACTGAATGTGCAAAAGCGCCAGTCTTCTGTTTAGGTTGTAGTTCGACCACTTGATGAGAACTAGTACGAAAGATCTCGAGATTTTTCCTCCAGGGATATTTATGTGCATGAATACATGCATTTATATAAAAGAACTTCTTGCTTCGCCTGTAGGTACATTTGTATGTTGGTGCAAGTGAATATTTATATTTTATATTTTTCTACAACAGTACTGGAAAAGTAATGATTACTTTTGATTTTTGGATTTTTTTTGGATTTTTTTAATTTTTTTAATTTTTTTTTATTTTTTTTTTGATTTTTTTTTAATCAATTGAAAAATAATCATTAAAAAGTGAAAGTAATTGGTAATCAATCATTAGGTGGCTTCTCAAAAAATAATCAATGAAATGCTAATCATTACCGATTAGTAATCAATTATTAACAGGTCTGGTTTAGGGTGTACCATGGCTATGGGATCTGGACGATGGCTTTGTAGTTCTTGGCATTCCTGATGGCCTCTTGAACCTCTGTAGCGGTGATGGAAACGGGGACATAGATTTTGTGTTTATGCGCACGCCTGAAGATTCCACGTCTTGTCCTGTCCTGTGCAGGATGAAGGACATACTGTCTACAGAAAGCCTGTGCACATTTCTTTCGGTCGTTGAATGTCTTGTCACCAAAGGTGATGTCGACATTACAAGGTTACAAGACCCAAGGTGCTCCTCCCATTTGGCTTGTTTGAGTTCATTGACAAGCCGCCTGATTTCCACGTTGAGATCAGCGATCTGTAGATCTGAAGGAGCAATGTTGCGTATGAGGTCACGTTCTTTGGTCAAGACTGAGGCCTCAGCTGGGAAATTTGGCCTTATGTTTTTTATTCTACGAGTTGGTATAAAGCAGGCTGTAGCCTTTTTTATGACCTCACGAATATTACGCTCACCAACGTGTACATCAGTCGGAATGGGAAGATCACCAAAGGAGTTCTCCGTGAATTCCATAAAGCCAACCCAGTTAGCCTTTTTGAAGTTCACGTATGATTTTTTTCCGAGGTGTTATAAAATCCGAGGCACGGTCGACGGACAGGATGATGGGCAGATGGCCAGATGACAAAGCCACCATCGGGTGGCAGTTAATGCTGTTAATTAAGCCCGGGCTAACAATAGTTAGGTCCGGGGAGCTACTGCAATTAACTGCCATCCTTGTAGGGGCGTCTCCGTTTACAGTGCAGAAAGGGGAAGCGTCAATTTGCTCGGCTAAGGTCAAGGCGATAACTTCTGGGGCAGCAGGTGACGGGGGGAATGTATATGTTAATTAGCTCGAGATCAACACCTACAGCCTGTACAACTGTACCCTGATACTCTAAGGGTAAGTCTCTTCGGTTGGTTTTGATAACAACTTCCCTATACTGCACTGTTTGGAGGACAAGGAACGCGAAACAACCCCCGCCGTCCGTGCGATCGTGCCGGAGAACGTGGTAGCCCCGGTTCTCCGACCGAGTGGGGGCCAAGTTTCGTCTCCTGGATTGTAGCAATTTTTATTTTATGCAGCTGCATGAATTTGGTTATCTCCGCTATCTTGCCGGTTAAACCATTGCAATTGAATTGCATTACTTTTAAATGAGTTGGAGAGGCAATGGCCACTCTGGGAGTCAGAGACTGGTGCGCTTGCATAGATGGTGGTAGGCTAGGTCGCGATCTCCGTCGCAGTCCTGAAGCCGACGGATTTCGTTCGTTTCGAGACGAGCGTGAATCGGTCGTCTTTGTGGGCTGCGCAGCTCGGCAGAGTGCCGCGACGAAAGCATCAGTCCAGAGATTTCGGTTTGCGAGCCTAGAACATATGCGTAGGTGACATTGGCCAAGGCAGGAGATGCACTTAACCGATGCCACCGACGCATATATCCTGTGCCGACTACAGTGCACCAAGTGTGAGGGACCAGAAGCTGATGGACTTGACTCAAATTCGTGCTAGTACCGGAAGAAGTTAGCGGAGGGTTTGAACGCAGGGGCTGAAGCTCGGCAGTGCTCATAGCATCGACCGATGTACGTAAAAAGTAGCTGTGGGTTGATGCTTGTGGTGTCTACAGCCGGGAACACACATGTTCTGCTGATCAATATATATATTTCCAGTCGTGGAGGCTGAATTTGTGGAAGGGGACAGTGCCACGCTGGAGCGTGAGCGTCTGGTGTAGATTTTCTTCCGGCAAACGCAGCAGAACCATTATCTTGGAATAGGATTTGGCTCAATGCCAGTCCGGATCAAGAGAATGAGGAGCAGCCTTGCTGCTAGGGGTTGTTCCGGGGATGACAAGTTTAGGTGGAGGAATCGTGACGCGTTAGACAGGATCACTTCGGGTTGTATTGCTCTTGGCCGGGTCGATGATTTTGGTACGAAAGGTAATGTACATGTATATTAGGGTGGTCCTTATGATCGAATGTGCGACTTTTTTCAGTCTCACCCCCTAGATCGATCCGATTATGGTCAAATATAACGCATATAATTTTTTATTCCGATTGGATACGGTTAAGGGGTGCCACACGGAGGTCAAAGTTTAGAATACCCTATGGAGACTCCAAAAATAAAAATGATTTTTTTTTAATCTAACACCCAAAATCGATAGCACAATAGTCGAAAATATTATATTTAAATTTTGGTCCCGATGGTGTCCAATCGGACCCAAATTTTATATCTGATTACTTCAATTTTATTTCTATCAATTAAAAGTATGAAATAAAAGAAATTTGAATTTTTTTAGACCTAGTCAGAGCTTTGACCCCGTGCGACACGCCTGAATGGAGTCCAATCGGACCCAAATTTTATATCTGATTTTTGGAGTCTTTATAGGGTAATCTAAACTTTAATCGCCGTGCGGCACCCCTTAGCTGTCTCCAATAGTGTTAAAAATTTATATGTGATATCCTTGGCTATATAACTATTGATTTAGGGAGTGAAACTAAGGATATCTCATGTTCGGTTTGTCTCCATACGAATAAGGACCGCCCTAATGTACGTACCGTTCTCGCAGAACCCTGGGGGTGAGTTCTGGTTTTATGAAATGATAACGTGAAAATAAATTTGTATGAATTTGAAGTTTCTTTTCACAAATTTTATATGAAAACTCTTTTCATTTTATCATTTCAGGTTCACCCCAAGAAAGAAAACTGCAAAAGTACCCATCGATCCCACGTGTGCAAAAAAAGTTTTGACGCTGAATAACTTTTTTAGCACATATGGGATTAACGAGAATCTTTGTAGTTTTCTTTCTGGGGGTGAACCTAAGCTCTCCACAAAAATTAAGCTCTATCGAAATTTTTACTATACAAGATATCTAAACTTAAAACACTTTAGGTTATTGATATCATGAATGGAGTAAGTTTGGCTCTAGCTACACAGAGTTTGGCTCTAGTTACACAGAGCCAAAAATGCCTAATAAAATTAATAAGATTGTCTTCATGATCAGCTTTGGGCAAAGGGGTAGTCCCAACGGTGGAAACGAAGAAAGAACTATAGGGAAATCTCAATGGTTTTAAGAAGAAATTCTTATTAAAAACACTATACATTTAGTACAAAGCTGTTATTAGGCCCTGGCAAGTATTAGTATACGTTGGCCGGATGGTTAACAGCTGAGTTTAGCATTCCAAAAATTGTAAGTTCGATTCTTTCTCTTTTTTTCCTAATTAGAAATGTTAAAAAGAAAATCTTCTCAATTATATTTATGTGATTTTCCTTTGAAAACATTAACAACTATACACATATCAGTAATTAGACGCTGGCAATCAAAAGTGAGCGATGGCCTGATGGTTAACAGCTGGGTTTATGATTCCGAAAATTGTAAGTTCGATTCTCGGTAAAGGCAATATCATTTTATTTTTCATTTGAAATATTAAAAAGAAAATCTTCTTAATAACATTAAAAAGATTGTCTCTACAATAGTGTGAAGCACATCTTCTTGAAGAAAAACTATACAGATATCTTATCATGTTTATAGGCTAATCTGAACTTTGACCCTTCTGCGACATGCCTGTCCAATCGGGACCAAAATTTAAATATAATATTTTCGACTATTGTGCTATCGATTTTGGGTGTTAGATAAAAAAAATATCCTTTTTATTTTTGGAGTCTTCATAGGGTAATCTAAACTTTAATCGCCGTGCGGCACCCCTTAACTGTCTCCAAACGTGTTAAAAATTTATATGTGATATCCTTGGCTATATAACTATTGATTTAAGGGGTGAGACTAAGGATATCTCATGTTCGGATTGTCTCCATACAAATAAGGACCGCCCTAATGTACATGTACCGTTCTCGCAGAACCGGCAATGCAGTCCTGGGGGTGAGTTCTGGTTTTATGAAATGATAACGTGAAAATAAATTTGTATGAATTTGAAGTTTCTTTTCACAAATTTTATATGAAAACTCTTTTCTTTTTATCATTTCATAGAACACGAATTTGCCCTCGTAAATGTTGTAGATCTCGCTACATATGTATTAAATGAAAATTAACTATACCAAACAAAAAAATTTATTTTACGAATAAAGCCAATTTTATTTTTCGGCCACCACCGTATTTACCGAGGCGAAAGAACAAATAGGCACAGCAAATAGGCTCACTTATATATTATTAGTTACTGGGCATTATAAAAAAATTTAAATACGGAATTAAAATAAGTCAAGAAGAAAAGTAACAAGTTTAAAATGAATGTATATGCCAATATGTACAGTTTTTCAAGGCCGGTTTAAACTACAGTTAAAGTTCAACCTTGCCACTTTGTTTATTTGTGTTGCTCCTAGTCTTAAGGTTACACTCTAGTCGACTTCAACTGTGATTTAAACGTGCACTGAAAGCCCGGGAGTAAGTGTAGCACCATCTCCACCTAAACAGAATAAGGTGCAAAAATAAAAATGTATATCTACCTTTTCTCAATATCCTCTAAATCAAGATTGACTTTTTTTATCCGTTTCTCTGTAGATATCAGATCATTTTTACAATTTAAAAGTTTCCGTTTGCGATCCTCAACAGATATTTCTTGGAGAGCTTGAATTAATTCATCACGTCTTCGGAAAAGATTGTTGGTTAGGAGATTGTCAAGCTTATTTTTTACCACTTCTAACTGCATTCTCTGCGTGAATGCCTCTTTATTCTCTTGATTCAGCTTTCTAATGTCTTCATTAAGTTGATCTATTTCCCGTTGATCCTGTACAGACAAACTAGATAATAGTTCTTGATTAAGTTCAGCTTCCAAACCAGACTTTGTGCTGTTCATTGCTTCTAAGCTTGCTTTACATTGGGCGGCAGATCTTTCTTTCGTCGATCTATATTTCTCAATTCTTAATAGTTCTTCTTTCATTAAGCGGATCTCCCCTTGAAGTTTTTCAAAAATATCTTTTGTCTTTCCTTGTTTTGTTTCTGTTTTCTGCATTTCTGAAACCACTGAATTGATATTATTTTCAGTTTGTTTTATTTCATTCCGTAGTTTACATAACTCCTTATCGAAATCCCGTATTTGCTGAGTGTATTCAGTACGTTTCTTTTGTATTTCGAGACGAGATCTAGACGTATTAAAATAACCACCTGTTAAAGATCCTTTCGATGACACCTGATCACCATCTAAAGTTACACAATCTAAGCCAGTGCTTTTTGCTAATTCAGTTGCTCTTTCTAAGTTCCTACAGATTAAAGTTTTCCCAAATATATATCTTAACGCTTTATCATGCTGCTCATCATATTTGAGTTTGGAGAGCATCGGAATGGAATCTGGGTCTTCCGGGTAATCATGTATTTTTACTTGTAACCGATTGAGGGGCATAAACGTGACTTCTCCTGGAAGTTTAAGTTTATTCATTTCTTTTAAAATTTGGGTTCCTACTTTGTCAGACTCGACTATATGATGGAATAACCTATTTCCAGCTGTAACTTCAACTGCTGTATATATTGTCTTATCGCAACTAAAGTTTTCTATAACGGGCCCATAATAGGATTTAGCTATATCTGCAAATGGATTACCACGCTCAAAAAAGTTATCCAATACTTTACGAACAGAGTCTCGGCCGTTTAATATTGGCTTACCAGCCATACTTCTTAATGCCTGATCCGTTTTAGATAACTCCTCTTTGTGCGTTTGAAGCTGTTGTGTCATTTGAGTTTCCTTACGCCATAATTCATTTCTCACTGCTTGAAACTGATCTTTAGTTTTTTTTAATTCGTAATACTTTTTGTTGTGCTCATCAATTTGAAGTCTTAATTGTTCAACCTCATTTGAGTGTTCTTCAATTTTTCGATTTAATTCCGTTTCAGCATTACTATCCTTCTTTAAATCGTCAACTAATTTTGTGTGATGATTAATTTTATCTCTTATTTGTTTACTTAAAGATTTTAGTTCATTTAAAATCCATTTGTCTCTTTCCTCTCGTGAAGAAAATTGTGATCCTCGGCCTTGTTTAGCATATAGTTCCTTTCTTTTCTGTTCCTTAAGTGAAAGCTCTCTAGAACATTCTTCTTCTTTACGCTTCATAGCTTCATATTTTGGTTTGACATCATCTAATTCTTTCTCTTTTTCAGCTATAGTTATTTTTAGCTTTTTCAACTCCAGATCTGCCCTTTCCTTGGATTTATTATCGCCTTGAACTTCATCATTAAGATCAATTATAATAAGATCAAGCTTTGTTTTCTCACGTAGAAGTTGTTGCTGTTCTGTTAACAATACCGACCGTTCCTCTTTCGTTGAAAGAACATCCTTTTTGGCATCCTTGAGGCGTTTTTGTATATCTTTTATGTTTTCTTGAGCCTTCTGTATTTCTATATTGTAAACTTTCTTCTTGTCAACTGACGATTTTTTCTGCTCATTAAGATCATCAAGTGCCTTTTTGGTTTCTTTTAGTTCCGTCTCATGTATTATATATTCAAGCATTCTCCTTGCTTTATCCCATTTTTGGTATTCTTTTAACTCTTCCTTTTCTTCTTCTAAAGTTTGTAAACGATCTTCAATAGTTCTTAAATACTCTGATATTTTCTCAAGTTTTCCTTCCGTATCGCGCAAAATATTGAGCGATTCTTCTTTTCTTTCGTCATAAACACGAGTTCCTGCCACTTCCCGCAATAATTTCAATCTGTACGAATCCGCGGCTGTAGCCATCTGGTTTATTTTTCCCTGCTTAACGATATAGTAAGGGTTCGAATTTGAAAATCCTGCAGATTCAAGCAAATTGACGACTTCGGTTCTCGGAACAACTTTTTTGTTTAGGAAATACTGATCCTTTTTGGCACCTATCACTCGGCGTAAATAAATTTCTTCCTTGTCTATCTGAAATTAATATACAACAAACATAAAATCAATTTAATTTTAATTCAAACACTATGCTTATTTAATTATTTATCAAGAATATTTATGAAGTATATTTGAACAGGGTGTGTTCTTATAGCCTATAGTTCTCGAGCTAGAGCATAGGTAGGAATTTTTTTTTTGTGAGGCTGTATTGGTAAATGCGAGAGTAACTTCGCTACAGTGGTACTAAGAACAAAATGTTCGCGTCAGTTGCTTAACCGACAGCAAGGAAGTAACAACGTGATCGCTTTGACGCAAATTTGTATGATAATATTTATGCGTGACTAAAAATGACTGACAAACATTTTTTCATGATTTCAGATGCCTTTGGGAAAATGCAATGTCTCTTATGTTACGCTTCTATATATAGGGGGGGATATAGTATTAAGAGACATTATAATGATTTTCATAAAGATTTTGATAAGTATGAAGGTGTCGAAAGGGAAAATATTTTTTGGGAAAAAAAGAATATACTTTTACAAAAGTATAAAGAATGGGTTAAGGTTTTCTTTCTTTCACTTTCTATTCATCTTCTTTCCTTACCTCTTCCCTCATTTATCTATCATTTATTTACTCAATAATTAATTTTTTTCAAAATGGTTAAATTTTCTTTTTGCGTTACATTTTAGGGAAAGTAGGTGAAATGGTAAAATAATTGGTGCAATTCTAAACAATTTTTCATTTTGATTTTCTCACTCGCACTGTTCGCAGTGAAAAATTATATAAGCGTTCAGCAGAATCAATCCGTCAGTACGTCGAAATAACTGACAGCAAAGTAGACTGCGGGTGTTTGTATGCGTAACGCAAGATAAGATGGATACGTCAAAGTCGAATTTATTCTAAAATTGACGTACGTGACGGAACTGACGTATTGGCGGACTGATTCTGTTCCCCGCTTTAGAATTGCCCTAAATGCTTTCATTCATTAAATAGCGCATAATTTACTATTGCATAAAAAATAAAAGCAAAGCGACGATACGTGTCATCTCTTTGCTTGCTGAAACGCAACTGACATGCAAATTCTGTTCTAACGCCACTGTGGCTCAATTGATTTTTCGCTCTCAACAGCAAATGAAATGAAGAGCATAAGAATACGTGTGAAGAGCGTAATACCCGTATGGGGGTACTTTTGCCTATCTATGAGCTAGAGCCATCTTTTCTCCATGCATGGTATCAAAAAATACTAGTCCGGTAAATTTAGTTTACCTTGTACATATAACAAAAATTCCGACAGGAAAATTTTTTTTGGAGAGCTTTTTAAGCATGTTTTATTAAAAGGTGCATGTCCCTCCATTTTTTTTTTTTGTTTTGAATTCTCAAATATGCATTAACATAAGATGATATGTTGGGTTTCAGCATTTTTCCCTGAGCTCTTTTTTAAAAAACTCATTTAAAATACCAATTTTAGTTAAATTTTGAGGTTTTTTGCTTTTTCCTTGAAAACGGTTAGTATTCTCAAAAAACTACCAGAGATAAAGTTGTAAACCTAAAAATTCTCCACAAAAATGGTCCGAACAATTTTTCTCTAGGAGTCACCTGTCCTGTGATATCGCGATTGCAAAACTAATTCTATACATTATATTCACATAAATTAATTAATAATAATTGACATGAAACGTAAAATGGACATGGCCATCATGTATTATTGAACGGATTTTCACGTATAATTGACATGAAACGTAAAATGAACATGACCATCATGTATTATTGGACGCATTTTCACGTATCATTGACAAGAAACGTAAAATGAACATGGCCATCATGTATTATTGCAGGCATTCCCACGTATAATTGACATGAAACGTAAAATGGACATGACCATCATGTATTATTGCAGGCATTGTCACGTATAATTGACATGAAACGTAAAATGGACATGGCCATCATGTATTATTGAACGCATTTTCACGTATAATTGACATGAAACGTAAAATGAACATGACCATCATGTATTATTGCAGGCATTCCCACGTATAATTGACATGAAACGTAAAATGAACATGACCATCATGTATTATTGAACGCATTTTCACGTATAACTGACATGAAACGTAAAATGGACATGACCATCATGTATTATTGCAGGCATTCTCACGTATAATTGACATTAAACCTAAAATGGACATGGCCATCATGTATTATTGAACGCATTTTCACGTATAATTGACATGAAACGTAAAATGAACATGGCCATCATGTATTATTGCAGGCATTCCCACGTATAATTGACATGAAACGTAAAATGAACATGACCATCATGTATACATATGTACATTGAATCTACATTCTAAAACTTTTTATCTTAAATGGGAATCACATCAAAATGATATTATTTTAAATCAATTTATTAACATTTTTTAAATAAACACTTATATACATTTGATAAGGTGACAAACTTAACATTTTTAGAAGCACATAAAATTACTTTCTAGGCAAACTTTTATTATGCATTTCACAGGAACTAAAAGTTCTTATAACTTATTACAGTTTCTCCTTCGTAAATGTAATACAGATGAAGCACCAATTCCTCTTGCGCTGCTGTTTTCACTTCACATTTACAATTGTTTTTATGTTAATTATTTTTGTTTATATATGTAAATTCCCAGCACGCCCGAACTTGAGTGTAAACTGTAACGCGGTTCATTTAATTTTAGAATGAAACAATTACATATACAAATGCTAGTATATTTCCATATCTTTTTTACGTGAAGCAGGTTTTCGAAATGTATTATGAACATGATAAATATCAACTGCAGCGCGGCTTATGCAATTTTAACATGAGAATGTTATACAAATGTGAGATTAACAGTTTTTATATCAATACTTCTCTTCACTTTAAGTTTACCATATCAAGGCATTTAGGTCTAATGTTCCTTTTCTTCGCTCTACTACTTTTAAAGTTTCTTCTTTTCTCTTACTTTCTTCTCTTATCTACCCTTCAAGAATTTGGTGTTATTTAATTTTTACATTCTAGATTTAAGCGAGATTTTAAATTAATTTTATATATTCAAATGCTATACAAGTTGAAGTACTCTTAGAAGACTATGATGTATTACCCTGTACTACTGTGAAATTAGTAATAATAAATGAAATGAAAATGAAAAAATGTATATTAACATGAGAAATTGATATGACAGTGATATGACGTACTAATGTTGGCTCAACAAGTTTTTTATCAATTTGACGTGAAATCGGTTGTTTACATCATTTTTAATGTTAAATAAAACTTTTCGAAGTAATGTATTAGGTTAGGTTAGGTTCAAGTGGCTGCCGCAGAGGCACACTTAGGCCAGTTTTGAAAGGCCCGTTGTGATACCACCAACACAAGGAAAGTCAGTCCCGGGACCCAGCCATATGGAAAATCCCTGAGTTGTTGGGATTTTCCACATAGCAGAATTCCGGGACTGACACTCCTAAACCGACACCGTTACTCCTCCTCGAACCACTTAGATGACTTTATGAAGCCCATCAAGTCCTTTATGTCCATTTCCGCGATCTGGCTTAGGCTATCCAGGAACGGAACTCCCAAAAAGCGCGTTCTCGCGCCGCTTAAAGCCGGATAGTTGCAGATGAGGTGCTCCACTGTTTCCTCCTCCTCATCATCTTTGCAACTCCTGCAGCATCGTCGGTAGGGCACACCTAGCCTTTCTGCATGCCTACCAATGAGGCAGTGACCGGTTAATACCCCTATCAATATGCAGATTTCCCTCCTAGTTAGGGCATAAATGCGTCTAGACCTTTTAAGATCCCATTTTGGCCAGGTTTGTTTCGATATGCGACACCCTGGGGATAGCAGCCATCTTTCGTTGGCTTGACGGAGTGTGTGCTCCTTCAGCATTAGTTTGCATGTGGCAAACGGCATACCTAAGCGCTCTTTATCCTGAAGAACCTGCTTGGTCGTGCCCTGCCTGGCAAGCTCGTCTGCCTTACAGTTTCCCCCAATGTCCCTATGTCCCGGGACCCATATGAGGTTTACGCGGTTCTGTTGGGCCATCTCCTGAAGAGATCGACGACAGCTGAGCGTCAGTTTGTGAGGTTGGAGATGTATGCGCCAGCCAAAGAGTTATTCACATCCGGTCGCCATAGGCAGGGGGCTTTGATTGTGTTAGTGTTCTAAAAATTATTCACATGGATTTTATTATGTAGAGAGCGTACGCTAACAGCGGATGAGCAATTTCGGATATGTTACATGATTTCGAAGACACTGGCTTCGAGCGAATAGTGGGAACAGTGGGTAACAGAAAGATAACAGCGTGACTGGCACTGTGGCAGAAGAATGTGGCAAACGTGCCCCGAAGAAGGGAGATGGATGGGTTGGTTAAGGCAACGGCATGAAGCATTGGATAGGATATGTTTGATCATGTTAAGATAGGACATAAAATTATAACAACAATCCTATACAAAAATAGTTCGAAAACAATTTTTTTCCATGGAAAAATAGTTCGTAAATAATTTTTTTTGAAACTAGCGGGATCGCGTTAGAAACCTAGCTTAGGACAGAGACTTTTGAGGAAGGCTAGGACAGTTTATGTCGAATATCCAACTCAGCCAGACGCGAGCGCCGAGAAATTAACAAAAAGATAAAAATTTAATGAACAGTTTAAATTAAAGTAGTAGTTAATTGGACTAAACGGAAAAAGTTTTGAAAATTATGTGAATTTGAGTGCGTCAAAAAGAAAAATTAGTAATCCTTTAAAACAATTTGAGAAAAATATTTAAATAAAAGTTTAGTGAAGAAAAATTTAAACTGGGAAAAAAGAAAGCGAAAAGCAATAAGTTGGAAAAAAAAGCTTAAGCTTTGAACAAAAGAAAGATTTAAAGCAAAAAAAAAAAGTTATGAGAATTAAAAACCAGTTTTGAATAAACGGAAACTTTGGAAAAAATTAAGATTTGAAAAACAAACAAATGTGTTGAACAAAAATAGTTTATGTTCTGACTGAGCTGAAGCTTTAACTGAAATTAAGCGTTTAACAAAAGTAGTTTTGGGGAAAAAAATTAAATAAAAGTTGAGTGAAGAAAAAAAAACATTTTTAAGCTTTGGGAAAAAAAATAGTTTTGAGGAAACATAACTAAAAATTGAGTGAAACAAGAACGTTTGAAAAAAAAAAAAAAATTTACATAAGTTTTGAAAGAAAAAGTTTGGAATGAAAATAAGTTCTGAATAATGAATCGAACAAAAATAAGATTTGAAAAAAAAAGAAGTTTTGGAAAAACAAATTAAATTTGAAAAAAAAGAAAGATTTAAATTCCAAATAAAACTAAGTTTGGAATAAAAAGTTGAACGAACAAGAAGAAAAGTTGAAAAAAAAATCCCAAAAGGGAAATAAAAATTTAAGACAAAAAAAATGCAGAAAGAAAAATTTTAAGAGGTTTCACACCAAAAGTCGTTTTGGAGACTAATCCCTGAAGAAAAGGGTTAAATTGTTTGTGCGAGGTATTTGCGATACCTTACGCTTAAATCATCCACCTCAAAAGTCCGTCTAATCGGCGAAAGGAAGCAGCAGCAGGAAGCAGAAATCGTGCAGGGTTCATAAAATTAAATTACAAAAAAAAAAAAAAAAATGTTTCAATTACTTAAGTTTATTTGAATAAAAAGGGAAAAAGGTTCTACAATTATTAACTAAAAATATACGCATAAATTAGATTTTTTTTGTTTAGAAAAATACAAAAAAGAAAACTTTTTTATGAATTTCTGAAGAAAAATTTGTTTACTTTAAAGTTAGTCGTTAGAAGAAGGAAAACACAAAAACAAAATTTTTTTATTAAATCTTTTGAGTGAGCGAGGGCAAAAGAGTGCAAAAAAAAAATGAGTAAAAAGGTGGCGATTCAATAGTGAAAAAAAAAGTTAAAATGAAAGAGAAAAATTTTCGGAAAAGAAAAGTTTGGAAAAAATAGAAAACGAAAAATTTAAAAATGTTGTAAAACAACCAAAAAGCAGAGCAAAAAAAAAAAAAAGGAAAAGAAAGAAATGCGAATTTTGGAAATTCGATATGGATTGGTGTTAAATAATAAAAGTGTTGTGATTTTTTTTCTATAGCTTATATTTTAGCTAGCTGCCATTATCCCCATCAACTGGCCAGAGGAAGGAGGAGAACATGGTAAGTCAATTTTTATAAATTTAAAAATTATTTCACTTTTTGTTTGTACACCAACTCTGGGGGGGGAAAAGCGCTCTTCAAGCGAACGAAATGCAAATTATTTACCGTTTATTTAATTTTGTTGATGGTTGAAAACCAATCAAAGTAAAAACCCGTAATAGTCATATTTCGCGACAATAACCTTTTTTTTGCCTAAGGGAACAATTTTGGGGCATGTGGCAACATAGCCAGTAGTTTTTTGGCAAGATTTAAATGTTACCACAACATGAGCATTTTCGAAAAATTCGATCAATCGAACATTTAATTAAAAGAACTTTCGAAACGTCATTTGAGTAATCTTCGTTGCTCTCGTGTTTACTTTTTGTATTTGCTCATGCTCACCCACTAACACTATTGAAATTTGACTTTTGTTGAGAAGCGAGAGAAACTTAAAATTGGGAGAACCATAATTCTAATGTAGAGAATAGTTGCGGTCTTTTGGTCTCGCTAACTCGCGCACTTGCTCACTTTTTTATTTGCATTAGTATGCGTGTATAACATGAATTCAACTGTGAGATCGCAAGCTTAAGTTAGGATAATGTTAAGTTTAAAGTTATTGAGTAAATGTAACTGAGGAATGTTTCGCTGTAAAGTTAATATGAGTTATACATACACCTACATATATTAAGAGGTTCATGTCAGCATACCCAAATGCAGGGATAGGAAATAATTTTAATTTTTGTAATAAATTTAAGATGTTATGAGTTTGAGTAGAAAAATGTTTGCGTAAATTTTTTTTGTATAGTTGCTAGTTGAGGCAGTGGTGAGTATCACTTTGGGCTAAAAGAGCCAACATCCCTTTTCTTTTAGCAGGTTGGGTGGGTTATGACGGAACGGCAACAACATCTTTAGCCTTCCACAACACGGCCGGAAGATCTTTAACCCGGTGAATGGTATGACGACCAATAAGTTCAAGTTGGTAAGTTTTATTTGCAGGTCTATTAATAGTAGCTACAGTTTTGCTTTTTTTCTTGCAACCTTCGTTTGCCCCAAAATACATTTTTTTTAAACCTCTGGTTGAAATTTTTTTTTGTGAAGCCGAGAAAAAGTCTGCGTAGGAGCAAGTTCCCCCCCTCATTCGCTGAAGGCTAGCTGGTACCAGCGACCAGAGTATCCGCTCCTTAAACTCTATACGTACTCGGAGAATCAAGTGAACGAATGGTCGGCATTGGTATAGATGGTTGAGATGTTTATAATATTTTCCCGGACGGGCTAACACTCCCATTAGGCCGCCTTTCTCAATGGTTCATTACATAAATGGCGCCCAACGTGGGGCCGACGAATGTTAAAGTTTTAATAATTTTCTTATATATATTTAGTTTTGGATGCATATCTGCTAAATAATTTGCCTGGAAGGTCATTATCTGGACTATTTCAGATATGAACCGGTGAAACTTTAGCAGAGGATCATTATATTTTTCGTTGCTTTTATTCGGAGCTTTTATGGCGTTTGGCATATTTTTTTTGTTGAGAACAATTTCATATAACGGTGGTTACATCCGGTTATACTTATTTTGTTTTTGATAAATATAAAAATCTATTTACGTTGCACGGTTTGAAACGCCTGTACTACTTTTGTTTTCGGCCAATCTTAAATCAAAATTTTTTTTTTTTGCAATGGCGGTTAGACATAGTTTGGAAAATTTAAATCTAACAAGCGCAGATGAAGAAATAATCTGCACTATTTGTAGCGATGTTGTGAGGCAGGATCGAGTTGAGACTCCTTGCAAGCACAACTTTCACAGACAGTGTATAAGTAGGTGGATAGACACCAATGCTTCATGTCCGACATGCAGGGAACCGGTGTCAGTGGCAGACTTGTCAAACGTGCCTAGTATACCGGAAGCGACTCCGTCACCATCGAATAATTCATTTCGAGCGAGAGGGGGTGCCGTCTCTAGGAATAGGCCCATCACGCGTTCGATTACTCAAATACCCCGAAACACTGGGGCAAATATGAACAGACCACCTCCCATCAGATCGCCAAGACCAATTGCCAGGCCTACCGCTACTGCCCAACCTCCAGGTATCGCCATAGACAACTCTATAGTGCGAAACCTGATCCAAGAATCCCTGAACGGCTTCCGCGAGCAAATGACAGCTCAAATCGGTAGCGAGTTAAGCACCCTCCTAGAACATTTAAACGTAGGAAGGAATGCCGAGCGCCCTTCGAACCAAAATATCCCAATATGGCCGCAGGAAATGCCGTTGAATGATCCAGAGGAGAATTCCAACCGACCGCACCGTGACAGAGGATCCCTACCCCGGACAAGCGAGTTACAGGCTAAAAAAATTTCCAACATTATTTCTAATTGGCACATACGCTTCACAGGCAAACCAAATGGTATGTCTGTGGAAGATTTTATATATCGTGTCAACGCACTAACACGTCAGTCCTTGAACGGTGACTTCAACGTTTTATGCCGATACGTACATATGCTGTTTAGCGAAAATGCTGAAGCATGGTTTTGGCGACATCACCGCCAAACCGAACGACTAGATTGGGGGGAGTTATGTGAAGGTTTGAGGCAGAAATATAAAGATCAGCTGAGTGACTACGATAGAAAAGAGAATATACGTCGTCGAAAGCAGCGACCCAACGAGCCATTTGATCAGTTTTTGGACGACATCCTTGCTATGAATGACCGTCTGCGTTTTCCCATGGCAGATCAGGAGCTCATTGAAACCATGGTTAGGAATTTGAAACCTGATCTTAGGTATGAATTATTACATTTAGATATTGCCAATTTATCAATTCTCCGAAGGGAATGCCACCGTCATGAAAATTTTATGGCCAGCGTAGTGACCAGCCATCCAACTCGAAGTTTCCCAGCCAGACGAAATATAGCCGAAGTAGCGGAAGGAACTTATGACCAGGACCTTACGGATAACGCATCCATCGCCGAAATGTCAACGGAAACCCTCAAGTGTTGGAATTGTGACGATAGGGGCCATAGGTACCAAGACTGCACAAACCCAGTGCGTCGAGTATTTTGCTACGGCTGTGGAAGATTAGACACCTACAAGCCAAGTTGCCAACATTGTAATAGGAGGGAGGAAAACGGGGGTCAGGATGTCCGTCGTCGAGGATATCCGAACCACCAGCCTCGGATGTAGAAAATCGTATACTTATAACTAATCCTATAACCCCTGTCACAAATCCCACAGTTTTGCCTAAATTGAGTCCTCTAAAACCTTATCACGTTCGGTTAGCGGAATACAAACAGCGCCGCGCCGAAATCTTCTCCACCCTTCCGAAGGTTGTTTCTCGTTCAATGCGGCGAATGAAAAACTTTTGGAACCAGAAGAAGAGTTTACGTAAAATTGTGATTTCATCGATTGCGTACAAACCATGTGATAACAGGCCATTTATACAGATAGGGATTGATGATGAGCAAGTACTAGCTTTATTAGACAGCGGTGCAAACAAAAGCGTGATAGGAGGCCAGCTGGCGAAAGCGGTATTAGCCAAGAAGTCGTGTGCGTTAGAGTATAATGGATACGTGAAAACAGCGGATGGCCAACGACAACAAATAAGTGGAATAGTTTTTATACCAGTTAGCTTCAACGGACAACGGAAAACAATAGAATTTTTGATAGTACCCTCGATTGCTCAGTCAGCCATATGCGGTATGGACTTCTGGAAGGAGTTTGGCATCAGGGTGAAGCTCGATTCTCAATGTTTACATGTAAATGCGATTGAGGATAATTCTGAAGAAGTTGTGTCGTTGAGTATTCACCAACAGAGACAATTAGAAGTAATAATAGATTCGTTTCCAAGTTTTGAGAGAGATGGGCTAGGTCTAACAGAGGTAGTTGAACATATTATCGATACAGGAGATGCAAAACCCATCAAACAAAGGCATTATCCTATTTCCCCGGCGGTCGAAAAGTTGTTATGCGATGAGATAGATAGAATGTTGGAACTAGGAGTTATAGAAGAAGCTCCTAGCTCAGCGTGGTCATCGCCAGTAGTTTTAATTGTGAAACCGGGAAAGGTCCGTTTCTGTATAGATTCGCGAAAATTAAACGAGGTGACGTTAAAGGATGCATATCCCATCCCAATCATTGAGGGATTGCTAAGTAGGCTTCCTCCCGTTCATTGCATTTCCAAGATCGACTTGAAAGATGCATTCTGGCAAATCGGTCTTGAAAAGCAGTTACGAGAAAAGACTGCCTTTACCGTCCCTAACAGGCCACTGTATCAATTCAAAAGGATGCCTTTTGGATTGTGCAACGCGCCACAAACTATATGCCGACTGATGGACAAAGTGATACCATACAATTTAAAAACGCATGTCTTTGTATATTTGGATGACCTTTTAGTAGTATCATCAACATTTAATGAGCACTTGGTTCACTTGTCCGAAGTCTCCACATTATTGCGAAAGGCTGGCTTGACAATCAACATCAAAAAGAGCAAATTTTGTCTAAGCCAAGTCAACTACTTAGGTTTTATAGTGGGAAACGGAACTCTCCAGGTGGATCAAAAAAGATTGCTGCGATTGAGACATACCCTGTTCCAAAGACTGTACGACAACTTCGCAAATTTCTCGGCATGACCGGATGGTATCGACAGTTCATTGACGACTACTCTACTACTACCTTCTATCTAACTGAGCTACTGTCCAAGAAAAAACATTTAGAGTGGAATCCAAATGCACAAAAAGCATTTGATGATCTCAAAATGAAACTTACTTCTGCCCCAGTATTAATACACCCAAATTACCACAAACCGTTCATACTACAATGCGATGCAAGTCAAGTAGGGGTTGGCGCGTGTCTGTTGCAAGAAGACGATAATGGTCAATAGCTTATATGTCAAAGAAGTTGAATAAGGCCCAGCGGAATTATTCAGTGACCGAGCTAGAGTGTTTAGCGGTGGTATTAGCAATAAAGAAATTTCGTATGTATATCGAAGGAATGCAATTTAAGGTGGTGACCGACCACGCTAGTTTGCGGTGGCTCATGCAACAAAAAGATCTGAGCGGAAGGCTTGCACGCTGGGCAATCAAACTTCAAGGATTCAATTTCACGATTGAGCATAAGAAAGGCAGCGAAAACGTTATCGCAGATGCGTTGTCGCGAATATATGAAGACACGCCAGAAACGGAAGTGAATGAACTAGAACTAAGCGTTTTACCCGAAATTGATTTAAGCTCCGATGCTTTCAACTCGCCTGAATACGAAGATCTAAAACTTCGGTTTGAGAACTCGAACTTGCCCGACTTTCAGGTCATCGACGGATACATCTATCATCGCACTGACTTTGCGACTGGCAACTCTGATACCGATGACGATGCCTGGAAGTTATATGTGCCAACCGAACTACGCCATAAATTAATATCAGCGGCTCATGACCCACCAGCTGCCGCGCGTGGAGGAATAGGCAAAACGGTAGAACGAATTCGGCGGAAGTTCTATTGGCCTGGAATGGTGACTCAAATTCGAGACTATATACAAAACTGCGAAAACTGTCAAACTTCGAAAGCTCAAACTAAACCACTACGTCCACCAATGGGTCAACAAATTGTGTCTGATAGACCGTTCCAAATCCTATATATGGACTTGATAGGACCTTTTCCGCGGTCAAAGAGAGGAAACATTGGTCTGTTAATTATTCTCGATCACCTAACCAAGTTTGTATTCCTAAAACCGCTGAAAAAGTTTACATCAAAATTGATAACTGACTATTTAAAAGAAAATGTTTTTGATTGTTTCGGAACTCCAGAAAGCGTAATGACAGATAATGGTAGCCAATTCAAAAGTAAGGAGTTTGAGGGATTCTTGGTGAAACATGGCGTTTCATATATAACTACCGCTGTTTACTCGCCCCAATCCAATGCGTCAGAAAGAGTGAATCGCTCAATTAATGAAGCTCTAAGGAGTTACATACGAAAGGATCAAAGGGAATGGGATGAGTTTACTAGTAGTATCAACTGTGCTCTTCGTAATAGTTTACACCAATCACTAGGCTATACTCCATACTTTGCTGTGTTTGGACAACACATGATTACCCACGGGTCAGACTATAGACTTCTCCGGAATTTACGTCTTTTAAATGACAGCACCGCAAAAATAGATCGTACCGATAACTTTCAGCTCATACGAGAATCCGGAATGCAAATTCATATAACCTACGAAGTCGTAGTAGAAACTTCCAAGTAGGCCAAATCGACGAAATTTTGTGCAGAGCAACCTAGCTAACAATTTTAATGCGAAGCTGGCACCAACGGGGGTGAAAGCAAGAGTTAAGGCCATCAAAGGATCATGCTACTATGAGTTGGAGGCAGGGACCCCCCGTAACGATTATTTTTGTATTTTTAGCATCAAAAATGGAAGACTTCCCAATATCGCAGATACGTTTCAAGTATATGAATATGCACGTCTCTTCATGCTCAACAAAAAGCTTCTATAAACTAAAAAAATTTGAGGGAAATCCATATAAATTACAAATAATCATTATTTTTGATTTTTATTTTTTTGGTCAAACGTAAAAGTTATTTTTTGATTTTTATTTTTTCGATCAAACATAAAAGTTATTTTTTGATTTTTATTTTTTTGATCAAACATAATAGTTATTTTTGATTTTTATTTTTTTGATCAAAAATATTTTATCCCTCAAGAATAAAAATTAAGTTTTGAGTTTTAACTTTTTTCGCGGATTGAAAAACTCAAAACGCCGCTGTGCCTTTTTGGCAAGTAATAAATCATAATTATTGGGTGGTATATCCTCATCAACATATCGCCGCTGCCAACGAAGACATGTTTCGTTGTTCGCGTGGAAGACTAACATATTTCAGCCAAATTTTTTTTATTAGAATTTCTAGAATTTTTTGGAGTATGCAGTTTTGTAGCTCATTGAATTCTAGAAGGAAGTCCGTATACATTCATAATATTAACTTTTTATATGAAAGAAAACAATTAAAGTCGTGGAAAAAAAAATCGCCAAAAATCAGCGCAATTTTTTACAAACACAGAAAAATGTATTCTCCAACGTTTGATAAAACCTTAGTTTTGAAGTTGAGATTCAGCCTTCTTCATAACTTGAGGTTAAGCGTTAATTGTTAACAACTTTCTGACAGCACTTTTACATACTTATACAAATAAACAAATGAATTGAAGCTATAAAAAGAGAAGAAAAAAATTGCCTTTGAATCTAATTAGTGAACTGCCTTTGAGGTGTAGTTGAAGATTCTTGCATTCTCAACTCGAGAATCAGCAAAATTCCTATATTAAAAAAAGTACCTTTGAAGTTGAGAACACAATAATCTCGCTATTGAAGCGCTATTGAGAATTAATGTTGGTGATCTGAAAAATGGATTTGATCTCAAATGCATCTGAAGTTGATATCAAACAAAATTGTTTATTGGGAAGCGAACTCTCATTTAGTTTTAAATACAATAGAGATGTAATTCTTCAAGGGACCAAGTGGAATACCTCTTTTCGGGATTTTTAGCTTCGACTAGTTTTTATAATTTAACAAACCTATTCCTGTTTTCACCATAGAATGCGTACAAAATGCGTAGATATGGTGAGAAATAATAGAAAACGCTTTAAACCCCTCCGGTTTAGGGGTTTATAATATATCCGTGAGAGGCATGCCTGTTGTAGGAGTAGACTAAGATCCTCATCAACCCGAGGGTTGGTGGAATGAAGAAAATCGTTTCCGCTGTTTTAATAATCATGTGATAAAATTTCGCTAATCCCGTTTTATTTTATTTCAAAAGAACCGAAATCAACAGATCCTCCGATTTCGGGATTGACATCCCTTATATATACACTTCAACATGTGGTAGATGGGTGTGCATTTAAGTCATAGGTGGTCAGCCTGCACTAACAAACAAATAAAAATTTTGTCAACTACAATTTCAAACTTATTCTGAGTAATAGAGTGTTAAGAGTTTCATATAATCAAATAAAAAATTTTATTTTAATTCACGTGCTCCCGTCATAAGAGCTCAACTCATGACTGCTCCCCATGGCCCCCCTTACCTGTCCAATATGCTTTTCGGAATTTAAATCATATTCTTCAAACATATAAGTGCAGAAAAAGTCTAATATTACTCATATTGGAAAATCTAATTCTAAAATACATTAAAATTTATTTCTAAAATTGTATACTTAATAAATTTTTAATGGCAATGCAAACTGCCCATCTATGATGTTTATGCATAGGCATGAAATGTTAACCAGCTGAACTCTTTGTATTAGTTATTTTGTTTTTCTTTTGAGTCAACGAAGCAAAATTTTTTGATGTGAGAGGCTGAATCCCATACCGCTGACCTATCTCAACAATGCACTGTGGGCGTGGGGAAATAAGATAGTTTATATTTATGTACATACATTTTTTCACCTGGTACACTTGGCGAATTTTGCCCCATACATACAATATCAATGTGTATTCATATAAATATGTTTCAAATTATTGAGCACTTATGCTGACAAGGATATATCATCTAATAATTATGATCAACAACCTGCCAGAAAGGCGCTGCGGTTATTTGAGTTTTTCAATCCGCGAAAAAAGTTAAAACTCAAAACTTAATTTTTATTCTTGAGGGATAAAATATCGCTCAAGAAATAACTTTTATTTTTGATCAAAAAAATAAAAATCAAAAATAACTTTTATTTTTGATCAAAAAAATAAAAATCAAAAAATAACTTTTATGTTTGATCAAAAAAATAAAAATCAAAAAATAACTTTTATTTTTGATCAAAAAAATAAAAATTTAAAATAACTGCTATTGTTGATTTTTATGAAAAAAATCTGAAAATAATGATTAAATGTGGATTTTTATATTAAAACTCATAACAGTTACGGTCCCTGGTTGGAGGACCTAAGTGGCAAGGTCGTAGGAATCTACCACGCGAAAGATCTATGGTAGATATTGTACTTCATATTCAAAATACGTGTTTATTTCTGGCTCATAAATCTCTGTGTTCAGGTCGTTTGCCGATGCTTATCATGATATGCAAGATCAAACAACCTGTTTTGTGAGGTTGGAGATGTATGCGCCAGCCAAAGAGTTATTCACATCCGGTCGCCATAGGCAGGGGGCTTTGATTGTGTTAGTGTTCTAAAAATTATTCACATGGATTTTATTATGTAGAGAGCGTACGCTAACAGCGGATGAGCAATTTCGGATATGTTACATGATTTCGAAGACACTGGTTTCGAGCGAATAGTGGGAACAGTGGGTAACAGAAAGACACAGTGACTGGCACTGTGGCAGAAGAATGTGGCAAACTTGCCCCGAAGAAGGGAGATGGATGGGTTGGTTAAGGCAACGGCATGAAGCATTGGATAGGATATGTTTGATCATGTTAAGATAGGACATAAAATTATAACAACAATCCTATACAAAAATAGTTCGAAAACAATTTTTTTCCATGGAAAAATAGTTCGTAAATAATTTTTTTTGAAACTAGCGGGATCGCGTTAGAAACCTAGCTTAGGATAGAGACTTTTGAGGAAGGCTAGGACAGTTTATGTCGAATATCCAACTCAGCCAGACGCGAGCGCCGAGAAATTAACAAAAAGATAAAAATTTAATGAACAGTTTAAATTAAAGTAGTAGTTAATTGGACTAAACGGAAAAAGTTTTGAAAATTATGTGAATTTGAGTGCGTCAAAAAGAAAAATTAGTAATCCTTTAAAACAATTAGAAAAAAATATTTAAATAAAAGTTTAGTGAAGAAAAATTTAAACTGGGAAAAAAGAAAGCGAAAAGCAATAAGTTGGAAAAAAAAGCTTAAGCTTTGAACAAAAGAAAGATTTAAAGCAAAAAAAAAAAGTTATGAGAATTAAAAACCAGTTTTGAATAAACGGAAACTTTGGAAAAAATTAAGATTTGAAAAACAAACAAATGTGTTGAAAAAAAAATAGTTTATGTTCTGACTGAGCTGAAGCTTTAACTGAAATTAAGCGTTTAACAAAAGTAGTTTTGGGGAAAAAAATTAAATAAAAGTTGAGTGAAGAAAAAAAACATTTTTAAGCTTTGGGAAAAAAAAAATAGTTTTGAGGAAACATAACTAAAAATTGAGTGAAACAGAACGTTTGAAAAAAAAAAATGTTTACATAAGTTTTGAAAGAAAAAGTTTGGAATGAAAATAAGTTCTGAATAATGAATCGAACAAAAATAAGATTTGAAAAAAAAGAAGTTTTGGAAAAACAAATTAAATTTGAAAAAAAAAGAAAGATTTAAATTCCAAATAAAACTAAGTTTGGAATAAAAAGTTGAACGATTAAGAAAAGTTGAAAAAAAAATCCCAAAAGGGAAATAAAAATTTAAGACAAAAAAAATGCAGAAAGAAAAATTTTAAGAGGTTTCACACCAAAAGTCGTTTTGGAGACTAATCCCTGAAGAAAAGGGTTAAATTGTTTGTGCGAGGTATTTGCGATACCTTACGCTTAAATCATCCACCTCAAAAGTCCGTCTAATCGGCGAAAGGAAGCAGCAGCAGGAAGCAGAAATCGTGCAGGGTTCATAAAATTAAATTACAAAAAAAAAAAAACAAAAAAAAATGTTTCAATTACTTAAGTTTATTTGAATAAAAAGGGAAAAAGGTTCTACAATTATTAAATAAAAATATACACATAAATTAGATTTTTTTTTGTTTAGAAAAATACAAAAAAGAAAACTTTTTTATGAATTTCTGAAGAAAAATTTGTTTACTTTAAAGTTAGTCGTTAGAGAAAGGAAAACACAAAAACAAAATTTTTTTATTAAATCTTTTGAGTGAGCGAGGGCAAAAGAATGCAAAAAAAAAATGAGTGAAAAGGTGGCGATTCCATAGTGAAAAAAAAGTTAAAATGAAAGAGAAAAATTTTCGGAAAAGAAAAGTTTGGAAAAAATAGAAAACGAAAAATTTAAAAATGTTGTAAAAAAAAAAGGAAAAGAAAGAAATGCGAATTTTGGAAATTCGATATGGATTGGTGTTAAATAATAAAAGTGTTGTGATTTTTTTTCTATAGCTTATATTTTAGCTAGCTGCCATTATCCCCATCAACTGGCCAGAGGAAGGAGGAGAACATGGTAAGTCAATTTTTATAAATTTAAAAATTATTTCACTTTTTGTTTGTACAACAACTCTGGGGGGGAAAAGCGCTCTTCAAGCGAACGAAATGCAAATTATTTACCGTTTATTTAATTTTGTTGATGGTTGAAAACCAATCAAAGTAAAAACCCGTAATAGTCATATTTCGCGACAATAACCTTTTTTTTGCCTAAGGGAACAATTTTGGGGCATGTGGCAACATAGCCAGTAGTTTTGTGGCAAGATTTAAATGTTACCACAACATGAGCATTTTCGAAAAATTCGATCAATCGAACATTTAATTAAAAGAACTTTCGAAACGTCATTTGAGTAATCTTCGTTGCTCTCGTGTTTACTTTTTGTATTTGCTCATGCTCACCCACTAACACTATTGAAATTTGACTTTTGTTGAGAAGCGAGAGAAACTTAAAATTGGGAGAACCATAATTCTAATGTAGAGAATAGTTGCGGTCTTTTGGTCTCGCTAACTCGCTCACTTGCTCACTTTTTTATTTGCATTAGTATGCGTGTATAACATGAATTCAACTGTGAGATCGCAAGCTTAAGTTAGGATAATGTTAAGTTTAAAGTTATTGAGTAAATGTAACTGAGGAATGTTATGCTAAAAGAGATTGTTGCCTATAAGAAAAGTAATGTTAATAAAAAAAAAAAAAAAAATGTTAATTTACATGAAGAGCGTTTAGTAATTTTGAGAGAAGTTCGAAAGCGAACTTATGAGAAAATTTTAGTTTTAGAGTAACATAAATATTCTGAACTCATGAGAGTTAATGTTAAATTGTAATACCGAATTTTTACAGGAGAATGCTCGACTAAATAATTTTGAGAAAACAGTATTTATGATGATTAAATTTTAGTAATGTTAATGCTTATGTATAGATGTAGATTTTCGCTGTAAAGTTAATATGAGTTATACATACACCTACATATATTAAGAGGTTCATGTCAGCATACCCAAATGCAGGGATAGGAAATAATTTTAATTTTTGTAATAAATTTAAGATGTTATGAGTTTGAGTAGAAAAATGTTTGCGTAAATTTTTTTTGTATAGTTGCTAGTTGAGGCAGTGGTGAGTATCACTTTGAGCTAAAAGAGCCAACATCCCTTTTCTTTTAGCAGGTTGGGTGGGTTATGACGGAACGGCAACAACATCTTTAGCCTTCCACAACACGGCCGGAAGATCTTTAACCCGGTGAATGGTATGACGACCAATAAGTTCAAGTTGGTAAGTTTTATTTGCAGGTCTATTAATAGTAGCTACAGTTTTGCTTTTTTTCTTGCAACCTTCGTTTGCCCCAAAATACTTTTTTTTAAACCTCTGGTTGAAATTTTTTTTTGTGAAGCCGAGAAAAAGTCTGCGTAGGAGCAAGTTCCCCCCCTCATTCGCTGAAGGCTAGCTGGTACCAGCGACCAGAGTATCCGCTCCTTAAACTCTATACGTACTCGGAGAATCAAGTGAACGAATGATCGGCATTGGTATAGATGGTTGAGATGTTTATAATATTTTCCCGGACGGGCTAACACTCCCATTAGGCCGCCGTTCTCAATGGTTCATTACAAGTTCAGAGTTGAACGTGTATGAGCCAAGGGATTTGATGGCCGCTTGGCTATCGCTGAAAATAGCGATATCTTCTCCGATAACACGTTTGCTTAACCAGGCCACGGCGTCCAGGATTGCCGAGACTTCCGCCTGGAAGACGCTACAATGATCAGGTAGTCTGAAGGAGAGCTCAAATCCCTTGAATAAACTCCTCCTCCGTCCAACTTCGAGCCGTCGGTGTATATGGAAGTGCCACCATTTGTTTCGGGACACCAATCCGTCCTCTCCCAGTCTTCTCTGCTGGGAATGTTTATTTTGAAACAGCTATCCCCGACTGTAGTAGTCGCACAACGATCTGTGCTTAGAGGGAGAAAGCTGTAAGATTCCAGAATACTGGAGTGTCCAATAGTACCCGCAGCCCAACTGGAGGTTTCTCTTAGGCGCAGAGCTGATGCCGCCGCTGACCGAAACCCTTCCAGATCAAGTGGGAAAATGCCCAGAATGACCTGGAGGGCTTCGTTGGGCGTTGTCCTTAGCGCACCGCTTATACAGATCATATTGGATCTATGGACCTTCCGCAACAGATTCAGGTATGTTGCCTTGCTCAGCGCAGGCCACCATACGACGACTCCATAAAGCATGATTGGGCGAATGATGGCCGTGTAGATCCAACTGCATACTGTAGGGCTGAGCCCCCATTTTTTGCCAATGGCTCTTTTGCATGTGTAAAGAGCGATGCAAGCTTTCTTCTGGCGCTGAAGAACATTCTCCTTCCAATTCAATTTCCTGTCCAGAACTATGCCTAGAAACTTGGCCTTATCCGACAAGCCCAGGCGCGTGCCATCTAGTTCTGGTAGGCTTAGTGGCGGTATTTTGTACCGGTTGGTGAAGAGGACAAGTTCCACCTTCCCTGGGTTGATACTAAGTCCGCAGCGAGAGGACCACGTCGAAACTTCTCGCAGTGCTACTTGCATCAGGTCACACAGAGTTTGTGGGAACTTGCCTCTGAATGCAATAGCTAAATCGTCTGCGTATGCCACTATCTAATGTATTATTAACATGAGAAATTGATATGACAATGTCATACATGCTAATGTTGATTTAACAACTTTTGTATCAATTTAACGTGAATACTGTTTGTTTGATAATTTTCAATATTATTACGACATTTTTTGCTGAAATGTTAAATTGATAAAGCAGAAATGTTAGTTTTACAAGCGACTTTTCTTTCGGTGTACAAGATAAACTAAAGTAACCGGACTAGTATGTTGTTGTTGTAGCGAGGTGTAGCCCTGCCTAAATGTCAGACAGGGTCACCCCGAGTGTATTGCTCTTGGCTGGGTCGATATAAGAAAACGGCCCGGGCCGTTTCGGCACGATGGGTACAGCACAATTACTGGTACCGTTCTCGTAGAACCGGCAATACAAGAAACTAGCCGTGTAGGCTATGTAGGTCATTTAGCGTTACCCAGGGTGCACCAACTGGGAGGCGACCTACTTTTACATACCGGACTAGTATATTTTGATATTATGCATGGAAAAAAGGTGGCTCCAGCTCGAGAACTATAGGCTTTACAAAAATATTTATTTTATTATATTTATAATTTTTCCACGCATACTAAATTTTTCGAAAAAAAATATCCTGAAAAGTCCATATACGGTATACTGATTGACCGGACTATATGATTATGTGTTATTTTACCTTTTTATAAAATTGTAAAAAAAATTGTTTCTAATTAATTGGTAACCGATATAAAAGAGCGATTTTTTCTGAAATTTGCGCGTACTTATTCCCAAGGTTATTAAACTTTATTTAATGTAAAAGGTGAAGAGGAGGCTGAAACCAGGTAGACTTTAAGAATTTAGGTAACTGAATATTTCAAAAATAGCTGCTGTTAATTTGACGGAACACATTTTTTAAAACCTTTTTTTCATCAAAATTTTAAAAAGGGCCTAAAAATAAGCATTTCGTAAAACAGGTAGATCCGCAATTTTTTTTGTTTAAATCTTAAATTAAATTATCTTTAATATCTATACAAGAGAACGAAAACCGGCCGCGTTATATAATGACAAAAACAAAAACCAATTTAAATACAACAAAAAAAAATTTTCAACACTGAGCGGCTCTACCTGGTAAACTGTAATTTTCTGATAAATAAAGTTGTATATTCTTGATCCCTGGAAAATTCTATATTAGAAACATATATTAGATTTAACGAACGCTTTCATGCACAGAGCGAAAACCACCTAATAAAATAGAAGAAAAGTAAGAAGATATCTCTATAGTTTTTCTTTAAGAGGGTGGGCTTCATATTATTGTAGAGAAAATCTTTTTAATGTTTTCAAAGAGAAATCACATAATATTGGGAAGATTTTCTTTTTAATATTTCAAATTAAAAAAAAAAAAAAAAATTAACGCTCAACCCAGATGTCTATTCTAATCTACACTATATACTTATACTTAACTTGCCAACGTCTAATTACACCTTTGTTCTTTGTGCCTCACCAAATGTGCACTTGCCATATTGCCTTCACCGCGAAGCGAACTAAGAATTATGAACTGCTGAACGGAGATCTCTACCATGATGCTATCGTGTACTTGTGCTTGGTAGCGTCGAATTACACATTTGAAGAAGGTATACTTTTGAATAAAATTAAAAGGATTTAGGTAATTTTTATTTTTATTTGGACCAGTATTTTGTATACTTGTGTGATTTTGAGCTTTTTCGGCCGGCTATTTAAAGACAAAACGACGAGTCTTTCTTTTTCTTCCTACGCGTTTCGATGCATTACCGCATCTTCATCAGGGAGATTCTATATTTTTCCACATAAAAATATATAACATAAAACAAAACAAACATAAACAATTAGTTTTATTCAAAACATATAACACATTTTTAGACAATGCACTTACATTGAACGCCTGCACCATTAGAAGTTAATACAGGTATCATGTTAATACTGCTTCTACAATAAATTGCCACACCACCCCCTTTTTTATGCTTCCTGTCATTACGAATGAGCTTGTAGTTGGCAATATTAAAGTGAGAGTCATCCAGATCATGAGAAAACCAAGTCTCAGTCACGCAAATGACATCGACAGCGGAATTCTCAAAGACAAACCTCACATAATCCATCTTATCGCTGTTCAAGCTTCTTGCATTAAAATGTGCAATGTTAAATCCCGAATGTTGCTGACATAACATATTAATCATAGCAACACTGTTATCAGCAGCACCACGCGCCCCAATGCTAAATTCCATAAACAAACGCATAGCCCAAAACAACTAGTGGTTCACGATAAAGATAAAAAGTCATGACAAATAAACAACAAATACTTAAACGGACCATTTTCACAATAGAGTTTAAGAGAAATGAAAGGTGAAAGAAACTAAGGTAAAGATAAAAGAGAGAACAAAATATAGAGCAGAAGTGAGAACATAATAGACAACACACATCCATGTGTATGCATACATATAAGCAAGTGTCAAAAACAGCACAAGTCTTCAATGTTGAGAGTCACAGGCTGAGAGTCATTGCCTGCTCTAATAAATACTTCACCTCTCAAAGTGAACGCCGATTTAATTTTACCTCCTCTCCTCATTCGTATTGCCTCTTGCAGAATTTTTCTGTTAGGTAGCGACAAACTTTCAAATATGCGGAATTGGCCATCAAGGCCAACAACAGATAAACATATCGGTGTTTTAGTTTGTTTGCGATGCTCGCCAAAAACACGCAGCGTTCGATTTCTGTCCTGAGGGCTGTAAAACTTGATAATTATCACGCTATTTTCTTTTCGTGCTGTTCTAAATATATCACGGATCTGGGGGGCAGGGAAATTGATGGAGAAGCAAATCTGATTGAACACACTCTTCAGATTTTCCCCTTCAACGTACGGCACTCCAACAATTATGGCATCTGCAGCAAACTCTGTTGTTTCTTTCTCCACCTGCATTTTGTTTATTTCAAGCAGTAGTTTCTCCATACTGCACTTTAGCTCGCATGATTCGGCTTCAAGCGCACTATACGCTGCTCCGACTCTATAGCTTTATTCGACAACACGAGCACCTCTTCTTCTATTCTTTTTACCAATTTGTTCTCCAGTGACTCAATTTTAGAAGATAAACAATCAAATAGCGACTGCAGCTTGTTGGATTGTTGTTGTATTTTCTCTTCGAGCTCACGTAGAGATGCAACAACTGTTGATAACACAGCACTCTCATCTAACTTCGGCGCTTTGGGTTGCGGGGAGCCTCTACTTTGGCGACGTTTGAGGGTAGCGGGGGTAACAGTTGACATGCTTTTTGCTTTATTCGTTGAAAACAAATTCGATGAGCACAAGTTGGTATTTTCTTCTCCAACAACAATCGAAACCGCCAAAAATAACTTTTGCTTGTTAATTATAAGCACAAATCAATTTAATAAATTAGATTTGTGTATTAATATATGTTCAAAAACGTTCCAATGTCTATAAATGTTCACTTTTTGACTATTTATGTATCTATTATCAGCATATATTAAATTTATTCACGGAGAAAAAGATATAAACGTCCGCACTTCGTGACTACTTCTTCCTGACGGCAGGCGTCGGTCAATTTTAGGAACGCAACATCAAAACCTAGACGTATTAGACAGGGGTTGCCACAGGGTGGTGTCCTATCCCCGACACTGTTTAACTTCTATCTATCGAAGATGCCCCCACCACCAGAGGGCGTCACCGTCGTTTCATATGCCGACGACTGTACAATAATGGCGACGGGGAAGGGCCCCTATACTGATGAACTCTGTGCGAAAATCAACGGTTACCTCTGCGACCTTTCCAGGTTTTTCACTGAGCGAGATCTGACGATATCTCCGACTAAATCCACGGCGACGCTTGCACAACATGGACGCACCAGGTGAGAAATGAATTAGACATTTTCGTTGATGGCACTAATCTACCAACTGTCAGCCACCCAAAGTTATTAGGGGTGACACTGGATAATACTTTCTCATCTGCTGGTCATGTGTCTGCAATGGTCTCAAAGGTACGTGGTCGCAACAAGATCTTCAAGTCACTTGCCGGCAGTACTTGGGGAAAAGACAAAGAAACGTTGCTAACTACATATAAGGCCATAGGCCGACCAGCCTTTGACTATGCTGCACCCATATGGTCGCCTAATGTACATAACACCAACTGGACGAAGTTACAAGTCTGCCAAAATACTGCCATCGGGACTGCTACGGGATGTCTCCTCATGTCTTCCGAGTCTCACCTCCATCAGGAGGCAAAACTGCTCAATGTAAAAGAGCACACGGAAATGCTGAGCAGGCAATTCCTTCTGAACTGCCACAAGCCAGCACATCCAAACCGTCATCTTTTGGACACAGATCCGCCCCCGAGAGACATATTACCTTGGCGTTTGATCTGCAGAATCATAAGCAGGCTTTAACCGACATACACACCGAGTAGGTAGACACTTTTGTCAGATCTCTACCTGTGAATCCCGTTCTTAACAGTCCTCCACCGGATATTGCTGAAGAAGAACGCACCTTACCAAGGGAGACAAGAGCACAGCTTAGGTCTGGATACAGTGTGAGGTTAAACTCCTACTTATCCAGACTGAATGATACAATCTCAAACACATGCCCTGCATGTGGTAGGACCCCCCATAATACTCTACATCTCTTCAATTGTTCATCTGAACCTACTCTTTTAACCCCTGTGTCCCTCTGGACAAACCCTGTTGAAACTGCACGTTTCCTTGGACTCCCCTTAGAAGAGCTTGATGAAGGTCTTCGGAATGATCATACACTCTAGACAGGGCAATGCATTCTTAACAACAACAACAACATGGAGATTCCTTCTAAAAATGGACTAAGAAGTTTTCTATTTATTCCAAGAAGGTATACTTCTAAATAAAATTAAAAAGATTTACCCCTTAAAAATGAAACGAAATCTCTATGGAAATGTCTTCTAAAAATATACTAAGAAGTTTTCTATATATTGTAAGAAGGTATACTTTTAAATAAAAATAAAAAGATTTACCCCTTAAAAATGAAACGAAATCTCTATGGAAATGTATTCTAAAAATAGACTAAGAAGTTTTCTATTTATTCTAAGAAGGTATACTTTTAAATAAAATTAAAAAGATTTACCTCCCAAAAATAAGAAGAAAAATCTATGGATATATCTTCGTCTCTGACTTCTGTCCTCTTTTTGGGCCTCCAAGCTGTTCAAAGAGACAATCTTCTTATTGTTATGAGGATTTTTTAGCTCGGTGTAATTTTTTTGATTTTTGCCATGCTTTAACGGCAGAGGCGTCATAGTGCTTCTTAAAAATTATTAATTGATAAGAAAATAAGCCTTGCAAAAAGCTATAATTAGTGTAATAGTTAATGTAATCGCACACGGTTTTTAGCCGTTTCCTTATTTTTTTTAGCCGTTTTTTGCCAATGTAGTAAACAATTTTTTATACCTTTCATGAACATGAAATGGTATTATAACTTTGGTCCGATGTTTGTAAGTATGAGAAGAAGAAGAGATAGACCCACTAATAAGTATACCGTTATGATCAGGACGATGAGTTGATTCGATTTAGCCATGTCCGTCTGTTTGTACGCAAACTAGTCCCTCAATTTTAAAGATATCTCGATGAAATTTGGTATGAAGGCGTTATTTTATATGAGAATAATCATTCGTCGGAACCAGCAAGATCGGACCAAAACTACTCATAGCTCCCATACAATCGATTGTTCCGATAAACGGATTTCGGGCTATAACTTCTGTAATTAAAGAGCTAGTAACGTGAAATTTTGTAGGTATTGATGTTTTCATATGTGAAATATCGATGTTGAAAATCATTGAGATGGGATAAATATTTCATATAGCTCCCATACAATCGATTGTTCCGATAAACGGATTTTGGGCCATAACTTCTGTAATTAAAGAGCTAGTAACGTGAAATTTTGTAGGTATTGATGTTTTCATATGCGAAATATCGGTGTTGAAAATCATTGAGATGGGATAAATATTTCATATAGCTCCCATACAACCGATGGTTCCGATAAACGGATTTTGGGCTATAACTTCTGTAATTAAAGAGCTAGTAACGTGGAATTTTGTAGGTATTGATGTTTTCATATGTGAAATATCGATGTTGAAAATCATTGAGATGGGATAAATATTTCATATAGCTCCCATACAATCGATTGTTCCGATAAACGGATTTTGGGCCATAACTTCTGTAATTAAAGAGCTAGTAACGTGAAATTTTGTAGGTATTGATGTTTTCATATGTGAAATATCGATGTTGAAAATCATTGAGATGGGATAAATATTTCATATAGCTCCCATACAATCGATTGTTCCGATAAACGGATTTCGGGTTATAACTCCTGTAATTATAAAGCTAGGAACGTGAAATTTTGTAAGTATTGCTATTTTTATATGTGAAATATCGATGTTGAAAATAATTGAGATCAGATAAATATTTCACATAGCCCTCCATACAATCGATTTTTTCGATAAACGGATTTTGGGCTATAACTCCTATAATTATATATGTAGGGTCGTGAAATTTCGTAACTATTGCTCTGTCAGAAAGTGGAATGTCGATGTTAAAAATCAATGAGATTGGACCACCAAAACACATCGCCCCCATATAATCGATAGTTCCGACAATTTCGCTATGAGCAAAAGTTAAATTCACACAGGCTGTACTGGGGATCGAACAGTGAAAATCGTGACGCTTATTCATGAAAGGTAAATAGCCTTCGGCACAGCCGAAGACAGCTTTCCTTACTTGTTTTTTTCGTTTTCGGGCTCAACACGACCACGCACGAAAACATTAATACATTTTTCTCTACAATAATATGTGACTTCTCTTTGAAAACATTAATAAGATTTTCTCTACAAATATATGAAGTACATCTTCTTAAAAACTATACAAATATCAGTAATTAGACGCTGGCAAGCATAAGTACACGATGGTCTGATGTTGTTGTTGTTGTAACGGAGTGTAGCCCTGCCTAATGTGTACTTATCCTTAGCCTAAATTGTCATCAATGTCTTCTAACGGGAGTCCTAGGAAACTAGCTGTTTCTACAGGGTTGGACCAAAGGCAGATGGGTGTTGGAAGAGTGGGATCCGCAGAGCAAATGAATTGGTGGTTGGTATTATGGGGGGACGAACCGCATGCCAGACATTCATTCGGCACATCAGGGTTCAGCCTGGATATGTAGGAGTTTAATCTGCTACAATATCCAGAGCGTAATTGGGGCATAGTGACCCTTGTCGCTCGAGGAAGATGACGCTCCTCTACAGAAATGCGTGGTGATGTGGCATGCAAAACAGCATTCACGGGACAGAGCGCGATCTGGTGGTCAACAGACGTGTCATGGATATGCCCCAAGGGCCGCTTATGCCCCTCTGGATCAAACGGCGTTGTTATAATGTGTCGGATCTCATCAAAATGTTTACGTAGATGCGTCCTTTTATATACATAAGTCACATTTATGTAATAGCTATAGCCGGGCGCGTATCCAGAAAATTACAAAATTTTTTTTAATAAAATTTTTTTTAAAGTTATATTCGAATAGAACGGAAAAATACTTCAGAAAACGGTTTCCATGTTCCTTCTTAGCATGTCAATTACATGTCTTATAATTTAAAGAAAAAATGCTTACACCAAAAAATTGCGAATTCAACCCCGTATATCTCGGTAACCATCCAATGTTTTTACGAGAACTTTGGTGTTATTTTTTTCTTACATTGCAGATCACTTTCACCAAATTTCATTCAAATCGAATTTTTCGGACCACCTACGGAGGAATTTTACCCCATATGTAGACAGCGATAGGGATCGGGATGGAGATACCACGTCTGCCGGGACAGCTTAATTTTGAAAAATGCTAGGACGATTTTTATATGAATTTTCAGGTGTACAGCTTGGTCGAAGGTAATTTTTCGAAAAAATTACCGCTTACGAGAAAAATTCGTAAAACCCTAAATGTTCACCTTTGCATAAACTTGCGGATTTCGGGGTGTCCCTGAATACGCGCCTGGATATAACAAATATAAATGTAAGCTTTATTTATATTTATTATAGCTCTGTATATTCGGATGCAAAGCATCTGTATGCGAAACTTTCTTATTGTTATGAAATTGGAGCCGTTTTCTGAAGTAAACTTTAAAATTTATCTTAATTTTTTCATACACAATTTTTACTTAGCGTGAACTTTAATATTTAAGGCTAGATGAGAAAACGCTCCTTTATATTATTAAATACTAGCAGACCCGGCAGACGTTGTTCTGCCAAAAATTAGTCTGCCTGCATTCTTATCCCCACATCCACATCCCTATCCCTATCCTTATACCTATCCCTATCCCTGTTCCTATCCCTATCTCTAATGGTCAAAATCTTGAAAACGGGTTCAGATGAATCTAAAAACCGCTCAAAACAAATTTTTTAGCCGTTTTTCCGGCCAAAATTATAATTTTTTTCGCCGCAATAATTTTTTTTAGCCGTTTTTAGCCGTTTTTTTTCTCGATCTAGCCGGATTGCTGAAAAAATTCTGGCAACACTGGTGTCAAGTTACCAATGTAGTAAACAATTTTTTATACCTTTCATGAACATGAAATGGTATTATAACTTTGGTCCGATGTTTGTAAGTATGAGAAGAAGAAGAGATAGACCCACTAATAAGTATACCGTTATGATCAGGACGATGAGTTGATTCGATTTAGCCATGTCCGTCTGTCCGTCGGTTTGTACGCAAACTAGTCCCTCAATTTTAGAGATATCTCGATGAAATTTGGTATGGAGGCGTTATTTTATATGAGAATAATCATTCGTCGGAACCAGCAAGATCGGACCAAAACTACTCATAGCTCCCATACAATCGATTGTTCGGATAACCGGATTTCGGGCTATAACTTCTGTAATTAAAGAGCTAGTAACGTGAAATTTTGTAGGTATTGATGTTTTCATATGTGAAATATCGATGTTGAAAATCATTGAGATATGATAAATATTTCATATAGCTCCCATACAATCGATTGTTCCGATAAACGGATTTTGGGCCATAACTTCTGTAATTAAAGAGCTAGTAACGTGAAATTTTGTAGGTATTGATGTTTTCATATGCGAAATATCGGTGTTGAAAATCATTGAGATGGGATAAATATTTCATATAGCTCCCATACAACCGATTGTTCCGATAAACGGATTTTGGGCTATAACTTCTGTAATTAAAGAGCTAGTAACGTGAAATTTTGTAGGTATTGATGTTTTCATATGTGAAATATCGATGTTGAAAATCATTGAGATGGGATAAATATTTCATATAGCTCCCATACAATCGATTGTTCCGATAAACGGATTTCGGGTCATAACTCCTGTAATTATAAAGCTAGGAACGTGAAATTTTGTAAGTATTGCTATTTTTATATGTGAAATATCGATGTTGAAAATAATTGAGATCAGATAAATATTTCACATAGCCCCCCATACAATCGATTGTTTCGATAAACGGATTTTGGGCTATATCTCCTATAATTATATATGTATATTATATAATTATATATATATTATACATTAAAAAAACTAAGAAAAATTTGGTCGTTTTTTTTTTTTTTAATTTGGTCATTTTTCTTTCACAGATTTGGTTGCTTATTGTGCTTACAAGTAGCAGCCGTGATTCCAATCAAAATTGATACGATGCATCAAAAACATTGATGTTTTTAGACGATGCATCGCAAAACATCGATGTGAGTTCACGATGCATTGCATCGGAAAAAACATCGATGTATTTTTTTCATGAGTATCCCTATAGAGAACTAGCCAAAAGGCGAGCATTTGGCACCATATGCAAATTCACATTAGAATCCCATTAGAGAATGACATTAGAATTCGACTCGCAAACTATATTTTTTCTCGATTTCAGAATTATGTCCCATTTTGTTAGAGAACGCTGTGATTCTCGAGTGTTTCTCGAGTCGTCCTCTAACGTTAGAGATTGGAGAATGGGGCTAGTTCTCGAATGTACCTCGAATCGAAATCTAGCTTCATGGTTTGTTGGGTAGGAACTATTCAGCGATAAACAATTAAGATGAAAAACATTCAGTTGATATCTGATTATATATGAAAAAAAAAATGATAGATACAAAGATAGATATAATTTAAGATTTTATTCCGCAAACGACTTTAATAATGCTCTTTTAAACTGCAATGTGTCCTTGATATTTTTGTAACCAATGGGTAGTTTATTCCATAGGCGAACTGATGATACCATAAATTGGCGTTCCGATGACACGGAATTGAATCTAGGATGAAGTTTTTGATGTGATCTCTGTGATCTAGTGAACTGAATACGACTTTTGAGATCGACTAATTCATTTGTAAATAATATTTTGTTGAGAATTGTCAGACATTTCACCTTAAACACCATGCGAGATATGGTCTGGTTTCTTCCTGCTATAAATATATCTAGCAATATTGTTATATAAGACATTAAGAGTTTTATTACTTACTAGCTGACCCGGCAGACGTTGTCCTGCCACGAATTTATTTACCTGCATGTTTCTCTAACCCGATCCCTGTATCTATTTTAATCCATATCCCTATCTCCTTCGTATAGGAGGAACCACGCCCCCTTTTTCGTTATCCCCAGTTTTTTTTGGAGGTGGCAGGGATTGATCTTATATAACTCCTCACGAAATTTCAGTGGTCTAACCTTAATACTGCCACGCTCTCTTTTTCGTTATCCCCAGTTTTTTTGGAGGTGGTGCGAATCGATCTCATAAAACCCCTTACCAAATTTCAGTAGTCTAACCTAAATACTTCCAGAGATATGGACTATGAAGTATTTCTTTCGTATGGGAGGCGCCACGCCCCTTTTTCGTTATCCCCAGTTTTTTTTGGAGGTGGTAGGGATAGATCTCATCTAACCTCTTACCACGTTTGAGTGGAGTAACATAAGTACTTCCAGAGATATAGACTATGAAGTATTTCATTCGTATGGGAGGTGCCACGCACCTTTTTCGTTATCCCCAGTTTTTTTGGAGGTGGTAGGGGTCGATCTCATATAACCCCTTACAAAATTTCAGTGAATACTTCCAGAGATACGGACAATGAAAAATTCCATTTGTATGGGAGGTGCCACGCCCCTTATATCACGGTGTGTCTGAACTGTGCTTAAATAAAAGTGTGGATCCACGTAAATGTTCTTACATATTCTGAATCTGGACAGTTTTCTATGCGTATTGCAACAAAAAGTAAAATCTTTTATCGGGCCGTTTATGAAAAAACCGCAAAATAACGCATTTTTTTGCACTGCCCGGTAAAACTACATTTCTTATCTCAAATTGAAAAGAAGCACAGAAGCTACAACTGCATCACCCTCAAGTTTTACTTTTAAAATATCATGTCACTTGCTCTTGTGAAATGCAATTGAAAATGCATTTTTTGTTACTCATACGCCCCGCGCTATTAAAGAGAACTTAAAATGGGAAAAAAACTTTCCGAGCACGACGTGGCGTCAAAACAGTGATTTGCTGTAGTGATTTGCCAAGTTTCGTTGGATATATTGAAAAAGAAAAACAAGTAACCCAGTCACATTTAAAAATTGGTATTGATGGTGGTGGTGGCTTTTTGAAAATATGCTTATCCGTTTAATCAAAGGAAAGTGAAAATTCAATGACAAAACGTTGTTCTTATGTCGAAGGTGTTGCTTCCAATCGCTTTAAGACTCTGGGGTGAAAAGAGTATTCTTGCTTGCTGTAGCACCTTGTAGACAAGAAAATTATTGTAATGTATCCCTTTTATGGAACTATTTAAATATAAATTGTTTGGACTTTACAGTTGAAACAGACTTTAAGCTAGCAAATATTTTAGTCGGTATCATGCAGCACAGTAGTAATTATCCTTGTACTTGGTGTTTTGCTAAAAAACATGAGCTAGGTATATGTGGAGCTCCGAGAACAGTAATTACAATAGGTAGCGTGAAAATGGTTCACAAAAATCAGATGCAAAACAGTTCAAGAATTGCAATAATCCGCCGTTATTCAACGCTGCGATTGAAAAAACTTTTCTTTTTCGTTAACACAATTTTTGGGAGTCTGCTGAAATCACATGAGAAGGATACGTTAGCTTGGGCTAAAGAATGTTACGTTCAGCGTGAAATTACGCACAATGGACCAGCTTTTAAAGAAAATTCTTGTAGAATACTTTTACGTAAGGTAGATCTGCATCGAAGGAGAAAAAATTTGGGAGTACTAAAATATGTTGAGGTATTTCAAGACTTCCAAAAAGTGGTAGAAGCATATTTCGGCTGAAATTTAGGTGCAAATTTTCAAAATTATATAGAACAGTTCCGTAGAAGTTACCTTGATTTAAGCATTAATATTAATATAACCCCTAAGGTTCACACCGTAATGTTCCATGTTGCAGAATTTTGCCAAAAGAACGAAGAGGGCTTAGGACGTTTCAGTGAGCAAGCTATGGAAGCTGTTCACCATGACTTTAAAGCTATTTCGGAGAAAAATTAAGTTTCTAGGAATCACCCAGAGTATTCATAAAAACTATTGCGAGTTGTATGTCAATATAATAGTACTCATGTTTGATTGTTTTCTTGAATTTGCGATTATTAAATAAAATCGTTTACTTAAATAAATATTTCCAGTTAAAATAAGTTTGTATTTAAATTAAATAATTGCTCAATAAACTAACTGAAACGATAATATATAGGTATTCTTTTTTTTTTCAAATTGCCAAAAAAATTACGCGGAAACAACCCGAAAACATTTGAAATCCTAATCTGCCAACTTTTCTGAATGCAACGCTATTTATAGAATGACTGCTACAAGACCGATTTTTTTACTAAGAAAATAAAACGGAGTCACCTGAAAAAAAAAATCGCCAAAAATCAACGGTAACTCCTGGGTACTTAAAGTTTGCACTTTGTTATACCAAAACTAATTGTTCTATAATACTGCGTACTCGGAAGTTCTTTATTCCCATTTTAAGTTCTCTTTAATAGCACGGGGCGTATAAGTAACAAAAAATGCATTTTCAATTGCATTTCACAAGAGCAAGTGACATGATATTTGAAAGGAAAACATGAGGGTGATGCAGCTTTAGCTCCCCTCTTAGAATATGTGCTTCTTTCCAATTTGTGAAAAGAAATGTAGTTTTACCGGGCAGTGCAAAAAAATTGAGTTATTTTGCTGTTTTTTCAAAAACGGCCCGATACAAGATTTTACTTTTTGTTGCAATACGCATAGAAAACTGTCCAGATTCAGAATATGTAAAAACGTTTACGTGGATCCACACTTTTATTTAAACACAGTTCAGGCACACCGTGATATATATCAAAATATTGTTTAGCCTGTGACCATCCCTGGAAGATATCCAGTGCGTATGTAAAATTTGGTTACGATCGGCTTATTCGTTTATGAGCCAAGTGTGTCCATAGTAGGTTAGGTTAGGTTCAAGTGGCTGCCGCAGAGGCACACTTAGGCCAGTTTTGAAAGGCCCGTTGTGATACCACCGACACAAGGAAAGTCAGTCCCGGGACCCAGCCAAATGGAAAATCCCAGAGTTGTTGGGATTTTCCACATAGCAGAATCCCGGGACTGACACTCCTAAACCGACACCGTTACTCCTCCTAGAACCACTTAGATGACTTTATGAAGGCCATCAAGTCCTTTATGTCCAGTTCCGCGATCTGGCTTAGGCTATCCAGGAACGGAACTCCCAAAAAGCGCGTTCTCGCGCCGCTTAAAGCCGGACAGTTGCAGATGAGGTGTTCCACTGTTTCCTCCTCCTCATCATCTTTGCAACTCCTGCAGCATCGTCGGTAGGGCACACTTAGCCTTTCTGCATGCCTACCAATGAGGCAGTGACCGGTTAATGCCCCTATCAATATGCAGATTTCCCTCCTAGTTAGGGCATAAATGCGTCTAGACCTTTTGAGATCCCATTTTGGCCAGGTTTGTTTCGATATCCGACACCCTGGGGATTGCAGCCATCTTTCGTTGGCTTGACGGAGTGTGTGCTCCTTCAGCATTAGTTTGCATGTGGCAAACGGCATACCTAAGCGCTCTTTATCCTGAAGAACCACTGTTTCCTCCTCCTCATCATCTTTGCAACTCCTGCAGCATCGTCGGTAGGGCACACTTAGCCTTTCTGCATGCCTACCAATGAGGCAGTGACCGGTTAATGCCCCTATCAATATGCAGATTTCCCTCCTAGTTAGGGCATAAATGCGTCTAGACCTTTTAAGATCCCATTTTGGCCAGGTTTGTTTCGATATGCGACACCCTGGGGATAGCAGCCATCTTTCGTTGGCTTGACGGAGTGTGTGCTCCTTCAGCATTAGTTTGCATGTGGCAAACGGCATACCTAAGCGCTCTTTATCCTGAAGAACCTGCTTGGTCGTGCCCTGCCTGGCAAGCTCGTCTGCCTTACAGTTTCCCTCAATGTCCCTATGTCCCGGGACCCATATGAGGTTTACGCGGTTCTGTTGGGCCATCTCCTGAAGAGAACGACAGCTGAGCGTCAGTTCAGAGTTGAACGTGTATGAGCCAAGGGATTTGATGGCCGCTTGGCTATCGCTGAAAATAGCGATATCTTCTCCGATAACACGTTTGCTTAACCAGGCCGCGGCGTCCAGGATTGCCGAGACTTCCGCCTGGAAGAAGCTACAATGATCAGGTAGTCTGAAGGAGAGCTCAAGGTCCAAATCCCTTGAATAAACTCCTCCTCCAACTCTGCCGTCCAACTTCGAGCCGTCGGTGTATATGGAAGTGCCACCATTTGTTTCGGGACACCAATCCGTCCTCTCCCAGTCTTCTCTGCTGGGAATGTTTATTTTGAAACAGCTATCCCCGACTGTAGTAGTCGCACAACGATCTGTGCTTAGAGGGAGAAAGCTGTAAGATTCCAGAATACTGGAGTGTCCAATAGTACCCGCACCCCAACTGGAGGTTTCTCTTAGGCGCAGAGCTGATGCCGCTGCTGACCGAAACCCTTCCAGATCAAGTGGCAAAATGCCCAGGAGGGCTTCGTTGGGCGTTGTCCTTAGCGCACCGCTTATACAGATCATATTGGATCTATGGACTTTCCGCAACAGATTCAGGTATGTTGCCTTGCTCAGCGCAGGCCACCATACGACGACTCCAAATAGCATGATTGGACGAATGATGGCCGTGTAGATCCAACTGCATACTCTAGGGCTGAGCCCCCATTTTTTGCCAATGGCTCTTTTGCATGTGTAAAGAGCGATGCAAGCTTTCTTCTGGCGCTGAAGAACATTCTCCTTCCAATTCAGTTTCCTGTCCAGAACTATGCCTAGAAACTTGGCCTTATCCGACAAGCCCAGGCGCGTGCCATCTAGTTCTGGTAGGCTTAGTGGCGGTATTTTGTACCGGTTGGTGAAGAGGACAAGTTCCACTTTCCCCGGGTTGATACTAAGGCCGCAGCGAGAGGACCACGTCGAAACTTCTCGCAGTGCTACTTGCATCAGGTCACACAGAGTTTGTGGGAACTTGCCTCTGAATGCAATAGCTAAATCGTCTGCGTATGCCACTATCTTCCCGCCCCCCCAGCTTGTGTCACGTAGCAACGACTTCACTGTGAGGTTCCATAAAAGCGGGGAAAGAACACCACCCTGGGGTGTTCCCCTTGTGACATAGCGTGATAACTCAACCGTACCAAGTGAAGAAGCTATTTTCCTTCCCCTTAAAAGTTGGTCAATTAAACCAGTTAGAGGTCTATCTACGCCCAGATTAGTTAGAGCGGAGTTGATAGCCTCCGGGCTTATATTGTTGAAAGCCCCCTCAATGTCTAGGAAGGCCACGAGACAGTAGTCCTTTTCACACAGCGATTTTTCAATGACAGATACTAGGCTGTGCAGAGCGGTTTCTGTTGATTTACCCTTGGTGTATGCATGCTGATAGCTAGAGATTAGGTTGCTATCAATAGTCGTTGAGAGGTAGTCGCTTAGTATCCTCTCAAAGGTTTTGAGTACAAAGGACGAGAGACTGATCGGTCTGTAGTCTTTTGGCTCGTAGTGGGATGCCTTCCCAGCCTTAGGGATAAACACTACCGTTGCGCTTCTCCAGGAGCCCGGAATGTGGTTGAGAGCCAGGCAGGCTGTGAAGAGAAATACCAGCCATTTAGCTGATGTCTCCAACGTGTTTATAAGTTGCGCGGGGATAATCCCGTCCGGCCCGGCACCCTTATACGGTTCAAAGCTCTTAACTGCCCACCTTACCCTTTCCTCAGTGATGGGTATTTTTACTGCCAGGTTTGATGCAGGTACTAGTGGTGCGTCATGCAGATTCCTCGGAAAATGTGTATTCAAGAGCAGCTCAAGGGTTTCCTCTTCCGTGCTGGTCCAGGATCCGTCAGTTTTTCGCAAATACCTGATGGCTGTTTGACTTTTCGAGAGGACTCGTCTAAGTCTCGCTGTGTCGTCGACCTTTTCGACGCCAGTACAGAAATTTCTCCACGAAGTTCTCTTCGCCTGTCTCAGAGCTTTTTTGTAGGCCCTAAGTTTAGCTTTATATTATATATGAGGCTCAGAGCCGAGGCTCTTGGCCTTGTTAAATTGTTTCCGGCATGATTTGCGGAACGAGTCCAAATCGTAGGACCACCAATGTGGCCTGTGTTTACCGCGTGGTTTTGGCACTGGACAAGCCTGTCCTAGAGCATTTGAGAGCGCCGATGTAAATGTAGTAACAAGATCCTCCAGCTCCTCTACTGATGAGGGGGCTTGTGAAGGCAGTACTGGGAGGTCTCTGTCTAATATTTCTTTGTGTAACTGCCATTTTGTGTTACGTGGATTGCGCTTAATGATTGGTTGTCCATAGTAGGTACATAATTTGAATTTTATATATATATATAGATGTATCGGAAGCTGTAACGATTTCCGAGCCATATAACAAAGTGGGTAAAAGGTAAGTCTTGGCTAGGAGTAGCCTTATTTTCAATGGTGTAAATTGGTGACTATGCCATAGACATCGCATCATCCCGTAGACTTTACCTATTGTTCTGTAAGTATGGTTCTTCCATGTCAACGTTCTGTTAAATGTTACTCCCAGATTTTTTTCAGTATCAACGAACTATACCACAGTTCTACTGAGAATAACTCTATCATATGACTGTAGATCAAAGGCGTGTTTATAAATAACAATACATTGTGATTTGTTTGGGTTTAAAACCAAACCATTGTCTCCAGCCCACTTGTATACGCAGTTTAAGTCAGAGTTTAATAGACTTATGCCGGAATTCAATAACTTAGGTGAACAACCTAGATAAAGTTGAACATCGTCTGCGTACCCTTTTATGGAACTATTTAAATATAAATTTTTTGGACTTTACAGTTGAAACAGACTTTAAGCTAGCAAATATTTTAGTCGGTATCATGCAGCACAGTAGTAATTATCCTTGTACTTGGTGTTTTGCTAAAAACCATGAGCTAGGTATATGTGGAGCTCCGAGAACAGTAATTACAATAGGTGGCGTGAAAATGGTTCACAAAAATCAGATGCAAAACAGTTCAAGAATTGCAATAATCCGCCGTTATTCAACGCTGCGATTGAAAAAACTTTTCTTTTTCGTTAACACAATTTTTGGGAGTCTGCTGAAATCACACGAGAAGGATACGTTAGCTTGGGCTAAAGAATGTTACGTTCAGCGTGAAATTACTCACAATGGACCAGCTTTTAAAGAAAATTCTTGTAGAATACGTTTACGTTGTTGTTGTTGTTGTTAACAACAAAACACTCCCCGAAGGTTTTGGGGAGTGATGCCGAAGTTGACAGTCCTTGGCCGGATATGACCCCGGTACGCTGCGGTACTCCCTTGCGGTACTGCCCGACTGTCGTGGTAGCGATTTGGTATGACCAGTGGAACCTTCTAGGTCATGGCATCCCTCCATCCATGAGGAAGGAGAAGATGGGTAATGAGAGGTGAGAGGCATCATATCCGTAGATCAACCATCGAGTAGCACGTCAATTACCTATGTGCATATTAGTCGCCTCTTACGACCGGTATGCCTACCTCGGGCATATTCTAAACCCCTAACCCGCAGGGGGTAATACTTTTACGTAAGGTAGATCTGCATCGAAGGAGAAAAGATTTGGGAGTACTAAAATATGTTGAGGTGTTTCAAGACTTCCAAAAAGTGGTAGAAGCATATTTCGGCTGAAATTTGGGTGCAAATTTTCAAAATTATATAGAACAGTTCCGAAGAAGTTACCTTGATTTAAGCATTAATATTAATATAACCCCTAAGGTTCACGCCGTAATGTTCCATGTTGCAGAATTTTGCCAAAAGAACGAAGAGGGCTTAGGACGTTTCAGTGAGCAAGCTATGGAAGCTGTTCACCATGACTTTAAAGCTATTTGGGAGAAAAATAAAGTTTCTAGGAATCACCCAGAGTATTCATAAAAACTATTGCGAGTTGTATGTCAATATAATAGTACTCATGTTTGATTGTTTTCTTGAATTTGCCATTATTAAATAAAATCGTTTACTTAAATAAATATTTCCAGTTAAAATAAGTTTGTATTTAAATGAAATAATTGCTCAATAAACTAACTGAAACGATAATATATAGGTATTCTTTTTTTTCAAATTGCCAAAAAAATTACGCGGAAACAACCCGAAAACATTTGAAATCCTAATCTGCCAACTTTTCTGAATGCAACGCTATTTATAGAATGACTGCTACAAGACCGATTTTTTTACTAATGTCCTGATTTTCTAAATCACGGTGACTAGACGCGACGCGATCACTCACGTTCACCATCACCCTCAAGTTCGTAATTTATAAGCACGTAAGTTTTCGCGTTCATCCAGTTACGCTATCACGGCGCAGTCACTGCGTTTGACAGGGCTGCGTTCGCGGTGGTTGGCAATTGCGAAGCGAACACAAACAAAAATGTAAACAAGTCACAAAATAAAACAAAATGTTTTAGTGCTCTTGCCTTATTTTTATTGATGAATAATGATAATAAAGCAAGAAATTATAAAATTTTGTGAAAATAGTATTATAGTGATGGTTTGTTTGTGTTTGAGTGTTTTGTTTGCATTTGTGACTGTTTATTCGCTTCGTTTTCGATGAAATTGGAAAACTTCAGCATCTCAGCAGCTACCGAGTGCCAAAGCGCGTTGAAGCATGTCAGAAGACATAATTATTTTTATGTGAAATATGAAATATATTTGCAAACCAATTTGCAAATTCTTGTATGTAATATAAGGGTGTTATGTGATAGATGGTGTAGGCCCGCGGTTAAATGAAATCTCCGCTTTGGATCAATCGATCCAACTTGTCTTGAGTGACTTGAGTCTCCAGTAATGAAATAACGCGATTGTGAAATTAGCTCTACATATTTTATGCGCATATCATACATGCCATGTATAGACCTTTCAAGATTTTCCCCGAACACCTAGAGTGTGTTAAAACGATAACTTTTGTACAGAATTTTCTGATGTACAACTTTGTTTCAGGAAATTTTTCGGAAAAAAAATTCAATTCTGTCGTAATTTTGGTGTTTTTCACAAATATACGCTTTATTATCATCAAATTACCCATGCCTCCAATTATTTTCTTTTTGTTTTGTTAAGTTTTTTTAAATTGCCAAAAAAATATAAGAAATAAATAAAGTGATTCCAGCAAACGCGGCCCAAAAGCAAGTGTTTAGGCTAGGTAGAAGTGGCTGCCGCAAAGGCACACCTAGGCCAGTATTAAAAGGCCCGTTGTGATACCATAAACACTAGGAAAGTCAGTCCCGGGACCCGCCATATGGAAAATCCCAGTGCTATTGGGACTCTCCACATAGCAGAATCCCCGGGCTGACACTCCTAAAACCGACACCGTTACACCTCCTCGAACCATTTAGATGACTTGATGAAAGCCATCAAGTCCTTTATGTCCAGCTCCGCTACCTGGCGTAGGCTATCCAGGAAGGGAACTCCGAAAAAGCGCCTTCTCGCGCCGCTTAAAGCCGGGCAGTTGCAGATGAGATGCTCCACCGTTTCCTCCTCCTCATCATCTTTGCAACTCCTACAGCATCGTCGGTAGGGTACACCCAGCCTTGCTGCGTGCCTTCCAATAAGGCAGTGCCCGGTTAAAACCCCTATTAATATAGATATATCCCTTCTTCTTAGGGTGTAAATATATTTAGATCTTTTAATATCCCATTTTGGCCAGGATTGTTTGGATACTCGGCACCCTGGCGATAAAAGCCATCTTTCATTGGCTTGTCGGAGTCTATGCTCCTTCAGCATTAGCTTGCATGTGGCAAAGGGCATACCTAAGCGTTCTTTATCCTGAAGAACCTGCTTGGTCGTGCCCTGCCTAGCAAGTTCGTCTGCCCTACAGTTTCCCTCAATGTCCCTGTGTCCCGGGACCCATGTGAGGCTCACGCGGTTCTGTTGGGCCATCTCCTGAAGAGATCGACGACAGCTGAGCGTCAGTTCAGAGTTGAACAAGTAAGAGCCAAGGGATTTGACTGCCGCTTGGCTATCGCTGAAAATAACGATATTCTGACCGATAGCGTGTTGCCCTATCCAAGCCGCGGCGTCCATGATTGCTGAGACCTCAGCCTGGAAGACGCTGCAATGATCAGGCAGTCTGAAGGAAAGCTCAAGGTCCAGATCCTTGGAATAAATCCCTCCTCCAACTCTGCCGTCCAACGTCGAACCGTCGGTGTATATGGAAATGCCGCCATTAGTAGCAGGACACCGATCCGTCCTCTCCCAGTCTTCCCTGCTGGGAATGTTAATTCTGAACCAGCTATCTCCGACTGTTGTGGTTGCACAACGGTCCGTGCTCGGAGGGAGAAAGCTGTAAGAATCCAGAATACCGGAGTGTCCAGTAGTGCCTGCGCCCCAGCCGGAAGTTTCCCTTAGACGCAGAGCCGATGCTGCCGCTGCCCGGTACCCTTCCAGATCGAGTGGCAAAATGCCAAGAATGGCCTGGAGAGCTTCGTTGGGCGTTGTTCTCAACGCGCCGCTTATACAGATCATGCTAGATCTGTGGACTTTACCTAACAGGTTTAGGTTGGCTGCCTTGCTCAGCGCAGGCCACCATACCACGACTCCATACAGCATAATTGGCCGGATTATCGCAGTGTAAATCCATCTGCAGATTTTGGGACTGAGCCCCCATTTTTTGCCAATGGCTCTTTTACAGGTGTAAAGTGCAATGCACGCTTTCCTCTGGCGCTGGATGACATTCTCCTTCCAGTTAAGCTTTCTATCCAGAACTATGCCTAGGAATTTGGCTTTGTCAGTCAAGTTCAGGCGCACGCCATTTAGTTCTGGTAGGCTTAGCGTTGGTATTTTGTACCGGTTAGTATAAAGGACAAGCTCCACTTTTCCCGGGTTGATATAAAGTCCGCAGCGAGATGACCACGAGGAAACTGCTCGCAGTGCTACTTGCATCAAGTCACACAGGGTTTGTGGGAATTTGCCCCTGTATGCAATAGCTAAATCGTCTGCATATGCAACTATACTCCCGCCCCCCCAGCTTGTGTCTCGTAGCAACGAGTTCACAGTGAGGTTCCATAAAAGCGGAGAGAGAACACCACCCTGAGGCGTTCCTCTTGTGACATAGCGTGAGAAATCAACTGTGCCCAGTGTAGAAACTATTTTCCTTCCCTTTAGTAGCTTATCAATTAGTCCAATAAGAGACCTGCTTATGCCCAGATTAGTTAGAGCGGTGTTAATAGCCTCCGGGCTTATATTGTTGAAGGCACCTTCAATGTCTAGGAAGGCCACGAGACAGTAATCTTTTTCATACAACGATTTTTCAATAACAGAGACAAGGCTGTGAAGCGCAGTTTCCGTTGATTTACCTTTGGTGTATGCATGTTGATAGCTAGAGATAAGGTTGCTATCAATAGTAGAGGAGAGATAATCGCTAATTATCCTCTCGAAGGTTTTGAGTGCAAAGGACGAGAGACTGATCGGTCTGTAGTCCTTAGGCTCATAGTGTGAGGCCTTCCCAGCGTTAGGAATAAAGACTACCTTGGCGCTTCTCCAGGAGTGCGGAATGTAGTTGAGAGCCAGGCAGGCTGAAAAGAGAAATACCAGCCATTTAGCCGATGTTTCCAACGTGTTTATGAGTTGCGCGGGGAAAATCCCGTCTGGCCCAGCAGCCTTGAACGGCTCAAAGCTTTTGATCGCCCACCTTACCCTTTCCTCCGTGATGGGTATATTCACTGCCATATTTGTTGCAGATGCTAAAGGTGCTTCATGCAAGTTCCCCGGAAAGTGTGTATTCAATAGCAGCTCCAGGGTTTCCCCTTCCGTGCTAGTCCACGATCCGTCAGGCTTCCGCAAATAGCTAATGGCTGTTTGAGTTTTTGAGAGCACTCGTCTAAGTCCTTTTCGACCCCGGTGCAGAAATCTCTCCACGAAGTTCTCTTCGCCTGCCTTAGGGCCCTTTTATAAGCCCTCAGTTTAACTTTATATTCGAGCCATTCAGGCTCCGTACCGAGGCTCTTGGCCTTATTAAATTGCTTCCTGCAGGACTTGCGGAGCGAATCCAGGTCGTAGGACCACCAGTGTGTCTATGTTTACCGCGTGGTTTCGGCACTGGACAAGCCTGCTCTAGGGCATTTGAGAGCGCCGTTGTAAAGGTCGCAACCAGATCATCCAGTTCTCCTACTGATGATGGAGCTTGTGGGGGTAACACTGGTAGGTCCCTAACTAATATTTGATTATGTAGCTGCCAATTAGTGTTGCGTGGATTGCGTTTCATAACTGGCTGCTCAACAGAAAAATCTAAGGCAATTTCTATGTACCGGTGGTCGGAAAATGAATGCTCCTCAAGAACACGCCATTTCCTAACCCACTCATAAGCGCCTTCGCTACAAATAGTGAGGTCTATGACCTCCCTACGGGCTTTAGTGATAAAAGTAGGCTCGTTACCCACGTTACAAACCACCAGGTTAGTTGTTAGTAGGTAGTCAAACAGAGACTCGCCCCTAGCGTTAATATCGGAGCTTCCCCACTGGACGTGATGAGCATTAGCGTCAGCTCCAATAATAAGATGACCCGTGCAGAAATTTTCCACGAGATCTTTCACCTCCTTTTGTGGAGGAGGTTCTTCGGCGTCATAGGGCATGTAGACCGACGCCATCGTCAGGCTGGTGCTGCCGACCGTTAAGCTGGCAGCTGTAACGTCACCATTTGAATAGTTGGGTAAGAGAAAGGTGTTCAGCTCAGACTTGACCAAGATACAGGTTCTGACCTTGCCCTCCTCATTAGCCCCGGATGAGCTTGTACCCCTTAGCCCCCAATCCACAGATCCTTGAGCTATTAACCCAGGGTTCTTGGATAAGGACCACGTCTACGTCGCCTTTATAAAGACGACTGCTTAGGGCAGCTGAGGCTGCTTTAGATTTGTGCAGGTTAATCTGAAGCACCACCAACATGAGAGCGCTCAGACTTCCCTACCACCGTCGTACCGTCGTGGAGGTCTACCCCGTCCCGGGGCCTATCTCTCAACGACAATTTATCTGCACGATTTGGCGTGGCGGAATCTCTACTGTCTGAAGCGGCATCAACGTTAGTGTGCACCGGATTGCCCTCCACCACCGTGCGGTCGAGGTCTTCCGCGTCCGTTGGGCTATCTTCCATCGCCGAGTCGTTCACGGCTTCCTCGCAATTTGACGTGGCGGATACCATACTTTCCGCGTCTGACACCCCTGCCTCCTCTTCTGGTCCTTCGATTTCCGAGTCCTTCGAAGCGGCCGGAATGGCAGCGCGTTGTGCATCGCCACGGTATACGTGGATCACGATCTGACCCATTCCATAATGCACTCGTCCGTTGCACCGTTTAAGGGGCTCGAGTGCCTCCTTATTCAAAGTTAAAACCACCCGTCTATGAGGCCCAACCTCACCCTCGACCAGATTGACACTCCAGTCCTGCGTCGGGAGAGACGGATTCCAGGCCTGCAGCATCTCAAGAATATTCTCCGGTTCAGCAGGGATGGCAGGAATCCACGCCCTTGCCCTTGGCCGGGCCGGAATGTCCTTCCAGTCGACGACCACGATTTTTGCCCCTGGGTAGACTTCACCCAGTCTTGCAACTGCTGCCTTGTACAGTGCAACAGTTCTTGCATCCTCACACGCGAAAACTTTAATCTGACCCTGGTGCCAACCCGCGTCTGTACCCCGTGGCGGACTACCCGGAGACTCACGCCATATGTCGAGAAGGGCCCTGCCAATTTCCGTTCTGGATTAAGGGGAATGTGTCGTCCGCCACGGCAGAGCCCCATACCGCGGTAAGACCATGGTTACTCTCTGAGGCGGTCCGGTATCAGAGAGGCACCGTTCGACTACAGCCACGATTTGCCTCCCGGCTGCAAACGTCCAATGGGCACGGTATCGCGTAACACCCTGGATTGGGAGGGGGTAGATCTTTGTCATCGCGCCAGCGAGGCTAGGCTGCTCTCGTGATGTAGTGCCATGCGGAGCTATGATCACAAGGGCAACGTAGCCCCGTGGCTATCGACTAAGCCCTCGTACCGCGGCAAGGTATACACCCTTCACGAGGAGCAAGTGTTTAGTTTGACAGCTAAAATGACTGTTCGCGTCAGTTCGCGTTCTTATATGTTACCAAAAAACGTAAGAAACGTACTCATATTCACCCACAGTCACTGACAGTCACGAAGTGATTTATAAACTACGAATTGGGTTTCACTTGGGTGAACGTGACTCTTCGCGTCGTGTTTCGTTTTATAAAATCAGACCATAAGAAAATAAAACGGAGTCACCTGAAAAAAAAATCGCCAAAAATCAACGGTAACTCCTGGGTACTTAAAGTTTGCACTTTGTTATACCAAAACTAATTGTTCTATAATACTGCGTACTCGGAAGTTTTTTATTCCCATTTTAAGTGCTCTTTAATAGCACGGGGCGTATAAGTAACAAAAAATGCATTTTCAATTGCATTTCACAAGAGCAAGTGACATGATATTTTAAAAGTAAAACATGAGGGTGATGCAGCTTTAGCTCCCCTCTTAGAATATGTGCTGGCCGTAGTTACCATCGTTGTCGGTCCCCCAGTTGACTTTGAAATAGAGTTTGTCCTCCAATTTGTGAAAAGAAATGTAGTTTTACCGGGCAGTGCAAAAAAATTGCGTTATTTTGCGGTTTTTTCAAAAACGGCCCGATAAAAGATTTTACTTTTTGTTGCAATACGCATAAAAAACTGTCCAGATTCAGAATATGTAAAAACGTTTACGTGGATCCACACTTTTATTTAAACACAGTGCAGGCACACCGTGATATATATCAAAATATTTTTTAGCCTGTGACCATCCCTGGAAGATATCCAGTGCGTATGTTTAATTTGGTTACGATCGGCTTATTCGTTTATGAGCCAAGTGTGTCCATAGTAGGTACATAATTTGAATTTTATATATATAGATAGATAGATAAATAGATAGATGTATCGGAAGCTGTAACGATTTCCGAGCCATATAACAAAGTGGGTAAAAGGTAAGTATTGGCTAGGAGTAGCCTTATTTTCAATGGTGTAAATTGGTGACTATGCCATAGACATCGCATCAACCCGTAGACTTTACCTATTGTTCTGTAAATATGGTTCTTCCATGTCAGCGTTCTGTTAAATGTTACTCCCAGATTTTTTACAGTATCAACGAAGGGTACCACAGTTCTACTGAGAATAACTCTATCATATGACTGTAGATCAAAGGCGTGTTTATAAATAACAATACATTGTGATTTGTTTGGGTTTAAAACCAAACCATTGTCGCCAGCCCACTTGTTTAATAGACTTTTGTTGGCTCTGAAACCAGACCGATGTCAGCTAATAAGATTATTTACGCTGACAAAAGAGTTCATTTGGTTGTGGAGAATGCGCTCGAAAACCTTGGAAAGGTAGGGCAGAATGGCTATGGGTCGATATTCTCCATTACTTTTCAAAACAGGTACAATTTTTGCTGCCTTCCAACAGTTTGGATAAACCCCAGTTGTAAGAATTGAATTAAAGGCATGTGTGAGGTAAGAGATTCATAACAAACCTCGCCAGAGTGATACTGGAGTCCACAAACTGTTTATATAGCTCGTTAACTGACTCTTCGTCAGGACATTGTGTAGTCTTATTGCCTATGCCAATTTCGCGAATACGTCTCCAGGTCTGTTGCGTACCTACTGATCTATTAAAGATATTTGTACAATACCGACTTTTTTGGGAAACAACAACAACAAAAGTTATTAAAGGTCAAACTTCATATGAAGCATTTTTTAAATTGCAGTTACTCGAAAAGTACCCAAACGATTTTGAATATTTTTATACCATTCGATAGGTTCTTTGATTCCCGTGAGTTCGTTGCGGTTATTCGCGAAAAAGTTAAAAAAATTTAAATTAAATTAAATTTAGGAAGCTACACAAGATAAAAATAGCAGCAAACCAGGAGACCAAACATGGCTCTCACTCGGATTTCCGAGTGAGTTGGGGCTACCACTTTCTCCGGCACGACCGTACGGACAGTGGGGGTGGTCTCGCGTTCCTAGTCCACCAAACTGTGCAGTATAGGGAATTTGTTATCAACACCGCCCAAAGGGACTCATCCTTAAAGTGTCAGGGCATAGTCGTTCAGGCTGGAGATGTTGATCTCGAGCTAATAAACTTCTACATCCCTCCCGTCACCTGCTGTCCAGGAAGTTATCGCCCTGACCTTAGGGCGTTTCTTTGTAACCGTATCATCATGGGCGATTTTAATGCCCACCATGATATGTGGCACTCACGCCTTTCTGCAGATGGCAGAGGACGGGAAATAGCCGAGCAAATTGACGCTTCGACTTTCTGCACGGTGAATGGAGACGCCCCCACGAGAGTGGCAGTTAAGTGCAGTAGCTCCCCGGAGATAACTGTCGTTAGTCCGGGCTTAATTAACGGCATTAACTGGCACCCGATGGTTGGTTTGCTATCTGACCATCTGTCTATCATCCTGTCCGTCGATCGAGCCTCAGATTTCATAACCTCGAAGAAAAGATCATACGTAAACTTCAAAAAGGCTAACTGGGTGGGCTTCATGGAATTCAAGAAGAGCTCCTTTGGTGCTCTTCCCATTCCAACTGATGTACGCGGTGGTGAGCGAAAAAATTCTCTCTACCGGTGTTGAGAAATTATGGTCCACAGTCAAAGCCCTGTCCAGACCTACGGGTCCGCTTAAGAATGTCGACATCACCTTCGGTGACAGGATATTCAGCTATCCAAGGAAATGTGTACAGGATTTTTGCAGACAGTCCCTCATCCTGCACAGGACAGGACAAGACGTGGAATCTTCATCGTGCGCATAAACACAAAAACTATGCCCCCGTTCCCATCACCGGTTCAAGAGGTCATCAGGAAAACCAAAAACTCCAAAGTAATCGTTCCCGATGGCATAGCCATGGTGCACTTTAAACATATCGGCGCTGTAGGAGTTAAGTAACTCACTTCCGTCTTCAATCTGTCCTTGACCACAGCTGTCATACCCGAAAAATGGAAGCAGGCAACTGTGATCCCACTACTAAAGCCTGGCAAGCCAGCCAACGTTGGGGAGTCATATCGCCCGATATCACTCCTCTCGCCAGTAGTAAAGACACTGGAGGCGGTCCTACTCCCGCTCTAAATGTCATAAAAACTCAAATAACTGACGGACTAAATCAAAATAGACCCAATGACAGGATGGTTCTAGTTGCACTTTATCTGAGTCAAGCTTTCAACATAGTTAATCATGCGCAGCTGGTGTCCGATCTGGAAGACTCGTCACACACTCATGCACACTTTCGCTGCCCATTCAGCTGCAATTGTCTCAAAATTACAGAGCCGCAACAAAATCCTCAAGTCACTAGCCGGCAGCACTTGGGATAAAGATAAAGAAACGTTGCTGGTAACTTACAAGGCAATTGGTCGGCCGATCCTGAACTATGCGTCGCCGATATGGCTGCAGGCCTGTCAAAACACCGCTCTCAGAACCGCTACGGGGTGCATCCTTGTGTCTCCTATAACTCATATACACCATGAGGCGGAAATGCTTCCAGTTAAGGAGCATAATGAAATTCTAAACAAGCAGTACCTGCTGAATCGCTGTAAACCACAGCATCCCATCAGCAAATAGGCAAATGTTTGAGCTAACTCCGCCTCCTAGGACCGTAAGGACGCATCTACGTAAACATTTTGATGAGATCCGACACATTATAACAACGCCGTTTGATCCAGAGGGGCATAAGCGGCCCTTGGGGCATATCCATGACACGTCTGTTGACCACCAGGTCGCGCTCTGTCCCGTGAATGCTGTTTTGCATGCCACATCACCAGGCATTTCTGTAGAGGAGCGTCATCTTCCTCGAGCGACAAGGGTCACTCTGCCCCAATTACGCTCTCGATATTGTAGCAGATTAAACTCCTACATATCCAGGCTGAACCCTGATGTGCCGAATGAATGTCTGGCATGCGGTTCGTCCCCCCATAATACCAACCACCTATTCATTTGCTCTGCGGAGCCCACTCTTCCAACTCCCATCTGCCTTTGGTCCAACCCTGTAGAAACAGCTAGTTTCCTAGGACTCCCGTTATAAGACATTGATGACAATTTAGGCTAAGGATAAGTACACATTAGGCAGGGCTACACTCCGTTACAACAACAACAACATCAGACCAGCGTGTACTTATGCTTGCCAGCGTCTAATTACTGATATTTGTATAGTTTTTAAGAAAATGTGCTTCATATATTTGTAGAGAAAATCTTATTAATGTTTTCAAAGAGAAGTCACATATTATTGTAGAGAAAAATTTATTAATGTTTTCGTGCGTGATCGTGTTGAGCCCGAAAACAAAAAAAAAAACAAGTAAGGAAAGTTGTATTCGGCTGTGCCGAAGGCTATATACCTTTCATGAATAAGCGTCACGATTTTCACTGTTCGATCCCCAGTACAGCCTGTGTGAATTTAACTTTTGCTCATAGCGAAATTGTCTGAACTATCGATTATATTGGGGCGATGTGTTTTGTTGGTCCAATCTCATTGATTTTTAACATCGACATTCCACTTTCTAACAAGGCAATAGTTACGAAATTTCACGACCCTACATATATAATTATAGGAGTTATAGCCCAAAATCCGTTTATCGAAACAATCGATTGTATGGGGGGCTATGTGAAATATTTATCTGATCTCAATTATTTTCAACATCGATATTTCACATATAAAAATAGCAATACTTACAAAATTTCACGTTCCTAGCTTTATAGTTACAGGAGTTATAACCCGAAATCCGTTTATCGGAACAATCGATTGTATGGGCGCTATATGAAATATTTATCCCATCTCAATGATTTTCAACAACGATATTTCACATATGAAAACATCAATACCTACAAAATTTCACGTTACTAGCTCTTTAATTACAGAAGTTATAGCCCAAAATCCGTTTAACGGAACAATCGGTTGTATGGGAGCTATATGAAATATTTATCCCATCTCAATGATTTTCAACACCGATATTTCGCATATGAAAACATCAATACCTACACAATTTCACGTTACTAGCTCTTTAATTACAGAAGTTATGGCCCAAAATTCGTTTATCGGAACAATCGATTGTATGGGAGCTATATGAAATATTTATCCCATCTCAATGATTTTCAACATCGATATTTCACATATGAAAACATCAATACCTACAAAATTGCACGTTACAAGCTCTTTAATTACAGAAGTTATAGCCCGAAATCCATTTATCGGAACAATCGATTGTATGGGAGCGATGAGTAGTTTTGGTCCGATCTTGCTGGTTCCGACGAATGATTATTCTCATATAAAATAACGCCTCCCTACCAAATTTCATCGAGATATCTCTAAAATTGAGGGACTAGTTTGCGTACAAACAGACGGACGGACGGACGGACGGACAGACGGACATGGCTAAATCGAATCAACTCATCGTCCTGACCATAACAGTATACTTATTAGTGGGTCTATCTCTTCTTCTTCTCATACTTACAAACATCGGACCAAAGTTATAATATCATTTCATGTTCATGAAAGGTACATATATAAAAACAAGCAAGAAAAAACACAATCAACTTTTTTCACTTTTTGTTGTAAACTGGCGCACTTTTATTTTTTGTAAATTATATTTTTTTATAAGTGCCAATCTTAATTCTACTTCACTCCATTCCAAACTTCAGTTTAACACTTGATTAAATACAGAGATACCGATTTTTTTATATTACCATTATAATAGTTTTGCCTAGTGTTTTATATTCATGTATGTATGTACATAAATACTTAAAAAATATGTGTAAAAATATATCGACGACTGAGTAGAGGATCACTCTGTTTCAAAATATTTTCAAAAACGTTCTAGATAGGTTGTTTTTTTAATCAAATTCTTAGATAGAGTTGCTGGAAAAAGTATTAAAGAGTGTTATTTAAACAAATTTTGATATGGGGAGTTTTTGAAAAATATTTAGAAATAGGGCCACCCAGTTGTCGGTACATACCTTATAAGCTTTAGATGTATAAGTCCATACCATGTACAAAGTACTTTTAGAAATACTAGAGTTTGCCCAGTGGTTGAAATTCAACCACGAAACCTTGTTCTAATTTACTACTTTTTTATGTTTTTTTTCCTTAGATTTAATTATTTTTTCCTTTTCTTTTCTATATTTTTCCTTCTTAACATTCTTCTTCCTTCTGCCTTTTACTCTCTTACCATTTAGTAACGAAGTCTCAATTTTATTTCCTATCCTTTCCTTTCCATTCCTTTCCTCTCATTTCTTTTCTTTTTCATTCCTTTCCATTCTTTCCTTCCCTTTTCTTTTTTTTCTTTTCTTTACCTTAACTTTTCTTTCCTTTCCCTTCCTTTTCTTTCCATTCCTTTCCTTTCCTTCCCTTGTCATTTATTTCCATTCCTTTTCTTCCCTTTCCTGGCCTGCCCTTTCCTCTCGTTTCCTTTGCTGTCCTTTCCTCTTCTTTCCTCTTCTATCTTTGCCTTCATTTACACTCATTTTTGTCCTTTCATTTTCTTTTCCTTAATTTCCCTCCCTGCCCCTTCTTTATTTTCCTGGCATTGCCTTTCCCGTCTTTTCCCTGTCGTTTCTTCCTTTCCCTTCCTTTCCTCACCTTACCTTCCGTTTTCTTCCCTTTCCTTTCCTTTCGTTTCATTACCTTACCTTTTCCTTCCTCTCGTTTTCTTTCCTTTCCTTTCCTTTCCCTCCTATACTTCTCCTTTTCCTGCTGGATCATTTTTTAATTACTTAATTACTTACTTAAAATAGTCTTTAACCGCCTGGGCGACGTTGGCCGTCTAACACGTTAAGAGAGAGGCCACCACTCCGATGGCAGGACCACGTGGAGGCAGATCTGAGAACACGCGGTGCCTCCAATTGGCGCCAGTTGGCTCAAAAAAGAGCGAAACATGTTAAGACTGCCAAAATCGCCTAGGCGGTTAAAGGCTTATATTAAGTAAGTAAGTAAGTAACATGTTTCGCCAGTCGGCTCTTTCTAGAGCCAACTCTAGTCGGGTTGTGGAACTTCGATTCCATCGTCTTCGATTGTGGGATCGGGTTCGTCCTTTTCTCTGGATTGTTTCTCTGTTCCTCCGTTTAGAAGAGCAGAGAAGTGATCCCTCCATAACCTTAGTACTCTCTGAACATATGCTACCAGGTCGCCGTTGTCATTTTTACAGGAGTCGAATTTTTTGATCAAATTTTCGAGTGTTGCTTCTACTGGCTACCATTTCAAGCTCTTCGATTTCACGGTAGTGTTCACACACGCTCCTCGTTGCATTCGCTTTCAACGTTGCCTTATAGGCGTCGTCCTTTCTTTCTACTGCGTCTTTACACTCTCTATTACCGTACCAGCTGTTTTTTTGCACTTGGCGGAATCCATTTACTTCCTCGGCTATAGTGCGAAGTGCTCCGGGGATATGTTCCCACTGCTCATGCACTCCGCTGGGTTGAATTGTGCTCTCAGAGAGCAGGTATGCGGATCATTCTGCGAAATCATTGGCTGCCTGTTGTGACTGCAGTTTTTCGACGTCCAGCTTTCCTTGCGTTTTTTGTAGTGATCGGAGTCGATGTTCGGGCCCCTCATCGTACGTACGTCCATAACGCTGGAAGCGTGCCGTCCGTGTATCACAAAGTGATCGATCTGGTTGCATGTTTTCCGATCTGGCGATGGCCATGTTGCTTGATGGATCTTTTTATGCTTGAACCTGGTGCTGGATAAGACCATGTTTCGTGCACCGGTGAAGTCAATCAGTCTGAATCCATTTGGCGAAGTCTCATCATGGAGGCTGAACTTTCCGACAGTGGGGCCAAATACACCCTCTTTGCCCACCCTGGCGTTAAGGTCGCCAAGCATAACTTTGATATCATGACGGGGGCAGCGCTCATAAGTTTCTTCTAATTTCGTGTAGAATGCATCTTTTTCCACGTCGTCCTTGTCCTCGGTCCTGCGTGCACGCAGATAAACGATATGGTGAAAAATCGTAGTTTTATTCGGATTGTGGCGAGACGCTCATCCAAGACAGACGCCTGCTTGCAGCCGCACCTCATGATGACAGACGCTGCTGTTGGAATCACCTGGCAAGCCCTTAAACCAATTATGTTGGAGTGGCCTTGTCAGGTTGTCGCCTTCTCACATCAGTTCACCACCGAACGGATGTTCAGTGGATATCCAGAGGATACGACTCGGACGTAGTGAGCTGCTTGGGCCGCACATAGAAGAATCGCTCTGGCCATTCCCAGTTGAATGGAGGTCAGAAACTTTCCCCACTTGCGTGGACTTCTACACACGATCCCATCCTCCTATTTTTAATTAAGTTTATTATTTTAACGACAATATACAATTCCATTGTTGTAAACAAATATATGTATGTTCATTAGTTTATTTATTTTATGTTATTTGGGTTTCTTTTCTATAGCTGATTTCCCACATATTTCCTTTTATTTAATTTTTTTTTTTCACATTATTTTTATATATATATTTTTTTTTTTCTAGCACAACAGCCATTACTGGTTATATTTCAGTGCTAGATACTTATTAAATATAACAATGGATTAAAGACTAATACAGAGAACGCTACAGCGTTACAATGATAATGATTGCATACTACCTAACAAACACAGTCTCTAACGTTAGAGAAATGCTCGTCTTTACGTTAGATAACTAGGGTAATTCTCTAACTATTCTCTATTCGAAGGCAACAGTAGAGAACTACACTAGAACTCGATTCAAGATGGGTTAGAGAACTAGGGATGCTCGATGTTGAACGATACGTCGGAAACATCGATATTTTCAATTCGATACATCAAATAAAAGTCGATGCATCAAATAATACGATATTTATCGATGTATCGATGTATTTTTCCGATGTTTCAGCAGTTTACCATGCCCAATTTTTCGATTTGGTCATCGTAAAACCGACACGTCAACTAAAAATTCATTTAGAGGAATAATTTTAACTGTAAGTTGCATTACACATCATATTCTGGTTTTAGAACTGGCCATGGCACCCATAACAACAAGCGTGGTGTGGAAATATTTCTTCAAAGACAAAGAGAAATCTGCAAAGTGTAAGCTGTGTGATAAAACAATTTAAACCTCTGGTAGTACCACCAACTGGATGGGTCGTATTATATTATCTATTCTTTACGTCACGCTTTCATATATTTGACTTTATAATTGAAAAAGTTGTATTTTTGGATTGGTTTAGACATATATATTAAGGGAAAAAAAGTTCACAAACATAACTCATATAGCTTTTGAGATATGAGGTGGTAAGTTTACTAATCGAGGTCCTCATATTAGTCGAACCCGAAGAGTTATCGAAATATGGGATACCTTAAATCTTAAGTTAGATGTCTAGTAATGCAAGAGCAAAAAAGGCATTCAATTCCATTACGCAGTTCTTGAATTATGCGCGCACAAACACACGGACCGATAGAAATAAAGTTCTAAAAACTTTTGATTTGGATTCTATTCGCTTAAAAATTACCCTTTCTATAAGTTTTTCTTGAATATCAGATATCCAATTGTTACAATTTTATTATATGTACTTAAAAAAGGGTAACAGTTAAAAAGTTTACGTTAAACGGTAGATAAAAAATTTTTTACGGAAGCTAGAAAAGGTGGTTAGCTACAGTAACCACCGTGACGAAAAGAGTTAAACCTAAAATATAGCAATGGCAATTATGATATAAATAACATTTTGCCTTGATATTTGAAATTTAAAACAGTCTCTTGTAAAAATGTATTTTTCATTGGTTATACTAAAATGGCTGTTAAGGGTCAATACGTGATGAAACGCACAAATATATGTATATGTCAGAGTGTTAGAGGTTAATTTAATTTTTTTTTTCATTGCAATACTTTTTTTAGGTGAAGGTTTTTTTTTACATTAAAAAGCCTAAGAAAAATTTGGTCGTTTGTTTTTTAATTTGGTCATTTTTCTTTCACAGATTTAGTTGCTTATTGTGCTTACAAGTAGCAGCCGTGATTCTAATCAAAATTGATACGATGCATCAAAAACATCGATGTTTTTAGACGATGCATCGCAAAACATCGATGGGAGTTCACGATGCATTGCATCGGAAAAAACATCGATGTATTTTTTTCATGAGTATCCCTATAGAGAACTAGCCAAAAGGCGAGCATTTTGCAACATATGCAAATTCACATTAGAATCCCATTAGAGAATGACATTAGAATTCGACTCGAAAACTATATTTTTTCTCGATTTGAGAATTATGTCCCATTTTGTTAGAGAACGCTGTGATTCTCGAGTGTTTCTCGAGTCGTCCTCTAACGTTAGAGATTGGAGAATGGGGCTAGTTCTCGAATGTACCTCGAATCGAAATCTACCTTCATGGTTTGTTGGGTAGGAACTATTCAGCGATAAACAATTAAGGTGAAAAACATTCAGTTGATATCTGATTATATATGAAAAAAAAAATGATAGATACAAAGATAGATATAATTTAAGATTTTATTCCGCAAACGACTTTAATAATGCTCTTTTAAACTGCAATGTGTCCTTGATATTTTTGTAACCAATGGGTAGTTTATTCCAGAGGCGAACTGATGATACCACACTGAGAGAAATGCATTGAATGTTGTGACAATGTCACTATTGATAGCGACGACTTTGGTGCAATATTCATTCAGAATGAGCGAGTTATCAAATATTATTTGCCCCCAATAAAAAGTAAAATGACATGTCAACCATTTCGATATGATGTACTGTTTTTTATATTTATGGATAGAATACTAATATATTTGAACGGCATGTCAATATCTATGGTCGTGATATGAATTTCTATTGTCGATATATCCTTATCCATATTTACTGCATAGTAATATTGGTAGAGACAGCGTATTAATATATATGGGCGCAATGTAAATTTTTCTGGGACGCATAATCATAATAGTTCAACAATTTTTACTATGGATTTCCTAACAATATTACAACTTGTTGGAGCGTTTTTTTAAATTCAAAATTTTTTGAATTTCTTATGTTGAACATTTTTCTAAAAATTTTATAATATGCCGTAGCCGAATGACAGAAGATTGGGCTGACGTGCCAGAGGAGCAGGGTTCGAATCTTACTGAAACCAGATGCCAAATTATATAAAATTTTGTTTTTTAAACTATTTAGAATTTATCAATAGTTTATATGGATACCATTTCAATAGTGATTTATCAAAAAAGCATTGATGAAACATCCATATTCATTGATGGGACAGGATTATCAATTTTTATTTAATGTGATATCAATAATTATGGATGTTCGATCCATAGATTTCCCTCCGTGCATAAATTGGCGTTTCGATGACACGGAATTGAATCTAGGATGAAGTATTTGATGTGGTCTCTGTGATCTAGTGAACTGAATACGACTTTTGAGATCGACTAATTCATTTGTAAATAATATTTTGTTGAGAATTGTCAGACATTTCACCTTTAACACCATGCGAGATATGGTCTGTTTTCTTCCTGATATAAATATATCTAGCAATATTGTTATATAAGACATTAAGAGTTTTATTACTTACTAGCTGACCCGGCAGACGTTGTCCTGCCACAAATTTATTTACCTGCATGTTTCTCTAACCCGATCCCTATATCTATTTTAATCCATATCCCTATCTCCTTCGTATAGGAGGAACCACGCCCCCTGTTTCGTTATCCCCAGTTTTTTTGGAGGTGGCAGGGATTGATCTTATATAACTCTTCACGAAATTTCAGTGGTCTAACCTTAATACTTCCAGAGATATGGAGTATGAAGTATTTCATTCGTATGGGAGGTGCCACGCTCCGTTTTTCGTTATCCCCAGTTTTTTTGGAGGTGGTGGGAATCGATCTCATAAAACCCCTTGCCAGATTTCAGTGGTCTAACCTAAATACTTCCAGAGATATGGACTATGAAGTATTTCTTTCGTATGGGAGGCACCACGCCCCTTTTTCGTTATCCCCAGTTTTTTTTGGAGGTGGTAGGGATCGATCTCATCTAACCTCTTACCACGTTTGAGTGGTCTAGCATAAGTACTTCCAGAGATATGGACTATGAAGTATTTCATTCGTATGGGAGGTGCCACGCACCTTTTTCGTTATCCCCAGTTTTTTTGGAGGTGGTAGGGGTCGATCTCATATAACCCCTTACCAAATTTCTATGGTCTAACATGAATAATTACAGAGATATCGACTATGAAGTGTTTCATTTGTATGGGAGGTGCAACGCCCCCTTTTTCGTTATCCCCAGTTTTTTGGAGGTGGTAGGGATCGATCTCGTACAACTCCTCACCAAATTTCAGTGGTCTAACCCGAATACTTCCAGAGATACGGACAATGAAAAATTCCATTTGTATGGGAGGTGCCACGCCCCTTATATCACGGTGTGCCTGAACTGTGTTTAAATAAAAGTGTGGATCCACGTAAATGTTTTTACATATTCTGAATCTGGACAGTTTTCTATGCGTATTGCAACAAAAAGTAAAATCTTTTATCGGGCCGTTTATGAAAAAACCGCAAAATAACGCATTTTTTTGCACTGCCCGGTAAAACTACATTTCTTATCTCAAATTGGAAAGAAGCACATATTCTGAAAGGCGAGCTAAAACTGCATCACCCTCAAGTTTTACTTTTAATATACCATGTCACTTGCTCTTGTGAAATGCAATTGAAAATGCATTTTTTGTTACTCATACGCCCCGCGCTATTAAAGAGAACTTAAAATGGGAATAAAAAACTTTCCGAGCACGACGTGGCGTCAAAACAGTGATTTGCTGTAGTGATTTGCCAAGTTTCGTTGGATATATTGAAAAAGAAAAACAAGTAACCCAGTCACATTTAAAAATTGGTATTGATGGTGGTGGTGGCTTTTTGAAAATATGCTTATCCGTTCAATCAAAGGAAAGTGAAAATTCAATGACAAAACGTTGTTCTTATGTCGAAGGTGTTGCTTCCAAACGCTTTAAGACTCTGGGGTGAAAAGAGTATTCTTGCTTGCTGTAGCACCTTGTACACAAGAAAATTATTGTAATGTATCCCTTTTATGGAACTATTTAAATATAAATTTTTTGGACTTTACAGTTGAAACAGACTTTAAGCTAGCAAATATTTTAGTCGGTATCATGCAGCACAGTAGTAATTATCCTTGTACTTGGTGTTTTGCTAAAAAACATGAGCTAGGTATATGTGGAGCTCCGAGAACAGTAATTACAATAGGTGGCGTGAAAATGGTTCACAAAAATCAGATGCAAAACAGTTCAAGAATTGCAATAATCCGCCGTTATTCAACGCTGCGATTGAAAAAACTTTTCTTTTCCGTTAACACAATTTTTGGGAGTCTGCTGAAATCACACAAGAAGGATACGTTAGCTTGGGCTAAAGAATGTTACGTTCAGCGTGAAATTACACACAATGGACCAGCTTTTAAAGGAAATTCTTGTAGAATACTTTTACGTAAGTTAGATCTGCATCGAAGGAGAACAAATTTGGGAGTACTAAAATATGTTGAGGTATTTCAAGACTTCCAAAAAGTGGTAGAAGCATATTTCGGCTGAAATTTGGGTGCAAATTTACAAAATTGTATAGAACAGTTCCGAAGAAGTTACCTTGATTTAAGCATTAATATTAATATAACCCCTAAGGTTCACGCCGTAATGTTCCATGTTGCAGAATTTTGCCAAAATAACGAAGAGGGCTTAGGACGTTTCAGTGAGCAAGCTATGGAAGCTGTTCACCATGACTTTAAAGCTATTTGGGAGAAAAATAAAGTTTCTAGGAATCACCCAGAGTATTCATAAAAGCTATTGCGAGTTGTATGTCAATATAATAGTACTCATGTTTGATTGTTTTCTTGAATTTGCCATTATTAAATAAAATCGTTTACTTAAATAAATATTTAAAATAAGTTTGTATTTAAATGAAATAATTGCTCAATAAACTAACTGAAACGATAATATATAGGTATTCTTTTTTTTCAAATTGCCAAAAAAATTACGTGGAAACAACCCGAAAACATTTGAAATCCTAATCTGCCAACTTTTCTGAATGCAACGCTATTTATAGAATGACTGCTACAAGACAGATTTTTTTACTAAGAAAATAAAACGGAGTCACCTGAAAAAAAAATCGCCAAAAATCAACGGTAACTCCTGGGTACTTAAAGTTTGCACTTTGTTATACCAAGACTAATTGTTCTATAATACTGCGTACTCGGAAAATCTTTATTCCCATTTTAAGTTCTCTTTAATAGCACGGGGCGTATAAGTAACAAAAAATGCATTTTCAATTGCATTTCACAAGAGCAAGTGACATGATATTTTAAAAGTAAAACATGAGGGTGATGCAGCTTTAGTTCCCCTCTTAGAATACGTGCTTCTTTCCAATTTGTGAAAAGAAATGTAGTTTTACCGGGCAGTGCAAAAAAATTGCGTTATTTTGCGGTTTTTTCAAAAACGGCCCGATAAAAGATTTTACTTTTTGTTGCAATACGCCTAGAAAACTTGTCAGATTCAGAATATGTAAAAACGTTTACGTGGATCCACACTTTTATTTAAACACAGTTCAGGCACACCGTGATATATATCAAAATATTTTTTAGCCTGTGACCATCCCTGGAAGATATCCAGTGCGTATGTAAAATTTGGTTACGATCGGCTTATTCGTTTATGAGCCAAGTGTGTCCATAGTAGGTACATAATTTGAATTTTATATATATAGATAGATAGATAGATAGATAGATAGATAGAGAGATAGATAGATGTATCGGAAGCTGTAACGATTTCCGAGCCATATAACAAAGTGGGTAAGAGGTAAGTCTTGGCTAGGAGTAGCCTTATTTTCAATGGTGTAAATTGGTGACTATGCCATAGACATCGCATCATCCCGTAGACTTTACCTATTGTTCTGCTAATATGGTTCTTCCATGTCTGCGTTCTGTTAAATGTTACTCCCAGATTTTTTACAGTATCAATTAAGGGTACCACAGTTCTACTGAGAATAACTCTATCATATGACTGTAGATCAAAGGCGTGTTTATAAATAACAATACATTGTGATTTGTTTGGGTTTAAAACCAAACCATTGTCGCTAGCCCACTTATATACGCGGTTTAAGTCAGAGTTTAATTGACTTATGCCGGACTTCACTAACTTAGGTGAACAACCTAGATAAAGTTGAACATCGTCTGCGTACATATGGATTTTTTTATACTTCAATACTTTTGGTAAGTCATTTATATATAAAATAAGTAGAAGGGGACCAAGTTTTAACCCCTGGGGAACACCTCTAGACGCCGGCAAGAAATCAGACAAAACTTGAGACCTTTCCAACAGGTACGAGTTAATTAAACTTATGGCTGAGTAAAAAAATTAAATAAGTTTCTGAGTTTAAGACACAATAACTTGAGGTCAACAGTGTCGAAAGCCTTTGAGTGGTCGAGAAGAGTCAACAGAGCTACTAAGTTACTATTAACATTTAGCCGGATATCATCAGTAACCGTTAAAAGTGCAGTGACACAACTTTTGTTGGCTCTGATACCAGACCGATGTGAGCTAACAAGATTATTTACGCTGACAAAAGAGTTCATTTGGTTGAGGAGAATGCGCTCGAAAACCTTGGAAAGGTAGGGCAGAATGGCTATGGGTCGATATTCTCCATTACTTTTTAAAACAGGTACAATTTTTGCTGCCTTCCAACAGTTTGGATAAACCCCAGTTGTAAGAATTGAATTAAAGGCATGTGTGAGGTAAGGGATTCATAACAAACCTCGCCAGAGTGATACTGGAGTCCACATACTTTTTATATAGCTCGTTAACTGAATCTTCGTCAGGACATTGTGTAGTCTTATTGCTTATGCCAATTTCGCGAATACGTCTCCAGGTCTGTTGCGTACCTACTGATCTATTAAAGATATTTGTATAATACCGATTTTTTTGGGATCTTATAGTTTTGGTTGCCTCTCTTCTGAGAATCTTATATTCATTATAGTACGCCTCTATTCAGAAACGCTTCCATTTTTTGTACACTAGACTGATTAAAAATTACACTTTTTTCGAAATGTTTAGGGGCTACTTCAAAATCTGTTAAATCGTCATGAAAAAACATGATCCTCAAAATTTTAGCGAAATCGGAAAAAAGATCGTCGTATAAAATGTTACATATTTTCTACAAATATTAATCTAGATGCCTGAAATTTTACATATGAAATCACTGAAGGCCAAGAAATAGACCAGTGCAAAGTTAGCCACTTTAGCTCATAACTAAGAGTTAATTAGCGAAACTTAGTTACTTACTAACTTTTAAACCGAATAATTTTTTGCCCCAAAATTTTGGGAGAAACTTTAACGAACCTTTAGGAAGAAGCACACAACAACAAAAACAGTGTACCATATGATTTGTTAGATTTAAAGTCCTTTTTTATCTGGGACTACGTGGGTTAAATTTTGTATTACAAATTCCTGAACGAAAAACGGGCTTGCGAAAAAAAATTATACAAAATATGAGATGGCAATCCTAGATGCACTTTAATGGAAAATAGGCATATCACTTAGTGTTGACAATTACTCAAGACGCTGATCAGTCCGTCAACGTCCTCTTTGTGGTTGAGAGAATTCTCTATATGTTGTTGTATGCGGATGCTCTCAAGAGTTAGTCTTGTTTTTTCTATTTTTTCTATGTCCAATATCTTTGTGTTAGTGAAGTCCGATGTGTGATTGCTCTTTATTAGATGCGTTTCTAGTGCCGCTGCGGTTTTCTTGTTTTTTTGCGTCTGTTTTATGTTCGTTAATTCTTATACCCAGCTGCCGTTTAGTAGTGCCAATATAATAATTTATACTCGCTTCGTTATCTCGACCATTGTACTTAATTTGGTAAACTACGTTACTTTGAGGTTCTTTTTCAATTGGGTCTTTTGTTTTGGTAAAAATTTTTCGGAGGGTAGTATTTGATCCGTGAGCGTTGGTGTTTTCATTTTCAATTAATCGATGTGTTTGATTATTGGTTAGACCCGGTATGTAAGGACGCCTATGTATTTTTTGTTATTAGAAGCATCCGCCGGTGCGTTGTTTTCTTCTCTCTGAGTTCTGTTGATTGTGTTTTCAATTAATTTGTCAATTAGTTTATTTGGGTAGCTATTTTTAAATAATATGTTTTTTAACTTTTTCCTATTTTCATTCATGAATTCTTCATTGCTGAGTAAGGCTACCTTTCTTATTAGGCTTGTTGCCGTATTGATTTTTTGCTTCCACGGATGATTTGAATGATAGTTGATAAACCGTCCCGATGCTTCTCTAACTTCGGCCGTTGTTTCATTGTTTGTATGGCTAGGTGTATTGGTATGTTTGTGAATAAGGAGACTACATTGAACGATATTAATATCGCTATCTACATGTATATTCTTTAATCGATCTTTTAATTGAAAGGCATTTTTAATATTATATTCATCCGATATTACATTTTTTCAATATAGCTCCTATATCTAATCTAATCTAATCTTGGCTTGCGTCATAATGACGCTTAACCGCCTAGGCGATTTTAGCCGTTTCGTATCAAAGCACGCCAGTCATTCCTTTTTAGCGATAACTGACGCCAATTGGAAACCCAAAGGGAGTTCAAGTCATCCTCCACCTGTTGTTTCCATCTCAGTCGAGGTCTCCCCTTCCTCTGCTGCCGAATTCGGGTGTCGATAGGAAAACTTTCTGTGCTGGTGCTTTTTTGTCCATTCTATTAACATGACCCAGCCAGCGGAGCCTTTGGGCTTTAATCCGCTGAACTATGGTCAGGTCTGCGTACAGCTCATCGTTAAATTTCCTTCGATACTCGCCGTTGGCATCACGGGAAGGACATTAAATCTTCCGGAGAACTTTTCTCTCAAATACTCCAAGGGCCATCTCATCTTCCCTTGACACTGTCCATGATTCCGAGCCGTACATCAGGACTGGTATGATCAGAGACTTATAGAGCGTGATCTTTGTTTTTCGAGAGAGGACTTTACTTCTCAATTGCCTACTTAGTCCAAAGTAACACTTGTTGACAAGGGTGATTTTCTGTTGGATTTCTAGACTGATATTATTTTCGGTGTTAATGCTGGCTCCCAAATAGACGGAAGTTTCTCAGCGTTTCAAACTTGTAGCTATCAACGGTGACTTGGCTGCGAAGGCGCAGGTGCGCCGATTCTTTCTTTGATGACAGCAGATACTTCGTCTTGTCCTCGTTCACCGCAAGACCCACTTTTTTCGCTTCCTTATCCAACCCAGAGAAAGCAGCGCTTACGGCGCGGCTGTTAAGGCCAATGATATCAATATCATCGTCATACGCCAGCAATTGCACGTTCTGGCAAAAGATTGTGCCATTGCGGTTTAGCTCTGCTGCTCGAATTATCTTCTCCAGCATCAGGTTAAAGAAATCGCACGAAAGGGAGTCGCCCTGTCTGAAGCCTCGTTTAGTTTCAAATGGCTCAGAGAGGTCCTTCCCGATTCTGACGGAGCTGTTGGTTTTGCTCAACGTCATTTGGCAAAGCCGTATAAGCTTTGCAGGGAAGTCAAATTCAGACATGGCGGCATACAGGCAACTCCTTCTTGCGCTGTCAAAATCGGCTTTAAAATCAACAAAGAGATGTTGAGTGTCGATTCTTTTATCATGGGTCTTCTCCACGATTTGGCGTATCGTGAAAATCTGGTCGATGGTAGACTTACCAGGTCTAAAGCCACACTGATAAGGTCCAATCAGTTTGTCTACGATGGGCTTCAGTCTTTCTCACAATACGCTAGAAAGAACCTTATATGCGATATTAAGAAGACTGATTCCGCGGTAGTTGGTGGGGTTAGCGGGATCGCCTTTCTTGTGGATTGGGCAGAGCACACTAAAATTCCAATCTCGAGGCACGCACTCATCTGACCATATTCTGCATAAGAGCTGATGCATGCTTTATACCAGCTCTTCGCCTCCGTGTTTGAACAGCTCGGCGGGTACTCCGTCTTTCCCAGGCGATTTGTTGTTTTTGAGCCGGGGTATAGCTATCCTCACTTCATCATAGTCAGGTGGTGGGACGACGTTTCCATCGTCAGGGATTGGGGTATCGGGTTCGACGTCTCCCTCGCAATTTAGCAGTGAGGTGAATTGCTCCCTCCATAATTTAAGTACATTCTGTACGTCGGTTACCCGGTCGCCATTATTGTCCTTACAGGAACTTGTCCCGGTCTTTAAACCTTCCGTCATCCGCCAGATATTTTCATAGAATTTTCGGGCATCACTCCTGTCTGCCAGCATCTCAAGCTCCTCACACTCACGCCTTTCGGCCGGGTCGTCAACACTAAAGGAGGTTCTGATCTGAGGCTTTGTTACATTAGTTTTCATTGGAATTAAGTTCCTATATATTTGGACAATTTCTAGCAAGGTACATTTGTATACAAAATCGGGGTTAGTGGCATATTTTCTTTGTGTGTTTTCGGAAGAAAATAAACAATTTTTGTTGCTATGTTGCTTCTTGTAGCATCTTTCTTCCTGTCATCATCTATTTGTAATAATATGTATTGGAGAAAAATTATTTCTAGTGATGGGTAATGCAAATTTGCTGCCAAGCGATAGTAACCATTGGCTCTCGTGTGGAACCTCAATATTGCTTTTGTTTATAAACCAGTTCTCGTTGAACCGGATGCCGAATTTTTCTGTATTTTTGGAAATTAAATTTAACAAGTAAGGAAGTCTAAGTTCGGGTGAAACCGAACATTACATACCCAGCTGTGCACATAAAATGCTTTTATTCTTTGTTTTGTATAGTTAATGGTGTTAAAATTGACTCATAAGTGGGCGGTGCCACGCCCACTTTCCAAAATTTTGAAAAAATTATGTAAAGAATATGAAAGTTGATGTATGTACCAAATTATATTATTATAGCGAAATCAGTTAATTAGATATGGACTTTTCAATATTTCCACCTCCTTTCAATATAACTTTTATGAAACTTTTTCGTGGTCGCGAAGCGATTTCGTTTATTTTCTATAGCTGAATTTACCACAACAATAGTATGTCCTCTACGAAATTTCGTTATACTAGCATAAACTGTTCTGAAGTTATTAAGAGTCAAAATTTTAAAATTTCTTCAAATATACGTGGGCGGTACCACGCCCCCTTTTCAAAATTTTTTATAAAATCGGCCTTAGAACATCTAAATCAATACATATTGCAAATTTTATCATTGTAGCTGCTTCTAATATTGAATTAACCCATTTTATACGTTTTTCGAAATTTTCGATATCGAAAAAGGGGCGTGGTTATGGTCCGATTTTACCCATTTTCAATAGCAATCTATTCTGAACCCAAATAAGTACGCATGCCAAATTTGGTGAAGATATCTCATTATTTGCTCAAGTTATCGTGTTAACGGACAGACGGACGGACGGACGGACAGACGGACGGACATGGCTCAATCAAATTTTTTTTCGATCCTGATCATATTGATATATGGAAGTCTATATCTATCTCGATTCCTTTATACCTGTACAACCAACCGTTATCCTAACAAAGTTATAATACCCTGTGTACAAGTACAGCTGGGTATAATTAATTGAAATCACGGGTCAGTATTATGTTGCTGTGTGTTAACACAGAGCAAAAAGTCACATAAAATGCCCTCTAAATCAGAAGGATTTCTCTATGATATTTTTCCAATAAGATGCCCATCTTATTATGACTGGGTGTCTCTTTTTAATAAAACTGAGTAGATAATCACATAATATTAAGAAGATTTTCTTTTTAATATTTCAAATTAAAAAAAAAAAAATGAACGCTCAACCCAGATGTCTAGTCAGTCTAGTCTAATCTACACTACCATACCATCGTATACTTAACTTGCCAACGTCTAATTACACCTTTGTTCTTTTTGCCTCACCACATGTCCACTTGCCTTATTGCCTTCACCGCGAATCGAACTAAGAATTATTAGCTGCTGAACGGAGATCTGTACCATGATGGTATCGTGTGCTTGTGCTTGGTAGCGTCGAATTACACATTCGAAGAAGGCATACCTGAATTTGAATTAATAAGGGATCTTCTAAAAATATATAGTTTTCCTTTTCAATAAATTCAATATGAAAACTAATGGCGGCGATATACCAACAGGTTATCATAATCTCTAACGAGATTTTTAGCCGAGCTTCTCTTTCCAACTTGTGGTGTGTTGCTTTTTGAGTTTTTCCTACAAGTTGGCGGGACCTACAGTTTTTTGCCGACTCCGAACGGCACTTGCAAAGCAAATGAATTTTTTTGCTGAGAAGCTTCTCATGGCAGAAATACACCCGGAGAGTTTGCCAAACTACTGCCGAGGGGCGACTCCGTTTAGAAAAATTCTTTTTCTAAATAATTTTTGATGTTACTTTTGCCGGGCATCGAACCGCCACGACTTGGTGTAGAAGGCCGAACACTTAACCGCTACACCACGGCGGCCGCCAAATTCAATATGAATCTAGTGCAAATAAGAGGATGTTCTCATTAATTTACTTTAAACAGGTTTTCTCATAAAAACAAGCAGATTTCTTCTAACTTTTGACAAAAGTACATAAAAAATTCATAAATAAGAAGATAACTCCTTGTTTTTAGCCGATTTCCTTTTCAATAAATTTGAGAAGAAATTCAAGCTAAAATCTAGAAGATTTCCTAGCACAAATTTCTTCAAATTTGTCCCCACTCGCTCTCCCCGGCCAAAAAGCTTTTTTAGACGTCGATCTCTTTGATTATAGGTGAACTTTTTGGCTCTGTGAACGTGAGCTCTTCTTTAAAATCAATAAATTTTGTATTACTTTTGCTAATAATTTTCTACCGTTTTTTTTTTGCATTATCTAAATTTACTTTATTTAATATACATATGTAAGTTATTTTTCTAATATTTCACAATAGATTTTTTAAGATTTGTTACAAAAACGCCCCACCTAGTGACTACTCTTCTCTGTTTGAACATGAATACTCACATGCCATTATTTTTGTAAACACAGTATGTGTGGTCAATCAAGTTTATCTACTTGCTTGTGTTTGTTTTTGCTCACAGAGCAGCGGCTCTATAAATTGAATAAGTAGCATTTGTAGTGGTGTGACTTTCAAATTAATTTTTTATAATTCATTTTTTTTTAATTTTTGGTTTAATGAGGCACACACAGCTCGGGGACACCTATCGATACATATAAAATTGTGTATACCTTAGAACTGTGGTTATTGCAAAAAAGAGGAAAAACTTTTGAACATTGCGCATTTATATATAAGATATTGTTGTAATATACGTTTGTAATCATAGATTGAATTTGAGAGATACAATTCATACATTTGGCAACCCTCTTTTCTTGTATATGCTTATAACTATTCTACTGAAATAAAGTCCCTTCTTCGCAATCTACTCGACGTAGCAAGACGTGACTTTTCATTTTCCACTTAAATAACTTCAGGTTATGGGTCCTACGTGTTAACAAAAGTTAATTTTTATATTAATTGGAGAACTGTTACGTAATTTAGTATTTTCGTTAGAAGTTTGTTAATACTTCAAATATTTTATTTCCTCATTTTGCCCAACAGCGTGCAATTGCATTTTTGAGGTTATTATCATGGGTAATGACAAAATAGAAAAGCTAAAGGGACGGGAAAATTATGATGCATAGAAGTTTGCTGCAAAATCTCATCTTGTGCTCAAGGGATATTGGCCGTGTATTGAGGGAACGGAGGGCGACTCCACAAAGAATCTGCATTCAATTTCTGCAATTGGATTGCTTATCGAACCATTTAATTATTCGTATGTGCAGAATTGTACGACTGCAAAAAAAATTTCCAGATGATATTGTTGCTCAAATTATGTTGAGTGGTTTACCCGACGAATTCCGTCCAATGGTAATGGCACTTGCAAACAGCGGGAATACGCTGTCTACAGACTTAGTGCGTACAAATTTACTTCAAGAAACTAGGTGTGATTCAGCTGGTGGAGAAGCCGTGGCTCCTTTCTCAAAGAAACACAAACAATTTTCTCAAAAACCAAATAAAAAGCGAACAGTGGTTTGTTTTGAATGAAAGGTCATTATGCCAACAAATGCCCCACAAAATCCAAGAAGGAGACGAAAAATTTGCTATTAGCGTCTACATCAGGGACTTGTAACGCGTTTCGGTTTCGGTTTCTGTTACACAGCTTGTAACGAAACTGAAACAGAAACTAAACCCCAGAAACAAAACCTGTAACGAAACTAAATTAATTTTGTTTCTTGTAACAGAAACCGAAACAGAAACAAAACTCCTTTGTAACAAACGTCGTAACAAAACTCCGAAACGGTTCCAGCAGAAACAAAACCTGTAACGAAACTAAATTAATTTTGTTCCTTGTAACAGAAACAAAATTATTAGTTTTGTTCCTTGTAACAAAACCCGTAACGAAACTAAATTAATTTTGTTCCTTGTAACAGACACCGAAACAGAAACAAAATTAATTTTGTTTCTCAGTAGCAAAACTATATTTGCAGTAGATTAGGATGGATTTATTATTTTCTGGTATACAATAAAAATGTATATGTCTGTTGCAACCAACTAAAGTAACTTCAGTCGACCTCTGAAACCTCGTGTGGTACATTTAACTTCTTGGTGTCACTGGACAGCTATGTACATACTGGCGGGTAAGTACCACAATGGAACTTCGGTAGGAAAATCCGGGTCCTTGGCACAAACAAATGAAGTATCACACTTTAAGATCCGACAATAAATGCTGAAGATATGAAGAAAAATATAACTGCACGACTATAGGGTTGTCTTTTTTATTTTTAAAGGATATATAAAAACGCTTCATACATATGCATAGGGCAACGAATTGTGAAAAAATTAACATTAATACTTATCAACAAATATTTCATTTTCTAATAATAATTCATTCAAACTACTTTGTAGTGCATCATCATCATCATTTTTATAAGATGTCGAAGGAGGATGCTTTAGCGGGTGTAACATAGTTTTGTATGGATAATGGGATGTTGGGCAGATTTATATATATCGTCGCTCGGCGCGCAATACCGCGTATTTGCAAAAAGCAATACCGCGTATTTGATGGAAGCCAAATTGTGTAGGAGGATATAAGAATTTACAAAAGAAAAAGCACTCAAACTGCAAAACTTAGCCTTTTTAAAATACGCGGTATTGAACAGCTCTATTTTAAAGAAAATAGGTTCCATAAAAGGTTTTTTATTTATTTATTTGTGTTTTTGTAGCTAAAAACGGAGGAATTTTAACGTCAATACATTAAGACCGATGAGTCCCAGTCAGGGTAACGAAATCTCGTTTTTGGACATTTTGGTATATACGCCTTTTTGTTTTTTGCAAATACGCGGTATTTCGGGCCGAGCGAAGATATATATTATATATGTATATAAATATTATAGGTCCATCCTAGTGTAGTGCAAATAGTATTATAAGAATGTTTAGAGTTCTGCTACTGAGAAACAAAATTAATTTAGTTTCGTTACGGGTTTTGTTTCTGCTGGAACCGTTTCGGAGTTTTGTTACGAATTTTTTTACAAAGGAGTTTTGTTTCTGTTTCGGTTTCTGTTACAAGGAACAAAATTAATTTAGTTTCGTTACAGATTTTGTTTCTGCTGGAACCGTTTCGGAGTTTTGTTACGAATTTTTTTACAAAGGAGTTTTGTTTCTGTTTCGGTTTCTGTTACAAGGAACAAAATTAATTTAGTTTCGTTACAGATTTTGTTTCTGCTGAAACCGTTACAATCATTTTGTTTCGAATTTAGTTTCTATCCTTTAAAGTTTCTTGGAACAGAAACGCCAGAAACTCGAGTTTCGTTTCGGTACGAGTTTTGTTACAAGTCTCTGGTCTACATCTCTTGTGGCAAAAACAGCAGAGAACGAATGGCTTATTGATTCCGGTGCTTCATGTCATATGACTATGAATTCATCTAATTTAACCGAAGTAAGCACACTCGTGCTTCATTTAAAAGTAAAGGCAATCGTGCAACAGAAATTTTACAAATAATATGTGGACCAATGTCAACGAAATCACTCGGGGGTTCGAGATATTTGTTAACATTCGTTGATGACTTTACTCGCAAAGTCCCTCGTGAAGGGTGGACACCTTGCCGCGGTACGAGGGCTTAAGTCGATAGCCACAGGGCTACGCTGCCCTTGTGATCATAGCGCCGCCGGTACTACCACACGAGAGAAGCCAAGCCTCTCTGGCGCGACGACTAAGATCTTCCCCCTCCCAATCCAGGGTGTTATGCGACCACGTGCCCATTGGACGTTTGCAGCCGGGAGGCAAATCGTGGCTGTAATCGAACGGAGCCTCTCTGATACCGGGCCGCCTCGGAGAGTAACTATGGCCTTACCGCGGTATGGGGCTCTGCCGCGGTGGACGATACATTCCCCTTACTCTTCCTTTGACCCTAAACTGGCCTTGCCCGGCGAGGGGTCGTACGAACAAGATGAAAGATAGTAACAAAAACCCTAAAACTAAAGATACAACAATGTATACTGCACAGCAGAGGAGGAAAATGCTGGAGCAAGCGAGAACGCAACGTCGGAGGACAAACTCCATTTCTTTATCAGCCGAGAGATCGACAGCGATGGCAACTACGAGTCGATTAGCTCTGGATAACAAGGGGGCAATCCCCAAAGTAAGTACCGGTACAAACACGCTGAAGCCAACAACGGCTGATGCTAAAGCCCTAGTAAGTGCCGGTACCGAAACCAAGTCTTTAACGTCTGTGGAAGTGGTCTCACGACCTGGCCCCAGAGATCCAAATAAGGGAACGACCGCGATGGCAACTACGGGTCGAAATTTACCCCAAAAGACATCTCCCAGTCGCTACGAGGGTATTTCACAAGAGACGCTATCGCCGAATGCTAGAAAGACGGTGGAGATGGCTAAAGCTATCTTACCGAACTTCCAAAGCGATTACGCGCCAAAGAAGGTTAATGGAAACCCCTTCAAACGCCAGAGATCGGACGTGGATTTAAAACCTCACCCGAAGCGACAGCAACACGCCCCCGTAATGGGTAAACTCAGCTTTGCTGAAGTGACTAAGGATAGGATCCTCATAGGCGTCATTGACCGAGGCAATGAAAGCTGGGCCATCCCTAGGGACCAGTGGCGGTACGTCCGGGATGCTATCGGTAATGCCCTTCTCGACATTATGGATGAGTCTCCGGGAGCCACTCCGATGGGTTCTGATCCGGGATGGCACCAGGGCCGAATCAAGGTATTCGCTTGCGAGGATGCAAAAACTGTTGCACTGTACAAGGCAGCAGCTGCAAGACTAGGTGAGATCTACCAAGGGGCAAGAATCGAGGTTGTCGACTGGAAGGACATCCCGGCTCGGCCAAGGGCAATGGCGTGGATTCCTGCTATCCCTGCTGAACCTGAGAGAATTCTCAGGATGCTGAGGATCATGAACCCGTCTCTCCCGACGAAGGACTGGGGTGTCAATCTGGTCGAGGATGCGGTAGGGCCTGATAGGCAAGTGATCTTCACCTTGAATAAGGAGGCACTCGAGCCCCTTAAACGGTGCAACGGACGAGTGCACTACGGTATGGGTCAGATCGTGATTCACGTATACCGCGGCGATGCACAGCGCGCTGCTATTTCGGCTGCACCGGAGGGCTCGGACATCGCAGTGCCGGAAGGGGAGTCGGAGATGTCCGACTCGGAAAGTATGGTATCTGCCACGTCAAATGTCGAAGGAGCAGTGGACAGCTCGGAGATGGGAGACAGCCTGCTGGACGGGGAAGACCTCAACGTCACAGTAATAGCAGTTAGTCCTGAGCGCACCAATGTTGACACTGACACAGTTAGTAGGATCTCTGCCACGCCAAACCGTGGTCTGAACAAATCGTCGTTGAAAGATAAGCTTCCAGACGAGGCGGAACTCGACGATACAGCGGTGGCAGGGAAGTCTGAGCGCTCTCATGTTGGTGGTGATTCAGATAAACCTGCACAAATCTAAAGCAGCCTCGGCTGCTTTAATCAGTCGTCTCTCTAAAGGCGACGTGGAAGTAGTCCTCATCCAAGAACCCTGTGTCAACAGCTCAAGGATTTGCGCTTTTGGGGACTAAGGGTTTTAAGCTTATTCGGGCCAGCGAGGGGGGCAGGGTTAGAGCCTGTATTTTGGTTAAGTCTGAGCTGAATGCCTTTCTCTTGCCCAACTATACCAATGGTGACGTTACAGCTGCCAGTTTAAAAGTCGACAGTACCAGTCTGACGATGGCGTCGGTCTATATGCCCTACGACGCCGAAGAACCTCCGCCACAGAGGGAGGTAAAAGACCTGGTGGCAAATTTTTCCATGGGTCATCTTATTATCGGAACTGACGCCAATGCTCATCACGTCCAGTGGGGAAGATCCGATATCAATGCTAGAGGAGAGTCGTTGTTTGACTTTTTGTTAACAACTAACCTGGTAGTTTGCAACGTGGGTAACGAACCTACGTTTAATACTAAAACCCGTAGGGAGGTCATAGATCTCACTATTTGCAGCGAAGGCGCTTATGAGTGGGTAAGAAAATGGCGCGTTCTCGATGAGCACTCATTCTCCGACCACCGGTACGTAAAAATAGTTCTAGACTTTTCTGTTGAGCAGCCGATTATGAAACGCAACCCACGTAACACTAACTGGCAGCTACACAATGAAATACTGCCTAGGGACTTACCAGCACTGCCCCCACAAGTCCCCTCATCAGTAGGGGAGTTGGAGGATCTGGTAAAGACCTTTACAACGGCGCTCTCGAATGCCTTAGAGCAGGCTTGCCCAGTGCCAAAACCACGCGGTAAACATAGGCCGCAGGGTGAAGAAGGACCCTAGGGGATGTGCGAACTCCTTCTGTAGACAATTTGTACTACATTCCCCACCCGATAGAGCTAAACGTAGAACCATGCGACAGGCGCGTAAATACAAAAACCAAAACACGCCCATTGTCATCACTGCCTCAGAGGTCAAGGAAGCCATCAGACAGGCTAAGCCCTCAAAATCCATCGGCCCCGACGGCATTGCCATGAAGATGCTGAAACATCTAGGCCAGGAGGGACACAAATACTTAGCGGCTCTATTCAATCTTTCACTGAACACTTTCGTCATTCCTGAAATATGGAAAAAGGCGAGAGTGGTTCCATTATTAAAACCTAGAAAGCCGGCAAACATAGGCGATTCATATCGACCTATATCACTTTTGTCGCCGGTAGTGAAGACGCTAGAGTCCATTTTGCTCCCGCATTACACCGCAAATCTGCACCTGGCTAATCATCAACATGGCTTCCGTAAGCTGCACAGCACCACCACCGCACTCAATGCCATTACAACGCAAATAAATAGCGGTCTAAATCAAAACCAACCAAATCACAGGACTGTGTTAGTGGCACTTGACTTGTCGAAAGCTTTTGACACAGTCAACCATGCCACTCTCATACAAGATCTATTAGAAACACAAATACCTGATGGGTTAAAGAGATGGACCGCTAATTACTTGAATGGGCGGCAGGCGTCGGTCAACTTTAGAAACGCAACATCAAAACCAAGACGAATTAGACAGGCGGTGCCACAGGGTGGTGTCCTATCCCCGACACTGTTTAATTTCTATCTATCGAAGATGCCCCCACCACCAGAGGGTGTCTCCGTCGTTTCTTATGCTGACGACTGTACAATAATGGCGACGGGGAAGGGCCCCTATACTGATGAACTCTGTAATAAAATCAACGGTTACCTCTGCGACCTTTCCAGGTTTTTCACAGAGCGAGATCTGACGATATCTCCGACTAAATCAACGGCGACGCTTGCACAACATGGACGCACCAGGTGAGAAATGAATTAGACATTTTCGTTGATGGCACTAATCTACCAACTGTCAGCCACCCAAAGTTATTAGGGGTGACACTGGATAATACTTTCTCATCTGCTGGTCATGTGTCTGCAATGGTCTCAAAGGTACGTGGTCGCAACAAGATCTTCAAGTCACTTGCCGGCAGTACTTGGGGAAAAGACAAAGAAACGTTGCTAACTACATATAAGGCCATAGGCCGACCAGCCTTTGACTATGCTGCACCCATATGGTCGCCTAATGTACATAACACCAACTGGACGAAGTTACAAGTCTGCCAAAATACTGCCATCGGGACTGCTACGGGATGTCTCCTCATGTCTTCCGAGTCTCACCTCCATCAGGAGGCAAAACTGCTCAATGTAAAAGAGCACACGGAAATGCTGAGCAGGCAATTCCTTCTGAACTGCCACAAGCCAGCACATCCAAACCGTCATCTTTTGGACATAGATCCGCCCCCGAGAGACATAAGGAAACATCTCCGTAAACATTATGATGAGATCCGGCATCATATTACCTTGCCGTTTGATCAGCAGAATCATAAGCGGGCTCTAACCGACATCCACACCGAGTCGGTAGATACTTTTGTCGGATCTCTACCTGTGAACCCCGTTCTGAACAGTCCTCCACCGGATATTGCTGAAGAAGAACGCACCTTACCAAGGGAGACAAGAGTTACCCTGGCCTAATGTACATAACACCAACTGGACGAAGTTACAAGTCTGCCAAAATACTGCCATCAGAACTGCTACGGGATGTCTCCTCATGTCTTCCGAGTCTCACCTCCATCAGGAGGCAAAACTGCTCAATGTAAAAGAGCATGCGGAAATGCTGAGCAAGCAATTCCTTCTGAACTGCCACAAGCCAGCACATCCAAACCGTCATCTTTTGGACATAGATCCGCCCCCGAGAGACATAAGGAAACATCTCCGTAAACATTATGATGAGATCCGGCATCATATTACCTTGCCGTTTGATCAGCAGAATCATAAGCGGGCTCTAACCGACATCCACACCGAGTCGGTAGATACTTTTGTCGGATCTCTACCTGTGAACCCCGTTCTGAACAGTCCTCCACCGGATATTGCTGAAGAAGAACGCACCTTACCAAGGGAGACAAGAGTTACCCTGGCACAGCTTAGGTCTGGATATAGTGTAAGGTTAAACTCATACTTGTCCAGACTTAATGACACAATCTCAAACACATGCCCTGCATGTGGTAGGACCCCCCATGATACTCTACAACTCTTCAATTGTTCATTTGAACCTACTCTTCTAACCCCTCTGTCCCTCTGGACAAACCCTGTTGAAACTGCACGTTTCCTTGGACTCCCCGTAGAAGAGCTTGATGAAGATCTTCGGAATGATCATACACTCTAGACAGGGCAATGCATTGTTAACAACAACAACAACATTGGTGGTCCTATCACCTGGACTCGCTCCGAAAATCATGTAGGACACAATTTCATAAGGCCAAGAGCCTTGGCACGGAGACTCAATGGCTTGAATATAAAGTTAAACTCAGGGCCTACAAAAAAGCTCTGAGGCAGGCGAAGAGAGCATCGTGGAGAAATTTCTGCACAGGGGTCGAAAATTTCGACGATACAGCGAGACTTGCCCAGTGCCAAAACCACGCGGTAAACATAGGCCGCATTGGTGGTCCTACGACCTGGACTCGCTCCGAAAATCATGTAGGACACAATTTAATAAGGCCAAGAGCCTTGGCACGGAGACTCAATGGCTCGAATATAAAGTTAAACTCAGGGCCTACAAAAAAGCTCTGAGGCAGGCGAAGAGAGCATCGTGGAGAAATTTCTGCACTGGGGTCGAAAATGTCGACGATACAGCGAGACTTAGACGAGTGCTCTCAAAAACTCAAACAGCCACAAGCTATTTGCGCAAACGTGACGGATCCTGGACCAGCACGGAGAGGGAAACCCTAGAGCTGCTCTTGAATACGCACTTCCCAGGGAACTTGCATGAGGAACCCGTAGCACCTACAACAAACCTGGCTGTATACATACCCATCAAGGAGGAAAAGGTTAGGTGGCGGTTAAAAGCTTCGAACCGTTCAAGGCTGCCGGGCCAGACGGGATTATTCCCGCACAACTCATAAACACGCTGGAGACATCAGCCAAATGGCTGGTATTTCTCTATACAGCCTGCCTTTCTCTTAGCTACATTCCGTGCTCCTGGAGAAGTGCCACGGTAGTGGCATATGCAGACGACTTAGCTATAGTATATAGGGGCAAATTCCCGCAAACCCTGTGCGACTTGATGCAAGTAGCACTGCGAGAGGTTTCCTCATGGTGCGTGCGCTGCGGACTGAGCATCAACCCGGGAAAAGAAGAACTGGTTCTCTTTACCAACCGCTATAAGATACCACCGCTAATACTACCAAAACTGAATGACGTGCACCTGAACTTGGCTGACAAAGCCAAGATCTTGGGCACAGTTCTGGATAGGAAACTAACCTGGAAAGAGAATGTTCTTCAGCGCCAGAAGAAAGCGTGTATTGCACTCTACACGTGCAAAAGAGCCATTGGAAAGAAATGGGGGCTCAGCCCCAAAATATGCAAATGGATCTACACTGCAATCATTCGACCAATCATGCTCTATGGAGTTGTGGTATGGTGGCCTGCGCTGAGCAAGGCAACAAACCTTAATCTGCTAGGTAAAGTACACAGATCTTGCGTGATCTGTGTAAGCGGTGCGTTAAGAACAACGCCCAATGAAGCACTCCAGACCATTCTTGGCATTTTGCCACTCGATCTGGAAGGGCACCGGGTGGCAGCAGCATCGGCTCTGCGTCTAAGGGAAACGTCCGGCTGGGGCGCAAGCACTACTGGGCACGCCTGTATTTTGGGATCCTATAGCTTTCTTCCGCTGAGCACAGATCGTTGTGCGACCACAACAGTCGGAGATAGCGGTTTTAAAATCAACATTCCCAGCAGGGAAGAGTGGGTAAGAAAATGGCGCGTTCTCGATGAGCACTCATTCTCCGACAACCGGTACGTAGAAATAGTTCTAGACTTTTCTGTTGAGCAGCCGATTATGAAACGCAACCCACGTAACACTAACTGGCAGCTACACAATGAAATACTGCCTAGGGACTTACCAGCACTGCCCCCACAAGTCCCCTCATCAGTAGGGGAGTTGGAGGATCTGGTAAAGACCTTTACAACGGCGCTCTCGAATGCCTTAGAGCAGGCTTGCCCAGTGCCAAAACCACGCGGTAAACATAGGCCGCATTGGTGGTCCTACGACCTGGACTCGCTCCGAAAATCATGTAGGACACAATTTAATAAGGCCAAGAGCCTTGGCACCGAGACTCAATGGCTTGAATATAAAGTTAAACTCAGGGCCTACAAAAAAGCTCTGAGGCAGGCGATGAGAGCATCGTGGAGAAATTTCTGCACAGGGGTCGAAAATTTCGACGATACAGCGAGACTTGCCCAGTGCCAAAACCACGCGGTAAACATAGGCCGCATTGGTGGTCCTACGACCTGGACTCGCTCCGAAAATCATGTAGGACACAATTTAATAAGGCCAAGAGCCTTGGCACGGAGACTCAATGGCTCGAATATAAAGTTAAACTCAGAGCCTACAAAAAAGCTCTGAGGCAGGCGAAGAGAGCATCGTGGAGAAATTTCTGCACTGGGGTCGAAAATGTCGACGATACAGCGAGACTTAGACGAGTGCTCTCAAAAACTCAAACAGCCACAAGCTATTTGCGCAAACGTGACGGATCCTGGACCAGCACGGAGAGGAAAACCCTAGAGCTGCTCTTGAATACGCACTTCCCAGGGAACTTGCATGAGGAACCCGTAGCACCTACAACAAACCTGGCTGCATACATACCCATCAAGGAGGAAAAGGTTAGGTGGCGGTTAAAAGCTTCGAACCGTTCAAGGCTGCCGGGCCACACGGGATTATTCCCGCACAACTCATAAACACGCTGGAGACATCAGCCAAATGGCTGGTATTTCTCTATACAGCCTGCCTTTCTCTTAGCTACATTCCGTGCTCCTGGAGAAGTGCCACGGTAATGGCATATGCAGACGACTTAGCTAGGGGCAAATTCCCGCAAACCCTGTGCGACTTGATGCAAGTAGCACTGCGAGAGGTTTCCTCATGGTGCGTGCGCTGCGGACTGAGCATCAACCCGGGCAAAGTAGAACTGGTTCTCTTTACCAACCGCTATAAGATACCACCGCTAATACTACCAAAACTGAATGACGTGCACCTGAACTTGGCTGACAAAGCCAAGATCTTGGGCACAGTTCTGGATAGGAAACTAACCTGGAAAGAGAATGTTCTTCAGCGCCAGAAGAAAGCGTGTATTGCACTCTACACGTGCAAAAGAGCCATTGGAAAGAAATGGGGGCTCAGCCCCAAAATATGCAAATGGATCTACACTGCAATCATTCGACCAATCATGCTCTATGGAGTTGTGGTATGGTGGCCTGCGCTGAGCAAGGCAACAAACCTTAATCTGCTAGGTAAAGTACACAGATCTTGCGTGATCTGTGTAAGCGGTGCGTTAAGAACAACGCCCAATGAAGCACTCCAGGCCATTCTTGGCATTTTTCCACTCGATCTGGAAGGGCACCAGGTGGCAGCAGCATCGGCTCTGCGTCTAAGGGAAACGTCCGGCTGGGGCGCAAGCACTACTGGACACGCCTGTATTTTGGGATCCTATAGCTTTCTTCCTCTGAGCACAGATCGTTGTGCGACCACAACAGTCGGAGATAGCGATTTTAAAATCAGCATTCCCAGCAGGGAAGAATGGGAGAGCACGGATCGGAGTCCCGCCACTCATGGCGGCACTTCCATTTATACTAATGGCTCGAAGCTAGACGGCAGAGTTGGAGGAGGGGTTCCTTCCAAGGATCTCAACCTTGAGCTCTCCTTCAGACTACCTGATCACTGCAGTGTCTTCCAGGCTGAAGCTTCAGCAATCATGGACGCTGCGGCTTGGATAGGCCAACACACTATCGGACAGGACATTTTTATATTCAGCGACAGGCAGGCGGCCATCAAATCCCTTGGCTCTTATTCGTTCAACTCTGAACTGGCGCTCAGCTGTCGTCGATCTCTACAAGAGATGGCCCAACAGAATCGCGTGAACCTCACATGGGTCCCGGGGCATAGGGACATTGAGGGAAATTGTAGGGCAGACGAACTTGCGAGGCAGGGCACGACCAAGCAGGTTCTTCGGGATAAAGAGCGCTTAGGTATGCCGTTTGCCACATGCAAGCTTATGCTGAAGGAGTACACACTCCGCCAAGCCTACGAAAGTTGGCTGCAATCTCCAGGATGCCGGATATCCAAAGAAACCTGGCCGAAATGGGATCATAAAAGATCAAGACAAATTTATGCCCTAAGGAGAAGAGAAATCTCCATATTAATAGTCGTATTAACTGGGCACTGCCTCATTGGTAGGCACGCAGAAAGACTAGGTGTGCCCTACCGACGATGCTGTAGGAGTTGTAAAGATGATGAGGAGGAGGAAACGGTGGAGCACCTCATCTGCAACTGCCCGGCTTAAGGGGGGGCGAGAATGCGCTTTTTGGGAGTTCCCTTCCTGGTTAGCCTACGCCAGGTCACGGAGCTGGACATAAAGGACCTGATGGCCTTCATCAAGTCATCTAAATGGTTCGAGGAGGAGTAACGGTGTCGGTATAGGAACGTCAGTCCCGGGATTCTGCTATGTGGAGAATTCCGTTAATGCCGGGATTTTCCATATGGCAGGGTCCCGGAACTGACTTTCCTAGTGTTGGTGGTATCACAACGGGCCTTTTAATACTGGCCTAGGTGTGCCTCTGCGGCAGCCACTTGAACCTAACCTTACTCGCAAAGTATTGGTTTATCCGATGATATTTTTACCAACTTTAAGACGTTGATTGAAAATCAATAAAATTCGACTATTAAAATTTTGCGATCAGACAATGGCATGGAATTCTGTAGCAAAAAATTTGAAATTTTTATGAAAAGGAATGGAATCATTCAACAGTTCACAGCACCTGACCAAAACGGCGTTGCTGAGAGAATGAACTGAACTATAATAGAAAAAGTTCGTTGTATGCTATATGATACAAATTTACATAAACAATTTTGGGCAGAGGCAGCAGTCACTGCAGCATTTTTAATTAACAGAACTCCCTGTAGAGACATGAAAAACACAACGCCAGAAGAATTTTGGACAAAACAAAAACCGGACTTGTCGCATATTCGTGTTTTTGGGTGCAAGGCTATGGTACATATACCAAAAGAGAAAAGACGCAAACTTGATTCAAAAGCGCAAGCACGCATTTTCCTAGGTTACTGTAATACAACGAAAGCATACAAATTGTATAACAAGTATACCAATAAAACCGTGGTAAGTCGTGATGTTATATTTTTTGAAGATCAAACTGCATATTTAAAACCTTTTGCAAATGATAATTATGCAGTGAACCCAGTAACACGAGACGAAAGCGTAGAAAGTCTTAAAATTATGAGTGAGGATACTGATAATTCAGATAACGATGAGTATTTCGGATTGAGTGAGGGCGTTTCATGTTGTAACAAAACGGAGACCCAAAATTCAACAGATCAACAAGCTCCGAACGATAACATTCCGCAAAGACAAAGTTTGCCAAATATTTCTGCTGATCAATCTGATTTTTTCGGATTCAGTGAGGGTGGTGACATTATCAATGAGAAAGAGAATCCTCAACATCAAAATGAGTCATCAGGTGAACTGTCATTAAAATTTCCGACAAAGAAAGTTTTATTCAGGCAATGAATGAAACTGCGCAACTTGGGCTATTAGCAACAGTGACAAATCCGATTGAGCCATTAATAGTTCGCGAGGCGCTGGATGGCGCAAATAGCAAAGAATGGCAGAATGCTATGGCATGTGAGCTTTAATACAAAATGGCACTTGGGATCTAACCGACCTGCCACCTGGAATAAAGGCTATTGATTCCAAGTGGGTTTTCAAAGTGAAAAGAAACTCGAAGGGTGAAATTAGCCGATATAAGACGCGTCTAGTCTTGAAAGGCTTTTCGCAGGTTAGAGGGTCGACTACGAGGAAACGTTTTCTTTTGGTTACGGCCGTTAAATTTGACTTGGTTATCCATCAGATGGATGCGGTATCAGCTTTCTTACAAGGCGAGCTAGACGAGGAAATTTACATGCGACAACCAGAGTGTTTTAAAGATCGAACCAGCAGGGTATGTCGTCTTCGAAAATCCTTATATGGACTAAAGCAGTCCAGTCGTATGTGGAACATAAAACTAAATTCAGTCTTGACAAATAAACTTGGTTTTAAAAAGATCGGACTTTGACCAATGCGTCTATTTCAAGATTTCGACTTCAAATATTCTAATACTAGCTGTATACGTTGATAATATTTTAATCTTCGGAAGCGACATTACATGAATTAGAAGCCTTAAAAATGACTTGTCGACACAATTCAAAATAAAAGAAATGGGACCGGCGACATCAGTACTTGGTATGAAAGTCTCGCGGAATAGCGATGGCTCTATTTCCATAGATCAGAAGCAGTATATGCTAGATGTGCTACAGAGATTTAACATGAGTGAATGTACTCCAGTGAATTCGCCGATGGATCCAAATCAGCGTTTGTCAAAGGAAATGAGTCCCAAGACAGAGGAAGAACTTCAAGAAATGTCTTCGATTCCTTATCAAGAAGCTATTGGGTGCATCATGTATGCCGCACTAATTAGCCGCCCAGACATTAGTTACGCCGTGAGTACGCTAAGTAGTTTCAATTCAAACTATGGCAAAGCTCATTGGGTAGGTGTGAGGAGAGTGCTTCGGTATTTAAAAGGTACTCTAGACTTCAAATTAACATACAAAAAGAATGATAATGATCAAATGGTAGGATTTTGTGACGCGGATTGGGGTGGTGACCAACCACCGGTTACGTGTTTGTCTTGCAAGGTGGTGCAATTTCGTGGGCCACACGTAAGCAACCTACAGTAGCATTGTCATCGACAGAAGCTGAGTTTATGTCAATGGTAGCTGCAATTCAAGAAGCTCTTTGGCTAAAACGATTTGAATCTGAACTATTATCCAATGCAACAACTTCAATACAACTTTACTGTGACAATCAAGGAGCGATTAAATTAGCCTCAAACAACAATTATCATGCTCGAACTAAACACTTCGATGTCAAGACAGACTTCATTCGTGAAAAACTTGCTGAGGGCACATCAAGCTCAGTTACACAAGCACAGATGAAATGAATCGTCCATTTTCAAAACCGGCCATCTCCAAAATTTTAATTTTTTAAGCTAGGTATGAGAACCAATTCTAAAACATCACGTGTATTAAATATTAAAACAATTTCTTAACAAAACCTGCCATATTCAAGTCAAATTACTATATTTAAATTGCCCTTAGTTTCAAAATCGGCCATATCCAATGGTGCCTTACGTTCAAAACCGGCCATCTCCAACCGACCAATGCAATTTTTATATTCCCGCATATTGTGCATGTCACGGGCAGCGTTGCCATAAGTGAAGATTTATCTTTAAAATGAAGATTTTTTAGATTTCCAAAAATAATCATGAAAAATTCTCTGGCAGCGCTGGTCGAGACTTATTTTGTTTCAGTTTGCTTCACACTGCTTTTGTTTATGAACTGTTCTTTTGCAAACAAATACTTTAAAGTGTTTTTCTGATTTAAAATTGCTATTAAATTACATTTAATTGTGATTCTAATGTGAATACTAAGCACTAGGATGGATGACAGTATAGCAAGCACAATTCGGCCCGTTTCTTCGAAATTTGCTAGAAAGAAAACAAGAAATACCGCTGAATGGATATGTAATAAACTAAAAAGATTGAGGTTATATTATCCAAAATATGTTCAGCTTATAAGTTTTACCTTAGTTTACTCTTCTTGTAGATATACGAGTAAAAAACTTCCTGAATATCCCAAGTGCAACCATAATGTTAAAGCATATCAGTGCAGATCATTAAAAAAGCAAGACATTTTGAAATTTCATGAAAATTTCTATCGTTTTAAAGACAAAATTAAACAAGATAATTTTATTTTAAATCATACTAATGCAGAGAAACCTAAACGACATCGTCCTGATAATTCTAGCCGTCCAGAAAAGTCGTACACATTTAAATATTATGTTCGAAGAGTTACAGATGGTACAAAAGTACCAGTGTGCAGACCAGGAAAGCATCGGGTTCAAGGGGTTCTAAAGCGTTCTTTTGAATGCGGCGGTAGCCAAGCAAAAGAAACAAGAGGAGGAGATCGAAAAAGTTTTAAAAATATTTCAAAAAAAAAGTCTGTTATGAATTTTATCGAATCTTTCAAAGCCCAAGAACCACATTACTGTCGCTCAAAAACATCTGTCAGGTTATATTTACCATCTGATCTAAACATAAGGTCCATGTGGAAATTATATAACAAGAATGTTGAGTTAAATCTTCAAGTGAAGCAATCTTTTTTCCGCAATATCTTTAACACAAAATATAACATGGGATTTGGAACTCCCAGAGTAGACGTGTGTTCCAGATGTCAAGAACTTTGCGAAAAAATTAAAAGTGCGAAGGAACCAACTGAAAAACAAAATTTAATTACCCAAAAAAGGGTGCACAAGTTAAGGGCCAAGGCATTTTTTGAACTGCTGCAGAATAAAAGAGATGGATTGTGCACTATGTCCTTTGATTGTCAAAAGAATATGAATCTACCAAAGGTGCCAGACCAAAGAGCCTACTTCAGTCGTCAGTGGAACTTTTATAACTTTACTATTGTAGTTGGCAGCTCACATGATGCTTTAACTAAAAACAATGTTCATATTTATTATTGGAACGAAACAGAAAGACCCAAAAGTTCGAACGAAATTGCAAGTGCTGTTTTCCACAGATTATGCCAAACAGATTTAACCGAAATTGACACCATCCGTTTGTTTGCAGATGGCTGTGGCGGACAGAATAAAAATTCCACATTGATGGGGATGCTATCAAAATGGCTTGTATCGTCTGCTCCAGAACACGTTAAAACAGTTGAGGTTATCTTTCCCATTGTAGGTCATTCATTTATACCACCAGATAGGGTATTCGCCCAAATAGAGAAAAAATTAAAAAAGATGGAAATTATAATAAAACCCGAAGAATATGTAAATATGCTTAAAGATCATGGATCCGTTTGGAAAATAAATGATTTAGAAATAAATGATTGGAAAAGTGTCACACTAGAAGTAATGAAGCCTCCAGGACAGTGGCACTTTAAATTCAACCCTTCAAAAAGGTTTATTTTAAAGAAAACCACAAAACGTAATGTCACTATTCGGGGTGAGGAGGCTTACCGTAGCGATTTAGGAAGTGACAAGCTAGTAGTCAAGAAAGGAAAAACACTCAATAGTTTAGTTCCTGGAATTTTAACAACTGGAATGGCTCCAAATACCAAGAAGATCAAGGACGTTGCGGCGCTTTTGCAAGCGCACTATGGAGAAAACTGGCGAGAGTTGGAAAATTTGAAATTCTATGCTACTGTTGAACAATCTACAGGTGCATCTCCAATAGATGACTTGGTGTGTGAGCAAATTGAAGAAAGAGAAAATGTTGTCTAATTTACTAGACAAATGTATATTTAAATCTTCACAGAACGAATATTTTGTGTTTTGAATTTTTGTTTGTGTTCTTTTTTGTATTTTTTCTAATGTAACAATGTAATGAAAGATTTTTGTAATGAAAGATATTTTTTGTTAAGTTTTGAAATAAAATTTAAAAGTTCCTTGTATTATTAGTTAATATATGAAAGTATGTTTGGCTAATTGCCTTCACCATAATAGGCCAAGGGCATCGGCAGGTAATTTCAAAACCCGCCATATCCATATAGGTTAGCATCAAATCCGGCTAACTCCATAGCTTGGTTTCAAAACCCGCCATCTCCAATTTTTTTTATTAATTTTTAGGTTTAATATACGGAACCGATTGCTTTGTATTAGTAACATGTATTTATATTATCATCACAAACATAAATATAATAAACACAAATCGTTTTAGCCATCGGTTTCTTAAGAGCAGTTTTTTGCATTTTTCTCACAAACGACTTGAGTGGAGATGGCCGGTTTTGAAAATAGACGATTCAAATGATTGCTGACATTATGACCAAACCAGTAAATTATTCAAAATTATCTAAATTTATTGAACAGCATGGTTTAAGCAAAACATAGTTATTTTTTTTTACATAATACTATATAGATTACATGTACTGAATATAAAATTGAATTTATAAATTGTTTAAATGAAAATATGAATTGAATCTCTAGTGATAGATTGAATTTGAGAGATACAATTCATACTTTTGGCAACCCTCTTTTCGTGAACGTGTCGAGTCGTATTGCAAAAATCATGTATCTATATGTTGGTCGGCGAAAATCCTCAGGCTGAACCCTCCAAGAGGGTGCCGATTGGTAATGGATACTACAGTGGTCTGTTCAGACTGGTACTTTAACTTTAGTACCTCTCTCTGCGGATGGCATCCAGCTAAGGTCAGAAATCACAGCTATGCGTCATAGCTCCTCAATAGCCCTGGACATGATTCTTGGGCTCCCTGAAATAAATCCCACGAAATAAGTCCCACTTTTAAAAACGAAATAAGTCCCACCAAAAATTGCTGAAAAAAATGAAATAACTCCCACGAAATAAGTCCCACTTTTGAAAACGAAATAAGTCCCACCAAAATGAAATGATTTAAAAATGTACTTGAAATGAAATAACTCCCACTCAAAATGAAATAACTCCCCCTTGAATAATATATTTCTTAAATGAAATAAGTCCCACTTTCATAAACGAAATAAGTCCCACTTTTTCACTGTTTAATGCGATTTCAAATAAGAAGTACTTGGCTCTTCGAAAAAAAACACACGTCGAATAAAATGAATAATCAAAGCAGAGAAATAATAAAGAAAAATCGAATGCAAGCTCTCAGAAGGCTTCTTAATGGAATGGATATTACGAATTTTGATAGAGTTTCAGAATTTATTATTAACATGGAACACGAATTCCAAATTCCTACTAAAAATATAATAAAACACATACATACGTAATTCATCAACAATTTTTTTTAATATTGTTTTTCCAGTAGTTAAGTTCGGTACCTATTTGTACACAATTCTTTAAAGTTTTTTTAATATAGTAAGTATAAAGTAGTTTATAACAAAAAAAGGAGAGCTATGAGAGATAAGGACAAAAAATTATGGTTGTCCCTTTTACGAAATGTCCAATATATAACTTTTTGCAATAATGAAATCATAACATCTTTTTGTAAATATTCTGTAAAAGGGAATATTGTACCTTTTGCATCCATTGATGCTCAAAATATTTTATATGAAATAACTCCCACTTTACAAAACGAATTTATTCCCATTCAAAATGAAATAAGTCCCACTTAAAATAAAAACGCGTAACGAAATAAGTCCCACCAATTGACGAAATAAGTCCCACTTTTAAAAACGAAATAACTCCCACTTTCAAAATAGCAATTTTTGGTGGGACTTATTTCGTTTTTAAAAGTGGGACTTATTTCAGGGAGCCGATTCTTGCCTATTGTCTTCAAGTACGGGGCCGAAAAGCGCATTGATGGTGACTGGATTGGGATTTTTGTCGGACGATGTTTTGGATAAGTTTGCTTTGGGCTGGTAGGTGTGGTATTCTGCCACCTGAGTAGGTTCGGGTGAAACCCAACTGAAATGGCTGCTGGGCTAATGCCGTAGCTGCCCACGTCCCGTTAAAACCTTGACAGGCCTCAGGGTATCTTCCAGGCCCGTCGCCATTCAGTTGGTGGTGTAGGTGCGGTTGAAGATCTCCCGTTTTTGCGCTCGGTCTGGCTCTGAACGCATGCCTCATAAGGGCATGCGTCAACCCTCGCGTGGCCTCCCTGCTTGCATAGATAACCACGAGGCCATTAACGAAAGACTACACAATCGGGTCTGGATAGCGGGGACGTATACTAGCATGGACAAAAACAATAACAACAACAACTACAACAACAACAAGAAAGGGAAGGAGGGGGAGAAGAGTGGGAGGAATACGGACAAAGACAACGGGGAGAGTGAACTGGCCAGGAGCCCCAGCGTACCGCAGGCCGCAGACACGCCCACACGCGACGCAACGAAAGGGCGAAACGGACGGACCAGCTTCGGGGATTGGAAACATTCCCTCCAAGGGCTGCGGTGGGGCTGGCGCCGCAAGCAACAAAGGAGCGTCAAAATCAACCTCCGCGGCTGGACAAAACTCCGGTGCGCAAGTAGGTGCTCAGCTACAGTTGTGGAGCAACCTCGACGACGTGCCTAGCACAAGCAGTGGACTGTCTCGCAGCATTCCTGTAAAAACAGTGAAGCGGAGGCGGTCCGGTAGAAGCAAGCGAGCGACTCCACGGAGGAAAGCCATCTGCGATTAGTGCTTGGCTGCCAAGATTCTGGAACGCTACGGCGGTCAGGATGGTTCTCAGGTTTCTGAGAAGCATTCCCGTACGCTGGAGTGAGCCAGAAACGTCATGAGCAGCGCTGACCAGACGCCGGCACCTGGGGAGTCGGTCCCGCTTGGGAATGACGCTCTGCGAAATAGGCAGAGTAATGAAGTACAGAGTAGGAGGTCCGGGGTGGTGAAGGCGTGCAACGTACGTTTAGCGAAATCGCTAGGCGTGCCGGCTCCATCAGCCTGAGGGTAGTCGACAGGAACAGGGAGGACGGGGCCATTTCCAGGGAAGAGTGGAGCTGGGTGGCCAACGCCCTTTCTGGAGTTGACTGCCACTAGTAGGCATCCGGGGCCACCGCAATCCATTGAGCATATTGGATGGTACCATGGCTTTACGATTGTGGAGTGCGCTGATGAGCGATCAGCGAACTTCTTCAGGTGCCTTGCCTCGCTGGTTGGGGAGTTATGGAAGGGAGCTAGACTCGAGGCCGTGGAGAGGAGGGACCTCCCTCTTCGGCCAAGGGCTCGGGTGTGGCTACCTGCCGAACCGTCCCAGCCAGAGAGAATTTTGGAGCAGTTGCGTTACTGCAACCAGAACCTGCCGACCCACAACTGGAGGGCTCTCAGGGCGGAGGAACCCGAGGGGCCACGTCGGCAAGTGCTGATGCTGCTTAATGCAGAGTCCATGGATCTTATCTCCTATGGTATCGAGCGTGTGGTTCTACGGATCTAAATTGCCGGTGCCAGGGGAGATGACGCCTCGTCCCCAGAGGTGGTTCGGGAAGGTGAGGAGCGCGCGGAGGAGTTGGAGGCCGTAAACACGGTGCCCAGGCCTGCAAGGTTGGAACGCGCAAGCTCTGCGGGCATCCCGTCTGTGGCGCGATCTGTCTACAGTGTTGGGCTGCTTTTCGACTGTGTCTGGAGGAAGGAAACAAGGGATCGTGGCTGGTCTCGGCCTACATGGCCCACGACGATACTTATGGGCCTCCTCCAGAAATTCTATGCAGGATTACCGCTGGGGCAAGGCGAAGAGGCAAAGGGATCATAGTCGGAGCGGATGCGAATTCGCATCACTTATTGTGGGGAAGTACGGATACCAATGCGAGGACGTGTCGATTGATGTGTGCCTTATCCGGAGTTATATTGTCGCTACGCAGTAGTGTCGCCGTTTAGAATGTGGTATCACAACGGACCATACAAGTCTCCAAGTGAGCGGCCCTCTCAGTTGGGGCTACTACCACCTAACCTAACCTATGTTTAAAGAAAAAATGAGAAATCGAAAAAAATGCTAATTTTTGAGGCTAGAATGCTAGAAAACGGCTAAAAAAATTTAGTCTATGCAGCTTTTGTAAAGTCTGTAAAATCTAAACTAGTGATGATAGATCTCTAGAATTTAATATTATATTCCGTAATTTTTACCTTTCTAAAAAATAAAACCGATATAATTTTTGAAAAAAAAGCGAATTTTTTTATTTGGCCCAGTCTAATGGTTATAAACATAGTACATATATGTAGTACTTACTGGAACACGATTATCGCTATTATCGAAAATGATTTCTACGTATGCTGAAATCACTCGAGCTCCAGTGCCTTCATGCAAAAGTGCTTGCCTTTGCTCCGGACGAAGATGAGTAAATTCGTCACTAAGTACGAACTGAATTGCTGGAAAAAAGTAAAATTTTTTACAGTAGAAAATTTTCATGGACTATTTGACCGATCGAATAATTTATTTTTAAAATTATTCTATTTTTGTTATTAACGAACAAACTGAGCAACAACTCACAAACAAACAATACCAGCTACCGTGATTGCAATTTCGTTCTTGCTAAGGAACTAGACGTACGGCTTTTGTACATTTGTTTCCTTTAGCACACAACTGCTAAAGCACGCCCAAAATGTCGGGAGACCCCTTTTTGACCACGATATTAATAATCCGCAGGCGGAAATGAAGTTTTTTGATTCAGTGAAATGTTATTGGCAAAAAACAAAAATGGGTTCGATCCCAAATGAGGAGTGTTTTTTTTATGCAGAAACCTTGGCAATTGTATAGGTCCTACGTCAACCTGAAAAACACGTCGCGAAGTCGGTGGTGGACCGGTTTTTTTTTTTGGTATTTGTTTTCTTTAGGGGTCCACTGCTGATAGATTAGCTAAAATTATGGGTGGGCTCAAGAAACGTGTGTTGGCCCCAGTATAACTAATCCAGAAGTGTTTTTTATTGTTTGCTTCTGTGAAGAGAAATTTGCAATCAAAGTTTCAGGTTTAGGGTGTAGAGCAGGTCCGCCCCAGAGTTTTGATGCACATTTTTGTAAAATTCGTCTTTGATACTTATTTACCTTGAAATTCCGCCTTGTGATAAATTTGCAGTATAGATGTGATGGTATTTGTTTCCTTTAAGGGTCAACTGCTAAAATTATGGGAGATAGCTCAAAAGGCGGGATTCGGCCTCAGGATCACGAATCCGGAAACGCTTTTTTAATATTTTGCTTCTCTGAAGAGATATTTGCAATCAAAGTTTCAAGTTTTCATATGGTTGTTGTAATTTTATTAGGCTGCCCCTAAAAACGTGCAAAAAAGTCGCGCCGTGGCGGTAGCCACGTTTATGTCACACGTCCGGACTTGGGATGGCGTAGCCCAGGGTTATTTTTTATAAGCGCGACCGAAGGCCGCCAACTTAGAAAGGTGTTTCGCACATAAATACCATGGATTCCGCCCCAATTTTGGTATCGGACCCGGGTCATTTTTCGGTTTTTTGACCATAACTTTTCACTAAAACAAAAAATTAAAAAAGCGCTTCCGTATTCGTGATCCTGAGGACAAAACCCGTCTTTTGAGCTATCTCCCATAATTTTAGCTAATTTATTAGCAGTTGACTCCTAAAGGAAACAAATACCGATGTGATTCATATCGTAATAAAGCCTTAACTTTTTACATGAGCTAAAAGGTTCTTGTATGACAGCACACAGACCCAAAAATGCCTAATAAAATAGAACAAAAGTCATATGATATATCTGTAGATTTTCTTCAAGAAGTCTTTATAAATTTGAGCACATCCTCAGGTTTTTTATTCCAACTCTCTTTCTTGCTAACGCAATGCATTCGCAGAGTATGTGAAACGGCGTTTCATCGTCCAGTTCGCAAAACCGACAAATTGTTGTACCTGACAGGTTCAGTTTACTCAGGTGATAACGTAGACTACAATGTCCCGTATAATACCCAGTGAGGGTTCTTAGATCAACCCTTCTTAGTATTATGAGCCTGGTCGATGCTCTTTGCGATGGTTCTATAGAGTTTGGCCTGCCTCTGTCCTAGGCTGATAGGCAGGACATCGCCATGGATCTCTGCGCAGTGGAACCACCCAGGGTTTTACCCCGGCCAAGGACTGTTACTTTCAATGCTACCCCGACATAAACGGGTTTCAATTCAGAGACGGAAAATAATTATTATTCTTCATTTTTTCAACTAAAAAAATCAGAATGTTCTAAACATCGCAAAACACTTTTACAAATACCACCATACTTCTACATTGCAATCTGCAATGATTTATATTTTTTGAGTTTTATCCATATTAATCAAAGATAATCATTACATCTTGAGTGAAATTTTTTTGATCAAAATTAATTATTAAAATTGAGTTTTAATAGTTTAGATCATAACTAACAATTATTTCCCGATTTAAATGTTTTTGATCACGGATATTTATTATGAATTGATTGTAATCATTTTTACTCAAGCATAATTATTTCTTATTAATTTTTATCATTTTCCTCAACCATAATCATTATCTATAATTTTTATAAATTTTACTCAACCTTAATTATTATTTTCGATTTTTAAAATTTTCCATCACGCCATAATCATTATTTTAGAAATTTAACAAATTTTACTCAACCATAATTATTATTTTCGATTTTTTGAATTTGATTTTTATTTTTCGTTCAGGAAATAATAATTACAGCTTGATTTTTATTTTTTCGCTCAGGAAATAATAATTATGGCTTGATTTTTATTTTTTCGCTCAAAATAAAACTCAAAACGTCATATGTCCTGAACCATGAGTAGTTTCGGTCTGAAAATTTACACGAATGTACATACCTCTTTCTTTGAAGTATCTGATGCCATTCATAAGTAATTCAAAAATCGACTATAACTAGTGGAGAAGGGGTATGAAAGTAAGACGATAAATGAAAGCCATATGTTATATGGGGCATCGTCATTTATCCAGGTCCCTTAGTTTTAGTGAAATCAGCTTGTGACCTTGTGCATATGACAACATTTATCGCAGTATTTCGGAAGCTGAAAGAGTTATCAAAAAACGTAAAAAGACATTTGAAACATCTTCATCAGCTTAGTATAACTGCATTATTAACTCAAATAGGCAAAATTTCAACATTCGACATAAATTTATCCAATCGACGATATACATTTTTGTATACCTTTTTTCCACCATTTATAGTCAATTTTTGAATAACTCATGTATGCGATCAGATACTTCAGAGAAAGAGGTACATTCGTGTAAATTTTTAGACCGAAGCTCCTCATGGTTCAGGAGATATGACGTTTTGAGTTTTATTTTGAGCAAAAAAAATAATAATCAAGCCATAATTATTATTTCCTGAGCGAAAAAATAAAAATCAAGCTGTAATTATTATTGCCTGAACGAAAAATAAAAATCATAAGAAAATAATTACGCATGATTCAAAATTCAAAAAATCGGAATTAATAATTATGGTTGAGTAAAATTTGTAAAATTCGAAGATAATGATTATGGCGTGATGAAAAATTTTTAAAATCAAAAATAATAATTATGGCTGAGGAAAATGATAAAAATTAAGAAGTAATAATTACGAGAAAATCAACCAGCAAATCGAATTGCTATTTAAACGGTGAATCCGAATCGTTTCGGCTTGGAAAAAATTCGATGAGTACCTTCAAACAAATAAACTTAAAAAATCAGTACACAAACAAATTTTAATTGAAAATGCCCAATTTATTTTTTCGAAATACCCTTTTTAAATATATGTGATTGGGCAACGCTATGCTATCTGTTGAAATCAAAGGAAATGACAGTAAACTCTTCTTTAATCAAAAATGAAGCTGGATCGACAACGAATTTTTGACAGCGGCTTTACCTTCTTTTTTATACCATGACTCAAAGTACTCAATGAGCGAAGGAATGAAAATAATTTCTCTCTCATTATAGAACGTGTTTAATGAGGGAGAGAATGAAGATAAAGAGTGGTTTCTCTCTCTGGTTCGCTCTCAAAGAGCGAGAGAATCAAAATATTTCCATTGCTGCTAGTTTACATACATATACAAATTTCTCAAAATAAGCTTGGTACTCCAACAACAGTAGCCATATTGAATTATTATATTATTTTTTTGAAACATTTTTTTTGTTTGGTGGTACGCAAGCCAACTTTGATTGCGACATATTTTTTTCAAATTAAAAGTTTGACCATGGTTGCCCTATTTCACATTTTAATAATGGTGTTATGAAAATATAAAACTTTGTAGAATTTCATTTTAAACAAATCTATTACATCGGAATTTTTCCTTGAATAAATTTTTTTAATATGGAATTCTACAATTAAGTGAAGCTTTATTGGGCTTTTGAATCTCTATTTAGATATATACATACATATTAGAGTTTTATGGAAAAATATAATTTTGATTACGTTTTCCCAAAAAATTGTATAGTTAAATTACATTTTATTATAAATATATGTAATTGAATATTTAAGATTTTCAGGATTTTATGGCACAACAATATAACATTTTCAGTTTTTCATTTGTTTATTAATACTTTGGAATATATGGCGACCATAGTTATCTCATATTTATTATAGAATTCTACGAAAAAGATGTTTGATTTTTATTTTTTTAAAAAAGCAAAATTTCATATTATATAAAATTGACCCATTGCCGTGTATCTATTTCAATCTAATTTTTTTTTTTTCCTTGATGAATTTCAATACAGAAAGTTAAAACATTGATTGCTTCTTTCCTAAAAATTTTATTTTTAAACTAAACTTACTAAAGCGTGCGAGATATGAGAAAAACAAATTGTCACTTTTTTTTTAATCCTTTGGTACATAACAACACATATTGGGGCAACTCCCATCTATTTGGAGTGTAACATTTCAATATACATATACTAGCTGACCCGGCAGACGTTGTCCTGCCACAAATTTATTTCCCTGTCTGTTTCTCTAACCCGATCCCTATATCTATTTTAAACCATATCCCTATCTCCTTCATATAGGAGAAACCACGCCCCCTTTTTCCTTATCCCCAGTTTTTTTTGGAGGTGTCCGGGATTGATCTTATATAACTCCTCACAAAATTTCAGTGGTCTAACCTAAATACTTCTAGAGATATGGACTATGAAGTATTTTATTCGTATGGGAGGTGCCACGCCCCCTTTATCGTTAACTCGAGTTTTTTGGGAGGTATTAGGGATCGATCACATATAAACCCTCACCAAATTTCAGTGGTCTAACATAAATACTTGCAGAGATATGGGCTATGAAATGTTTCCTTCGTATGGGAGGTGCCACGCCCCCTTTTTCTTTATCTCCAGTTTTTTTGGAGATGATGGGATTAATCTTATTTAACTCCTCAAGAAATTTCACTGGTCTAACCTTAACACTTCCCGAGATATGGACTATGAAGTATTTCATTCGTATGGGAGGTGCCACGCCCCCTTTTTCGTTACCCTAGTTTTTTTGGAGGTGGTAGGGATCGACCTCATCTAACCTCTAACCACGTTTCAGTGGTCTAACATAAGTACTTTCAGAGATATGGACTATGAAGTATTTCATTCGTATGAGATGTGCCACGCCCCCTTTTTCGTTATCCCCAGTTTTTTTTGGAGGTGGTAGGGATCGATCTCATATAACCCCTTACCAAATGTCAGTGGTCTAACATGAATACTTCCAGAGATATCGACTATGAAATATTTCATTTGTATGGGAGGTGCCACGCCCCCGTTTTCGTTATCCCCAGCTTTTTTGGAGGTGGTAGGGGTCGATCTCATATAATCCCTTACCAAATTTCAGTGGTCTAACATGAATATGTGGCGATGCACTTTAATTGTTCACAACAAAAGTGCTGCTTAGCACTTTAATTGTTCACTACAAAAGTGCTGCTTAGCAACAAATATTTAAATTTTTAATTCAACAAGTTTTCATTGCTCAACTTGTTTTCAGTTGGTCATAATTTTTCATGGTTTGAAAATAAAAATCAATTTAATCATTACATTCTAAATATTATAATAGGAAATATTTTATTACTTTTTTTCCTATATTGGTGACCCCGATCGAAAATTTATAACGCGTCGGAAACAAAACGAGATCGAAAATTTATAACAATTCGGAAACAAAAACGCGATCGTAAGTTTACAACGCGTCGGAAACAAAAACCCGTGATTATAATAACATGCTTCGGGATGAAGATCAGCTCGTTGCCCTTCGCGGTGAAAATGAAGAGCTTCAACGGCAGATCGACGAATTACGCCAGCAAGCGCAACAACAACATAACCCCCAATTGGAGCATCAACAACAGCAGCCACCATCACCGCAACCACGACAACAGCAGCAGCAGCAGCTAAGGGATTTTGCCGCTAACTTCGCCGATCATCGTCCTGCAGTTCATCGTGTTGCAGTAAAACTACCGCCTTTTTGGTCCGACAAACCAAAATTATGGTTTTCTCAGGCCGATTCGCAGTTTACGTTGTCTGACATCACAAATGAGGTAACAAAATTCCATTATGTAGTTTCGCAACTGGATGCCCGTGTCGCATTTGAAATCGAGGATGTTATTGAAAATCCTCCTGCGCTGAATCCGTATACATTTTTGCGCACAAAATTGATTGCTCGTTTGTCTGCGTCTGAGGAACAACGAGTCCGCCAACTTATCAGTGAGGAAGAGCTCGGCGATCGCAAACCATCTCAGTTTCTTCGCCACTTACGCTCTCTCGCTGGCTCAACTATCGTACAGGATAGTCTTCTTCGTCAACTTTGGCTTAAACGTCTTCCGTCCAACGTCCAGGCTATCCTTGCAACACAATCTGAGTTGTCGCTCGACAACATTGCAGAGCTTGCTGACAAGATGGTCGAAGTCTCACCGTGCGCACCGACTTTTGCAGTAAACGCAGCGCTCAGTGATAAAGGTATTGAAAGCAATCTGTTAAGTACAATTGCTGATCTCAAAAGCAAGTGGCCGAATTGTCTGCTTCTCGTTCTTGCCCTAATCATTCTCATAGTTCCTCCAGCAGTTCTCGTCGTCGTAGTAAATCCAGAAATCGAAGCAACTCTAGCCAACAAATTTGTTGGTACCATAAAAAATTCCAGGACAAGGCAAACAAATGCATTGCTCCCTGTAATTATTTGGAAAACGGAAAAAGCAGTCTGTAAATGCGGCATCAGACTGCTTGTCAACCAGTAGCCGCCTAATTGTCACTGACAAAATATCTAAAAATCGCTTTCTCGTTGATACTGGTTCTGACTTATGTTGCTTTCCTCGACGTCTATTACGTGATCGTCGTCCTCGTGTCAACTACGACTTGTGTGCTGCAAATGGAAGCAAAATCAAAACATATGGTTTTATAACTTTGAATCTCAACTTAGGACTTCGTCGTGATTTTCCTTGGAGATTTATCGTTGCTGACGTCGATTTACCGATAATTGGATCTGATTTTCTTGCTCATTATCATCTTTTACCAGATTGTCGTACAAAACGCATCGTCGACGTTACCACTGGTCTGCAAGTACACGGATTGTCTCAGCCTTCCTCTCAAAGCAGCATTAAAGCAGTTCAGGATTCGTCGACTTTCGGTGCTCTCATTTCTCAATTTCCAGAAATTACTCGTCCGCCAGGTTTACCTCGAAATATCAAACACGAGACCGTTCATCATATTCGTACAACTCCTGGACCACCGGTGACAAGCAAAGTGCGGCGTTTAAACCCTGAGAAATTAAAAATAGCTAAGCAAGAATTCGACGCTATGTTACAAGCTGGTACAACTCGTCCTTCAGAAAGTTCTTGGTCATCGCCTTTACACTTGGCTCCGAAAAGGCGCCCTTGTGGAGATTTTCGTGCATTGAATGCTCGAACTATCCCAGATCGCTATCCTGTCCGTCATATTCACGACGTCACACACTTTATCGATGGTTGTATGGTATTTTCGAAAATTGACCTTGTTAAAGCTTATCAACAAATTCCTGTAGCCGAAGAAGACATTTCCAAAACTGCTATTATTACTCCATTTGGCCTTTTTGAATTTCCATTCATGACGTTTGGACTTCGAAATGCTGGCCAGACCTTTCAAAGGTTCATGGATAAAGTTTTGCGAAGTTTGGATTTTTGTTTCGTTTACATGGATGACATTCTCGTTTTCTCTCGTTACAAAGAAGAGCACGAACGCCATCTCAAAATCATTTTTGCACGTCTATCAAAATATTGATTGGTGATCAACGTCAAAAAGTGCACTTTTGGAGTTCCCGAAGTTCCTTTTATTGGTTATATCATCTCTGCTGCTGGAATACAGGCTCCTGAAGAGCGTGTCCGGGTAATAAAGGACTTTCCATTACCAAAAACAGCACAAGGTCTTCGACGTTTTCTAGGTATGTTAAATTACGAAGCTCCATTGAATGATGCAATCAGCAATCCACTCCTGAAAGGATCTCAACCAATCAACTGGACGTCTGAACTGGAAGAAGCTTTCATAACCTGCAAAAACTGCATCTCTACTGCTTCACTTCTGGTTCATCCTCGTATTGGTGCGCCTCTTGGTTTGTTTACCGATGCTTCGAATCATTCAGTTGGAGCATGTTTACAACAGCTTGTCGATGGCGTGTGGCAACCTCTTGCATTCTTCTCGAAGAAGATGTCCTCAAAAGAATGTTCTTGGCCTGCTTTCTATCGTGAACTTCTTGCGATCTATGCTGCAATCCAGCACTTTCGTCATTTTTTGGAAGTACATTCATTCACGATTTACACCGATCATAAGCCATTGATCTACGCTTGTCAACAAAAACGTGAAAAACTTCCACCAGTTCAACTCAGATAACTTTCATTTATTTCAGAATTTTCAACAGATATCCAACGCATCCCGCTGCAAATGGTTTAGTTTACCTCTTGTACTACTTGGAATTCGCTCAGCTTTTAAAGAAGATATCAAGGCTACTTCCTCTGAATTGGTTTATGGTGAAACGATTCGTTTGCCATTTGAATTTCTGTCTTCAAGTCTTGGACTCAAAATTTCCGATGATACAAGCAGCTTTCTTTCAAGTTTACGTGAATTTATGTGGCGCTTACGCCCAGTTCCAGCATCAAGACACTGTCAACCTGGAGTTTTTGTTTTCAAGCAACTACCACAATGCAGTCATGCCTTTCTCAAAGTTGGACCATTTCTTAAAGCTCTCCAGCCTCCATACACCGGTCCGTATGAAATAATTGATCGCGATGAAAAAACAGTCACACTCAAAATTCGCAATGAACCAACTAAAGTCTCTATTGATCGCGTAAAACCAGCTTTTGTTTTTCAAGATGACATTGTTTCAACATCTGTTCCTAATGCTACCTATTGCACAATTCCTGTTTCAACATCTGTGCCTGTTCCTGTTCCTAAAACTGCACCAGTTCCAGAATATGCAACCCGATCAGGCAGAAAAGTTCGATTTCGAGAAGTTTTGTTTTGTAGCCAAATTTTCTACCAAGGGGGTAGTGTGGCGATGCACTTTAATTGTTCACAACAAAAGTGCTGCTTGGCAACAAATATTTAAATTTTTAATTCAACAAGTTTTCATTGCTCAACTTGTTTTCAGTTTGTCATAATTTTTCATGGTGTGAAAATAAAAATCAATTTAATTATTACATTCTAAATATTAATAGGAAATATTTTATTACTTTTTTTCCTATAAAGACTTCCAGAGATATCGACTATGAAGTATTTCATTCGTATGGGAGGTGCCACGCCCCCCCAATATTTTGTTCTGATTTTATAACATGACCTGCGCGTGGTAATAACAAACAAACCCCTAAAGGAAGTATATGATTTGGTTCAGCCGTTTTCGAGTTTTAGCGTAACGACTGAACACCATTTCATTTATATATATATAGATTAACAACCAAAATAATTAAAGATTGTATGGGAGGTACCACGCCCCCTTTTTCGATAACCCCAAGTTTTATGGGTGAGAATGGTGTTGTTATCCTATAGCTCTATACCAATTTTCATGTTCCTACCTTAAACACTTTTGAAGATATTCACCTTGAAAAATTCAGTTTGTATGGGAGGTGCCACGCCCCCCTTTTCCGATTACCCCTTCTTTTATGTGTAAGAAGGCTATTGATACCATATAGGTCTATACCAATTTTCAGGTCCCTACCTTGAACCCTTTCACAGATATTCTGCTTAAAAAATTTAGTTTGTATGGGAGGTACCACGCCCCCTTATTGGATAACCCCAAGTTTTATGGGTCAAAATGGTGTTGGTATCCTATAGCTCTATACCAATTTTCATGTTCCTACCTTAAACACTTTTGAAGATATTCAACTTGAAAAATTCAGTTTGTATGGGAGGTTCAACGCCGAATCTACTGTTTGAACTCAATGAGCGAGAGATTTGGAGTGTTTACGCATGTATGTATATGTGTATGCAAATAGATATGAGTATGAAATTGGTTTGGCGTTTATTTTGAAGGGGTGGAAATTTGGAAATATGAGTTCGTGTAATATTAAAGAATATTAATGAGCGAGAGAACGAAAATAGTTACACATTCATTTTAGAGAAGTATGGGTTGTATTTTAAAAAAATGTATTATACATGGCGTGGTTTTAAAACTTTTTAGTGGGGGTAAATTACAAAATTCTGGTTAGGTCAAAAAAAGTTTGAGGGTTTTCTAGCTTTTTTTCTTTAACCATAACTTAGCAATATTTAAAAGACACTTATATGGTTTTTCTTTTGATTTAAAGAAAAAAAAAATGTATATTGATTTCTAAAAAAATTCTATTCTATTTGGACTTGTTTGGGGCTCGGGTTGCAAATCTGCCCTTTTAAAAGTTAATACATATATACATATGAAAAGAAATTATTTGTTGTCTTCAGTAAAATTTAAGATTTCCGCTTATCACTTGGTTTAGTTCAAAATTTAAGTATCCATAAAATATGTTTTCGATTTTTATACTTTAAATAAGTAATTTATCAGCAACTCTATCTCAATCGATAGAAATCGTGAAATTTATCGAAATAATCTACAGAAATTGAATAAACAGACCACTATGTTTGAAAAAAATTCGCTAATTGCAGCTTACATCTTCAAAAATTAGAGCAGTCAGACTTATATTAATGGTAATTTTTTGAAATATTTACCAAAAAAAAAAAAAAAGAAATTGTATAAGCGGTTATAGCATTTCTATAAGGGGTGGTATGTATGATCTAAAATTATTATTTCACATGGCTTTCCGTAAACTAAAAATATTCGCACCAAATTTTTTTTCTCGAAAATAGAGATCACAAACATAAAAATATTGTTTATAAAAATTTTAACCGCTCGACCACTACCCCCTGACGCTTCCCACTGGGCTATCGCTTTATTTACAAATTGATACAAACAGATAACCAATTCAAGTTGCATGAGAAATTTTCATTCGCTTATTACAGATAAATGAAGCAGTATTGGTTATATATTAGATAATTGTGCACTGCTTTAGAGGTATGTCAACAAATCCATATGCATTCCATAAATATTTATGCATATTTAGTATGGGTTTAAGCTTGGCAATTATTTATATGTAAAATTTGTTAGCCTATTAATATAATAGATAATGGACCGAAGTACTCAATGAGCGAGGGAGTGAAAATAATTTCTCTAATAGTAGGAGGAGCTTATTGAGTGAAAGAATGAAATTCATGAATGAAATTCATGAAAAAAATATACCACTATGTTTGAAAAAAATTCGCAAATTGCAGCTTACATCTTCAAAAATTAGAGCAGTCACACTTATATTATGGGAATTTTTTGAAATATTTACCAAAAAAAAAAAAAAAGAAATTGTATAAGCGGTTATAGCATTTCTATAATGGGTGGTATGTATGTATATTTATGATCTAAAATTATTATTTCACTTGGCTTTCCGTAAACTAAAAATATTCGCACCAAATTTTTTTTTCTCGAAAATAGAGATCACAAACATAAAAATATTGTTTATAAAAATTTTAAAAAGTCAAGATTAGAAATATAAAAATATATAAAAAATATAAACAATTTTCAATGACAAACAAGTAAGGAAAGCTGTCTTCGGCTGTGCCGAAGGCTATATACCTTTCATGAATAAGCGTCACGATTTTCACTGTTCGATCCCCAGTACAGCCTGTTTCAATTTAACTGTATTTACTATACACATTACACATCTTTGTTATAATTTAAAAAAAACTTACAAAATAATAGGATCCGAGTTATCGGAACAATCGATTGTATGGAGGCTATATATTATACGTGTTCAATTGTACTGACTTACACTATACACATTACATATGTAGAAAGTACTAAAGGTGAAATATTTTACGTTCCTAACTTTTTAAATGCGGAAGTATTGGCCAAAAAACCTTATATCGGAACAACCGGTTGTATGGGGCAAATATATGTTATATTTACCCGATCTTCTTGATTTTCCTCTACACACTACATAAATTGAAAGTACTCAAGTTGCAAAATTTTATGTTCCTAACTTTTTAATTGCAGAAGTTTTGGCTAAAAAACCTTATATCTGAACAATCGGTTGTATGGGGGCTATATGTTACATTTGCCCGATCTTGTTGATTTTCACTATATACACTACATAAATAGAAAGTACTCGAGTTGCAAAATTTTACTTTCCTAACTTTTTAATTGCAGAAGTTTTGGCCAAAAAACCTTATATCTGAACAATCGGTTGTATGGGGGCTATATGTTACATTTGCCCGATCTGGTTGATTTTCACTATATACACTACATAAATAGAAAGTACTCGAGTTGCAAAATTTTACGTTTCTAACTTTTTAATTGCAGAAGTTTTGGCCAAAAAACCTTATATCTGAACAATCGGTTGTATGGGGGCTATATGTTATACTGGTCCGATCTTGTCAGTTCCGACAAATGATTCCTATATTACAAAATGGTGGCCACATACAAAATTTCAGCCAGATATCTCAAAAATTGAGGGACTAGTTTGCGTTCAAACAGACAGACGGACAGACGGACATGGCTAAATCAACTCATCTCGTCATCCTGATCATTTCGGTATACTTATTGATGGGTCTATCTCTTCTTCTTCTCATATTTACAAACATCGGACCAAAGTTATAATACCATTTCATGTTCATGAAAGGTATAAAAAGAAAAAAATGTTGGCCGATAGCTGTAACTGTACTTGAACCATCAACCGCTCGACCACTACCCCCTAACGCTTCCCACTGGCCTATCGCTTTATTTACAAATTGATTTTCAGATAACCAATTCAAGTTGCATGAGAAATTTTCATTCGCTTATTACAGATAAATGAAGCAGTATTGGTTATATATTAGATAATTGTGAACTGCTTTAGAGGTATGCCAACAAATCCATATCATCATCATTTATTGGCGCTTAACCGCCTAAGCGATTTTGGCCGTCGCCTATCAAAGCACGCCAGTCATTCCTTTTTAGCGATAACTGACGCCAATTGGAAACCCCAAGGGAGTTCAAGTCATCCTCCACCTGTTGTTTCCATCTCAGTCGAGGCCTCCCCCTTCCTCTGCTGCCGAATTCGGGTGACGATTGGAAAACCTTCTGGGCTGGAGCTTCTTTGTCCATTCGCATGACGTGACCCAGCCAGCGGAGCCTTTGGGCTTTAATTCGCTGGACTATGGTCAGATCTGCGTAAAGCTCGTACAGCTCATCGTTAAATCTCCTTCGATACTCGCCGTCGGCATCACGGGAAGGACCATAAATCTTCCGGAGAACTTTTCTCTCAAATACTCCAAGGGCCATCTCATCTTCTCTTGACATTGTCCATGAATCTGAGCCATACATCAGGACAGGTATGATGAGAGACTTATAGAGCGCGATCTTTGTTCTTCGAGAGAGGACTTTACTTCTCAATTGCCTACTCAGTCCAAAGTAGCACTTGTTCGCAAGAGTGATTCTCCGTTGGATTTCTAGACTGATATTATTTTCGGTGTTAATGCTGGTTCCCAAATAGACGAAGTCCCTCACAGTTTCAAATTTGTAACTATCAACAGTGACGTGGCTGCCAAGGCGCAGGTGCGCCGATTCTTTCTTTGATGACAGCAAATACTTCGTCTTGTCCTCGTTGACCGCAAGACCCACTTTTTTCGCTTCTTTATCCAGTCCAGAGAAGGCAGCGCTTACGGCGCGGTTGTTAAGGCCAATGATATCAATATCATCGGCATACGCCAGCAATTGCACGCTCTTGTAAAAGATTGTACCATTGCGGTTTAGCTCTGCTGCTCGAATTATCTTCTCCAGCATCAGGTTGAAGAAATCGCACGAAAGGGAGTCGCCCTGTCTGAAGCGTCGTTTGGTTTCAAATGGCTCAGAGAGGTCCTTCCCGACTCTGACGGAGCTGTTAGTATTGCTCAACGTCATTTGGCAAAGCCGTATAAGCTTTGCAGGGAAGTTAAATTCAGACATGGCGGCATACAGGCAACTCCTTTTTGCGCTGTCAAAAGCGGCTTTGAAATCGACAAAGAGATGGTGTGTGTCGATTCTTTTATCATGGGTCTTCTCCAGGATTTGGCGTATCGTGAAAATCTGGTCGATGGTAGACTTACCAGGTCTAAAGCCACACTGATAAGGTCCAATCAGCTTGTCTACGATGGGCTTCAGTCTTTCACACAATACGCTAGAAAGAACCTTATATGCGATATTAAGAAGGCTGATTCCGCGGTAGTTGGAGCGGTTAGCGGGATCGCCTTTCTTGTGGATTGGGCAGAGCACACTTAAATTCCAATCTGGAGGCATGCACTCGTCTGACCATATTCTGCATAAGAGCTGATGCATGCTTTTTACCAGCTCTTCGCCTCCGTGTTTGAACAGCTCGGCGGGTAGTCCGTCTTTTCCAGGCGCTTTGTTGTTTTTGAGCCGGGATATAGCTATCCTCACTTCATCATAGTCAGGTGGTGGGACGACTTTTCCATCGTCAGGGATTGGGGTATCGGGTTCGACGTCTCCCTCGCAACTTAGCAGTGAGGAGAAGTGCTCCCTCCATAATTTAAGTACACTCTGTACGTCGGTTACCAGGTCGCCATTATTGTCCTTACAGGAACTTGCCCCGGTCTTAAAACCTTCCGTCATCCGCCGGATCTTTTCATAGAATTTTCGGGCATCATTCCTGTCAGCCAGCATCTCAAGCTCCTCACACTCACGCCTTTCGGCCTCACGTTTCTTTTTTCTGAAAAGGCGTCTCTCTTCCTTCTTTGCCTCACGATAGCGTTGCCATACACTGCGGGTTGCGCCCGTTCGCAACGTCTCCCTGTAGGCAGCGTCCTTTTTGTCCGAGGCAGTGCTGCATTCCTCATCGTACCAGTTGTTTTTGCGGGCTCGCTGGAACCCTATAGTGGCCTCAGCGGCGGTACGTAATGAGTGAGAGATATGCTTCCATTGCTCGGTTGCATCGTTAGGTCGAGGATTGCTCTCCGATAGCAGGTGTGAGAGTCGAGTGGAGAAATTATCAGCTGTCTGTGTCGTGCGCAGCTTCTCGACGTCAAACTTTCCTTCCGTTACTGTGCGCACTTTCTTTGCTACACAGAGGCGTGTGCGTATCTTGGCTGCAACAAGATAATGGTCCGAGTCGATATTGGGACCACGAAGGGTACGCACGTCCAGAACGGTGGAGCTATGTCTGCCGTCGATCATGACATGATCAATCTGGTTTCTTGTTCTTTGATCAGGAGACAGCCATGTGGCTTGGTGTATTCGTTTATGCTGGAACCTGGTACTACTGATGACCATATTGCGAGCAGCGGCGAAATCAATCAACCTAGTGCCGTTGGGGGATGTTATATCATGGAGACTAAATTTTCCAACTGTTGGACCAAAGACTCCTTCCTTGCCCACCTTCGCATTAAAGTCGCCGAGCACGATTTTGATATCATGTTGGGGGCAGCGATCATAAGTCTGTTCAAGTTTATCGTAGAAGGAGTCCTTCTCTGCGTCGTCCGTCTCCTCAGTCGGCGCATAGGCGCAGATAAATGTTATGTTGAAAAATTTCGCTTTGATGCGGATCGCAGCGAGACGCTCGTCCACGGGGGTGAACGCTAGTACTTTATGCATTTCATAAATATTTATACATATTTAGTATGGGTTTAAGCTTGGCAATTATTTATATGTAAAATTTGTTAGCCTATTAATATAATAGATAATGGACTCAAAGTACTCAATGAGCGAGGGAATGAAAATTATTTCTCTCTCATAATAGGACGTGTTTAATGAGGGAGAGAATGAAGATAAAGAGTGGTTTCCTTTGAAGTTCAGCCAACTTCGAAATATGAGTTTGACGCTATTACTCTAACTCTCAAAGAGCGAGAGAATCAAAATATTTCCATTGCTGGTATTTTACACACATATACAAATTTCTCAAAATAAGCTTGGTACTCCAACAACAGTAGCCATATTGAATTATTATTTTATTTTTTCGAAACATTTTTTTTTTTGTTTGGTGGTAGGACAGCCAACTTTGATTGCGACATATTTTTTTCAAATTAAAAGTTTGACCATGGTTTCCCTATTTCACATTTTAATAATGGTGTTATGAAAACATAAAGCTTTGTAGAATTTCATTTTAAACAAATCTATTACATCGGAATTTTTCCCAGCAGTTCTTGCGGTTTCAAGATACCCAATTCAGCCTACAACTTCTCATGCCCTTGTTGTCCTGTCCATAATCAATTCCTTGAATACATTTTTTTAATATGGAATTCTACAATTAAGTGAAGCTTTATTGGGCTTTTGAATCTCTATATAGATATATACATACCTATTAGAGTTTTATGGAAAAAATATAATTTTTATTACCTTTTCCCAAAAAATTGTATAGTTAAATTACATTTTACATTTTACTATAAATATATGTAATTGAAAATTTAAGTTTTTCGGGATTTTATGGCACAATAATATAACATTTTTAGTTTTTCATTTGTTTTTTTTTTATTAAAACTTTGGAATATATTTATTTTTTTAAAAAAGCAAAATTTCATATTATATAAAATCGACGGCAATGGGTGTATCTATTTCAATTTCATTTTTTTTTTTTTTTGATGAATTTTAATACAGAAAGTTAAAACATTGATTGCTTCTTTCCTAAACATTTTAGTTTTAAACTATTTTCGTTTATAATAAAGCGTGCGAGATATGAGAAAAACAAATTGTCACTTTTTTTTAATACTTTGGTACATAACAACACATATTTGGGCAACTCTCATGCGGAAACAAATTGGCTATTCGCGCCGACGCCATCTATTGGGAGTGTAACATTTCAATATACATATGATTTCAACGCCGAACCTACTGTTTGAACTCAATGAGCGAGAGAATTGGAGTGTTTACGCATATATATATACGAGTATATGTGTATATAAATAGATATGAGTATGAAATTGGCTTGACGTTTAAGGGGTGGAAATTTGGAAATATGAGTTCGTGTAATATTAAAGAGTATTAATGAGCGAGAGAACGAAAATAGTTCAATTTACAGAAGTATGGGTGTATTTTAAAAAATGTATTATACATGGCGTGTTTTTAAAACTTTTTAGTGGGGGTAAATTACAAATTCTGGTTAGGTCAAAAAAAGTATGATGGTTTTCTAGCTTTTTTCTTTAACCATAACTTAACAATATTTTAAAGACTCTTTATATGAATTTTTCTTTTGATTTAAAGAAAAAATGTATATTGATTAAAAAAAAAAATCTATTCAATTTGGTCTAGACTTGTTTGGGGCTCGGGTTGCAAATCTGCCCTTTTAAAAGTTAATACATATGAAAAGAAAATGTTTGTTGTCTTCAGTAAAATTTAAGATTTCCGCTTATCACTTGGTTTAGTTCTAAATTTAAGTATCCATAAAATATGTTGCCGATTTTTATACTTTAAATAAGGAATCTATCAGCAACTCTATCTCAATCGATAGAAATCGTGAAATTTATCGAAATAATCTACCGAAATTGAATAAACAGACCACTATGTTTGAAAAAAAGTCGCAAATTGCAGCTTACATCTTCAAAAATTAGAGCAGTCAGACTTATATTAATGGTTGAAAAGTTTCCCAAAAAAAAAGAAATTGTATAAGCGGTTATAGCATTTCTATAATGGGTGGTATGTATGTAAATTTATGATCTAAAATTATTATTTCACATGGCTTTCCGTCAACTAAAAATATTCGCACCAAATTTTTTTTTCTCGAAAATAGAGATCACAAACATAAAAATATTGTTTACAAAAATTTTAAAAAGTCAAGATTAGAAATATAAAAAAATATATAAAAGAACTCTTTGTACTTAAGGCTTGGTATTGCCTTCACCTGAAAATTTCGCTACCCGGCTATAAACTATTTGGGGTACACTCTCAATATTTGGAATAAAAAAGTGTTTTTCATGGTGTAATCATCTCTTTGCAGTAAAAAAAATGTTGCCAACGTCTGTGAAACATTGAAATTGCAATCTCAAATAATTGCAACCAAAGTGCATCAATTGAAAGTCATTTTTATACCCAGCGTACTAGTACTAGTACAAGGGTATATTAATTTTGTTCACATAACGGTTGTATGTAACGGCACAAAATAAGCGAGATAGATATAGAGTTCCATATATGAAAGTTCTTAGGATTAAAAGAGGAGTTCATTAAGGCATGTCCGTATGAGATATTTGCATGAAATTTTGTACACGGGTTACTTTCTGGCCAAGGTAGGTTGCTATTGAAAATGGGCGAAATGGGATGATAACCACGCCCCCTTTTTCGATATCGAAAATTTCGAAAATCACACAAATAGGTGAATCCCCCTGGCCATTCTCTTATGATTTTTTCATAAATTTTTTAATAGTGGGCGTGGCACCGCCCACTTTTAAGGGAGGCATTTTTGAAAATTCGACTGGTCGTAACTCTTAAACTGATTACGACAGAACGATGGAATTTTGCACAAATGATACTAGCATTGTTGGGAGTATACTTGACGAAATTGGATAAAATCGCCCTCCAACCACGCCCACCTTCTATATCGAAAATTTCGAAAATCACACAAATTGACATATCTCGGCAGCTGAAATGGCTAAAATGATATAATTTTATAAGTGAATCCCCCTAGTTATTCTCTTATGATTTTTCATAAATTTTTTTATAGTGGGCGTGGCACCGCCCACTTTTAAGGGGGCGTTTTTAAAAATTCGACTGGTCGTAACTTTTAAACTGATTACGATAGAACGATTGAATTTTGCACAAATCATACTAGTATTGTTGGGAGTATACTTGACGAAATTGGATAAAATCGCCCTCCAACCACGCCCACTTACGATATCGAAAATTTCGAAAATCACACAAATTGGCATATCTCGGCAGCTGAAATGGCTAAAATGATATAATTTTATAGGTCAATCCCCTGGTGATTCTCTTAAGATTTTTTCATAAATTTTTTATAAAGGGCGTGGCACCGCCCACTTTTAAGGGAGACATTTTTGAAAATTTGAATGGTCGTAACTTTTAAACTGAATAGGATAGAACGATGGAATTTGGCACAAATCATACTAGTATTGTTGGGAGTATACCCGATGAAACTGGAAAATATCGCTCTCCAACCACTCCCACTTTCGATATCGAAAATCACATAAATTGAAATAATTCGGTAGCGGAAATTAAGTAAATCATCCTAGGGCCTAATGATTGTTATCCCGTTCTAAAAATTACCGCTGGGTATTAAATGTTCGGTTCACCCGAACTTAGACTTCCTTACTTGTTTTAAGTATATTTTTCTGTTTTGTGAATAGTATTTCTTGATGGTGAGAGACATTTCCTTGTTAATTTAAAACCTACCATAACCAAATTTGGTATGTTTTTGCCATTTTAACGTACTCAATTTTTGATTTCGCTGAACTAAATTATTTTTAAAATATTTTGAAAGATTTTAAATTTTACATAAAGTTTTGAAATTATTGAGCAAACTAACTTTACAGAGCTACTCATTACATTTGTTAAAAAAGGTTGCCGGCACAAAAAAGCAGAACAAAAACAGAACATTTGCTTAAAAACAGAACATTTCTGTTAATTTCCTCAGAAAAAAAAAATACGCAGAACAAGTTCCTTAAAACAGAACTGTTCTGCCAAAAACAGAACGGATGGTCACCATATATAAAACTAACTTCACTTTTTAGTTTGAAAAATACATTTTCTGCTTAGAAAATATACTTTTCCAATATTTTATTCCTCTAAAAATTGCATACGTGAAAAAAATAAAAAATAAAATAGATAAAGCTTAGCACATCAAATTATCAAAGTAGCAAATGTGTTTTCATACAAAAAAGTGGAGTTACTCATGTAAAACGGTACTTTAGTAAAAGGACGTATGGTATTTCCCTGCAAAAATTCTATTAGTTCGGGATCAATCGCAGAGGAACAGTAGACTACTACTTTTTTAGTCTCTTTTAGATGGAATAAATTGGTCGCATTTGTTCAAGCATGTCCTATGAAGAGACTAATTATACCCTTTTTATACCAGAATGGGTATAAATGTATACTACTTGCAGGACACCTGACTGCAATTCTCGGCGAAGGCAAAAATTTAAAAATTGTTTTATTTTTTATTTATTATTTTGTTTTAAAGCAAGGAAAACTAAAAAAATCAGAGTTCTGACAATCGAGGTGTCTACCATGACGTGAGCAACTACTTATACTTGTCAGCGTCTAATTACAGCTTTACAGCTTTGCTCTAAATAAAACAATTGGGGATATTTGTTAGGCCAATCTTCAACTGTATGACAAATATATTTTCTGCTTAGAAAATATACTTTTCCAATATTTAACCCCCGAAAAATTTCATAAGTGAATTAAACCTTAAAAAAATCGAGAAAAGCTTAGAACATTAAATAATCAAAGTAAAAATGCGTTGTTCGTAAAAAAGTAGAAGCTTTGACAGGGTAGCTGGTTGAAAATCAGCTGACGAAAATTTTGTTTAATAGATAAATTTAGTAAAATAAATTGGATTTTGCAATAAAAATTAAATATGGGTGATAAGCGAAACCTAATTATTCATGCACATCGCGTAGCAAACGGGGCAGTGTTCTTTGTTCGTTTTATCGATAGCAGGTTCATGTAGAACGGGTACACTTCTATCACACTTTTACAGTGTTCTGTGCAAGGGTGTTCTTTAATTTAAGTCCGTACGTTATTTAAATTTCGATCTTAGCATTGTGGATTTTTGCTTATAAAATCATATCGTTAAAAAAATAAACTTTACCAATAGGCAAAAAGTTAAATATATAAAGCCAGAAGTGAAGCTGGATTTCTTAGCTTACAAATGGTGTTTAGATGCCGAGGATGTTATGTTATTTATGATTTGGTAAATTTCGTTGTTTTTTTGGCACAAAAAAAAGCAAGTGGCAGCTGCTGGATCATTGCATAAATATGTATATGTGTAAGGGAATGAGCGAGTGGGTGTGACTTTGGGAGTTTTATAAGAGTGCTGAATAGTGCTGTATAGTGAGGGTATAACAGAAAGTGGAGATAACAAAATAGCTGGATAGTTTGTAGGCCACTTTTTTGTTTAATAATAAATAAACGCAGCAAAATTTTCAAATTTTTTTTTGGCAAGACACCAGAATTAGTCCATACTAAAATTCAAATATAACTTTTATCTATAAATACTATATGAAGTTGGGTAGTGAAAGCTTGTATGGGGAGAGTGTTAGCGTATTAATATATAGATACTGCAATTTTTCCTAAGGTGATGAAAACATGCACTAACTGAAACTATTATTTTTCGGCTTGTAGGAATGCTACAGATTTTTTTAACAACATTTGTTAGCTAATTACGCCTGCTTCACCTTCCCTTGCATGAATTTTAATATTTTTCTTTTAAACCAATTTTTTTTTAAGCTATTTTTTGATAATTACACTGAGAGAAATGCCTTGAATGTTGTGACAATATCACTATTGATAGCGACGAGTTTGATGCAATATTCATTCAGAATGAGCGAGTCATCAAATATTATTTGCTCCCAATAAAAAGTAACATGACATGCCAACCATTTCGATATGATGTACTATTTCTTATATTTATGGATAGAATACTAATATATTTGAACGGGATGTCAATATCTATGGTCGTGATATGAATTTCTATTATCGGTAGGTGCATATCCATATTTACTGCATCGTAATAATGGTAGAGACAGCGTATTAATATATATGGGCGAAATGTAAATTTTTCTGGGACGCATAATCATAATAGTTCAACAATTTTTACTATGGATTTTCTAACAATATTACAACTTGTTGGAGCGGTTTTTTTTTAAATTCAAAATTTTTTGAATTTCTTATGATTGAGCATTTTTCTAAAAATTGTATAATATGCCGTAGCCGAATGGTAGAATACTGGGCTAGCGTGCCAGAGGAGCATGGTTCGAGTCCCACTGAAACCAGATGTCAAATTATATTAAATTTTGTTTTTTAAACTATTTAGAATTTATCAATAGTTTATATGGATACCATTTCAATAGTGATTTATCAAAAAAGCATTGATGAAACATCCATATTCATTGATGGGACAGGATTATCAATTTTTATTTAATGTGGTATCAATAATTATGGATCTTCCATCCATAGATTTCCCTCCGTGTACAATTCTGGCGTTACGATCAAAATTTTTAATTCTATATAACTAACATATCTTTTTAGTTTTCGATATCGAAAGTGGGCGTGGTTGGAGGGCGATTTTATCCAATTTCATCAGGTATACTCCCAACGATACTAGTATGCTTTGTACTAAATTTCATCTTTCGATCGTAATCAGTTTAAAAATTACGACCAGTCGAATTTTCAAAAATGGCCTCCGTAAAATTGGGCGGTGCCACGCCCACTATAAAAATTTAAGGAAAAATCATAAGAGAATGACCAGGGGGATTCACCTATAAATTTATATCATTTTAGCCATTTCAGCTACCGAGATATGTCAACTTACGTGATTTTCGAAATTTTCGATATCGAAAAAGGGGCGTGGTTATAATCCGATTTCGCCCATTTTCAATACCAACCTACCTTGGCGAGAAAGTAACCTGTATACAAAATTTCATGCAAATGTCTCAGTTTTTCATCAAGTTATCGTGTACACAGACGGACGGACATGCCCGAATGAACTCCTCTTTTCAACCTAAGAACATTCATATATGGAACTCTATATCGATTATTTTGTGCCGATACATAGAACCGTTATGTGGACTAAATTATAATACCCTTGTACTAGTACTAGTACGCTGGGTATAAAAACTATTTAAAAATCGAAAAAGCTTAGCACATCAAATTATCAAAGTAGAAAATGTGTTTTCATACAAAAAAGTGGAGTTATTTATGTAAAAAGGTACATTAGTAAAAGTTCGTATGGTATTTCCCTGCAAAATAAGCGATTAGTCCGGGATCAATCGCAGAGGAACAGTAGACTACTACTTTTTTAGTCTCTTTTAGATGGAATAAATTGGTCACATTTGTTCGAGCATATCCTATGAAGAGACTAAGGCCCGGTTTTTCAGTGCAAGTTTGAAACACAGACAAAGTTGACTAGAGTTTATATCATACAAATTGATCGTTTAAACTAAGTTTAAACTCCCACTGAAGTTTAAATCTGCACTGAAAGCCCGGGCCTAATTGTACCCTTTTTATACCAGAAAAAAATGTTTTTTTTTTTTTTTTTTCGTTTTTTTTAAGCAAGGAAAATTTAAAAAAAAACAAGTAAGGAAAGCTGTCTTCGGCTGTGCCGAAGGCTAAATACCTTTCATGAATAAGCGTCACGATTTTCACTGTTTGATCCCAGTACAGCCTGTGTGAATTTAACTTTAGCTCATACCGAAATTATCGGAGCTATCGATTATATGGGGACGATGTGTTATATTGGTCCAATCTCATTGATTTTTAACATCGACATTCCACATTCTAAAATAGCAACATTTACGAAATTTCACGTTCCTACCGATATAATTACAGCAGTTATCTACCAAAATCCGTTTATCGGAACAATCGATTGTATGGGGGCTATGTGAAATATTTATCCCATTTCAATGATTTTCAACATCGATATTTCGCATATAAAAATAGCGATGCTTCCAAAATTTCACGTTCCTATGTGTTTAATTACAGGACTTATAGCCCAAAATCCGCTTATCGGAATAATCGATTGTATGGGAGCTATGTGAAATATTTATACCATCTCAATGATTTTCAACATCGATATTTCGCATATAAAAATAGCGATGCTTCCAAAATTTCACGTTCCTATGTGTTTAATTACAGGACTTATAGCCCAAAATCCGCTTATCGGAATAATCGATTGTATGGGAGCTATGTGAAATATTTATCCCATCTCTATGAATTTCAACATCGATATTTCACATATAAAAATAGCAATACTTACAAAATTTCCCGTTCCTACGTGTTTAATTACAAGAGTTATAGCCCAAAATCCGTTTATCGGAAAAATCGATTGTATGGGAGCTATGTGAAATATTTATCCCATCTCTATGATTTTCAGCATCGATATTTCACATATAAAAATAGCAACACTTATAAAATTTCACGTTCCTTCGTGTTTAATTACAGGAGTTATAGCCCAAAATCCGTTTATCGGAATAATCGGTTGTATGGGAGCTATATGTTATATTGGTCCGATCTTGCTGGTTCCGACAAATGATTCCTATATTGGAAAATGGTGGCCGCATACCAAATTTCAGCCAAATATCTCAAAAACTGAGGGACTAGTTTGCGTTCAAACAGACAGCCAGACAGACGGACAGACGGACATGGCTAAATCAACTCATCTCGTCATCCTGATCATTTCGGTATACTTATTGATGGGTCTATCTCTTCTTCTTCTCATATTTACAAATATCGGACCAAAGTTATAATACCATTTCATGTTCATGAAAGGTATAAAAATCAGGGGGGTCACTCTGTATTGCGATGCGAAAGAAAATTGTTTCGCATTTGCCTTAGCGACACTCTGTAACTCAACTATCGGAACGGAAATTGACATTTTCGGATTTGTTTTTTCCCTTTTCGCATTCATTTTTATTTTTCATTTCTTCGGTCTAAACTGTTGAATTATATATCATATATATTATTTCTGTAAGGCCTTATTGTGTTTGCTCCTAATTTTATGCTCTCATTTGAAACCAATATTAATAAATAAGGTATCGATTTAAAGGTGGGGTTTAGCTCTACATGCGAAACCATATATTAATTAGCGGATTGCTTTTGTTTAAGCGTATTTTATAAAAATTAATTTGTTTAAATAAACCATTGTGACTTCACAAAAAAATCAATTTGTACTGCAACGCTATTGTGACTGACATTCATCAGACTTCAGAGCGGTGTTGCCAGAATCGCGGATATCGCCCTTTTTCGGGGATTTTCCGTCTGCCAATGTAATTTCGAAATGGTTTGGTATTTGTTTCCTTAAGGGGTTATTTGCAATCAAAGTTGCAAGTTTTCATGTGGTTGTTGTGTCCAAGAAAGTGTTTTGCGCAGAAATGCTGAGGATGGCGTAGCCTGTGTTGGACCGAACGAGTGTTTTTTATAAGCAACTCGGAAAGGTGTTCTGCACACAAATACGATGGATCCCGATCCGAATTGGGATCGGACCTGGGTCCTTTTTCGGGATTTTGATTCATAATTTTTCACTGAAACAAAAAATTAAAAAAGCGCTCCGGGATTCGTGATCCTGCGGCCAATACACGTTTTTTGAGCCCTCTCCCATAATTTTTTAAAATTTTTTTGCAGTTGACCCCTAAAGTAAACAAATATCAATGCTTTTTAGCTATAACATCCCCAATTCATGATTTAAGCAACATCGTTTGTTTTTCCCCGCCGAGGAACAAACTCACAGCAGCACTACAACAATTTGAAGAGAAATGTTTTTGATGGTTCTAATGATAACCTCTACATTTAACGGGCCATAGTTCTTTTTAGGTGTGTTTTTCCATGCTAGAAAAAATATTTGGCACTCTTGAAACTGTTTTGGTACAAAAAATAAATGTGAGAGTGGTGCAAGTCTTTGATTTTAATTAAAAAAAGACAATGGTGAATGGACATTATTTTCAAAGTTCAATCATCATCTATATTATTTCTGTAAGATCTTTTTGTGTTTGCTCCTAATTTTCTGCTCTCATTTGAAACCAATATTAATAAATAAGGTATCGTTTTAAAGGTGGGGTTTAGCTCTACATGCGAAACCATAAATTAATTAGCGGATTGCTTTTGTTTAAGCGTATTTTATAAAAATTAATTTGTTTAAATAAACCATTGTGAATTCACAAAAAAATCAATTTGTACTGCAACGCTATTGTGAATGGCATTCATCAGGCTTCAGAGCGGTGTTGCCAGAATCGGGGATATCGCCCTTTTTCGATTTTCCGTCTTCCAATGTAATTTCGAAATTATTTGGTATTTGTTTTCTTTAGGGGTTATTTGCAATCAAAGTTGCAAGTTTTCATGTGGTTGTTGTAATCACATTATGCCGGGTCGCCTCAGAGAGTAAGCATGGCCTTACCGCGGTACGGGGCTCTGCCGCGGCGGACGACACATTTTCCCCTACTCTTCCCTTGATCCTAAGCTGGCCTTGTCCGGCGATGGGTCGTACGAACAAGATGAACTCAAATAACCTAAATAAAAACGAAAAACCTAAAAAACAAACAACGCCTAATTTCACTCCTCAGCAAAGGAGAGCTATGGAGGAGCAGGCGAGAAAGCAACAACAACGCCGGAGGACAACCTCCGTTCCACAATCAAGGGGGGGATCGACAGCGATGGCAACTACGAGTCGGTCAACCAACCCTCTATCGAGTAAGATTGACTTGATGGGAGCTACCACCAGTGCGGTTGCCAACGCAGCTAAGCGGACAACGGCGGATGCTAAACTCCCATCAACCGCTGATATGAAAACCAGTATCTTTACGTCTGTGGCAGCGGTCTCAAGACCTGGCCTCGGAGTTTCGAAGGAGAAGGAAGCTGCAACTGAGATTTCGACAAGGAGAGCGAACGCGATGGCAAATACGGGTCCGCACTCCCGGGAGACATCTCCCCGCCGCTTCACATACCACGAGAAAAGATTGGCTGCAAAGATCCTGATGAGGTATGAAGGGGTACCGCAAAAATCGCTGTCGCCGAATTCCAGTAAATCGGTAGAGCTAGCGAAAGCTGTGATACCGGATTTTCAAAATTCTTACATGCCAAAGAGGTTAAAAGTTAACCCTTTCAAGCGCCAGAGATCGGACCTGGAGTTAAATCCCCCTCCCAAGCGGCATCAGAATACCCCTGGAGCGGGCAAACTAAGCTTTGCTGAGGTAACCAAGGACAGGATCCTTATAGGCGTCCTTGACCGAGGCAATGACCGTCTGGCCATCCCCAAGGACCGGTGGCGTTACGTGCGAAATGAACTCGGCAACATTCTTCTCAACGTTGCTCCGGAGTTTCCGGGTAGTTCGGTGCGAGTAACGGATGCGGGTTGGCACCAGGGTCAGATTAAATTACTCGCATGCGAGGATGCAAAAACCGTAGCACTGTACAAGGCAGCAGCTGCTAAACTGGGTGAAGTCTACAAGGGCGCAAAAATAGAGGTCGTCGACTGGAAGGACATTCCAGCTCGTCCAAGGGCAAGGGCGTGGATTCCGGCCATCCCTGACGAACCCGAGAGAATTCTGGGGATGCTACGGCTAATGAATCCGTCCCTCCCAACGCATGACTGGAGTGTCAATCTGGTCGGGGATGCGGTATGGCCCGACAGACAGGTGGTGTTCACCATGAACAAAGAGTCAATCGAGCCCCTCAAAAGGTGCAATGGCCTAGTACACTACAGCGTAGGCCAGATCGTTATCCACGTATATCGTGGTGATGCTCAGCGCGCTGCCTTCTCGGCTGCTCCGGGGGAACGGGAAAACGAATTACCAGAAGAGGAAGCGGAGGATTCCGATGCGGAAAGCATGTTATCCGCCACGTCCCTTGGCGATAGTGCTGTAAACAACTCGGAGATGGAGGACAGCCTACAGGACGAGGAAGTCCTCGACGTCACGGTGGTAGCAGCCAACGCTGAGCGATTAACATCTAACGCTACAGGCAGCAGGACTCCTGCAACGCCATATCGGGCAGTTAATCGGAACAACTCGTCGTTGATAGGCAACCTCCGGGATGGGGCAAGCCTCGACGATATGGGGACGGCAGGGAAGTCTGTGCGCTCTCATGTTGTTGGTGCTTCAGATTAATCTGCACAAATCTAGTGGCTTCGGCTGCTTTAAGTAGTCGTCTTTCTAAAGGCGACGTGGATGTGGTCCTCATCCAAGAACCCTGGGTCAATAGCCCGAGAATCTGTGGATTGGGGACTAACGGCTTCAAGCTCATTCGAGCCAGCGAGGAGAGCAAAGTCAGAACGTGTATTTTGGTCAAGTCTGAGTTGAACTCCTTTCTCCTACCTAATTACACCAATGGTGATATTACCGCTATCAGTCTAACGGTCGACAGCACCCGCCTGACGGTGGCGTCGGTCTATATGCCCTACGACGCCGAAGAACCCCCACCACAAACGGAGGTGAAAGACCTGGTGTCAAATTTCTGCACGGGTAATCTTATTATTGGAGCGGACGCTAATGCTCACCATTGGCAGTTACACAATGAAATATTAGACAGAGACCTGCCAGTACTGCCCTCACAAGCCCCCTCATCAGTAGGGGAGCTGGAGGATCTTGTTACTACATTTCCATCGGCGCTCTCAAATGCTCTAGGACAGGCTTGTCCAGTGCCAAAACCACGCGGTAAGCACAGGCCACATTGGTGGTCCTACGATTTGGACTCGCTCCGCAAATCATGCCGGAAACAATTTAACAAAGCCAAGAGCCTCGGCTCTGAGCCTCACTGGCACGAATATAAAGCTAAACTAAAAGCCTACAAAAAAGCTCTGAGATAGGCGAAGAGGACCTCGTGGAGAAATTTCTGCACTGGCGTCGAAAGGGTCGACGACACAGCGAGACTTAGACGAGTCCTCTCGAAAAGTCAAACAGCCATCAGCTATTTGAGAAAACCTGCGGGTCCTGGACCAGCACGGAAGAGGAAACCCTTGAGCTGCTCTTGAATACACATTTTCCGGGGAATCTGCATGACGCACCACTAGTACCTGCAACAAACCTGGCAGTAAAAATACCCATCACTGAGGAAAGGGTAAGGTGGGCAGTTAAGAGCTTTGAACCGTATAAGGGTGCCGGGCCGGACGGGATTATCCCCGCGCAACTTATAAACACGTTGGAGACATCAGCTAAATGGCTGGTATTTCTCTTCACAGCCTGCCTGGCTCTCAACCACATTCCGGGCTCCTGGAGAAGCGCAACGGTAGTGTTTATCCCTAAGGCTGGGAAGGCATCCCACTACGAGCCAAAAGACTACAGACCGATCAGTCTCTCGTCCTTTGTACTCAAAACCTTTGAGAGGATACTAAGCGACTACCTCTCAACGACTATTGATAGCAACCTAATCTCTAGCTATCAGCATGCATACACCAAGGGTAAATCAACAGAAACCGCTCTGCACAGCCTAGTATCTGTCATTGAAAAATCGCTGTGTGAAAAGGACTACTGTCTCGTGGCCTTCCTAGACATTGAGGGGGCTCTCAACAATATAAGCCCGGAGGCTATCAACTCCGCTCTAACTAATCTGGGCGTAGATAGACCTCTAACTGGTTTAATTGACCAACTTTTAAGGGGAAGGAAAATAGCTTCTTCACTTGGTACGGTTGAGTTATCACGCTATGTCACAAGGGGAACACCCCAGGGTGGTGTTCTTTCCCCGCTTTTATGGAACCTCACAGTGAAGTCGTTGCTACGTGACACAAGCTGGGGGGGGCGGGAAGATAGTGGCATACGCAGACGATTTAGCTGTTGCATTCAGAGGCAAGTTCCCACAAACTCTGTGTGACCTGATGCAAGTAGCACTGCGAGAAGTTTCGACGTGGTCCTCTCGCTGCGGACTTAGTATCAACCCGGGGAAAGTGGAACTTGTCCTCTTCACCAACCGGTACAAAATACCGCCACTAAGCCTACCAGAACTAGATGGCACGCGCCTGGGCTTGTCGGATAAGGCCAAGTTTCTAGGCATAGTTCTGGACAGGAAACTGAATTGGAAGGAGAATGTTCTTCAGCGCCAGAAGAAAGCTTGCATCGCTCTTTACACATGCAAAAGAGCCATTGGCAAAAAATGGGGGCTCAGCCCTAGAGTATGCAGTTGGATCTACACGGCCATCATTCGTCCAATCATGCTATTTGGAGTCGTCGTATGGTGGCCTGCGCTGAGCAAGGCAACATACCTGAATCTGTTGCGGAAAGTCCATAGATCCAATATGATCTGTATAAGCGGTGCGCTAAGGACAACGCCCAACGAAACCCTCCTGGGCATTTTGCCACTTGATCTGGAAGGGTTTCGGTCAGCAGCGGCATCAGCTCTGCGCCTAAGAGAAACCTCCAGTTGGGGTGCGGGTACTATTGGACACTCCAGTATTCTGGAATCTTACAGCTTTCTCCCTCTAAGCACAGATCGTTGTGCGACCACTACAGTCGGTGATAGCTGTTTCAAAATAAACATTCCCAGCAGAGAAGACTGGGAGAGGACGGATTGGTCTCCCGAAATAAATAGTGGCACTTCCATATACACCGACGGCTCGAAGTTGGACGGCAGAGTTGGAGGAGGGGTTTATTCAAGGGATTTGGACCTTGAGCTCTCCTTCAGGTTACCTGATCATTGTAGCGTCTTCCAGGCGGAAGTCTCGGCAATCCTAGATGCCGTGGCCTGGTTAAGCAAACGTGTTATCGGAGAAGATATCGCTATTTTCAGCGATAGCCAAGCGGCCATCAAATCCCTTGGCTCATACACGTTCAACTCTGAACTGACGCTCAGCTGTCGTCGATCTCTTCAGGAGATGGCCCAACAGAACCGCGTAAACCTCATATGGGTCCCGGGACATAGGGACATTGAGGGAAACTGTAAGGCAGACGAGCTTGCCAGGCAGGGCACGAGCAAGCAGGTTCTTCAGGATAAAGAGCGCTTAGGTATGCCGTTTGCCACATGCAAACTAATGCTGAAGGAGCACACACTCCGTCAAGCCAACGAAAGATGGCTGCAATCCCCAGGGTGTCGGATATCGAAACAAACCTGGCCAAAATGGGATCTCAAAAGGTCTAGACGCATTTATGCCTTAACTAGGAGGGAAATCTGCATATTGATAGGGGCATTAACCGGTCAATGCCTCATTGGTAGGCATGCAGAAAGGCTAAGTGTGCCCTACCGACGATGCTGCAGGAGTTGCAAAGATGATGAGGAGGAGGAAACAGTGGAACACCTCATCTGCAACTGTCCGGCTTTAAGCGGCGCGAGAACGCGCTTTTTGGGAGTTCCGTTCCTGGATAGCCTAAGCCAGATCGCGGAACTGGACATAAAGGACTTGATGGCCTTCATAAAGTCATCTAAGTGGTTCGAGGAGGAGTAACGGTGTCGGTTTAGGAGTATCAGTCCCGGGATTCTGCTATGTGGAAAATCCCAACAACTCAGGGATTTTCCATATGGCTGGGTCCCGGGACTGACTTTCCTTGTGTTGGTGGTATCACAACGGGCCTTTCAAAACTGGCCTAAGTGTGCCTCTGCGGCAGCCACTTGAACCTAACCTAAACCTAATCACATTAGGCCGTCCCTAAAAATTTCCAAAAAAGTGTTCTGCGCAGAAATGCTGAGGATATTTAGAGGTTATTATTGAGGTTATTTTTTATAAGCAACTCGGAAAGGTGTTCTGCAAACAAATACCATGGATCCCGATCCGAATTGGGATCGGACCTGGTACCTTTTTCGGGATTTTGATTCATAATTTTTCACTGAAACAAAAAATTAAAAAAGCGCACCGGGATTCGTGATCCTGCGGCCATATACACGTTTTTTGAGCCCTCTCCCAAAATTTTTTCAAATTTTTTTGCAGTTGACCCCTAAAGGAAACAAATACCAATGCTTTTTGGCTATAAAATCCCCAATTCATGATTTAAGCAACATCGTTTGTTTTCCCCGCCCAGGAACAAACTCAGAGCAGCTCTACAAAAATTTGAAGCGAAATGTTTTTGAAGGTTCCAATGATAACTTGTACATTTATCGCGCCATAGTTCTTTTTAGGTGTGTTTTTCCATGCTAGAAAAAAAATTTGGCACTGTTTTTTTTGCGTACAAAAAATAAATGTGAGTGGCAACACTGCGCTGGACTGGTAGTGGTGCAAATCTTTGATTTTGATTTAAAAAACACAATGGTGAATGACTTTCCTTTCAAATGTTCAAATGTAGATGGCGCGCCGGCGGGTAATTGCCAGTGGTGAAAGTTTGTTGCGAATATTTTTCTTATTCTTTCTCACAACAAGTGCAGTTGATTTTATTTGTTAATTGAAAATCTTTATAGATGGTTCTTATTGGATCTTTTATTATACACCGTGATAAAATATACTAGATGGACCCGTGCGGGCCATACAAACTTATGTAAAATTTTCGGCAATTTGATAAAAAGAAATCGATTTTTTCTATAAATATGACTCAGTGGCTACATGTATTTTTTTACAAAACTTCCTTAAATACAATATTTGACGTAAAAATAAAATCATTTGTAATTTTTTGTTTGAATGTCGCTTGGGCTGAAAAAGTTATATCTTGGAATCGCCTGACCCTAGAAAATGCCACATACAACTGTCCGTGTGAAAACACACATTGAGCATTAATTCTGACGGGCAAAGGGAAGTAAATTTAGACGAAGTTAATATATTATTAGACTGTAGCTATGTTAGTCTTCCGGAGGCAATGTGGCGACTTCATGAGCGCCAACTCTTTCATCGTTCACATACTATTGAACGGCTGCGCAAAGCGCGGACGGGTCCACCTAGTCTATATATATAAAATTGGATGTATGTATGAAATTTTGGGGATAGATTAGTAGGAGCCTGGAGAGTGTTTCTGTAATTTTTTTTTTATGGGAAGTGGACCCGGGACTGCCCTATTCGAAAATATCGTATAAATGGCTGGATTTACTTGAAATTTGGTATGTAGGTAGCGTTATGCTTAGGTTAAAGTATAGGATGATATTCTTCCGGAAAGTGGACCAGGGACCGATCTGTTCTAAACAATCGTATTTATTGCTCGAATTGCTTGAAACTTGGTATGTAGGCAGCTATATGCTAAGATTAATATATAGAATACATTTTCTTCCGGAAAGTGGACCCAGGGCTGACTTATTCTAAACTATCGTAAAAATGGTTGCATTTACTTGAAATTTGGTATGTGGGTAACGTTATGCTTATGTCAAAGTATAGGATGATTTTTCTTCCGGAAAGTGGACCCAGGGCTGACTTATTCTAAACTATCGTGAAAATGGTTGAATTTACTTGAAATTTGATATGTAGGTAGCGTTATGCTTAGATCAAAGTATGGGATGATTTTTCTTCCGGGAAGTGGACCAGAGCCTGATATATTCTAAACAATCATGTTTATGACTCAATGTGCTTGATATTTGGCGTGTAGCTGGCGATGATATATCTTCCGAGAAGTAGGTCAGAGACCGACCAATTCGTATGGAGGTAGAATTCTGCTTAGTTTGATACATAGAATAATTTTTCTTCTGGGAAGTGAACCAGAAAGCGGGGGGTAAATCATCATTTTCGAATGCGATATTTTTCAGTTTTTACAATTTGCTACAATAATACCTATAATTTTTATAGAATGGGTGTTCTTAAAGAATGTATACTAACTAATGTGTTTCGCACATAAAGTTGTGTTCAATATAATAGTAATAGTAATAGTGTTGGACCGAACGAGTGCTATTTTTTATAAGCAACTCGGAAAGGTGTTCTGCACACAAATACCATGGATCCCGATCCGAATTGGGATCGGACCTGGGTCCTTTTTCGGGATTTTGATTCATAATTTTTCACTGAAACAAAAAATTAAAAAAGCGCTCCCGGATTCGTGATCCTGCGGGCAATACACATTTTTTGAGCCCTCTCCCATAATTTTTTTAAATTTTTTTGCTGTTGACCCCTAAAGTAAACAAATATCAATGCTTTTTGGCTATAAAATCCCCAATTCATGATTTAAGCAACATCGTCGAGGAACAAACTCAGAGCAGCACTACAATTTGAAGAGAAATGTTTTTGATGGTTCTAATGATAACCTGTACATTTATCATTTATCGGGCCATAGTTGTTTTAGGTGTGTTTTTCCATGCTAGAAAAAAATTTGGCACTCTTGAAACTGTTTTGGTACAAAAAATAAATGTGAGTGGCAACACTGCGCTGGACTGGTAGTGGTGCAAGTCTTTGATTTTGATTAAAAAAAGGCAATGGTGCCCTAAGGTATCGTTTTAAAGGTGGGGTTTAGCTCTACATGCGAAACCATATATTAATTAGCGGATTGCTTTTGTTTAACGTATATTATAAAAATTAATTTGTTTAAATAAACCATTGTAAATTCACAAAAAAATCAATTTGTACTGCAACGCTATTGTGAATGGCATTCATCAGGCTTCAGAGCGGTGTTGCGAGAATCGGGGATATCGCCTTTTTTCGGGGATTTTCCGTCTGCCAATGTAATATCGAAATGGTTTGGTATTTGCTTCCTTTAGGGGTTATTTGCAATCAAAGTTGCAAGTTTTCATGTGGTTGTTGTAATCACATTAGGCCGTCCCTAAAAATGTCCAAAAAAGTGTTCTGCGCAGAAATGCTGAGGATATTTAGACGTTATTTTTTATAAGCAACTCGGAAAGGTCTTCTGCACACAAATACCATGGATCCCGATCCGAATTGGGATCGGACCTGGGTCCTTTTTCGGGATTTTGATCATAATTTTTCACTGAAACAAAAAATTAAAAAAGCGCTTCGGGATTCGTGATCCTGTTTTTAGAGCCCTCTCCCATAATTTTTTAAAATTTTTTTGCAGTTGACCCCTAAAGGAAACAAATACCAATGCTTTTTGGCTATAAAATCCCCAATTCATGATTTAAGCAACATCGTTTGTTTTCCCCGCCCAGGAACAAACTCAGAGCAGCTGTACAAAAATTTGAAGAGAAATATTTTTGAAGGTTCTAATGATAACCTGTACATTTATCGATCTTTTATTATACACCGTGATAAAATGAGTGGCTGTGCCATCCTTGCCTAACCCTCGAAATTTTTTATATGGAGTTATTATGGTATACTACTTAGAAATACTCCAAAGAGAGATAATAGAGAGAATAGATTCTTTAAATATTGTTTTTTTTTTCGCATAGTAAAGATTGTGAGGGTTAGGCATTTCTGGCCTTAGGCTGTTTAATTTTTAATTACCTATTAACTTTGTCACTAATTATTAGGAAATTACTAAATTGAGGGTTAGGCAAGGATGGCACCGAGCCACTCAAATATACTAGAAGGCCCGTGCGCGCCTTGCGCAAAAAAAAAAAACAAATGGTTTGAAATCGTTTACTCACGTCATACAAACTTATGTAAAATTTTGGAAATTTGATAAAAATAAATCGAGTTTTTCTATAAATATGACTCAGTGGCCACATGTATTTTTTTACAAAACTTCCTTAAATACAATATTTGACGTAAAAATAAAATCATTTGTAATTTTTTGTTTGAATGTTGCATGGGCTGAAAATGTTATATCTTGGAATCGCCTGACTCTAGAAAATGCCACATACAACTGTCCGTGTGAAAACACATATTGAGCATTAATTCTGACGGGCAAAGGAAAGTAAATTTAGACGAAGTTAATATATTTTTAGGCTGTCGCTATGTTAGTCCTCCGGAGGCAATGTGGCGACTTCATGAGCGCCAACTCTTTCATCGTTCACATACTATTGAACGGCTGCGCAAGGCGCGGACGGGTCCACCTAGTCTATATATATAAAATTGGATGTATGTATGTATGTGGCTTATGGACTCCAAAACTACTCGGCCGATTTTGTTGAAATTTTGGGGATAGATTAGTAGGAGCCTGGAGAGTGTTTCTGAAAATATCGTATAAATTTATTTATTTATTTATGGCTGGATTTACTTGAAATTTGGTATGTAGGTAGCGTTGTGCTTAGGTTAAAGTATAGGATGATATTCTTCCGGGAAGTGGACCAGGGACCGATCTGTTCTAAACAATCGTATTTATTGCTCGAATTGCTTGAAACTTGGTATGTATGTAGGTAGCTATATGCTAAGATTAATATATAGAATAAATTTTCTTCCGGAAAGTGGACCCAGGGCTGACTTATTCTAAACTATCGTAAAAATGGTTGCATTTACTTGAAATTTGGTATGTAGGTAACGTTATGCTTATGTCAAAGTATAGGATGATTTTTCTTTCGGAAAGTGGACCCAGGGCTGACTTATTCTAAACTATCGTGAAAATGGTTGAATTTACTTGAAATTTGATATGTAGGTAGCGTTATGCTTAGATCAAAGTATGGGATGATTTTTCTTCCGGGAAGTGGACCAGAGCCTGATATATTCTAAACAATCATGTTTATGACTCAATGTGCTTGATATTTGGCTTGTAGCTGGCGATAATATATCTTCCGAGAAGTAGGTCAGAGACCGACCAATTCGTATGGAGGTAGAATTCTGCTTAGTTTGATACATAGAATAACTTTTCTTCTGGGAAGTGGTCCAGAAAGCGGGGGGTGAATCATCATTTTCGAATGCGATATTTTTCAGTTTTTACAATTTGCTACAATAATACCTATAATTTTTATAGAATGGCTGTTCTTAAAGAATGTATACTAACTAATGTGTTTCGCACATAAAGTTGTGTTCAATATAAGAGTAGGTAAATTATTTCCCTTATTTTTCTATATGTAGGTATGTATATCATTTCACAACATTTATCAAGATAGTACCTAGACACTAATATGCCTAACAGAAAGCAATTTTTTTACCTGAGTTCACATGAACAAAGGGTTGAAAGTGTCAAACTTTGAGCCTGCAAAGTACTTGCACTTGCACGTCGCCTGTTCACGAGTTGGATCCCCAAAAAATTTATTTGTTTACACACCTAATGAAAAAACCAAAAATATTGTTTATCATTTAGCATTAAGATAAATAAAAGTCCTTAAATGGTAAAATCTTATGCAGGTGTTTTTCTTTGGCGTAGCAACGCACGCCGGGTATTACTAGTCATATATATTATTTCTGTAATGCCTTTTTGTGTTTGCTCCTAATTTTCTGCTCTCATTTGAAACCAATATTAATAAATAAGGTATCGTTTTAAAGGTGGGGTTTAGATCTACATGCGAAACCATATATTAATTAGCGGATTGCTTTTGTTTAAGCGTATTTTATAAAAATTAATTTGTTTAAATAAACCATTGTGACTTCACAAAAAAATCAATTTGTACGGCAACGCTATTGTGACTGACATTCATCAGACTTCAGAGCGGTGTTGCCAGAATCGGGGATATCGCCCTTTTTCGGGGATTTTCCGTCTGCCAATGTAATTTCGAAATGGTTTGGTATTTGTTTCCTTAAGGGGTTACTTGCAATCAAAGTTGCAAGTTTTCATGTGGTTGTTGTGTCCAAAAAAGTGTTCTGCGCAGAAATGCTGAGGATGGCGTAGCCTGTGTTGGACCGAACGAGTGCTATTTTTTATAAGCAACTCGGAAAGGTGTTCTGCACACAAATACCATGGATCCCGATACGAATTGGGATCGGACCTGGGTCCTTTTTCGGGATTTTTATTCATAATTTTTCACTGAAACAAAAAATTAAAAAAGCGTTCCGGGATTCGTGATCCTGCGGCCGATACACGTTTTTTGAGCCCTCTCCCATAATTTTTTCAAATTTTTTTGCAGTTGACCCCTAAAGTAAACAAATATCAATGCTTTTTGGCTATAAAATCCCCAATTCATGATTTAAGCAACATCGTTTGTTTTTCACCGCCGAGGAACAAACTCAGAGTAGCACTACAACAATTTGAAGAGAAATGTTTTTATGGTTCTAATGATAACCTGTACATTTATCGGGCCATAGTTCTTTTTAGGTGTGTTTTCCCATGTTAGAAAAAAAATTTGGCACTCTTGAAACTGTTTTGGTACAAAAAATAAATGTGAGTGGCAACACTGCGCTGGACTGGTAGTGGTGCAAGTCTTTGATTTTGATTAAAAAAAGACAATGGTGAATGGACATTCTTTTCAAAGTTCAATCATATATATTATTTCTGTAAGGCCTTTTTGTGTTTGGTCCTAATTTTCTGCTCTCATTTGAAACCAATATTAATAAATAAGGTATCGTTTTAAAGGTGGGGTTTAGCTCTACATGCGAAACCATATATTAATTAGCGGATTGCTTTTGTTTAAGCGTATTTTATAAAAATTAATTTGTTTAAATAAACCAGTACCTGGGTGACCGAGCTTTGCTCGGTATTTTTCTTACTTACCAACATTATATTTTTCCCAAACACATTTCAAAACATATCGAACACTAATCGCAAAAAGAACAAAAGTCAGAATCAATTGTATTAAGCCTGTTTGACGGTTAAGGCTCGATGTATCGACCAAATTTTTTTTTTTTTTTAATTTATTTAAATACATATAGATATTCAATATTTAGCAATTCAAATTTAAGATTTAATTCAATACTTCTTGTGGTAGCAGTACTTTCAAAGTAGTTGGTCGCTTAACCCTCGAAAAAGCCACATATAGCATAGGTTAGGTTCAAGTGGCTACCGTAGAGGCACACCTAGGCCAGTATTAAAAGGCCCGTTGTGATACCACCAACACTAGGAAAGTCAGTTCCGGGACCCTGCCATATGGAAAATCCCGGTATTAACGGAATTCTCCACATAGCAGAATCCCGGGACTGACGTTCCTATACCGACACCGTTACTCCTCCTCGAACCATTTAGATGACTTGATGAAGGCCATCAGGTCCTTTATGTCCAGCTCCGTGACCTGGCGTAGGCTAACCAGGAAGGGAACTCCCAAAAAGCGCATTCTCGCGCCACTTAAAGCCGGGCAGTTGCAGATGAGGTGCTCCACCGTTTCCTCCTCCTCATCATCCTTACAACTCCTACAGCATCGTCGGTAGGGCACACCAAGTCTTTCTGCGTGCCTACCAATGAGGCAGTGCCCAGTCAATACGCCTATTAATATGGAGATTTCTCTTCTCCTTAGGGCATAAATTTGTCTCGATCTTTTATGATCCCATTTCGGCCAGGTTTCTTTGGATATCCGGCATCCTGGAGATTGCAGCCATCTTTCGTTGGCTTGGCGGAGTGTGTACTCCTTCAGCATAAGCTTGCAAGTGGCAAACGGCATACCTAAGCGCTCTTTATCCCGAAGAACCTGCTTGGTCGTGCCCTGCCTCGCAAGTTCGTCTGCCCTACAATTTCCCTCAATGTCCCTATGCCCCGGGACCCATGTGAGGTTCACGCGATTCTGTTGGGCCATCTCCTGTAGAGATCGACGACAGCTGAGCGTCAGTTCAGAGTTGAACGAATAAGAGCCAAGGGATTTGATGGCCGCCTGGCTGTCGCTGAATATAAAAATGTCGTGTCCGATAGTGTGTTGGCCTATCCAAGCCGCGGCGTCCATGATTGCTGAAACTTCAGCCTGGAAGACACTGCAGTGATCAGGTAGTCTGAAGGAGAGCTCAAGGTTCAGATCCTTTGAATAAACCCCTCCTCCAACTCTGCCGTCTAACTTCGAGCCATCAGTATAAATGGAAGTGCCGCCATGAGTGGCGGGACTCCGATCCGTGCTCTCCCATTCTTCCCTGCTGGGAATGTTGATTTTAAAACAGCTATCTCCGACTGTTGTGGTCGCACAACGATCCGTGCTCAGCGGAAGAAAGCTATAGGATCCCAAAATACAGGCGTGTCCAGTAGTGCTTGCGCCCCAGCCGGACGTTTCCCTTAGACGTAGAGCCGATGCTGCTGCTACCCGGTGCCCTTCCAGATCGAGTGGCAAAATGCCAAGAATGGCCTGGAGTGCTTCATTGGGCGTTGTTCTTAACGCACCGCTTATACAGCGCGAGCACCATGAGGAAACCTCTCGCAGTGCTGCTTGCATCAAGTCGCACAGGGTTTGTGGGAATTTGCCCCTATATACTATAGCTAAGTCGTCTGCATATGCCACTACCCTCCCGCCTCCCCAGCTTGTGTCTCGCAGCATCGAGTTGACAGTGAGGTTCCATAGAAGCGGGGAGAGAACACCACCCTGAGGCGTTCCCCTTGTGACATAGCGTGATAAGTCAACCGAGCCCAGTGATGAAACTATTCGTCTACCCCTTAGCAGTTGATCAATAAGTCCAATAAGAGACCTGCTTATGCCCAGACTTGTTAAAGCGGTGTTTATAGCATCAGGGCTTATGTTGTTGAAGGCTCCTTCAATATCTAAAAAGGCCGAAAGACAGTACTCCTTCTCATACAGCGATTTTTCAATAACAGAAACTAGGCTGTGAAGCGCAGTTTCTGTAGATTTCCCTTTGGTGTATGCATGCTGATAGCTACAGATCAGGTTGCTATCAATAGTAGAGGAGAGGTAGTCATTTATTATCCTCTCGAAGGTTTTGAGCACAAAGGATGAGAGACTGATCGGCCTGTAGTCCTTCGGCTCGTAATGAGACGCCTTCCCCGCCTTAGGAATAAACACTACCGTGGCACTTCTCCAGGAGCACGGAATGTAGCTAAGAGCCAGGCAGGCTGTATAGAGAAATACCAGCCATTTGGCTGATGTCTCCAGCGTGTTTATGAGTTGTGCGGGAATAATCCCGTCTGGCCCGGCAGCCTTGAACGGTTCGAAGCTCTTAACCGCCCACCTAACCTTTTCCTCCGTGATGGGTATGTATACAGCCAGGTTTGTTGTAGGTGCTACGGGTTCCTCATGCAAGTTCCCTGGGAAGTGCGTATTCAAGAGCAGCTCTAGGGTTGCCCTCTCCGTGCTGGTCCAGGATCCGTCAGGTTTGCGCAAATAGCTTGTGGCTGTTTGAGTTTTTGAGAGCACTCGTCTAAGTCTCGCTGTATCGTCGACATTTTCGACCCCAGTGCAGAAATTTCTCCACGATACTCTCTTCGCCTGCCTCAGAGCTTTTTTGTAGGCCCTGAGTTTAACTTTATATTCGAGCCATTGAGTCTCCGTGCCAAGGCTCTTGGCCTTATTAAATTGTGTCCTACATGATTTTCGGAGCGAGTCCAGGTCGTAGGACCACCAATGCGGCCTATGTTTACCGCGTGGTTTTGGCACTGGGCAAGCCTGCTCTAAGGCATTCGAGAGCGCCGTTGTAAAGGTCTTTACCAGATCCTCCAACTCCCCTACTGATGAGGGGACTTGTGGGGGCAGTGCTGGTAAGTCCCTAGATAGTATTTCATTGTGTAGCTGCCAGTTAGTGTTACGTGGGTTGCGTTTCATAACCGGCTGCTCAACAGAAAAGTCTAGAACTATTTCTACGTACCGGTGGTCGGAGAATGAGTGCTCATCGAGAACGCGCCATTTTCTGACCCACTCATAAGCGCCTTCGCTGCAAATAGTGAGATCTATTACCTCCCTACGGGTTTTAGTAATAAACGTAGGTTCGTTACCCACGTTGCAAACTACCAGGTTAGTTGTTAACAAATAGTCAAACAACGACTCTCCTCTAGCATTGATAGCGGAGCTTCCCCACTGGACGTGATGAGCATTGGCGTCAGTTCCGATAATAAGATGACCCATGGAAAAATTTGCCACCAGGTCTTTTACCTCCCTCTGTGGCGGAGGTTCTTCGGCGTCGTAGGGCATATAGACCGACGCAATCGTCAGACTGGTACTGTCGACTGTTAGACTGGCAGCTGTAACGTCACCAGTGGTATAGTTGGGCAAGAGAAATGCATTCAGCTCAGACTTAACTAAAATACAGGCTCTAACCCGGCCCCCCTCGCTGGCTCGAATAAGCTTATAACCCTTAGTCCCCAAACCGCAAATCCTTGAGCTGTTGACCCAGGGTTCTTGGATGAGGACCACATCTACGTCGCCTTTAGAGAGACGACTGATTAAAGCAGCCGAGGCTGCTTTATATTTGTGCAGGTTTATCTGAATCACCACCAACATGAGAGTGCTCAGACTTCCCTGCCACCGCCGTATCGTCGAGTTCCACCTCGTCTGGAGGCTTATCTTTCAACGACGATTTCTTCAGACCACGGTTTGGCGTGGCAGAGATCCTCCTAACTGTGGCAGTGTCAACTGTGGTGCGCTCAGGACTAGCTGCTATCACTGTGACGTTGAGGTCCTCCCCGTCCAGCAGGCTGTCTCCCATCTCCGAGCTGTTCACTGCTCCTTCGCCATTTGACGTGGCAGATACCATACTTTCCGAGTCGGACATCTCCGACTCCCCTTCCGGCACTGCGATGTCCGAGTCCTCCGGTGCAGCCGAAATAGCAGCGCGCTGTGCATCGCCGCGGTATACGTGGATCACGATCTGACCCATGCCGTAGTGCACTCGTCCATTGCACCGTTTAAGGGGCTCGAGTGCCTCCTTATTCAAGGTGAAGACCACTTGCCTATCAGGCCCTACCGCGTCCTCGACCAGATTTACACCCCAGTCCTGCGTCGGGAGAGACGGGTTCATGATCCTCAGCATCCTGAGAATTCTCTCAGGTTCAGCAGGGATCGCAGGAATCCACGCTCTTGCCCTTGGCCGAGCCGGGATGTCCTTCCAGTCGACAACCTCGATTCTTGCCCCTTGGTAGATCTCACCTAGTCTTGCAGCTGCTGCCTTGTACAGTGCAACAGTTTTTGCATCCTCGCAAGCGAATACCTTGATTCGGCCCTGGTGCCATCCCGCATCAGAACCCATCGGAGTGGCACCCGGAGACTCATCCATAATGTCGAGAAGGGCATTACCGACAGCGTTCCGGACGAACCGCCACTGGTCCCTAGGGATGGCCCAGTTTTCATTACCTCGGTCAATGACGCCTATGAGGATCCTATCCTTAGTCACTTCAGCAAAGCTGAGTTTACCCATTACGGGGGCGTGTTGCTGCCGCTTCGGGTGAGGTTTTAAATCCACGTCCGATCTCTGGCGTTTAAAGGGATTTATATTAACCTTCTTTGGCGCGTAATCGCTTTGGAAGTTCGGTAAGATAGCTTCAGCCATCTCCACCGTCTTCCTAGCATTCGGCGATAGCGTCTCTTGTGAAATACCCTCGTATTTCTTCAGTATCCTCGCGGCCGCTCTTTTGTCCAAGTACTCAGAGCGACTGGGAGATGTCTTTTGGGGTAAATTTCGACCCGTAGTTGCCATCGCGGTCGTTCCCTTATTTGGATCTCTGGGGCCAGGTCGTGAGACCACTGCCACAGACGTTAAAGACTTGGTTTCGGTACCGGCACTTACTAGGGCTCTAGCATTAGCCGTTGTTGGCTTCACCGTGTTTGTACCGGTACTTACTTTGGGGATTGCCCCCTTATTATCCAGAGCTGATCGACTCGTAGTTGCCATCGCTGTCGACCTCTCGGCTGATGAAGAAATGGAGTTTGTCCTCCGACGTTGCGTTCTCGCTTGCTCCAGCATTTTCCTCCTCTGCTGGGCAGTATACATGGTTGTATCATTATTTTTAAGGTTTTTATTACTTTTTTTCATCTTGTTCGTACGACCCCTTGCCGGGCAAGGCCAGTTTAGGGTCAAAGGAAGAGTATGGGGAATGTGTCGTCCGCCGCGGCAGAGCCCCATGCCGCGGTAAGGCCATAGTTACTCTCCGAGGCGGCCCGGTATCAGAGAGGCTCCGTTCGATTACAGCCACGATTTGCCTCCCGGCTGCAAACGTCCAATGGGCACGTGGTCGCATAACACCCTGGATTGGGAGGGGGAAGATCTTAGTCGTCGCGCCAGAGAGGCTTGGCTTCTCTCGTGATGTAGTACCGGCGGCACTATGATCACAAGGGCAGCGCAGCCCTGTGGCTATCGACTTAAGCCCTCGTACCGCGGCAAGGTGTCAACCCTTCACGAGGGCATAGCATACCATGCATAAAAACTGGTGAGCTGAGGTCCACTCCAACGAATTCAAATACCCATATTGGCATATCTTGCTCCATAATTAAAAAAAAATGGGATAGGTGGCAACCCTGTAAACCGCCTCAAGTGGCAACCCTAGAGTGGATAGTCTTAAAATCGATCATACTATCACCATTCCAAATTTCAGCCAATTCGGTCAAGCGATTCTCGAGATAGTAACGGATATAAAAATATATTGTGGTAAGGTGGCAACCCTAGGTGGCAACCCTACTTGAAAATATTTTAGTTGGTATCTCGCCGAAAATACCTTTCATATAATACCCATATTGGCATATCTTGCTCCATAATTAAAAAAAAAAAAAAGGTGGCTACCCTGTAAACTACTCGAAATGTCAACCCTAAAGTAGATAGCCTTGGAATCCTTCATACTGTCACCAAACCAAAGTTCATCCAAATCGGTCAACCGGTTCTCGAGATAGTACTGCGGTAAGGTGGCAACCCTAGGTCGCAACCCTACTTTAAAATACTTAAGTTGGTATCTCGCCGAAAGTACCTTTCATATGATACCCACATTGGCATATCTTGCTCCATAATTTAAAAAAAATGGGATAGGTGGCAACCCTGTAAACCGCCTCAAGTGGCAACCCTAAAGTGGATAGTCTTAAAATCGATCATACTATCACCATTCCAAATTTCAGCCAATTCGGTCAAGCGATTCTCGAGATAGTAACGGATATACAAATATATTGTGGTAAGGTGGCAACCCTAGGTGGCAACCCTACTTGAAAATATTTTAGTTGGTATCTCGCCGAAAATACCTTTCATATGATACCCATATTGGCATATCTTGCTCCATAATTAAAAAAAAGGGATAGGTGGCAACCCTGTAAACCGCCCCAAGTGGCAACCCTAAAGTGGGTAGTCTTAAAATCGATCATACTATCACCATGCCAAATTTCAGCCAATTCGGTCAAGCGATTCTCGAGATAGTACCGGATATACAAATATATTGTGGTAAGATGGCAACCCTAGGTGGCAACTCTACTTGAAAATATTTTAGTTGGTATCTCGCCGAAAATACCTTTCATATGATACCCATATTGGCATATCTTGCTCCATAATTAAAAAAATGGGATAGGTGGCAACCCTGTAAACCGCCCCAAGTGGCAACCCTAAAGTGGGTAGTCTTAGAATCCATCATACTATCTTTGTGCCAAATTTCATCCCAATCAGTCAAGCGGTTCTCGAGATAGTCCGAACATACAAAAATACAAATATACAAATATACAAGATTAACTCGTTTAAAGATATTAGATTGTGACTTCACAAAAAAATCAATTTGTACGGCAACGCTATTGTGGCTGACATTCATCAGACTTCAGAGCGGTGTTGCCAGAATCGGTGATATCGCCCTTTTTCGGGGATTTTCCGTCTGCCAATTTAATTTCGAAATGGTTTGGTATTTGTTTCCTTAAGGGGTTATTTGCAACTAAAGTTGCAAGTTTTCATGTGGTTGTTGTGTCCAAAAAAGTGTTCTGCGAAATGCTGAGGATGGCGTAGCCTGTGTTGGACCGAACGAGTGTTATTTTTTATAAGCAACTCGGAAATACCATGGATCCCGATCCGAATTGGGATCGGACCTGGGTCCTTTCTCGGGATTTTGATTCATAATTTTTCACTGAAACAAAAAATTAAAAAAGCGCTCCGGGATTCGTGATCCTGCGGCCAATACACGTTTCTTGAGCCCTCTCCCATAGGTTAGGTTCAAGTGGCTGCCGCAGAGGCACACCTAGGCCAGTATTAAAAGGCCCGTTGTGATACCACCAACACTAGGAAAATCAGTTCCGGGACCCTGCCATATGGAAAATCCCGGTATTAACGGAATTCTCCACATAGCAGAATCCCGGAACTGACCCTCCTATACCGACACCGTTACAACAACAACAACACCGTTACTCCTCCTCGAACCATTTAGATGACTTGATGAAGGCCATCAGGTCCTTTATGTCCAGCTCCGTGACCTGGCGTAGGCTGACCAGGAAGGGAACTCCCAAAAAGCGCATTCTCGCGCCACTTAAAGCCGGGCAGTTGCAGATGAGGTGCTCCACCGTTTCCTCCTCCTCATCATCCTTACAACTCCTACAGCACTGTCGGTAGGGCACACCAAGTCTTTCTGCGTGCCTACCAATGAGGCAGTGCCCAGTTAATACGCCTATTAATATGGAGATTTCTCTTCTCCTTAGGGCATAAATTTGTCTTGATCTTTTATGATCCCATTTCGGCCAGGTTTCTTTGGATATCCGGCATCCTGGAGATTGCAGCCATCTTTCGTTGGCTTGGGGGAGTGTGTATTCCTTCAGCATAAGCTTGCATGTGGCAAACGGCATACCTAAGTGCTAAGTACAGTTTCCCTCAATGTCCCTATGCCCCGGGACCCATGTGAGGTTAACGCGATTCTGTTGGGCCATCTCTTGTAGAGATCGACGACAGCTGAGCGTCAGTTCAGAGTTGAACGAGTAAGAGCCAAGGGATTTGATGGCCGCCTGGCTGTCGCTGAATATAAAAATGTCCTGTCTAATAGTGTGTTGGCCTATCCAAGCCGCGGCGTCCATGATTGCTGATACTTCAGCCTGGAAGACACTGCAGTGATCATAGTCTGAAGGAGAGCTCAAGGTTCAGATCCTTTGAATAAACCCCTCCCCCAACTCTGCCGCCTAACTTCGAGCCATCAGTATAAATGGAAGTGCCGCCATGAGTGACGGGACTCCGATCCGTGCTCTCCCATTCTTCCCTGCTGGGAATGTTGATTTTAAAACCGCTATGTCCGACTGTTGTGGACGAACAGCGATCTGTGCTCAGCGGAAGAAAGCTATAGGATCCCAAAATACAGGCCTGTCCAGTAGTGCTTGCGCCCCAGCCGGACGTTTCCCTTAGACGCAGAGCCGATGCTGCTGCTACTCGGTGCCCTTCCAGATCGAGTGGCAAAATGCCAAGAATGGCCTGGAGTGCTTCATTGGGCGTTGTTCTTAATGCACCGCTTATACAGATCATGCAAGATCTGTGTACTTTACCTAGCAGATTAAGGTTTGTTGCCTTGCTCAGCGCAGGCCACCATACCACAACTCCATAGAGCATGATTGGTCGAATGATTGCAGTGTAGATCCATTTGCATATTTTGGGGCTGAGCCCCCATTTCTTTCCAATGGCTCTTTTGCACGTGTACAGTGCAATACACGCTTTCTTCTGGCGCTGAAGAACATTCTCCTTCCAGGTTAGTTTCTTATCCAGAACTGTGCCCAAGAACTTGGCTTTGTCAGCCAAGTTCAGGTGCACGTTATTCAGTTTTGGTAATATTAGCGGTGGTATCTTAGCGGTTGGTGAAAAGGACCAGTTCCACTTTTCCCGGGTTGATGCTCAGTCCGCAGCGCGAGCACCATGAGGAAACCTCTCTCAGTGCTACTTGCATCAAGTCGCACAGGGTTTGTGGGAATTTGCCCCTGTATACTATAGCTAAGTCATCTGCATATGCCACTACCTTCCCGCCCTCCCAGCTTGTGTCTCGCAGCATCGAGTTGACAGTGAGGTTCAATAGAAGCGGGGAGAGAACACCACCCTGAGGCGTTCGCCTTGTGACATAGCGTGATAAGTCAACCGAGCCCAGTGAGGAAACTATTCGTCTACCCCTTAGCAGTTGATCAATAAGTCCAATAAGAGACCTGCTTATGCCCAGACTTGTTAAAGCGGTGTTTATAGCATCAGGGCTTATGTTGTTGAAGGCTCCTTCAATATCTAAAAAGGCCACAAGACAGTACTCCTTTTCATACAGCGATTTTTCAATAACAGAAACTAGCCTGTGAAGCGCAGTTTCTGTAGATTTCCCTTTGGTGTATGCATGCTGATAGCTACAGATCAGGTTGCTATCAATAGTAGAGGAGAGGTAGTCATTTATTATCCTCTCGAAGGTCTTGAGCACAAAGGATGAGAGACTGATCGGCCTATAGTCCTTGGGCTCGTAATGAGACGCCTTCCCCGCCTTAGGAATAAACACTACCGTGGCACTTCTCCAGGAGCACGGAATGTAGCTAAGAGCCAGGCAGGCTGTATAGAGAAATACCAGCCATTTGGTTGATGTCTCCAGCGTGTTTATGAGTTGTGCGGGAATAATCCCGTCTGGCCCGGCAGCCTTGAACGGTTCGAAGATTTTAACCGCCCACCTAACCTTTTTCTCCGTGATGGGTATGTGTACAGCCAGGTTTGTTGTAGGTACTAGGGGTTCCTCATGCAAGTTCCCTGGGAAGTGCGTATTCAAGAGCAGCTCTAGGGTTTCCCTCTCCGTGCTGGTCCAGGATCCGTCAGGTTTGCGCAAATAGCTTGTGGCTGTTTGAGTTTTTTAGAGCACTCGTCTAAGTCTCGCTGTATCGTCGACATTTTCGACCCCAGTGCAGAAATTTCTTCACGATACTCTCTTCGCCTGCCTCAGAGCTTTTTTGTAGGCCCTGAGTTTAACTTTATATTCGAGCCATTGATTCTCCGTGCCAAGGCTCTTGGCCTTATTAAATTGTGTCCTACATGCTTTACGGAGCGAGTCCAGGTCGTAGGACCACCAATGCGGCCTATGTTTACCGCGTGGTTTTGAAACTGGGCAAGCCTGCTCTAGGGCATTCGAGAGCGCCGTTGTAAAGGTCTTTACCAGATCCTCCAAATCCCCTACTGATGAGGGGACTTGTGGGGGCAGTGCTGGCAAGTCCCTAGATAGTATTTCATTGTGTGGCTGCCAGTTAGTGTTACGTGGGTTGCGCTTCATAACCGGCTGCTCAACAGAAAAGTCTAGAACTAATTCTACGTACCGGTGGTCGGAGAATGAGTGTTCATCGAGAACGCGCCATTTTCTGACAACCGCCTTCGCTGCAGATAGTGAGATCTATGACCTCCCTACGGGTTTTAGTAATAAACGTAGGTTCGTTACCCACGTTGCAAACTACCAGGTTAGTTGTTAACAAATAGTCAAACAACGACTCTCCTCTAGCATTGATATCGGAGCTTCCCCACTGGACGTGATGAGCATTGGCGTCAGTTCCGATAATAAGATGACCCATGGAAAAATTTGCCACCAGGTCTTTTACCTCCCTCTGTGGCGGAGGTTCTTCGGCGTCGTAGGGCATATAGACCGACGCAATCGTCAGACTGGTACTGTCGACTGTTAGACTGGCAGCTGTAACGTCACCAGTGGTATAGTTGGGCAAGAGAAATGCATTCAGCTCAGACTTAACTAAAATACAGGCTCTAACCCGGCCCCCCTCGCTGGCTCGAATAAGCTTATAACCCTTAGTCCCCAAACAGCAAATCCTTGAGCTGTTGACCCAGGGTTCTTGGATGAGGACCACATCTACGTCGCCTTTAGAGAGACGACTGATTAAAGCAGCCGAGGCTGCTTTAGATTTGTGCAGGTTTATCTGAATCACCACCAACATGAGAGTGCTCAGACTTCCCTGCCACCGCCGTATCGTCGAGTTCCACCTCGTCTGGAGGCTTATCTTTCAACGACGATTTCTTCAGACCACGGTTTGGCGTGGCAGAGATCCTCCTAACTGTGGCAGTGTCAACTGTGGTGCGCTCAGGACTAGCTGCTATCACTGTGACGTTGAGGTCCTCCCCGTCCAGCAGGCTGTCTCCCATCTCCGAGCTGTTCACTGCTCCTTCGCCATTTGACGTGGCAGATACCATACTTTCCGAGTCGGACATCTCCGACTCCCCTTCCGGCACTGCGATGTCCGAGTCCTCCGGTGCAGCCGAAATAGCAGCGCGCTGTGCATCGCCGCGGTATACGTGGATCACGATCTGACCCATGCCGTAGTGCACTCGTCCATTGCACCGTTTAAGGGGCTCGAGTGCCTCCTTATTCAAGGTGAAGACCACTTGCCTATCAGGCCCTACCGCGTCCTCGACCAGATTTACACCCCAGTCCTGCGTCGGGAGAGACGGGTTCATGATCCTCAGCATCCTGAGAATTCTCTCAGGTTCAGCAGGGATCGCAGGAATCCACGCTCTTGCCCTTGGCCGAGCCGGGATGTCCTTCCAGTCGACAACCTCGATTCTTGCCCCTTGGTAGATCTCACCTAGTCTTGCAGCTGCTGCCTTGTACAGTGCAACAGTTTTTGCATCCTCGCAAGCGAATACCTTGATTCGGCCCTGGTGCCATCCCGCATCAGAACCCATCGGAGTGGCACCCGGAGACTCATCCATAATGTCGAGAAGGGCATTACCGACAGCGTTCCGGACGAACCGCCACTGGTCCCTAGGGATGGCCCAGTTTTCATTACCTCGGTCAATGACGCCTATGAGGATCCTATCCTTAGTCACTTCAGCAAAGCTGAGTTTACCCATTACGGGGGCGTGTTGCTGCCGCTTCGGGTGAGGTTTTAAATCCACGTCCGATCTCTGGCGTTTAAAGGGATTTATATTAACCTTCTTTGGCGCGTAATCGCTTTGGAAGTTCGGTAAGATAGCTTCAGCCATCTCCACCGTCTTCCTAGCATTCGGCGATAGCGTCTCTTGTGAAATACCCTCGTATTTCTTCAGTATCCTCGCGGCCGCTCTTTTGTCCAAGTACTCAGAGCGACTGGGAGATGTCTTTTGGGGTAAATTTCGACCCGTAGTTGCCATCGCGGTCGTTCCCTTATTTGGATCTCTGGGGCCAGGTCGTGAGACCACTGCCACAGACGTTAAAGACTTGGTTTCGGCACCGGCACTTACTAGGGCTCTAGCATTAGCCGTTGTTGGCTTCACCGTGTTTGTACCGGTACTTACTTTGGGGATTGCCCCCTTATTATCCAGAGCTGATCGACTCGTAGTTGCCATCGCTGTCGACCTCTCGGCTGATGAAGAAATGGAGTTTGTCCTCCGACGTTGCGTTCTCGCTTGCTCCAGCATTTTCCTCCTCTGCTGGGCAGTATACATGGTTGTATCATTATTTTTAAGGTTTTTATTACTTTTTTTCATCTTGTTCGTACGACCCCTTGCCGGGCAAGGCCAGTTTAGGGTCAAAGGAAGAGTATGGGGAATGTGTCGTCCGCCGCGGCAGAGCCCCATGCCGCGGTAAGGCCATAGTTACTCTCCGAGGCGGCCCGGTATCAGAGAGGCTCCGTTCGATTACAGCCACGATTTGCCTCCCGGCTGCAAACGTCCAATGGGCACGTGGTCGCATAACACCCTGGATTGGGAGGGGGAAGATCTTAGTCGTCGCGCCAGAGAGGCTTGGCTTCTCTCGTGATGTAGTACCGGCGGCACTATGATCACAAGGGCAGCGCAGCCCTGTGGCTATCGACTTAAGCCCTCGTACCGCGGCAAGGTGTCAACCCTTCACGAGGGCATAGCATACCATGCATAAAAACTGGTGAGCTGAGGTCCACTCCAACGAATTCAAATACCCATATTGGCATATCTTGCTCCATAATTAAAAAAAAATGGGATAGGTGGCAACCCTGTAAACCGCCTCAAGTGGCAACCCTAGAGTGGATAGTCTTAAAATCGATCATACTATCACCATTCCAAATTTCAGCCAATTCGGTCAAGCGATTCTCGAGATAGTAACGGATATAAAAATATATTGTGGTAAGGTGGCAACCCTAGGTGGCAACCCTACTTGAAAATATTTTAGTTGGTATCTCGCCGAAAATACCTTTCATATAATACCCATATTGGCATATCTTGCTCCATAATTAAAAAAAAAAAAAAGGTGGCTACCCTGTAAACTACTCGAAATGTCAACCCTAAAGTAGATAGCCTTGGAATCCTTCATACTGTCACCAAACCAAAGTTCATCCAAATCGGTCAACCGGTTCTCGAGATAGTACTGCGGTAAGGTGGCAACCCTAGGTCGCAACCCTACTTTAAAATACTTAAGTTGGTATCTCGCCGAAAGTACCTTTCATATGATACCCACATTGGCATATCTTGCTCCATAATTTAAAAAAAATGGGATAGGTGGCAACCCTGTAAACCGCCTCAAGTGGCAACCCTAAAGTGGATAGTCTTAAAATCGATCATACTATCACCATTCCAAATTTCAGCCAATTCGGTCAAGCGATTCTCGAGATAGTAACGGATATACAAATATATTGTGGTAAGGTGGCAACCCTAGGTGGCAACCCTACTTGAAAATATTTTAGTTGGTATCTCGCCGAAAATACCTTTCATATGATACCCATATTGGCATATCTTGCTCCATAATTAAAAAAAAGGGATAGGTGGCAACCCTGTAAACCGCCCCAAGTGGCAACCCTAAAGTGGGTAGTCTTAAAATCGATCATACTATCACCATGCCAAATTTCAGCCAATTCGGTCAAGCGATTCTCGAGATAGTACCGGATATACAAATATATTGTGGTAAGATGGCAACCCTAGGTGGCAACTCTACTTGAAAATATTTTAGTTGGTATCTCGCCGAAAATACCTTTCATATGATACCCATATTGGCATATCTTGCTCCATAATTAAAAAAATGGGATAGGTGGCAACCCTGTAAACCGCCCCAAGTGGCAACCCTAAAGTGGGTAGTCTTAGAATCCATCATACTATCTTTGTGCCAAATTTCATCCCAATCAGTCAAGCGGTTCTCGAGATAGTCCGAACATACAAAAATACAAATATACAAATATACAAGATTAACTCGTTTAAAGATATTAGATTGTGACTTCACAAAAAAATCAATTTGTACGGCAACGCTATTGTGGCTGACATTCATCAGACTTCAGAGCGGTGTTGCCAGAATCGGTGATATCGCCCTTTTTCGGGGATTTTCCGTCTGCCAATTTAATTTCGAAATGGTTTGGTATTTGTTTCCTTAAGGGGTTATTTGCAACTAAAGTTGCAAGTTTTCATGTGGTTGTTGTGTCCAAAAAAGTGTTCTGCGAAATGCTGAGGATGGCGTAGCCTGTGTTGGACCGAACGAGTGTTATTTTTTATAAGCAACTCGGAAATACCATGGATCCCGATCCGAATTGGGATCGGACCTGGGTCCTTTCTCGGGATTTTGATTCATAATTTTTCACTGAAACAAAAAATTAAAAAAGCGCTCCGGGATTCGTGATCCTGCGGCCAATACACGTTTCTTGAGCCCTCTCCCATAGGTTAGGTTCAAGTGGCTGCCGCAGAGGCACACCTAGGCCAGTATTAAAAGGCCCGTTGTGATACCACCAACACTAGGAAAATCAGTTCCGGGACCCTGCCATATGGAAAATCCCGGTATTAACGGAATTCTCCACATAGCAGAATCCCGGAACTGACCCTCCTATACCGACACCGTTACAACAACAACAACACCGTTACTCCTCCTCGAACCATTTAGATGACTTGATGAAGGCCATCAGGTCCTTTATGTCCAGCTCCGTGACCTGGCGTAGGCTGACCAGGAAGGGAACTCCCAAAAAGCGCATTCTCGCGCCACTTAAAGCCGGGCAGTTGCAGATGAGGTGCTCCACCGTTTCCTCCTCCTCATCATCCTTACAACTCCTACAGCACTGTCGGTAGGGCACACCAAGTCTTTCTGCGTGCCTACCAATGAGGCAGTGCCCAGTTAATACGCCTATTAATATGGAGATTTCTCTTCTCCTTAGGGCATAAATTTGTCTTGATCTTTTATGATCCCATTTCGGCCAGGTTTCTTTGGATATCCGGCATCCTGGAGATTGCAGCCATCTTTCGTTGGCTTGGGGGAGTGTGTATTCCTTCAGCATAAGCTTGCATGTGGCAAACGGCATACCTAAGTGCTAAGTACAGTTTCCCTCAATGTCCCTATGCCCCGGGACCCATGTGAGGTTAACGCGATTCTGTTGGGCCATCTCTTGTAGAGATCGACGACAGCTGAGCGTCAGTTCAGAGTTGAACGAGTAAGAGCCAAGGGATTTGATGGCCGCCTGGCTGTCGCTGAATATAAAAATGTCCTGTCTAATAGTGTGTTGGCCTATCCAAGCCGCGGCGTCCATGATTGCTGATACTTCAGCCTGGAAGACACTGCAGTGATCATAGTCTGAAGGAGAGCTCAAGGTTCAGATCCTTTGAATAAACCCCTCCCCCAACTCTGCCGCCTAACTTCGAGCCATCAGTATAAATGGAAGTGCCGCCATGAGTGACGGGACTCCGATCCGTGCTCTCCCATTCTTCCCTGCTGGGAATGTTGATTTTAAAACCGCTATGTCCGACTGTTGTGGACGAACAGCGATCTGTGCTCAGCGGAAGAAAGCTATAGGATCCCAAAATACAGGCCTGTCCAGTAGTGCTTGCGCCCCAGCCGGACGTTTCCCTTAGACGCAGAGCCGATGCTGCTGCTACTCGGTGCCCTTCCAGATCGAGTGGCAAAATGCCAAGAATGGCCTGGAGTGCTTCATTGGGCGTTGTTCTTAATGCACCGCTTATACAGATCATGCAAGATCTGTGTACTTTACCTAGCAGATTAAGGTTTGTTGCCTTGCTCAGCGCAGGCCACCATACCACAACTCCATAGAGCATGATTGGTCGAATGATTGCAGTGTAGATCCATTTGCATATTTTGGGGCTGAGCCCCCATTTCTTTCCAATGGCTCTTTTGCACGTGTACAGTGCAATACACGCTTTCTTCTGGCGCTGAAGAACATTCTCCTTCCAGGTTAGTTTCTTATCCAGAACTGTGCCCAAGAACTTGGCTTTGTCAGCCAAGTTCAGGTGCACGTTATTCAGTTTTGGTAATATTAGCGGTGGTATCTTAGCGGTTGGTGAAAAGGACCAGTTCCACTTTTCCCGGGTTGATGCTCAGTCCGCAGCGCGAGCACCATGAGGAAACCTCTCTCAGTGCTACTTGCATCAAGTCGCACAGGGTTTGTGGGAATTTGCCCCTGTATACTATAGCTAAGTCATCTGCATATGCCACTACCTTCCCGCCCTCCCAGCTTGTGTCTCGCAGCATCGAGTTGACAGTGAGGTTCAATAGAAGCGGGGAGAGAACACCACCCTGAGGCGTTCGCCTTGTGACATAGCGTGATAAGTCAACCGAGCCCAGTGAGGAAACTATTCGTCTACCCCTTAGCAGTTGATCAATAAGTCCAATAAGAGACCTGCTTATGCCCAGACTTGTTAAAGCGGTGTTTATAGCATCAGGGCTTATGTTGTTGAAGGCTCCTTCAATATCTAAAAAGGCCACAAGACAGTACTCCTTTTCATACAGCGATTTTTCAATAACAGAAACTAGCCTGTGAAGCGCAGTTTCTGTAGATTTCCCTTTGGTGTATGCATGCTGATAGCTACAGATCAGGTTGCTATCAATAGTAGAGGAGAGGTAGTCATTTATTATCCTCTCGAAGGTCTTGAGCACAAAGGATGAGAGACTGATCGGCCTATAGTCCTTGGGCTCGTAATGAGACGCCTTCCCCGCCTTAGGAATAAACACTACCGTGGCACTTCTCCAGGAGCACGGAATGTAGCTAAGAGCCAGGCAGGCTGTATAGAGAAATACCAGCCATTTGGTTGATGTCTCCAGCGTGTTTATGAGTTGTGCGGGAATAATCCCGTCTGGCCCGGCAGCCTTGAACGGTTCGAAGATTTTAACCGCCCACCTAACCTTTTTCTCCGTGATGGGTATGTGTACAGCCAGGTTTGTTGTAGGTACTAGGGGTTCCTCATGCAAGTTCCCTGGGAAGTGCGTATTCAAGAGCAGCTCTAGGGTTTCCCTCTCCGTGCTGGTCCAGGATCCGTCAGGTTTGCGCAAATAGCTTGTGGCTGTTTGAGTTTTTTAGAGCACTCGTCTAAGTCTCGCTGTATCGTCGACATTTTCGACCCCAGTGCAGAAATTTCTTCACGATACTCTCTTCGCCTGCCTCAGAGCTTTTTTGTAGGCCCTGAGTTTAACTTTATATTCGAGCCATTGATTCTCCGTGCCAAGGCTCTTGGCCTTATTAAATTGTGTCCTACATGCTTTACGGAGCGAGTCCAGGTCGTAGGACCACCAATGCGGCCTATGTTTACCGCGTGGTTTTGAAACTGGGCAAGCCTGCTCTAGGGCATTCGAGAGCGCCGTTGTAAAGGTCTTTACCAGATCCTCCAAATCCCCTACTGATGAGGGGACTTGTGGGGGCAGTGCTGGCAAGTCCCTAGATAGTATTTCATTGTGTGGCTGCCAGTTAGTGTTACGTGGGTTGCGCTTCATAACCGGCTGCTCAACAGAAAAGTCTAGAACTAATTCTACGTACCGGTGGTCGGAGAATGAGTGTTCATCGAGAACGCGCCATTTTCTGACAACCGCCTTCGCTGCAGATAGTGAGATCTATGACCTCCCTACGGGTTTTAGTAATAAACGTAGGTTCGTTACCCACGTTGCAAACTACCAGGTTAGTTGTTAACAAATAATCAAACAACGACTCTCCTCTAGCATTGATATCGGAGCTTCCCCACTGGACGTGATGAGCATTGGCGTCCGTTCCGATAATAAGATGACCCATGGAAAAATTTGCCACCAGGGCTTTTACCTCCCTCTGTGGCGGAGGTTCTTCGGCGTCGTAGGGCATATAGACCGATGCCATCGTCAGACTGGTACTGTCGACTGTTAAACTGGCAGCTGTAGTTGGGCAAGAGAAAGGCATTCAGCTCAGACTTAACCAAAATACAGGCTCTAACCCTGCCCCCCTCGCTGGCTTGGATTAGCTTAAAACCCTTAGTCCCCAAACCGCAAATCCTAGAGCTGTTGACCCAGGGTTCTTGGATGAGGACCACTTCTATGTCGCCTTTAGAGAGACGACTGATTAGAGCAGCCGAGGCTGCTTTAGATTTGTGCAGGTTTATCTGAATCACCACCAACATGAGAGCGCTCAGACTTCCCTGCCATCGACTGTGTGCTCCTGATGCCGGTGCCTTTGTGGTTTTGGTATTTTTATTATATTTTTTTTGGTGCACTCATCTTGGTCATAGCCCATGACGAGCTCGTCATACAAACATTTAAAATAGGACCTTAACTTTTCCCCCGCTGTAGAGCCTCACTGGGTCTTAATGTCCTTGTTACTCCACAAGGAAATTTATAAAATGTTATGCAAAATGAAATATGTCCCTTGTAAAGCATCTTTTCATTCAAGAAAGGCAATGCAAGATATAATGTATCCCTTGTAGGCCATATTTTCATTCTTGAAAGGTAATGCATCTTTTCATTTATAAAAAGCAATATAAAAAGTAATGTAAACATGTATCTTTAGTTTTGTAGGCGAGCGACACATTACTTTTCCTATGACATCGCTGTAGAAAAATTCATGCATGTTTTCATGTATAGTCTATAGGAGCTATACATTACTTTATGCATTGCTGTACATTACCTTTTCCCACTGGGAATATCTGCTCCTGTATCAATCAGAAGAGTTTTGTTTAGAGTTGTTTTGGAGGTTATATAGCTGTTGAGGTGTACATTAAAAACATATAATTTTTTATTTATTGAGGTGGAGCTTGCTGGTTTTCCTGTTGGTTAACATTTCTCACGTTTCTAGTGTTATTGCGATTAGAACCGCGTGATTGACTTCCGAAATTTCTTCCGGATCTTTGATTATTATTTCTATTATTGTTATTATTATTGAAATTGTTGAAACGTGATGGGAAAGAACGCCTTTGGTTACCTCTATAAGTTACTTTGGTAACCTCTGCGGAAATTACCGCGAAAATAATTTTGTTGGCGTATGTGCAATATTGAATTAGGGTTACCCGTAATTTCTGTGCAGTTGTTTGTGAATTTTCGTTCATGGAAGTGAACGTTCCAGCTTGCATAATTGTCTCAACCTTCTCATTGGAGCAATTTTTACACATAGCTTTTACAGCTGTTTGTGTAGCATATTTGGTGGCTAGATCTGTTGTTAAGCCATCAGATATTTTGTTCCCTCTAGTGATTTAGTCAATTTTTCAATTTCTGCAGTGTCCTGATTAGCTGTCTTACTGCGTTGTTGGATGTTCAGGAGTTTTGCTGTTATAACTTCGACTGAGTCACCCTTTACTTTACGTTTTAAAATTTGTTTTACTTCTTCAATGGTCGCTTCAGAGCTTATAAAATATCTGGCTGTGCCTTTCAGCTTTGTTTTTATGATATGTCTATGCAATTGCCTCATGCTCCTCTTTAATTTGTTCGAGTATATCAAGGGCATCTAAAAAACTAGACAAGTTTTCATGTTTGCCATCGAACTCTGGTAAGATCGATGACGCAGTTTTGATAAATGCTACCATTGGTTGCGCCATAATTGTTTCAGTCTGCGAATTCTTTTCCGCGAGTGCAACAATATTTGTATGTGATTTGGTTTCTATTTTATTATCCTCCTCTTGTTCCGACAAAAAGGGGGCTAAATCTATTTCAATATCTTTCTCGAAAGATGTTGGGACGAGTACCTCAATATTATATCTTGCTAATGAGGATACTAATTTATCCCTAACACTGGAAAAGGTTTGCTTTGCTTCAAGCTTGTGATTAGCAGTCAATTGATTATATACCCCTCGAATAGCCTTGCCTATGTTATTCAACGACTGCGAAATTGTTGTGAGAAGCTTCAACACAGTTTCATTCTCGATTTTCGTATTTTTAGTAATGCATTTATACTAATTTTCTGCCAAAATTTTCTCTTCTGTGAGTATTTTATTAATTTCTTCTCATTGACCCATTTAGGTAGAGGAATTTAGAAAAAATTCTTTAAGTTTTTTTTTTTTTTTTAATTTTATCTATGCCGTCGGCGCGGCTCTGATACTTTTTCTTCAAAAATTTGTTATGTGTTGAATGAAATCTCAAGAACAAGTTTACAGCGTTTTTACATCTTCCACTGTTAGTTCCCTAGTCATACCTATCTGTTTCCAAAACTTAGTTAACCAAACGAATTCCTTTTCATAATCAATTCCTCACTTGAGGCAAGTGGGCCGTTATTTCTACGTCTTGACATCAAAATTATTTTTAAATTTTTATTATTATCAAAACTTTATTAATGTTCAAATTACTTCTTACCTTCCTAATATCCTTTTTTAATTGGATTTTTATTTCTTTATTTGTACATAAATTCAATTGTTGATACAATTCGGCAAGTTCTCTTCTTTTATTATACTGCTTGCCTCCTCTTTTCCGTTTATATCTCACTGGCTCTGGAATGCGTGGCTTAATTACTTTTTTTTTATTTTTTTTTTTTTTTATATTCCTCCAAAGTCGGCGGCTTAGGGTATTGCCTGACTTGTTCTTCTTTAATTATTTTATTCGCTTCCAGGCCCAGTTCGACTACACGGGAAAAGACTTTATCGAATTGTTTTTTCGTTTGTATGTCCTCCTTTGAGGACATATCAATTGTTCAATGTAAAAAGATTAACAGCGGGCAAAAAAAATTTAGACGTTCAAAAAAAATTATTTGAATTAATGAATTAACTAACAAAAGGAAACAATTTTCAGATTATTGTTGTCCATTTATTGATTTTTTGAAATTCATTAACCATTTAATTCTCTCTATCAAAATAAGCCTTTTATATTCCCCATCTAGTTCTTTTAACAACTCGTCCAAAAACATATTTGGATTGATGGGATCGTTATTTGGCATTATTATGCAAGAGTTTCTTTATTATAGTTTCAAAAAAAAAAATAATAATTTGAAACGGCAAATATTATTTTGCCCTTCGAGTTTAGGCAGCCGTTAGACTATATAGCAAAAATTTGGAATTTTCACCGATATCTCGGAAGCTAGATCTGCCACAGAAAAATGGATGTGATATTCGGAAACAGGAGAACATTTTGCATTGAGGAAATGTACGTTTACTCTTGGAGATTTTTTTTTGTCGAGTAGTGTATTTAAAGCCAGAAGTGAAGCTTGATTTCTTAGCTTACAAATGGTGTTTGGATGCCGAGGAGGATATGATTTGGTACATTTTGTTGTTTTTTTTGGCACAAAAATAAAAGCAAGTGGCAGCTGCTGGATCATTACATAGATATGTACGTGTGTGTGTAAGGGAATGAACGGGTGGGTGTGGCTTTGGGACTTTTATAAGAGTACTGAATAGTGCTATACATGCGGGTATAACAGAAAGTGGAGATAACAAAATAGCTGGAGAGTTTGTAGACCTCATTTTTGTGTAATAATAAATAAACTAAGAATGTTTCTTATTGGAGCTTAGCTCGAAAATTGATCTACCTGCTTGTACTATTTTACTTAGCACTAGGGTATTCTAATTTTTGATATTTCGAATTTTTGTGAATTTTGATACTTAGAGAAAATTGACAAAGATTTACACAGCGATGGATACCATTACATGTTTCGGAGGGTCCAATTTAAAGCAATTGCTTTTAACAAATCAGCTACGATGCCCTGCAGTATTTCTGAGTCAACTTTCTCATAAGTGTGCCAGTTTTATACCTTTAGACATAAGTCCGCGACATATTTTCCATATGATACACGCAAGACAGCAGAATTAGTCCATACTAAGTTTCTAATATAATTTTTATAGGGATCTATCTCAAATACTATACGAAATTGGGTTGTGAAAGTTTGTATGCGGAGAGTGTTAGCGTATAAATATATATATATTTAAATATTAACGTTTCAAAAACATCTTTGCAACAAAGCTACATATCGTTACCTTAATTCACAAAGGCCTTTATATATATAATAATAATCTTGGCTTGCATCATTTATTAACGCTTAACCGCCTAGGCGATTTTGGCCGTTTCGTATCAAATCACGCCAGTCATTCCTTTTTAACGATAACTGGCGCCAATTGGAAACCCCAACGGAGTGTAGCATTACATAAACACACCGCCCTTTTACTTTAATTGTCATGTGCACATAAATAATGTATAAACAAATATGAATGTACACAAACAACATTCTACCAAATTAGTTGCATTGAACTCAGCGGGAGTTTATGCAAAGACAGTAGAAACCACACATAGCGAAGATCTTGTTACACTTGTGCGAACGGTCAAAGACACCGCCAAAGTCAGTCGCAATGCCCAACTGATCAACCACGACAGTTTGCCAATTCGACTGACATATTAATATATTTATTGCCACCATATGTCGACTTAGCATATTTTAGAGTTATGCATTCTAGTTTGTAGGTATTAGTAATATGCACCTATGTAGGTATACGTTTTAATTCGTAAATAATTTGTAAGTATTAGTGTAAGAATTTTGTATAAAAGAAAGTGTAACCAATAAAGAAAAGGATTCAATAACCAATCTTCAACTATTTTATTTAAACGGCTATATGGCGATCCCGCCAGGCTTTTAAATAAATATAATAACAAAAAAAGTGTTTTGTAATAATTCGCTATAAAGCGGTGCGCCGGCCAAACATAAATGCACGCAAATTGACGGTGCCACAGGTGGAAGCCAAGCCGAAGGATAATACAGGACATTTTCTACTGCAATTCTGATATGTTGATAAGTTCAGTTGTTAAATAGTGTGGCGGTGCGGCAGGATTCACACCCAATCGACATTCCTTAGGTGTTTAACAGAACGCTTTGCACTGACATTTTTAGGCAAAAATATTGGCGTCAGGTCCCATAACTATTGCCGAATATATGCGCAAGACGAAGTGGAATATCAATAAGTTCGTGATAAGACTGACAGCAGGTCCCATAACTATTGCCGAATATATGCGCAAGACGAACTGGAATATCATTAAGTTCATGATAAGACTGGCAGCAGGTCCCATAACTATTGCCGAACATATGCGCAAGACGAAGTGGAATATTAATTGCGTGACAAGACTGGCAGCAAAACGACTGGCAACAAAATGACTGGCAGCAAATATTAGTAAATAAGACGGCAGCGTAAGATAGAATTAAAAACCTATAATAAAAAAAAAACCTATAATAAAAAAAAAAAATATGAATTTCCTTAGAAAACTTTGGCACGCCTTATGGTCGCCATCCAAGTAGCAGTAATTTGCTTAGGGGTAAAGTTTTAAAATTTTGCAAATTTTTTTTTTACAAGAAATATAACAAAAGTTTCAATTTACGAATTATTAAGGCATCAATAGAAAAAAAGATTGAGTAAATTCAAACACCTTTGTTGAAATTTATTTATTTTAAATAACCTTTTCTTATGGATAGTGCACTGCCCGATGATCTTGATTACGACGCAATAAACAAAATTGTAGATAATTTAGAGTGTGAAAACGCAAACATTGCTCGTAAATCAAGATCACGAGATAAGGGAAGTAACAGACATAATTTAAATTGTTTAAGAAAATTTTGGTTATATATAGGAATGGGTAGAGAACCTACAATGGAAGATTTATTATACCCTTCCACACTAGTAGAAGAAGTAAATAGATGGATAAGTAAAGTAAATCCTGAAAATAAATTTTAATTAAAATTTGTAATTTAAAAGACAAATTTATGAATAAATAAAAATTTGAGTTCGAAAAATTTTACTATTAAATTTTAAAATGGCATGGTGGAAAATCGCATTGAACGGTATTTTAGTAGCTATAGCAGGATATGAGGTAGGGAAAGAAACCTCTGAAGATAAAACTAACCAAAATAAAATTGCCAAATTTGAAACACACATAGAAGATAAAGAAGAAATCTCTGATAAATGGTTGGTAATTTTTATATGCGTAAGTTCATTTTTAATTGCCACAATAATAATTCTAATAAAAAATTATATAAAGAAGAAATTGAGACAATTGAATAATGTCCAACGCATCTAAATGGAAAGAAATCCATGACACATTATTGGAGGAAAAAACTAAAGCTGGCAAATCATTTAAATGTATTAATAAAAGTATTCCCATAACAAGAGAACCTATTGTTAAACATCTAAATACAATTTTGGAAGCCCTTAATAACATTAGACAGGTGATCAATGCGGGAAAGCGCATACTTACCGTAGACCACCAAACAGAAGCTTACCAATTTTTCTCAGCAGTCCGAGACAAACTAGTATCTGCTCTAGCCAAACACAATATCGATTTTGAGGTACCAAACACAACAGAAGAGGAAATTCAAATAGATTTTTCATTACTTCTATCTGAACGCGCTCCTAGCCGAACCTCCTCACCCTCACTAAGTCGAACCACATCGGTGGAAGATATTAATTTAAACACCCCAATAATAAAGGTCACACTTCCACAAACCGTAGTAGAATACATTAAAACTGCTTCGTCAGTATTACCAGAGTTTGATGGTAAACCAGAAAATCTACATAGTTTCCTAGATGCACTCGATATACTTGAGCAAATCAAGGATACACACGAGGCATTGGCCATTACCATGATAAAAACAAAGCTGAAAGGTACAGCAAGAAATTTTATTAGTAATGAGTCCACGATCGAACAAATAAAAAAAAAAATTAAAAACCGCAATAAAGGGTGAATCAGTGGAAGTTTTAACTGCTAAACTACTGAACATCCAACAGCGTAGCAAAACTGCTAACCAATATACTGCGGAAATTGAAAAAATTACAAGGTCATTAGAAGGAGCATATATCTCTGATGGATTAAACCCAGACTTAGCCGCGAGATATTCAACACAGGCAGCAGTTAAGGCCATGTGTAAAAACTGCTCTAATGACAAGGTCAAGATGATCATGCAAGCAGGAACGTTCTCAACAATGAACGATGCAATCTCGAAATTCACTAACAGTTGCACCGAAATCACTGGCAGCTCAAACACGATTTTAAATGTACGACAGCAAGGTCAGTACAGGAGTAGTTTCCGTGGAGGTTACCGTAGTAATGACTATGGAAATTACCAAAATCGGAGATTCAGACCACAACCGAGATATAACAATAACTCGAGGTCGCACAACAACAATAATAACCGGAGAGGATCACAAGCCCAAAACGGCAATAGATCCTACAACCAGAACCGTAATGTGCGCGCCATAACTGAAACGGAAAACCAAGAAACACCACTTCAAAATTAACAAAAAGAAAAATATGCGTACTAAATCTAAATTTAAACAGCTATATATCTACAAGGACTTCATTAAACAATTCATATTCAAATTTTTTAATTGATACTGGAGCCGATACTCCATAATTAAAAAACAGCAAATAAATAATAAAGAAAAAATAAATACTGAACAAATCACAGATTTGAAAGGCATTGGTCAAGTAATAACTAGCACTTTAGGCACAATAAAAACAGAACTAAAAGGTGATGACCTTCTAATTTATCATAAATTTCATGTTGTAGAAGACAACTTTCCAATTCCATGTGATGGAATAATAGGCCTAGATTTCATAAAGAAATACAATTGTATTCTAGATTATGGAAAAACAGAGGATAAACTAATCCTAAGACCATATGATTTCCCTCAAACAATAACAATGAATCTAACAAACTGTCTGTCGGTCAACACAATCACAATCCCAGCTAGATCGGAAGTTATTAGACAAATTAAAATAAATACAAATAACAAAAATATTTTCATACCACACCAAGAATTATCCGAAGGCATTTATATTGCAAATACTATTACAACTAACGAGCAAACTTTCGTTAGAATTATTAACACGACACATAACAACACAACTATTCAAAATTATAAAATTAACACTGAAAATTTAGACGATTATACACTAATTAAAGCTAACACACATAGTAAAAGTTGCACAGATACAGAAAAATTAAACAGACTAACCAAAAATTTTCCAAATTTTGTTAAAGCTCAATTAACATCACTTTGCACAGAATTCATAGATATATTTGCACTGGAAACAGAACCAATTACTTGTAATAATTTTTATAAACAAAAATTATATATAAAGGATGACAACCCCGTTTATATTAAAAATTATAGATTACCCCAAACACAGAAAGGAGAAATAACCAAACAAGTAAATAAGCTAATTAAAGACGATATAATAGAACCTTCAATTTATGAATATAATAGTCCAATTTTATTAGTTCCAAAAAAATCACTTCCAGGAAAAACAGAAAAAAGATGGAGATTGGTTGTTGACTACGGACAAGTTAATAAAAAATTAGCAGCAGATAAATTCCCACTCCCAAGAATTGATGACATTCTAGATCAACTTGGAAGAGCAAAATATTTTTCATGCCTAGACCTTACGTCAGGTTTTCATCAAATAGAATTACACTCTAGGGACATTACTTCATTCACTGCCGAAAATGGCACATATAGATTCAAAAGATTACCATATGGATTAAAAGTAGCGCCAAATTCATTCCAACGAATGATGACATTAGCATTCGCTGGCCTTAAACCATCTCAAGCATTTCTCTACATGGATGATTTAGTTGTATTAGGTTGTTCAGAAAACCATATGCTAAAAAATTTAAGACACGTGTTCTCTACATGTAGAAAATACAACCTAAAATTACATCCAGATAAATGCCTATTTTTCAGCCAAGAAATAACTTACCTAGGACATAAATGTACAAACAAGGGAATATTACCCAAGCAAATTTGAAACAGTTCAAAACTACCCAGCGCCAAAAACTGCGGATGAAGTTAAGAGATTTGTAGCTTTCTGCAATTACTACAGAAGATTTGTACAGAATTTCGCGGAACACTCACGACAACTAACTAGGCTTTGCAAAAAGAATGTTTCCTTCGAATGGACAGAAGATTGTCAAAAAGCTTTTGTCTATTTAAAGGAAGCATTAATTAGTCCAAAACTTTTGCAATACCCAGATTTCGATAAAGAATTCTGCATAACAACATACGCTAGTGGGTACGCTTGTGGGGCAGTCCTTAGCCAAGAACATGATGGCAAACAGTTACCAATTGCCTACGCTTCCAGGTCCTTCACAAAAGGTGAAACCAACAAAGCCACAATAGAAAAAGAACTGGCCGCAATCCATTGGGCCATAACCTTCTTCAGACCATACGTCTATGGTAGAAAATTCTTAGTAAAAACCGACCATCGCCCATTAACATACCTATTTTCAATGAAAAGTCCTTCATCTAAGCTGACGCGGGTAAGATTAGAATTAGAAGAGTACGATTTTGAGGTGGAATATATAGCTGGTAAAGAAAATCATATCGCGGATGCATTATCCCGCATAACTATTACAAATTTAAAAGATATGTCAGTGGAAGCAAGTAAAATATTAAAAATAACAACAAGATCAGCAGCTAAAAAGACCAGGGGTGTAAAAGTAGGTCGCCTCCCAGTTGGTGCACCCTGGGTAACGCTAAATGACCTACATAGCCTACACGGCTAGTTTCTTGTATTGCCGGTTCTACGAGAACGGTACCAGTACTTGTGCTGTACCCATCGTGCCGAAACGACCGGGCCGTTTTCTTATATCGACCCGGCCAAGAGCAATATACAGGGGGTGACCCTGTCTGACATTTAGGCAGGGCTACACCTCGCTACAACAACAACAACCAGTAATTAAATTGAAATTAAAGAAAGTCACAAAGAGAACCCCAAAATTTACGAAGCGCTAAAAAAATTTGAAGTAAAAAGACATGTCGAGCTCGTTTTCAATCCTCTGAAATTATATTTCAAAAAAGGAAAGAAAATTTGTAGCAGTTTTGATATAAGCAACCTAATTGTTGAGGATAAGATTGACTTCGAACGAGAAGCCGGCAATTTAGGACTTGTACAAGTAGAGTTGTCCTTAGGGGACAAATTGTTTAAAAAGAATTATACTGCAGTAGGCAAATTTAAGGAAATGGGAAATAAAGTTCTCAAAAAGTTAACAATCGCTCTAACCCCAGAGGTTATATGTGTGACAAATCCCGGGAAAATCAAAGAAATTCTGCACAAATATCATGACGATCCTATTAGTGGTGGCCACCCAGGAATAAATCGCATGACTGATAAAATCAAGCAGAAATATTGCTGGCTGAATATGAAAAATGACATACGAAAATATATAAAGAACTGCATCCACTGCAAGAAAAATAAAATTATCAAAGGACCAATGACAATTACGGAAACGCCTCCGAAAGCATTTGATATTGTACAAATTGACACAGTCGGCCCATTGCCAAGGTTAATAAACGGAAACGAATATGCAATTACCATTATATGCGATCTAACCAAATATTTGGTAGCGATTCCAGTTCCCAGCATAAAACTTCTACACCGTACCATCACCAGTTTTTGGGTACTGTAGAACGCAGTCACCGGACATTCAATGAATATATACGTTCATACATATCCAGTGACAAAGACGATTGGGATGAATACCTCAGATATTTCGCTTATTGTTACAATACAACGCCATCAACAACACATAATTATTGTCCTTTCGAACTAATATTCGCAAAACAACCACCAAGTTATGAATTTTTGAAAGAAGGTAAAATTAGCCCGGTATATAACCATGAGGCATATGACAAAGAAGTAAAATACAAACTTCAAATAACACAGCAAAGAACAAGAAAATTAATTCAAGAAGCTAAAGAAAAGCAAAAATCAAATTATGACAAAAATAGTATAGGAGATAGCAATAAAAACAAAAAGGAAATCGTAATCCATAAGAATAGGCTTAAACCAATTTAAAACCTTTAAAAATAAGCATGGCACTTCATCCATAATAACAACAAAAAAAAATTATACATATACATAAGCATTCCAATTTACTCAATGTAATATACGGCACAAGCCGTATACAAACAAACACAAAACAATGGTAACAAGATCCTAAAACAATTAAAATTTTGTCAACCCAAACAGACATCAAGCGGTTCATTGAATAAGTAAAATAGATACATATAGTTGACTACAAATATATATATCTATTTTTTTTTAAGAGTGAAGGTGTAGCATTACATAAACACACCGCCCTTTTACTTTAATTGTCATGTGCACATAAATAATGTATAAACAAATATGAATGTACACAAACAACATTCTACCAAATTAGTTACATTGAACTCAGCGGGAGTTTATGCAAAGACAGTACAAACCACACATAGCGAAGATCTTGTTACACTTGTGCGAACGGTCAAAGACACCGGCAAAGTCAGTCGCAATGCCCAACTGATCAACCACGACAGTTTGCCAATTCGACTGACATATTAATATATTTATTGCCACCATATGTCGACTCAGCATATTTTAGAGTTATGCATTCTAGTTTGTAGGTATTAGTAATATGCACCTATGTAGGTATACGTTTTAGTTCGTAAATAATTTGTAAGTATTAGTGTAAGAATTTTGTATAAAAGAAAGTGTAACCAATAAAGAAAAGGATTCAATAACCAATCTTCAACTATTTTATTTAAACGGCTATAGGAGTTCAAGTCATCCTCCACTTGTTGTTTCCATCTCAGTCGAGGCCTTCCCCTTCCTCTGCTGCCGCTGGGTGTCGATAGGAAAACCTTCTGTGCTGGAGCTTCTCTGTCCATTCGCATAACATGTCCTAACCAGCGGAGCCTTTGGGCTTTAATCCGCTAGACTATGGTCAGGTCTGCGTAAAGTTTGCACAGCTCATCGCTAAATTTCTTTCGATACTTGCCGTTGGCTTCACGGGAAGGACCATAAATCTTCCGGAGAACTTTTCTCTTAAATACTCCAAGGGCCATCTCATAATCTCTTGACACTGGCCATGATTCTGAGCCGTACATCAGGACTGGTATGATGAGGTATAGGTTCCCTATGTACAGTCACTTCTCAGAACAGAAAACCCAGGACATCGCCATGGATCTCTGCGCAGTGGAACCACCCGGGGTTTTACCTCGGCCAAGGACTGTCACTTTCAATGTAACCCTGTTTAGTATGTTTTGTCCCATTCCGAAACTATCATCCTCCCCCCTTGCAGCAGGGCTGCAAGATATTCTATTGTTACGGGCGGGCGTTGAGCCGAACCCCGGACCAAGAGAATGGATATGCAGTGTCTGTTGCAAAAAGATATATATTAAACGGTCACATTCTGTGCAATGCTTCTCGTGTAAGAGATGGCTCCATAAATCTGGATGTTCAGGGCTTAACCTTAACATCCACAGACCACGTACTTTCTTTAGTACTTTCGCGGCCCCTTGTTGTTTGCGCCCTCGGGCGTCCCGCGGTAAGCGCCGTTCAAGCGCACCCCTACCGCCACTTTCTAGTAGCAATACTAATAGTAATAATAATAATGTTTTAACGACTAGCAGCACTTCTGCTATACCCGCCACACAAACTCCAGACTGTTGCTCGTGTCGTATGGCGTCAACATCACGCGCAGCAGCTCAACACTCTCGCACCCACAGGAGCAGTTTAGACATGAGCAACTCCGAGCACCAGTCTCTCTCTGTGATTATACAGGCTCGCGTTATCGGTCAAAAGCAATAACTGCTTAGGCCAATGCCACGTACATCTATGCTCTGGGCTCGCTAACAGGAACCTCTGGACAGATGCGTTCATCGCACCATGCTGTAACACACCTCAACCTACGACGCCAGCCAACCCGGTTACACCGGGTCCACAGCTAACTAGGCTGAGGCACAGCCTTGGTCTTAGCCTACCAACACCTGGGCGAACAAATCCGTCTCTCACGCCTATGGTTGATGTCGAGCCCCACCGGCGCACTTCCAAATCTTGCAGCACAACTGTAACGGATTAACTGGTAAGATCGCAGAGATAACTAATTTGATGTCGCAATATGACATAAAACTTGCCGCAGTCCAAGAAACCAAGCTCAGTCCTAGGTCGGACCTCATTACCTATGGCGGATATAACATCCACCGGAAAGATAACTAATTTGATGTCGCAATATGACATAAAACTTGCCGCAGTCCAAGAAACCAAGCTCAGTCCTAGGTCGGACCTCATTACCTATGGCGGATATAACATCCACCGGAAAGACCGTCATAGAGTAACAGGAGGTCTGGGAGGTGGTCTAGCGTTCATAACGCACAACTCTGTACAGTATCATCTATTTGATACCGACATCGAAGGAATGGATGATATCTTAGAAAGCCAAGGTATTACCATCCGTACAGGAGATGTCGATCTGCAAATCATTAATATCTACATACCCTCTGTCTCAAGTTGCCCCACCGGTTATCACCCCGACATTAGCTTGCTATTACGAGGAGATAACCGCGTGATCCTGGGCGACTTCAATGCGCACCACGACATGTGGCACTCAAACTTGCCAGCAGACAATAGGGGCATGTACTTGCAGAACAAATAGATGATACGGCTTTATGTACATTGAACGGAGACGCCCCAACGAGAGTAACTGCTATAGTTCGCCAGATATTTCTATCGTAAGTGCAGGACTATTGAACAACACCAATTGGCGACCCATACTCACGTTGGCGTCTGACCATCTCCCAATAGTCATTACCATCGAACGACCGACGGACTTTATTACACCTGAGCATGGTACATATATTAACTTTTCCAAGGCGGACTGGGACAGTTTTCAGACATATACGGACGAATCCTTGGCTGCTCTATCCATTCCTACGGACGTACGCAAAGGCGAACGAGACTTCCGCAACATCATTGACTCGGCCTCTAAACGCTTCATTCCTGCGGGTCGAATATCTCAAATAACACCAAAGAGAAAGAGATGAAGTGCGAAGTCTCAATCCCGCAGACCCCCGTATAAAGGATCTCAACGCGGAAATTCGTAGGTTGGTCGATAAACATAAACTGGCCAAACGGAAACAACACCTAGAGCAATGCAACCTCTCTGATGGTATTGGCAAGTTATGGACTACGGTCAAAGCTCTATCTAATCCAACGCAACACAAGGATAAAGTAGATATTACTTTCGGTGACAGGGTGAAGAAGGACCCTAGGGGATGTGCGAACTCCTTCTGTAGACAATTTGTACTACATTCCCCGCCCGATAGAGCTAAACGTAGAACCATGCGACAGGCGCGTAAATATAAAAACCAAAATACGCCCATTGTCATCACTGCCTCAGAGGTCAAGGAGGCCATCAGACAGGCTAAGCCCTCAAAATCCATCGGCCCCGACGGCATTGCCATGAAGATGCTGAAACATCTAGGCCAGGAGGGACACAAATACTTAGCGGCTATAGCATTGCTAACAGTGCTGCGTTCTGCGGTCTTTGGTTATTTTCTTGCTTTGGTTGGCATCACTGTTGTAAAACTAACCGCAAGTTTCATTGCATACTTCAAGTGAAGGCTCTTGTCCTATGCTTTTACCCATACCATTTCTTTTAATTTGGCGCCTAACTGTATGCTATGCTGCAACCACTTGTACTTGCAAAAGATATTTGTACCTATATATATACCTTTTATTTGTATTGAAATATGTGTGCATGCGTGTGCATATGCAAAATCACGTCCGTATAAACATAATTTTATTAGTTTAATTGAAGTTTTCTAAGAAATTTTTGGTAATTATTTTGTAAATTTAAAAGTTAAACAAAATATTTTTCAAAAAAATATAATTTTTTTTATTAATTTTGCGAAATAAGCGCCAAAATAAACATGTTTTTCGATTAGAAAGATAAGTATACTAATAGCTCTACTATAATTTACAAGAATATGTTTAAAAATTTAATTTTATTCAAAATTGTTTAGCGGTGCGATAGCGGTTCGACTGCGTTTTGTTGTAGGAAGACAAATCCGAATGTACAAAGCAATTGACATTTCACTTTCGCGATACAGAGTGTACGCAATTCGAGAGGGAAAAAATGAATGCGAAAAGGGAAAAAGAAAATCCGAAAATGTCAATTTCCGTTGCGATAGTTGAGTTACAGAGTGTCGCTAAGGCAAATGCGAAAAAATTTTCTTTCGCATCGCAATACAGAGTGACCCCCCAGTCTTTCACTGAACACTTTCGTCATTCCTGTTAGCAATGCTATAGCAATACAGAGTACCATTTGCTTATCGCATCGCATTTCACTTTCGAATCGCATTGAATTCCGAATCGCAATACAGAGTGACCCCCCTGAAATATGGAAAAAGGCGAGAGTGGTTCCATTACTAAAACCTAGAAAACCGGCAAACATAGGCGATTCATATCGTCCTATATCACTTTTGTCACCGGTAGTGAAGACGCTAGAGTCCATTTCGCTCCCGTATTATACTGCAAATCTGCACCTGGCTAGTCATCAACATGGCTTCCGTAAGCTGCACAGCACCACCACCGCACTCAATGCCATTACAACTCAAATAAATAGCGGCCTAAATCAAAACCAACCAAATCACAGGACTGTGTTAGTGGCACTTGACCTGTCGAAAGCTTTTGACACAGTCAACCATGCCACTCTCATACAAGATCTGTTTGAGACACAGATACCTGATGGTTTAAAGAGATGGACCGCTAATTATTTGAATGGACGGCAGGCGTCGGTTAACTTTAGCAACGCTACATCAAAACCTAGACGTATTAGACAGGGGGTGCCACAGGGTGGTGTCCTATCCCCGACACTGTTTAATTTCTATCTATCGAAGATGCCCCACCACCACCAGAGGGCGTCTCCGTCGTTTCATATGCCGACGACTGTACAATAATGGCGACGGGGAAGGGCCCCTATACTGATGAACTCTGTACGAGAATCAATGGTTACCTCTGCGACCTTTCCAGGTTTTTCACTGAGCAAGATCTGACAATATCTCCGACAAAATCAACGGCGACGCTTTTTACGACATGGACGCACCAGGTGAGAAATGAATTAGACATTTTCGTTGATGGCACTAAGCTACCAACTGTCAGCCACCCAAAGTTATTAGGGATGACACTGGATAATACTTTCTCATTTGCTGGTCATGTGTCTGCAATGGTCTCAAAGGTACGTGGTCGCAACAAGATCCTCAAGTCACTTGACGGCAGTACTTGGGGAAAAGACAAAGAAACGTTGCTGACTACATATAAGGCCATTGGCCGACCAGTCTTTGACTATGCTGCGCCCATATGGTCGCCTAATGTGCATAACACCAACTGGACGAAGTTACAAGTCTGCCAAAATACTGCCATCAGAACTGCTACGGGATGTCTCCTCATGTCTTCCGAGTCTCACCTCCATCAGGAGGCAAAACTGCTCAATGTAAAAGAGCATGCGGAAATGCTGAGCAGGCAATTCCTTCTGAACTGCCACAAGCCAGCACATCCAAACCGTCATCTTTTGGACATAGATCCGCCCCCGAGAGACATAAGGAGACATCTCCGTAAGCACTATGATGAGATCCTGCATCATATTACCTTGCCGTTTGATCTGCAGAATCATAAGCGGGCTCTAACCGACATCCACACCGAGTCGGTAGACACTTTTGTCGGATCTCTACCTGTGAATCCCGTTCTGAACAGTCCTCCACCGGATATTGCTGAAGAAGAACGCACCTTACCAAGGGAGACAAGAGTGACCTTGGCACAGCTTAGGTCTGGATATAGTGTAAGGTTAAACTCCTACTTATCCAGACTTAATGATACAATCTTAAATACATGCCCTGCATGTAGTAGGACCCCCCATGATACTCTACATCTCTTCAATTGTTCATCTGAACCTACTCTTCTAACCCCTCTGTCCCTCTGGACAAACCCTGTTGAAACTGCACGTTTCCTTGGACTCCCCTTAGAAGAGCTTGATGAAGATCTTCGGAATGATCATACACTCTAGACAGGGCAATGCATTGTTAACAACAACAACAACAACAACAACAACTGGTATGATGAGAGACTTATCCCTGCGGGTTAGGGGTTTAGAATATGCCCGAGGTAGGCATACCGGTCGTAAGAGGCGACTAATATGCACATAGGTAATTGACGTGCTACTCGATGGTTGATCTACGGATATGATGCCTCTCACCTCTCATTACCCATCTTCTCCTTCCTCATGGATGGAGGGATGCCATGACCTAGAAGGTTCCACTGGTCATACCAAATCGCTACCACGACAGTCGGGCAGTACCGCAAGGGAGTACCGCAGCGTACCGGGGTCATATCCGGCCAAGGACTGTCAACTTCGGCATCACTCCCCAAAACCTTCGGGGAGTGTTTTGTTGTTAACAACAACAACAACAACAACATGAGAGACTTATAGAGCGCGATCTTTATTTGTCTAGAGAGGACTTTACTTCTCAATTGCCTAATTAGTCCCAAGTAACACTTGTTGGCAAGAGTGATTCTCCGTTGGATTTCTAGACTGATATTGATATTCTGGTTCCCAAATAGACGAAGTCCCTCACCGTTTCAAATTTGTAGCTATCTGTCGGTGACTTGGCTGCCAAGGCGCAGGTGCGCCGATTCTTTCATTGATGACAGCAGATACTTCATCTTGTCCTCGTTCACCGCAAGACCCACTTTTTTCGCTTCCTTATCCAGTCCAGAGAAGGCAGCGCTTACGGCGCGGTTGTTAAGGCCAATGATATCAATATCATCAGCATACGCCAGCAATTGCACGCTTCTGTAAAAGATTGTACCATTGCGGGTTAGCTCTGCTGCACGAATAATCTTCTCCAGCATCAGGTTGAAGAAATCGCACGAAAGATAGTCGCCCTGTCTGAAGCCTCGTTTGGTTTCAAATGGCTCAGAGAGGCTGGTAGTGCTCAACGTCATTTGGCAAAGCCGTATAAGCTTTGCAGGGAAGTCAAATTCAGACGCCATGTCTACAGGCAACTCCTTTTTGCGCTGTAAAAAGCGGCTTTAAAATCGTCTAAGAGATGGTGTGTGTCGATTCTTTTATCATGGGTCTTCCCCAGGATTTGGCGTATCGTGTCGATGGTAGACTTACCAGGTCTAAAGCCACACTGATAAGCCCCAATCAGTTTGTCTACGATGGGTTTCAGTGTTTCACACAATACGCTATAAAGAACCTTATATGCGATATTAAGAAGACTGATTCCGCGCTAGTTGGTGCGGTTAGCGGGATAGCCTTTCTTGTGGATTGAGCAGAGCACACTTAAATTCCAATCCGGAGGCATGCACTCGTCTGACCATATTCTGCATAAGAGCTGATGCATGCTTTTTACCAGCTCTTCGTCTCTGTGTTTGAACAGCTCGGCGGGAAGCCGTATTTTCCAGGCGATTTGTTGTTTTTGAGCCGGGATATAGCTATCCTCACTTCATCATAGTCAGGTGGTAGGACGACTTTTCCATCGTCAGGGATTGGGGTATCGGGTTCGACCCTCCCAATTTAGCAGTGAAGAGAAGTGCTCCCTCCATAATTTAAGTGCACTCTGTACGTCGGTTACCAGATCGCCATTATTGTCCTTACAGGAACTTGCCCCGGTCTTAAAACCTTTCGTCATCCGCCGGATATTTTCATAGAATTTTCGGGCATCATTCCTGTCAGCCAGCATCTCAAGCTCCTCACACTCACACCTTTCTGCCTTACGTTTCTTTGTTCTGAAAAGCCGCCTCTCTTCGTTCTTCGCCTCACGATATCGTTGCCATACACTGCGGGTTGCGCCCGTTCGCAACGTCTCCCTGTAGGCAGCGTCCTTTTTATCCGAGGCAGTGCTACATTCCTCATCGTACCAATTGTTCTTTTGGGCTCGCTAGTGTCCTCAGCGGCGGTACGCAATGAGTGAGAGATGTACCGGTTACATCGTTAGGTCGAGGATTGCTATCCGATAGCAGGTGTGAGAGTCGAGTGGAAAAAAGTTATTCGTTGTCTGTGTCGTGCACAGCTTCTCGACGTCAAACTTTCCTTCCGCTACTGTGCGTACTTTTTTCTCTGCACAGACGCGTGTGCGTATCTTGGCTGCAACAAGATAATGTTTTTATTATATAATGTTTGTTTATTAACTCTTTTACATTGCCTGAGTTGCCCCAACTGTGTTTCTTTATTGAATTTTATTCAATCAGGCCAATGAAAAAGCTTCTTATCTCTAATATTTACTTCATAAAAGCTAGCATAAAAGCTAGCTAGCAGCCTTGTTTTCGTTCTCCCGAGTTCATGAAAAACGCTGGCTAGGTCGTGAAAATACATGGGAAACAACAATAAAAAATGGCCTACCAAGTTGATATAAGCAGGTTGAGTTGAAAGCGCTAATGCAATAACCGACCTCATGACCAGAGTTGTGCAACGTTGAAAAGTAAAAAAATAGTATCATTGTGAATGGGGCACTGGGAAGTGCAAAGCAAAATGTCAGAAGCCTGGAAATTTCAAAAAATTGCCAAAGGTTTATTTTTCAAAAAACAGTGAACAGAAAACAAATTTTAAGCAGTGCCTTATTCAAAACTCTCTGGCGGGATCCGCTGAATAAATTTATTAGGGAGTGGCCTTGCAGTAACCAACTAGTTTCAGTTTTCCGATTTTGTTTTTTATTTTTTGTTTACTAATTTTTTTTTTTTTAGATGCCAAACACATTTGAACAAACATCAAAAAATATTTCTCCGGCCCCAGAAGAAAATTTATTATAAACATAAAAATATAAATAAATCTGTGCCATTTATGTGATAATTTATTAAGGTGAAATTTAAAAAACTCCCAAACTAATACCTATAATATGGTGTTTCCACCAAAAACAAACACCGTGTTTGTAGGTTTTGGGTTTGGAATAATTGTCAACTGTTTCAACTGCGTGTTTTATATAAGGTTTGTTTACTGACCAACAAAAAAGTTCAGAGCAGGTTAGAGCAGAGCAGAGCAGGGCAGCTGTCATAATAGAAATAGAGAAACTTAGAGCAACTCAGAGCAGAAATGCCATGAAACACTTGAATCTCGATAGTTTCTTTTTATTTGGTTTTTTTGTTTAAATCTTCAAAATTAATGCAAATTCACGTATACAAAAACATTGATTTTCTTGCAAGCTAATTTTTTTTGAAGTTTTCAAAAATTTATTTTTTCCTGACTGACAATTGCTTTTCTGCTCTAACTTACTCCATAAAAAAAGCTAGAGCAGAAATTTGTGATCTGGATTACTCTAGTTTTGTTTTGAGCGTACTCATGAAACAAAAGATAGAGCAACCAAAGTGTTCGTTAAACACAATTTTGTGAAATATCTCAATCTGGCGTAAGCTAGAGCAGCCCAATAAACAAATCTATAAATTGTGTTCAATCTGTCATTCGTGTAATTTTATAATTCGAAAATTTTGTGGAAAATGCTATTTACGCCAAAAGGCAGATCCAGCCACGACAGCCCACTGGTAGCCTATAACATTGTCCAATTTTGCGGTGGGACCTATCGAACAAGTGTTTGGCCCTATGATTTTGCGTTGAATTTTGTAAAAATATTAAAAAATTTAAAAATCTCTACATATAATAAAATGGTAACAGTGTCAAGGTCTTGGGGTTCCCCACGTTGGGTCGGACAAATTAAATACATTATTCGGACCGCTCGAAAGGTATGGTTAGAGAACTAGTATGGCAAAGAGAGGGGGATACCTCAGCTTAAAAAATTGCAGATGGATCACCAGGAGTTGATTGTTGTGATGCGCAGCAAGTAGGGAGTTTCTGCAACAAGGCGTATCTGGGAAAAGGGGAACATAAAGTACCAATTTTTTTTTTTAATTAAATTAAATATACTTCCCGTAGTAGGTCATGAAGTCCGTCGTAAACCCTGGGGTAGAGGGTCTGCTTGGTAAAAAGTCTTCATTCCCAGACCGTACCCAATGTTGCACTCCATAGTGTACACACATATGCCACATTGTTGTGGCAAATCACCATCGCTCTCCACTATTTTTACATTGACGCCAGTACCTTGCGCGTAAAGATGGGTTTACGCGAGTGGTATTAGTTTCCTTTAGGGGACAACTCCTAATAAATTAGGTAAAAATATGGGAGATACCTCAAAAGACGCGTTTTGGCCTCAGGATCACGAATCTGGAAGCGCTTTTTTAATATTTTGCTTCTCTGCAGAGATACTTGCAATCAAAGTTTCAAGTTTTCATGTGGTTGTTGTAATATTATTAGACTGTCCCTAAAAACGTGCAAAAAATGTCGCGCCGTGGCGGTAGCCACGGTTATGTCACACGTCCGGACTTGGGATGGCGTAGCCCAGGGTTATTTTTTATAAGCGCGGCCGAAGGCCGCCAACTCAAAAAGGTGTTTCGCACATAAATACCATGGATTCCGCCCCAATTTTGGTATCGCACCCGGGTCAATTTTCGGTTTTTTGACCATAACTTTTCACTAAAACAAAAAATTAAAAAAGCGCTTCCGGATTCGTGATCCTGAGGCCAAAATGCGTCTTTTGAGGTATCTCCCATATTTTTAGCTAATTTATTAGCAGTTGACCCCTAAAGGAAACAAATACCGTTTTATTTTATTTTTATTTCGGCGTGTCGGCAATTGGCGATTGAGAAATGTCAAAAGCGATGACATCTCTGCATTCTGACAAAAGGGAAATTCTGAAAGCTCGCAATGAAAAAGGTTGCCATATGCGCTATTCAGCCGTGTTGAATTAAGGACCGATTAGGGAAAAGGACGGGTATAGGGTGATGGCAATAGTTGTTGGCTGGAAACATGACAATGGCAGGCATACTGCAAACGGTGTTGCTGCAGATTTTGGGGCCTATATAAGGGTGTGAATGTGGGATAGAAGAAAACAGTTGCAGAAAATCATCAGGTGAGCACGTTAAAAAAATATAACGTGATGCCGCGCTAAAGTCGTTTTTATTTTGCGCGCTAATGGTTAAAAGTCCCTGTGCGCGAGTATCCAAAAAACCTAGACGGGATTAACCCCAAAGAAGACGTCGTGAGTTCCCGGAAAAGACACCCCGATTTAAAGGCAGGCGCTTGAGGAGTTCATCTCTCTGTGGACAAGGACCAGATCACCGAAAATTTTGGGCCCAGAGGAATTCCCATGTATTAGCTGGTAGTAATCCTGGATGGGCAGTGTAGTGGCGCAGTATTATACCGGGTGAGTCGTCAAGTTTTTGTTTTTTTTTTACAATCCGTGTCCTTTCATTTTTTTTTGTGTTGTGTGCTCCACGCCTGTTGGGGGTTCACATAACCTTAAAATTTTGACTTCGGTCACGAAATTCTCTAGGGACTCTGACCCAGTTCAGAGGTTCCACATCAATTTGTGTTTTAGTAACATACATAATCTTTCCTAGTTTTTTTTTGTATAATCTGCGGAATAAGTCAAGCGGCCATTTGGTTTTGTGTGATTACTGCATTAGCACATTACTGAGCCGATGCGTCCGTAAGATTATACATAAGGTGCGTGGACGCCTGATTGGTGTGGAAGCATACTTTTGCTTACCCATCTTCTAACTCATGTTTGTTCTCTTACCATGCTAGCGGAACAACCCTATTCACAGCGAAAAGCTTTCGGCCAAAGCGCCAGGGAAATTTATTGAATTGAAAGACATTAGCAAGTCCAAAATCCAAGTCATCCGGCATCACAACAGTGCCGTTCAAACTGTTTATGTATCAACGTAACCCAACCAACTAAATCTAATATGAAATATGTAATCGTATGAATTCTGTTGTTTAAATTTTTAAATGTAAAAAGAAGTGGCTAATGGTCACACAACGCACCCAAACTAAAGGTCACGATTAGGGATACCTTTTTTTTTGTCTGGAAATCCAGCGCCCCGAAACTCCCTTTAACCACCGAAAAGAGCTCTCGTAGCTAAGATATAGGATCTTTGGGTAGAACGTAGTGGAACTTACATGACTCACCTTGAGTATTCAAAATTAGTTTGGCCCTAGTTGTGTCGACAGGAAGTCCCAAAACTTACTGTATTGTAATCATAATTTGTTAATTGTACTACATATTTTAAATTTGAGGTGATTTTTTTTGTGAATCTTGAATTATATGCGTATGTACGCGGTAACACAATTGTTGTGAAAAGCACATCTTCAGTATAAAATTTTTATGTATTTTTTTAATGATCTTTATTATATTAAATATTTTTTTGTATGAAAGTAGAAAAAACTTAAATATGACTTGCTAATTTAACTGGGAGGGGGAGGAAAGATGACAAAAGGGTAGGTATTGCGGAACCGGAAGAAGCAAATGGAAGTAACGGGACCTGCGAGAAAGAAGAGTAAACGAGCGGTCCAAGGTAGGGTGGGCTTCCACCGACTTGTATGGAGAAGAAATAAGATGATTGTAACATCCGCCCTGCATCAATGTGGAAAAGGGTTCAGAACCGCGCCTAAATATATCAGTTAGTTGGGGCATTCCACATTGATTGTGCCAAAGGGGCGGATCCACTTCAACGTGTACGTTACAATAATTAATAATGGCGCCCAATCAAAATCATTAAGATAATATAACAGCAGCGCCTCGGTTTGAAATTGGCGCCCTAATGTGAACTAAATTTTCTTTTACATCATTTCATCAGTAAAACAAGTAGCAATCGTTTAGTTCCATGAAAAAAAATAAATAAATTTCAATCCTTAGTAAAAGTACCATGTTACGGTCATCTTAAAAAAAACAGATCTATTCTCATGATCATCATCCTGACACGGTGACTTGTACAGATATGATGCTAATTCCATCGAAGTAATTGCACCTGTAGGGCTGATATGAATCATGAGGATAGGTGTGATCAATAGCCCAAAGATGACATAGTAGAAAACATAAAGATAGACTATATGCATCTAAGTAAATCTTCTAAAAACTTTTTCCGTTTTTTTTTGCAATACATACATTTTTTTTGTAGTAGAATTTCTGTACGAGTCGAAGACCTTATAGTCATATACTGACATAAGGGGTCGTGCATATATGACGTCACGCGATTTTTGGTAGTTTTTGACCCCCCCCCCCTCCCCCCATGTCACACCCAGTCACAAACTCTAGACCCCCCCCCTCCCCCTCGAATGTCACATCACACCCTTAATAAATATAAATTCAATATTTATTTGACATAAAATCTGATACATATTTAAAATGTTTATATTAATTATTAAATAATATTTGCCAATCGAAAGAATGAAAACGTGCTAAATTTGAAAACGTTCATGGACGTTGCACGCTAGAAAACATGCAAAAAATAACGTGACATCACGTAAGTGCTACTCCCCCCCTCCCCCAATGTCACATTTCGTCACAAATCGCAGACCCCTCCCCCCCCTCAAAGAGCGTGACGTCATATATGCACGACCCCTAAGTATCTTTGAGTTCGAAAACTGCTACTTTATGACCATAAGCCGAAAGTAAATCATAGCTTGTGAAGCATAAGGTGTAATATCCCATTTCAATAAATTTTTTTTGTGTAGATTGACCGAATTCCATACATGTTCATAGGAACGTAACAGTTGCTCCAACCATTCCGCATACAAACCAAAAAAAAAAAAATTTTTTGGTCACGACCACGAGTCATCTTAACCCCCCCAAACATATATCTATTGAAATCAATTGAAAAGAAGGATAAGCGAAAATTTAACCAAAAACAAAAAAAAAATAAATAATTTTTTTCGATCACTTAAGGTGATTAGCTGAAGTTAGTAATAATAGAGAAAAATCGGAAACTTATGAGTCGACGGCCTGCCCCGTATAATACTCGCTATAGAAGCAGAAATATGTTCAACACCAACACGAAAGCCCCTCAACAACCAAGTATGGGAGATCCCAGCTTTATGGATCTCTCGGGTAGTATACCAACTCACAGACGGATACAAATAAAAATACAGGCACGGTTCCAAAACCACCTAAGCCGAATCAGCCAGCAAGTATGCGGTCATCTAATCTAGCCTTCCCAAAACCCACCTCCATTACCAATGGTCAGTCCAACCGCCCGGCTTTAGATAAACCTCGTGACATTCGTGACGAGTTAGCACCCTTTATAAGAGACATGATGGCCGAAGCCAAAAAGTCAATTCTTAATGAAATGCGCGACACACTGCCAGAGTTGGTCAGAATGGCCAGAGATGCAGGGGTAGGCGCAGAGATGCCTGAGGCTTCTGGGGGTAGCAATAGGCGACGTAACCGCAACAAGAGGAGGCGACATAATATTAGTATGGATTCCCAAGGGTCCAGACAGTCTGGAAATGATGTAGCTCTTCAGGGCAATCCACCCAACGGGAACATAAATAGCAATAACACTCATATGCCTCATACGACAGCGCACCCTTTCACTCGCTACGATCAACCACCATTAGTATATGCAGGAGCTTACGCAGTCAACTCGGGCAGTAAACGAGGAAATATGGAACAAGAAACCCGTGGGTACAGTAGATCTGATTTGAACGTCGAGAAATGGGGACTAAATTATCAAGGTCATCGGGATGACATGTCAGTTGAAGATTTCCTATTTCGTTTAGAGTACAGAGTACTTAAGAGGCCAATACGGGTGTTCCTGGGGCGAGGTTATGCGCGATTTCCATAAATTATTAAGCGGAGAAGCTAGGGGATGGTATTGGCTCTATATCAGGTCTTACGGTAGAGTCGACTGGCCAACATTACAATGCGCACTCCGGCGTCAATACGCATCCCAACAAACAGATTTTTAATTATTGAGGGATTTAACCGAAAGGAAGCAAAGATCAGGGGAGACGATTGACGAGTTTTTCCATGCCATCGGTTCGCTGCGGTCTCGGCTTCGTAATCCCATCCCAGAATATGAGATAGTAAGACTTGTCAAGGGGAATTTGCGCGAGTCTTTGGCAAAGCTAGTTTACCCAATCTCGACTTATTCTTTGGATCAATTAAGGATGGAATGTAAAGAGATCGAACGCTGTTTTCCTCGTCGTGAACGTATCCAACCGAACGTCTTTACACCTCGCACGCAACACGTTAATGAGATAATTGACTTATAAATTCAAGAGCATTTTCCTCCCGGTGATGAGGGTCAAGTCGTCGTGGAGGAAATACGCCATCAATCGTCAGTTTCAGCTAAGCAGGGTGCCGGCCGCAAAAAGGTTTCGTGCTGGAACTGTGGGGCTGACGGGCATTTCTTCACAGAATGCATGTCGTTGCAGAGGCGGATTTTTTGTTACAAATGTGGAAAGTTGGATGTGATAACCCCGAAATGCCCGTTGTGCAATCCAGCGGGAAACTTGTCTCGGAGCGCGAATGTGACGGGGGATTCGCGTGCCACACAAACGTCGGAAAAGTAGATGCGTCGACAAATACCCCAGTAGATAACGAGATTAGAACGGAAATTTTTAAAAGTACCCCACAGGTAGGAAGACAGTCAAAGGCTGCAAAAACAATTCAACCCTCATATGAAGAAAGGCTTAGGAGATATATAGAAACCCGGGAAAGAATTTTCGCAGAGAGTGTAGTGATGGGACGCCGAGAAGTGTCACGAAAAGTGTAGAAGGCCAGATACCGGTTTCGCCAGCGAAAATTACTTCGAAAAAAAGTATTGGCATCTGTGAAAATGGTAGACAACGCTGACCCACAAGTGTACGCAGACATAGACGTAATGGGAGTGCAAACCCGTGGATTATTAGACACTGGAGCGTCTGTTAGCATTTTGGGCCGGGGTTGCAGAGAGTTTATCGAGGAAATAGGTGTGCCAATTGAACGCTATGTTTCATCCGTCAGAACTGCAGGTGGTCGCCGGCACAACGTTCTCGGTAAAGTCACAATACCTGTAAAATTTAACACGTTAGAACATAAACTCACATTTTTCTTATGACCATACTTGGAGCAGCACATTTACCTGGGGGTTGACTTCTGGCGGACTTTCCGATTAGCACCTGAGGTAATCCCCGTTGAAGAAATTGATTTAACAAAGCTAGAGGATGAGATGGTGTGTGACAGGGACAGGAACGAACGGCGCGAATTACACAACCTATCGCCATCGCAAAAGCAACGTCTGGAGGAGGTAGTAAGCGGGTTTCGAACCTTCGAAAAACATGGATTGGGTCGGACAAATCTGGAAAAACATACCATCAAACTCGTAGAGGATGCGGTACCGATAAACGAGCGGCATTATCCGCTATCCCCAGCAATGCAGGCGATCGTATATGAAGAGGTCGACAAGATGTTAGAGCTGGGGGTGATTGAAGAGAGCGAGAGCCCTTGTTGTTGTTGTTGTTGTTGTTGTTAACAGCAAAACACTCCCCGAAGGTTTTGGGGAGTGATGCCGAAGCTTGGAGCAATCGAACGACAGTGGTGAGAAAACCTGGAAAAAATCGGTTCTGTCTAGATGCCCGTAAGCTCAATGCTGTCACAGTCAAAGATGCCTACCCTCTTCAAAACATAGAAGGAATCTTAAGCCGCATAGACGACACTCACTTTATAAGCAGCGTCGATCTAAAATTTGCCTTTTGGCAAATTGAGCTGGACGAAAGTAGCAAGCCATACACGGCATTTACGGGCGTCCGCTCTACCAGTTTGTCACAATGCCATTTGGTTTGTGCAATGCGGCCCAAAGACTATGCCGGTTAATGGACCGCGTTATTCCCCAAAGGCTAAAGTCGAATGTTTTTATATATTTAGACGATTTACTCATTATAGCCCCTGACTTTGATACGCATCTCCAAATCCTTAAAGAGGTAGTAATGTGTCTGAAGGAGGCAAACCTAACCATAGGGTTAAAGAAATCGAAATTTTGTTTTAAGGAGTTGCCTTATCTAGGTTTTATCGTGGGCGGAGGGATGTTGAAAACAGACCCGGAAAAGATCAAGGCAATCCAAAATGTCCCGGTACCAAAAACAGTGAAGCAAGTGCGTAGTTTCCTTGGTACTGCTGCTTGGTACCGCCGATTTATTAAAGATTTTGCCACAATCGCAGCGCCCCTCACCGACGCTTTAAAGAAAGGAAGGAAATTTGAGATATCGACAGAAGCGGTAGAAGCTTTTAATCTCTTGAAGAGGGCTCTAAAGAGCGCTCCGGTATTGAAACATCCAGATTTCGGAAAGAGGTTTTGGGTGCAATGTGACGCATCGGATTATGGTCTAGGTGCGGTATTGTATCAAAAAGAAAGTGAAGGTGGTGAGAAGCCAATTGCGTACTTTTCTCAAAAATTTAACGAATGCCAGCGCAAGTACAGTACCACGGAGAAGGAATGTCTGGCGGCGGTGATGGCAGTAAAGAAATTTCGTCCCTACATATGTAGATTTGATGCCTTTCACGGTGGTAACAGACCACGCTAGTCTTAAGTGGCTGATGACACTAAAAGACCTTAATGGAAGATGGGCTAGGTGGTCTTTACAGCTGCAAGCGTTTAACTTTGAAATTGAGCATCGCAAAGGGTCTGAAAATATAGTCGCGGATACATTATCACGTTGTATAGAGGAAATCAGTACTTCACCCATTGCCAATATAGATACAACTGAATTTGAATCAGAAGAGTATAGGGAATTAGTAAAGACTGTAACAAATAATAAAGACCGGCTTCCAGACCTAAAAGTTGAAGAGGGTATGGTTTTTAAAAAGTTCGTGCCTAAAAATATTGAATGTGAAGAGAATGTGTGGAAATTGTGGGTCCCCGAAGCTTTGACCTCAACGCTCATCGAGAGAGCGCACTGCCCCGAGTTGGCTGCACACGGGGGTATGGTTAAAACGTTACACCGCCTACGAAGGTTGTATTACTGGCCAAATATGGTGGTGCATGTAAGAAACTACGTGAGGGAATGCCGCACATGCAAGGAAACCAAACCGTCGAATGCGATTTTAAAGCCAGGAATAGGGAAAGAAGTTGTTACCGTTAAATACCCCAGGTCAAAACGTGGACATTGTTTTATTTTTATCATTGTAGATCACTTTTCCAAATTCACTTTCTTGAAAGCGATGCGCGAAGCTACCGCTAAAAATGTGATCAAGTTCCATCACTGAGGAAATTTTCCATAAGTTTGGGGTACCCGAGGTTATACATTCCGATAACGGAAAGCAATTTGTTTCAAAAAAATTCGCAGAAATCTTGGAGGCATATGGGGTCAAACACCTTAAGACTGTTTTTACGCGCCACAATCAAACGCGGCTGAGGGAGTAAACCAGTCAGTGTTGGCGGCGATCAGATCTTACCTCGAAAATGACCATCGAGACTGGGTTCTATACCTTACGGAAATCGAATGTTCCCTACGCAGCGCAGTGCACTCGGCCACGGGAGTATCTCCATATTTCGCCCTATTCGGGTTCAATATGTTTACTAATGGAGCCGAGTATGCACTAGCTCGGAAGTTAGAGTGTCTAAACTACAATGAAATTTTTATACTAGATCGTAACGATAAACTCCGCATAATGCGCGAGAAACTAAAGGAGATTATGCATGAAGCGTACTAGACAAACGCTGCGCGCTACAACACCAGAGCCCGGGAAACACACTTTACACCCGGACAAGAAGTTTACAAACGTAACTTCGTGTTAAGCGACTTCAAACAAAATATAAACGCTAAATTCTGTCGGAAGTTTATCAAGTGTCGGGTCACTAAGGTCTTGGGAAATAACATGTATCTACTTGAGTCTTTGGCAGGGAGAGACTTAGGAGCATGGCACGCCAAAGATATTAAGCAATAACTACCCGAACGCACACCCCGTCGATGAGGGTCAAGCCGGCGGGATGTTATATGGGTCGGACAAATTAAATACATTATTCGGACCGCTCGAAAGGTATGGTTAGAGAACTAGTATGGCAAAGAGAGGGGGATACCTCAGCTTAAAAAATTGCAAATGGATCACCAGGAGTTGATTGTTGTGATGCGCAGCAAGTAGGGAGTTTCTGCAACAAGGCGTATCTGGGAAAAGGGGAACATAAAAAAAAATAATAATTAAATTAAATATACATACTTCCCGTAGTAGGTCATGAAGCCCGTCGTAAACCCTGGGGTAGAGGGTCTGCTTGGTAAAAAGTCTTCATTCCCAGACCGTACCCAATGTTGCACTCCATAGTGTACACACATATGCCACATTGTTGTGGCAAATCACCATCGCTCGCCACTATTTTTACATTGACGCCAGTACCTTGCGCGTAAAGATGGGTTTACGCGAGTTGGCATCGCCAACCGTTGGTGTGCAAAAATACACATAATTCTGGCCACAAATGTCCACCAAGTTGTAGTTTTATTTTATTTTTATTTCGGCGTGTCGGCAATTGGCGATTGAGAAATGTCAAAAGCGATGACATCTCTGCTTTCTCACAAAAGGGAAATTCTGAAAGCTCGCAATGAAAAAGGTTGCCATATGCGCTATTCAGCCGTGTTGAATTAAGGACCGATTAGGGAAAAGGACGGGTATAGGGTGATGGCAATAGTTGTTGGCTGGAAACATGACAATGGCAGGCATACTGCAAACGGTGTTGCTGCAGATTTTGGGGCCTATATAAGGGGGTGAATGTGGTATAGAAGAAAACAGTTGCAGAAAATCATCAGGTGAGCACGTTAAAAAAATATAACGTGATGCCGCGCTAAAGTCGTTTTTATTTTGCGCGCTAATGGTTAAAAGTCCCTGTGCACGAGTGTCCAAAAAACCTAGACGGGATTAACGCCAAAGAAGACGTCGTGAGTTCCCGGAAGACACCCCGATTTAAAGGCAGGCGCTTGAGGAGTTCATCTCTCTGTGGACAAGGACCAGAACACCGAAAATTTTGGGCCCAGAGGAATTCGGAGGAAACCCATGTATTAGTTGGTAGTAATCCTGGATGGGCAGTGTAGTGGCGCAGTATTATACCGGGTGAGTCGTCAAGTTTTTGTTTTTTTTACAATCCGTGTCCTTTCTTTTTTTTTTGTGTTGTGTGCTCCACGCCTGTTGGGGGTTCACATAACCTTAAAATTTTGACATCGGTCACGAAATTCTCTAGGGACTCTGACCCAGTTCAGTGGTTCCACCCCAATTTGTGTTTTAGTAACATACATAATCTTTCCTAGTTTTTTTTTGTATAATCTGCGGAATAAGTCAAGCGGCCATTTGGTTTTGTGTGATTACTGCATTAGCACATTACTGAGCCGATGGGTCCGTAAGATTATACATAAGGTGCGTGGACGCCTGATTGGTGTGGAAGCATACTTTTGCTTACCCATCTAACTCATGTTTGTTCTCTTAACATGCTAGCGGAACAACCCTATTCACAGCGAAAAGCTTTCGGCCAAAGCGCCAGGGAAATTTATTGAATTGAAAGACATTAGCGAGTCCAAAATCGAAGTCATCCGGCATCACAACAGTGCCGTTCAAACTGTTTATGTATCAACGTAACCCAACCAACTAAATCTAATATGAAATATGTAATCGTATGAATTCTGTTGTTTAAATTTTTAAATGTAAAAAGAAGTGGCTAATCACACCCAAGTGGCTAACGCACCCAAACTAAAGGTCACGAATAGGGATACCTTTTTTTTTGTCTGGAAATCCAGCGCCCCGAAACTCCCTTTAACCTCCGAAAAGAGCTCTCGTAGGTAGGATATAGGATCTTTGGGTAGAACGTAGTAGAACTTACATGACTCACCTTGAGTATTCAAAATTAGTTTGGCCCTAGTTGTGTCGACAGGAAGTCCCAAAACTTACTGTATTGTAATCATAATTTGTTAATTGTACTACATATTTTAAATTTGAGGTGATTTTTCTTGTGAATCTTGAATTATATGCGTATGTGCGTTGTACAATTGTTGTGAAAAGCACATCAGCAGTATACAATTTTTATGTATTTTTTTAATGATTTTTATTATATTAAATATTTTTTTGTATGAAAGTAGAAAAAACTTAATTATGACTTGCTAATTTAACTGGGTGGGGGAGGAAAGATGACAAAAGGGTAGGTATTGCGGAACCGGAAGAAGCAAATGGAAGTAACGGGACCTGCGAGAAAGAAGAGTAAACGAGCGGTCCAAGGTAGGGTGGGCTTCCACCGACTTGTATGGAGAAGAAATAAGATGATTGTAACATCCGCCCTGAATCAATGTGGAAAAGGGTTCAGAACCGCGCCTAAATATATCAGTTAGTTGGGGCATTCCACATTGATTGTGCCAAAGGGGCGGATCCACTTCAACGTGTACGTTACAATAATTAATAATGGCGCCCAATCAAAATCATTAAGATAATATAACAGCAGCGCCTCGGTTTGAAATTGGCGCCCTAATGTGAACTAAATTTTCTTTTACATCATTTCATCAGTAAAACAAGTAGCAATCGTTTAGTTCCATGAAAAAAAATAAATAAATTTCAATCCTTAGTAAAAGTACCATGTTACGGTCATCTTAAAAAAAACAGATCTATTCTCATGATCATCATCCTGACACGGTGACTTGTACAGATATGATGCTAATTCCATCGAAGTAATTGCACCTGTAGGGCTGATGACATAGTAGAAAACATAAAGATAGACTATATGCATCTAAGTAAATCTTCTAAAAACTTTTTCCGTTTTTTTTTGCAATACATACATTTTTTTTGTAGTAGAATTTCTGTACGAGTCGAAGACCTTATAGTCATATACTGACATAAGGGGTCGTGCATATATGACGTCACGCGATTTTTGGTAGTTTTTGACCCCCCCCCCCCTCCCCCCATGTCACACCCAGTCACAAACTCTAGACCCCCCCCCTCCCCCTCGAATGTCACATCACACCCTTAATAAATATAAATTCAATATTTATTTGACATAAAATCTGATACATATTTAAAATGTTTATATTAATTATTAAATAATATTTGCCAATCGAAAGAATGAAAACGTGCTAAATTTGAAAACGTTCATGGACGTTGCACGCTAGAAAACATGCAAAAAATAACGTGACATCACGTAAGTGCTACTCCCCCCCTCCCCCAATGTCACATTTCGTCACAAATCGCAGACCCCTCCCCCCCCTCAAAGAGCGTGACGTCATATATGCACGACCCCTAAGTATCTTTGAGTTCGAAAACTGCTACTTTATGACCATAAGCCGAAAGTAAATCATAGCTTGTGAAGCATAAGGTGTAATATCCCATTTCAATAAATTTTTTTTGTGTAGATTGACCGAATTCCATACATGTTCATAGGAACGTAACAGTTGCTCCAACCATTCCGCATACAAACCAAAAAAAAAAAAATTTTTTGGTCACGACCACGAGTCATCTTAACCCCCCCAAACATATATCTATTGAAATCAATTGAAAAGAAGGATAAGCGAAAATTTAACCAAAAACAAAAAAAAAATAAATAATTTTTTTCGATCACTTAAGGTGATTAGCTGAAGTTAGTAATAATAGAGAAAAATCGGAAACTTATGAGTCGACGGCCTGCCCCGTATAATACTCGCTATAGAAGCAGAAATATGTTCAACACCAACACGAAAGCCCCTCAACAACCAAGTATGGGAGATCCCAGCTTTATGGATCTCTCGGGTAGTATACCAACTCACAGACGGATACAAATAAAAATACAGGCACGGTTCCAAAACCACCTAAGCCGAATCAGCCAGCAAGTATGCGGTCATCTAATCTAGCCTTCCCAAAACCCACCTCCATTACCAATGGTCAGTCCAACCGCCCGGCTTTAGATAAACCTCGTGACATTCGTGACGAGTTAGCACCCTTTATAAGAGACATGATGGCCGAAGCCAAAAAGTCAATTCTTAATGAAATGCGCGACACACTGCCAGAGTTGGTCAGAATGGCCAGAGATGCAGGGGTAGGCGCAGAGATGCCTGAGGCTTCTGGGGGTAGCAATAGGCGACGTAACCGCAACAAGAGGAGGCGACATAATATTAGTATGGATTCCCAAGGGTCCAGACAGTCTGGAAATGATGTAGCTCTTCAGGGCAATCCACCCAACGGGAACATAAATAGCAATAACACTCATATGCCTCATACGACAGCGCACCCTTTCACTCGCTACGATCAACCACCATTAGTATATGCAGGAGCTTACGCAGTCAACTCGGGCAGTAAACGAGGAAATATGGAACAAGAAACCCGTGGGTACAGTAGATCTGATTTGAACGTCGAGAAATGGGGACTAAATTATCAAGGTCATCGGGATGACATGGCAGTTGAAGATTTCCTATTTCGTTTAGAGTACAGAGTACTTAAGAGGCCAATACGGGTGTTCCTGGGGCGAGGTTATGCGCGATTTCCATAAATTATTAAGCGGAGAAGCTAGGGGATGGTATTGGCTCTATATCAGGTCTTACGGTAGAGTCGACTGGCCAACATTACAATGCGCACTCCGGCGTCAATACGCATCCCAACAAACAGATTTTTAATTATTGAGGGATTTAACCGAAAGGAAGCAAAGATCAGGGGAGACGATTGACGAGTTTTTCCATGCCATCGGTTCGCTGCGGTCTCGGCTTCGTAATCCCATCCCAGAATATGAGATAGTAAGACTTGTCAAGGGGAATTTGCGCGAGTCTTTGGCAAAGCTAGTTTACCCAATCTCGACTTATTCTTTGGATCAATTAAGGATGGAATGTAAAGAGATCGAACGCTGTTTTCCTCGTCGTGAACGTATCCAACCGAACGTCTTTACACCTCGCACGCAACACGTTAATGAGATAATTGACTTATAAATTCAAGAGCATTTTCCTCCCGGTGATGAGGGTCAAGTCGTCGTGGAGGAAATACGCCATCAATCGTCAGTTTCAGCTAAGCAGGGTGCCGGCCGCAAAAAGGTTTCGTGCTGGAACTGTGGGGCTGACGGGCATTTCTTCACAGAATGCATGTCGTTGCAGAGGCGGATTTTTTGTTACAAATGTGGAAAGTTGGATGTGATAACCCCGAAATGCCCGTTGTGCAATCCAGCGGGAAACTTGTCTCGGAGCGCGAATGTGACGGGGGATTCGCGTGCCACACAAACGTCGGAAAAGTAGATGCGTCGACAAATACCCCAGTAGATAACGAGATTAGAACGGAAATTTTTAAAAGTACCCCACAGGTAGGAAGACAGTCAAAGGCTGCAAAAACAATTCAACCCTCATATGAAGAAAGGCTTAGGAGATATATAGAAACCCGGGAAAGAATTTTCGCAGAGAGTGTAGTGATGGGACGCCGAGAAGTGTCACGAAAAGTGTAGAAGGCCAGATACCGGTTTCGCCAGCGAAAATTACTTCGAAAAAAAGTATTGGCATCTGTGAAAATGGTAGACAACGCTGACCCACAAGTGTACGCAGACATAGAGGTAATGGGAGTGCAAACCCGTGGATTATTAGACACTGGAGCGTCTGTTAGCATTTTGGGCCGGGGTTGCAGAGAGTTTATCGAGGAAATAGGTGTGCCAATTGAACGCTATGTTTCATCCGTCAGAACTGCAGGTGGTCGCCGGCACAACGTTCTCGGTAAAGTCACAATACCTGTAAAATTTAACACGTTAGAACATAAACTCACATTTTTCTTATGACCATACTTGGAGCAGCACATTTACCTGGGGGTTGACTTCTGGCGGACTTTCCGATTAGCACCTGAGGTAATCCCCGTTGAAGAAATTGATTTAACAAAGCTAGAGGATGAGATGGTGTGTGACAGGGACAGGAACGAACGGCGCGAATTACACAACCTATCGCCATCGCAAAAGCAACGTCTGGAGGAGGTAGTAAGCGGGTTTCGAACCTTCGAAAAACATGGATTGGGTCGGACAAATCTGGAAAAACATACCATCAAACTCGTAGAGGATGCGGTACCGATAAACGAGCGGCATTATCCGCTATCCCCAGCAATGCAGGCGATCGTATATGAAGAGGTCGACAAGATGTTAGAGCTGGGGGTGATTGAAGAGAGCGAGAGCCCTTGTTGTTGTTGTTGTTGTTGTTGTTGTTAACAGCAAAACACTCCCCGAAGGTTTTGGGGAGTGATGCCGAAGCTTGGAGCAATCGAACGACAGTGGTGAGAAAACCTGGAAAAAATCGGTTCTGTCTAGATGCCCGTAAGCTCAATGCTGTCACAGTCAAAGATGCCTACCCTCTTCAAAACATAGAAGGAATCTTAAGCCGCATAGACGACACTCACTTTATAAGCAGCGTCGATCTAAAATTTGCCTTTTGGCAAATTGAGCTGGACGAAAGTAGCAAGCCATACACGGCATTTACGGGCGTCCGCTCTACCAGTTTGTCACAATGCCATTTGGTTTGTGCAATGCGGCCCAAAGACTATGCCGGTTAATGGACCGCGTTATTCCCCAAAGGCTAAAGTCGAATGTTTTTATATATTTAGACGATTTACTCATTATAGCCCCTGACTTTGATACGCATCTCCAAATCCTTAAAGAGGTAGTAATGTGTCTGAAGGAGGCAAACCTAACCATAGGGTTAAAGAAATCGAAATTTTGTTTTAAGGAGTTGCCTTATCTAGGTTTTATCGTGGGCGGAGGGATGTTGAAAACAGACCCGGAAAAGATCAAGGCAATCCAAAATGTCCCGGTACCAAAAACAGTGAAGCAAGTGCGTAGTTTCCTTGGTACTGCTGCTTGGTACCGCCGATTTATTAAAGATTTTGCCACAATCGCAGCGCCCCTCACCGACGCTTTAAAGAAAGGAAGGAAATTTGAGATATCGACAGAAGCGGTAGAAGCTTTTAATCTCTTGAAGAGGGCTCTAAAGAGCGCTCCGGTATTGAAACATCCAGATTTCGGAAAGAGGTTTTGGGTGCAATGTGACGCATCGGATTATGGTCTAGGTGCGGTATTGTATCAAAAAGAAAGTGAAGGTGGTGAGAAGCCAATTGCGTACTTTTCTCAAAAATTTAACGAATGCCAGCGCAAGTACAGTACCACGGAGAAGGAATGTCTGGCGGCGGTGATGGCAGTAAAGAAATTTCGTCCCTACATATGTAGATTTGATGCCTTTCACGGTGGTAACAGACCACGCTAGTCTTAAGTGGCTGATGACACTAAAAGACCTTAATGGAAGATGGGCTAGGTGGTCTTTACAGCTGCAAGCGTTTAACTTTGAAATTGAGCATCGCAAAGGGTCTGAAAATATAGTCGCGGATACATTATCACGTTGTATAGAGGAAATCAGTACTTCACCCATTGCCAATATAGATACAACTGAATTTGAATCAGAAGAGTATAGGGAATTAGTAAAGACTGTAACAAATAATAAAGACCGGCTTCCAGACCTAAAAGTTGAAGAGGGTATGGTTTTTAAAAAGTTCGTGCCTAAAAATATTGAATGTGAAGAGAATGTGTGGAAATTGTGGGTCCCCGAAGCTTTGACCTCAACGCTCATCGAGAGAGCGCACTGCCCCGAGTTGGCTGCACACGGGGGTATGGTTAAAACGTTACACCGCCTACGAAGGTTGTATTACTGGCCAAATATGGTGGTGCATGTAAGAAACTACGTGAGGGAATGCCGCACATGCAAGGAAACCAAACCGTCGAATGCGATTTTAAAGCCAGGAATAGGGAAAGAAGTTGTTACCGTTAAATACCCCAGGTCAAAACGTGGACATTGTTTTATTTTTATCATTGTAGATCACTTTTCCAAATTCACTTTCTTGAAAGCGATGCGCGAAGCTACCGCTAAAAATGTGATCAAGTTCCATCACTGAGGAAATTTTCCATAAGTTTGGGGTACCCGAGGTTATACATTCCGATAACGGAAAGCAATTTGTTTCAAAAAAATTCGCAGAAATCTTGGAGGCATATGGGGTCAAACACCTTAAGACTGTTTTTACGCGCCACAATCAAACGCGGCTGAGGGAGTAAACCAGTCAGTGTTGGCGGCGATCAGATCTTACCTCGAAAATGACCATCGAGACTGGGTTCTATACCTTACGGAAATCGAATGTTCCCTACGCAGCGCAGTGCACTCGGCCACGGGAGTATCTCCATATTTCGCCCTATTCGGGTTCAATATGTTTACTAATGGAGCCGAGTATGCACTAGCTCGGAAGTTAGAGTGTCTAAACGACAATGAAATTTTTATACTAGATCGTAACGATAAACTCCGCATAATGCGCGAGAAACTAAAGGAGATTATGCATGAAGCGTACTAGACAAACGCTGCGCGCTACAACACCAGAGCCCGGGAAACACACTTTACACCCGGACAAGAAGTTTACAAACGTAACTTCGTGTTAAGCGACTTCAAACAAAATATAAACGCTAAATTCTGTCGGAAGTTTATCAAGTGTCGGGTCACTAAGGTCTTGGGAAATAACATGTATCTACTTGAGTCTTTGGCAGGGAGAGACTTAGGAGCATGGCACGCCAAAGATATTAAGCAATAACTACCCGAACGCACACCCCGTCGATGAGGGTCAAGCCGGCGGGATGTTATATGGGTCGGACAAATTAAATACATTATTCGGACCGCTCGAAAGGTATGGTTAGAGAACTAGTATGGCAAAGAGAGGGGGATACCTCAGCTTAAAAAATTGCAAATGGATCACCAGGAGTTGATTGTTGTGATGCGCAGCAAGTAGGGAGTTTCTGCAACAAGGCGTATCTGGGAAAAGGGGAACATAAAAAAAAAATAATAATTAAATTAAATATACATACTTCCCGTAGTAGGTCATGAAGCCCGTCGTAAACCCTGGGGTAGAGGGTCTGCTTGGTAAAAAGTCTTCATTCCCAGACCGTACCCAATGTTGCACTCCATAGTGTACACACATATGCCACATTGTTGTGGCAAATCACCATCGCTCGCCACTATTTTTACATTGACGCCAGTACCTTGCGCGTAAAGATGGGTTTACGCGAGTTGGCATCGCCAACCGTTGGTGTGCAAAAATACACATAATTCTGGCCACAAATGTCCACCAAGTTGTAGTTTTATTTTATTTTTATTTCGGCGTGTCGGCAATTGGCGATTGAGAAATGTCAAAAGCGATGACATCTCTGCTTTCTCACAAAAGGGAAATTCTGAAAGCTCGCAATGAAAAAGGTTGCCATATGCGCTATTCAGCCGTGTTGAATTAAGGACCGATTAGGGAAAAGGACGGGTATAGGGTGATGGCAATAGTTGTTGGCTGGAAACATGACAATGGCAGGCATACTGCAAACGGTGTTGCTGCAGATTTTGGGGCCTATATAAGGGGGTGAATGTGGTATAGAAGAAAACAGTTGCAGAAAATCATCAGGTGAGCACGTTAAAAAAATATAACGTGATGCCGCGCTAAAGTCGTTTTTATTTTGCGCGCTAATGGTTAAAAGTCCCTGTGCACGAGTGTCCAAAAAACCTAGACGGGATTAACGCCAAAGAAGACGTCGTGAGTTCCCGGAAGACACCCCGATTTAAAGGCAGGCGCTTGAGGAGTTCATCTCTCTGTGGACAAGGACCAGAACACCGAAAATTTTGGGCCCAGAGGAATTCGGAGGAAACCCATGTATTAGTTGGTAGTAATCCTGGATGGGCAGTGTAGTGGCGCAGTATTATACCGGGTGAGTCGTCAAGTTTTTGTTTTTTTTACAATCCGTGTCCTTTCTTTTTTTTTTTGTGTTGTGTGCTCCACGCCTGTTGGGGGTTCACATAACCTTAAAATTTTGACATCGGTCACGAAATTCTCTAGGGACTCTGACCCAGTTCAGTGGTTCCACCCCAATTTGTGTTTTAGTAACATACATAATCTTTCCTAGTTTTTTTTTGTATAATCTGCGGAATAAGTCAAGCGGCCATTTGGTTTTGTGTGATTACTGCATTAGCACATTACTGAGCCGATGGGTCCGTAAGATTATACATAAGGTGCGTGGACGCCTGATTGGTGTGGAAGCATACTTTTGCTTACCCATCTAACTCATGTTTGTTCTCTTAACATGCTAGCGGAACAACCCTATTCACAGCGAAAAGCTTTCGGCCAAAGCGCCAGGGAAATTTATTGAATTGAAAGACATTAGCGAGTCCAAAATCGAAGTCATCCGGCATCACAACAGTGCCGTTCAAACTGTTTATGTATCAACGTAACCCAACCAACTAAATCTAATATGAAATATGTAATCGTATGAATTCTGTTGTTTAAATTTTTAAATGTAAAAAGAAGTGGCTAATCACACCCAAGTGGCTAACGCACCCAAACTAAAGGTCACGAATAGGGATACCTTTTTTTTTGTCTGGAAATCCAGCGCCCCGAAACTCCCTTTAACCTCCGAAAAGAGCTCTCGTAGGTAGGATATAGGATCTTTGGGTAGAACGTAGTAGAACTTACATGACTCACCTTGAGTATTCAAAATTAGTTTGGCCCTAGTTGTGTCGACAGGAAGTCCCAAAACTTACTGTATTGTAATCATAATTTGTTAATTGTACTACATATTTTAAATTTGAGGTGATTTTTCTTGTGAATCTTGAATTATATGCGTATGTGCGTTGTACAATTGTTGTGAAAAGCACATCAGCAGTATACAATTTTTATGTATTTTTTTAATGATTTTTATTATATTAAATATTTTTTTGTATGAAAGTAGAAAAAACTTAATTATGACTTGCTAATTTAACTGGGTGGGGGAGGAAAGATGACAAAAGGGTAGGTATTGCGGAACCGGAAGGAGCAAATGGAAGTAAGGGGACCTGCGAGAAAGAAGAGTAAAAGAGCGGTCCAAGGTAGGGTGGGCTTCCACCGACTTGTATGGAGAAGAAATAAGATGATTGTAACATCCGCCCTGCATCAATGTGGAAAAGGGTTCAGTACCGCGCCTAAATACCTGAGCTAGTTGGGAGATATCTTGAAGATTTCCACAAAAATGTGTTAGTACAATATGGTACCCTTAAGTGTTGAACTCCAGTCTTTTTGTTGGATTTTATTCTTTGCTAACCCAGCTGCAAAAAAAACAGAAATTATACGCAGACGAAGTCGCGGGCACCAGCTAGTTTTAAATATAAATAAATTTAATTTTAATTTGCAACAATTTTGACCAACTAAAAGCAATGGTAACATGATTTCGATAAGAATTTAAAATTGAAAGGAAGTAATGACGTAAATGAACATTATTGCCATCTTTTAATGATAGATCGTAAGCAACCCCAAAGCAAACACGCTTCAAAAAAGGGGTTTGAAATGGGTTTGGGTTATGAAATTTGTATCAGATTTGACAAGGGTATCGATGAAGATTTCCACAAAAATGTGTTAGTACATTATGGCATATGGGGCCCCTGCAGGTTAGGGGTTTAGAATATGCCCGAGGTAGGCATACCGGTCGTAAGAGGCGACTAATATGCACATAGGTAATGACGTGCTACTCGATGGTTGATCTACGGATATGATTCCTCTTGCCTCTCATTACCCATCTTCTTCTTCCTCACGGATGGAGGGATGACATTACCTAGAAGGTTCCACTGGTCATACCAAATCGCAACCACGACAGTCGGGCAGTACCGCAGCGTACCGTCAACTTCGGCATCACTCCCCAAAACCTTCGGGGAGTGTTTTGCTGTTAACAACAACAACAACAACAAGACCAACAACAACAGTACATTATGGTACCCTTAAGTGTTGAACTCCAGTCTTTTTGTTGGATTTTATTCTTTGCTAACCCAGCTGCAAAAAAAAAAAAATATAAAGAAATTTAATTTTAATTTGCAACAATTTTGACCAACTAAAAGCAATGGTAACATGATTTCGATAAGAATTTAAAAACTGAAAGGAAATAATGACGTGAATGAACATTATTGCCATCTTTTAATGATAGATCGTATGCAAACCCAAAGAAAACACGCTTTAAAAAGGGGTTTGAAATGGGTTTGGGTTATGAAATTTGTATGAGATTTGACAAGGGTTTCGAGTAGTGTTTGATTTTAAACAAGCTAGGGCTAGAAAACACGGTGTTTGCTTTTGTTGTTGTTGTTGTTGTAGCGAGGTGTAGCCCTGCCTAAATGTCAGACAGGGTCATCCGAGTGTATTGCTCTTGGCCGGGTCAGTGTTGCCACACGTAGGGTTTTATCCCTATTTGTAGGTCTTTTTGGCTAAAAAATGTGTGCGTAGGGTAAAAGGTCGGCTTTTACATATTTCACGAAATGTAGGGTTTTTTTACATGGAAAACATTCAAGGTGTAAAAATGCACCGTTTGTTGCCAACATGCGTCCTGTGAGTTTTGTACTATGCACACACATACAAAATCCAGTAATTTTTAAATGGCTTTAATTATTTTAATACATAATTAAGATAATCGCACACGGTTTGACGTTTAAGAAGCTTCAACTTTAAGAATAAGTAAAGATTTTTTTGAAAAAAATTCTAAAATTATGACAAAATTCACTTTAATAATGCCTTTTTCCCCATACAAAGGGCGAAAAAATAGGCACCCCAAAAGGGGCAATTACATAAAGCTTTGTTAACCTCGCCTGACATTTGCAACCTCAAAACTTTGCGCTCAACTTCAGAGGTATGCTACAATGAACGCTTTGACGCTTCTCTTTTATACATTTGTTTTCTCCAAAGCCTGCACCTTTCGTATACTGGCCGTGTGTAAGAAGCGTGTCAAACATTATTATATGAATCAGAGCAAATGTGAATTCTGCGCATGCGCAAGTTTTGTTTGTGTTAGTGAATTGTAGTAGCGCGTTTAAAAAAAATATCAAAGGGCTCAAAAAGGGTCACTATCCCCATTACACAAATTGTGCATAGTTTTAGTTATAAAATCTTTGATTAGTCGATTAAATAATGAAAATACCAAAATAGTAAATCACAAATAAATAAATAAAAATGTTCGTATTTGTTGTTTAAAAAATAATAATAAGCTACAGAGAATTTTTTCATTTGGTAAAATAATGTCATATCCGCTACCTTGGGTATTTTTGGCATGGTTTAATGTTAATTAGTGAAAGGAGTGATAAGAAAAACGAAGTGAATTTATTTACATTTTGTTCAAGTATGCATTTATTTATGCCCCTTTGTTTACAAAAGTTTAACGACATCCTTGAGATTTTGTCTCCTTCTCTCATGGTATATCTGTACTGTAATGTTTGACACGCTTCACTGTTCGGTATTATCTATATAAGGGCCCTTTACACGATCACACTGTGTGACAAACATGTGCGGCGTGAAGAGAGGTGTGAGCGTGTAAACATGAGAAATTCGTGTGTGTCACACATGTGTGATGGTTTTCTAAAATTTTTGATTTTTTTGATGTTGGACACACATGTGTGATAGTGTAAACGCTTGCAATCAAGCACGCAGTGTATTTTTTCAGTCGATAAGCAAAAATTGGAGGGTAATGGCATCGCGGGCAAACCAAGAAATTTGGAAGGAGTTCTTCGAAGTATATCGAAGCTATCCAGAAATCTGGAAAATTAAAAGCGAAGAATACAAAAATAAAATAAAAAAGAATGCTGCCTATTTTGTTCTATTTCGTCTCTTCTAAAATGTCAAATACAAGTGCTGCAACCAATGCGCGTGCCATGTTGCTTCGTTCACAAATAACAGAGAAATGAAGTATGACAACATGTGTGACCGTTTAAACGAAAGCAATTTTTTTTTTCTTTTTTTTTTCATCACACATGTTTGTCACACAGTGTGATCGTGTAAAGGGCCCTATAGAAGTATTACATATATGGTTTTCTCCAAATTTTAATTCTTAAATTAAAGCAAAGTCAACAACATCTGATTGTCAAAGCTAGCAAAGCAAGCAAAATTTGAGAGTTTGCCAAATTTCAACCTTGCTTCAACTTTGCCATGTTTCGTTGAAACACGTACATTGAACTTATCTGTCAAAGTCAAAGTCCGAGGTAAAGTTGATATAAAGTTTTAAGTTACAGCGATGATCTTTTGCAAATCTTATTTTCTCATCAATTACTAACTTTTTGGGGGGTTATACAAAAAAAAAAACATTTGTTTTTTATTTGAATCACCCGAATATACATTTATGTATAAAAACTCGTTAAGTTTGTTGAAGCTAATAAAAGTATCTGAAAAAATACCTATTTTTGATCATTTCTGTATAAGCATTGTCCTATAAAAAAATTGCAATATATAGCTATGCGGTTTTTAATATTTCCGCAAGGAAAAAAATGTAGGGATTTTTGTAGGTATCTTTTTTTTAACGCGTAGGGTAATCTAGAGAGTTTTACTTCATTTATAGGGATTTTGGAGGAAAAAAATGTGGCATCACTGGGCCGGGTCGATATAAGAAAACGGCCCGGGTCGTTTCGGCACGATGGGTACAGCACAAGTACTGGTACCGTTCTCGTAGAACCGGCAATACAACAACTAGCCGTGTAGGCCATGTAGGTCATTTAGCGTTACCCAGGGTGTACCAACGGGGAGGCGAATTACTCTTACACCCCAACTATAATAATATATAATAAATCTTGATTAATAAAGCATTTTTTTTACTTTACTTAAGTTACTTTTAGATTTAAACAGAGGTCGAGTTAAGTTACTTTAATTGGTTGCCATTGATATTCTTAAACTATTTGGAACTTCAAAGTGGACAAATTGGAAACAGAATCCGTCCACCAATACGGCAGTTGCGTGACGTACGTCAATTTTAGGGCAAATTCTATTTTGACGTATCCGTCGTATCTGGCGTTACTCATACAAACACTCGCAGTCTACTTTGCTGTCAGTTATTTCGACGTACTGACGGACTGATTCTGCTGAACACTTAAGAAAGCCATGATTCTCAAGTTGGGGTGATGCTGAGAAATAACCTCTGGCCACTGAGAAGCAATCAGTTCTGAACTAGCGCGTAAATGTTTATTGGGCAATATGTTGTTTTTGATTTTTTATTTATTTTTATTAGAATTTGACAATTAAATATCAGCCAGTCGAGCGTTTTTCATGAACTCGGGAGAACGAAAACACGGCTAATGAACATATCACACACTAAATCAAAAAGAGTCACAACTCAAAATCAGAGTAACTTTCAGTTAATTGCTTCTGGATCGCACAGTCATTTGATTTTTAAAAACTTGGCATGACTGTGCTCTTCAAAGAGTAACGATAATAGTCAAAAAGAAAAAAAATATATGTACTAGTTGTACTACTTTTTATAATGCAATCTATGTCAAGAAAGCGACCTAAAAAAAATTTTGGTACCATTTTACAAGACGGTTCAATGGTTAATGGTGGTCCAAAATTATCGATGTCGGTATCAAAAGACGCGTCTTGGCTCCAGTATCAATAATCGGAAAGCGGAAACTCAAAATATTATATCTGTGAAAAGTTATTGGCAAAAATCCAAAAAAAATTACCCTAACCGGGGGCGTAATCCATACTTTTTATGTCCAGAACACCTTTCTGAGTTGGCGGCTTCGGCCGCATTTATTTTAAATAACCCTGGGCTACGCCATCCCAAGTTCGGGTGGTTGCCTGAACCGTGGCAACGTGCCACGGTACGCATTCTATGGCATATTTTTAGGGGCATTACAACAATCACATGAAAACTTGCAACTTTGATTGCAAATATCTCTTCACAGCGCAGCGCGTAGGTAAATTTTTCTCAAAATACACATTTTCATACAATCCCGAAAATTGCTTGTAAATACCATCGGTATTTACAGCAATAGACTACAAGTCAAAAAAGCAACAAAGAGTTTAAATGTTATAAATGGAAAAATTCTCGTGCTTAATTAAGTATGAAAATTCTTTCATAGATTTCACACCAAGTCCTAAAATTCCCAAATCTTTCATATAAGTTAGCATTGAAATTAAAGAAATGTTCTATATGGAAGTATAAATATATGCATAAATGGACACTGAGAAGGGTTTACCTTCAAGCTGGGTAGTGGCCTAAGGTGCTAGACCGTCTAGCATACAAGTCACTACAGTGTTGTGAGTTCGACTCTCACAATGCCGGGAAGAAAAGTCCTTGAAGAGATGTAACTCCAGTATCATCGAAACATATGTCGGCATGTCTGGTTCCTGCAGCGCGTAGGTAAATTTTTCTCAAAAACACATTTTCATACAATCCCGAAAATTGGTTGTAAATACCATCGGTATTTACAGCAATAGACTACAAGTCAAAAAAGCAACAAAGAGTTTAAATGTTATAAATGGAAAAATATTCGTGCTTAATTAAGTATGAAAATTCTTTCATAGGTTTCACACCAAGTCCAAAAATTCGCAAATCTTTCATATAAGTTAGCATTGAAATTAAAGAAATGTTCTATATGGAAGTATAAATATATGCATAAATGGACACTGAGAAGGGTTTACCTTCAAGCTGGGTAGTGACCTAAGGTGCTAGACCTTCTAGCATACAAGTCACAACAGTGTTGCGAGTTCGACCATCGGTATTTACAGCAATAGACTACAAGTCAAAAAAGCAACAAAATTTTTAATTTCCGCTTTAGGATTATTGATCCCGGAGTCAAGACGCGTCTTTTGATACTAACATCGATAATTTTGGACTACCATTAACCATTGAACAGTCTTCTAAATGGTTTCCGCTTTCGGATTATTGATACTGGAGTCAATACGCACATATGATACCAACATCGATAATGTTAGACCACCATTAACCATTTTAAATGGCTCCATATCTTTTCACTGACACGAAAAACTAAAAAAGCGCTTCCAGATTCGTGATACTGGGGCTAAAAAAGTTTTTAGATCGAAGTCCCATAATTTTAGCAAATTTTACAGCAATTGATCCCTAAACACCATTTCTGCTTTCAGATTTCCATTACCGGGACCAAACCGTGTCATTTGGAACCTTTTCCGACGTTCTCAGCGATGTTTTTCGAGTTGACGTATGATCTATACAATTACCGAAACCTTTCTGAATTGCCGGGTCTTTTAATATATCCCACAACATTTTTGGGCGTTTTCGACATTACTTGTTGTCGTATTTGATTAGAAAAAACAAGTAAATCTTACCATAGAAAAAATTACTCTTTCCTGATCCATTCCTACCAACAACAACATTGTGCCTTTTATCGAAGGGTTCTACAACAGTCTGATCTTTATAGCTTTTAAATCCTTGAATAATAATCTGTAATATAATTCATGAAAAAAGAGTACCGAAAAAAAGATCATTTTTTACCTGTCGAATATGCATAGTTCTTTAAGTATTTGTTTCCTTAAGGAGTTAACCGTAGATCAGAGTATTAAAGGAATTTATAAATATTAACGCTTTCGAATTCATGTATTGTAGAAGTTCGTTTGATGAATGCATGACATTAGGTCTGATCCCTTACTTTTCTGACTAAAACTAGTAGAACTGTCAAAATTAAAAAATCCGCTCTCAGTGGGAGAGCAATACCAAGTAGTACGGGATCGAAAAATTGTAGAACTGTCAAATTTGTTCGAAAAAATCTGCTGACTAAAGCGTTCAGCAGAATCAATCCGTCAGTACGTCAAAATAACTGACAGCAAAGTAAACTGTGGGTGCTTGTATGCGTAACGCCAGATACGACGGATACGTCAAAGTAGATTTTGCTCTAAAATTGACATACGTCACGCAACTGACGTATTGGCGGACTGATTCTGCCGAAAGCTTAACGCCAGATACGAAGGATACGTCAAAGTAGAAGGCATGAAGCGTTCAGCAGAATCAATCCGTGACGTACGTCACGTACGTCGAAATAACTGACAGCAAAGTAGACTGCGGATGTTTGTATGCGTAACGCCAGATAAGACGGATACGTCAAAGTAGAAATTGCTCTAAAATTGACGTACGTGACGCAGCTGACGTATTGGCGGACTGATTCTGCCGAAAGCTTAAGTGCAGAGTACATACATTTCGCAAATCAAAAAAATATTTATATGTATCGATAGCGGTATTTGCGAAAAGTTGAAACGTATAATTTTTTTTTGGTGCAAATAAAAACTTTAAGGGTAATTCAACGTAAAAGGGCAATTTTTAATTTTTTTCAAATCGAAATGTCTTTCAAACTACTTATCGGATTAGAAAATGTTAAATACCAATATTTAGGTAATAAAAATACCTTTCATTTAATGTATAACACTCCCACCTTTATGTAAAAATTTTATATGAAAACTATGTTTTTTATAAAAAAAAAAACAAATGGAAATGAATAAAACTGTTTAAAAATCGAAAAAATGTGCCGTTAACGGTATTATTAGGTGGTAAAATATTGTAGATAATGCAATAAGCTTTCATTTTATACACATATTGCTACATGAAAACTGTGCATTTCCATCATAAAAAGGTAAAAAACGTAATCGGCTCAGGGTTAATTTTTTTTCGGAGTAAAAAACAGGGACTAAAAGTGGTTTAGAAAGGTCTTCTGCACATAAATACCATGGATCCCGCCCATAGAGGCAACCACCCGGAGTTGGCATGGCGTAGCCCAGGGTTATTTTTTATAAGCGCGTCCGAAGGCCGCCTACTCAGAAAGGTGTTCTGCACATAAATACCATGGATCCCGCCCATAGAGGCAACCACCCGGAGTTGGCATGGCGTAGCCCAGGGTTATTTTTTATAAGCGCGGCCGAAGGCCGCCTACTCAGAAAGGTATTCTGCACATAAATACCATGGATCCCGCCCATAGAGTCAACCACCCGGAGTTGGCATGGCGTAGGCCAGGGTTATTTTTTATAAGCGCGGCCGAAGGCCGCCTACTGAGAAAGGTGTTCTGCACATAAATATCATGAATCCCACCCATAGAGGCAACCACCCGGAGTTGGCATGGCGTAGCCTTCATAATGGCCATTCTAAAAGAAAATTTATTATTTGATCGTTTTTGAACGAAATTTGCTTTTTTGTTCGTTTTTAGTACATAGCGTGTCAAAGGGTTAATAAAGTATACATTGAATGAAAGGTATTTCGAAGAGAAAATTTAGGAACAAACAATTTTAAAAATCCATTCACCAGTTTGCAAGATATTTTGAAATGAAAAAAAAAATTTTTGACCTTTGACCTTGAATTCTTTTTAACCCTTCGAGTGCACCAAAAAAGTAAAATACCGTTAAATTCAGCGTAAAACACTCTTTCAAGCCGATTTTTTTTTTTTTTACAAATGTAGGTATTCTGCACTTGTTCCAAGTAGAGTTTGCACTAAATTTGACGTACGTCACGCAACTGACGTATTAGCGGAGTGATTCTGTTTCTCGCTTAAATGTGAACAATGATTAATCCGATAAATTGTTTTGACTCGAATTACTGCCTTCACACACAGAGACTCGGTGTTGCTTTTATCAGATATTCCCTTTTGGTGTTGCCCCTTCAAACGCGGCGAGGAGTTGCAGTTTTTTTTCATGAAAAACTGTGTTATTTGAAAATACACAATTTTAAATTGCCGCTAATATAACGAAGGACAAAAAATTAAAAAATCGCTTCCGGATTCGTGATACTGAGGCCAAGTCCGACTTTTGAGCCCCCTTCCATACTTTTAGCTAATTTATTATCAGTTGACAGCTTAAGTAACAGGCAACTCGGTACCTTTCCCTTCCATCGTCGATCACTTTCCTATCATTCGCAGAACAGCGCGCAATTGCTAGCAACTTCTTTCCACGTGTAAAAGCAAAAAATGTGGCGGATGATGTCAACAGCAAAGATGACTAGATCCGAAGCTTAGTGCTCTCTGAGAGCGAAGATAATATTTGGGCATATTTATTTAAAATTCGGTTATTTTTCCCTTTTCACGCCAAGTCATGTAAATGTGCCAAGAAAAGGTTTACTTTATGTATTTTTTTCTTACAGTTTTTGCAACAAGTGCAGAATACATTCATTTGTTCAAGAAAAAAAAAAAAAGTTGGGCTTGAAAGAGGGTTTTACGCTGAATTTAACGGTACTTTTCTTTTTTGGTGCACTCAAAAAAGATATTCAAGGTCAAAGGTCAAAAAATATTTTGTTCAATTCAATATATGTTGCAAACTGTTGAGCGGATTTTTAAAAGTAAGGAGATTCGTCAAATCTTATAAACACCTTATAAAGCGTGTAAACGTATAAATTTATCAAGTGTGTAAATGAACTGTCAAAATTTGTATGGAACGCAGTTTACACAAATTTGATAAACTTCCGCGTCGATTTTGGTGTGTAAAAGAGTGCGTAAATTTATACAATGCAATGACGACGTTCGACATGTAATTTTTTAATGCATTCAATGCATACTAGACAAAAAGAGAAGAATATGCTGAAAATGGGTTGAAAATTACTTTTTTAATAAGAATTTCGAAACAAAAAGTTTTTGATTGACATCAAGTACATATAAGTTTATCTAGGGCGTTCATCTAACTGAGCTGATAAAAGTATAAACATAAACAGCATTTTGTAAACTTATAAGAGTTGATGAATCCCCTTAGTGTTTATTCCTAAATTTTAAAAGTTATGTCAACCATGATAAATATCCCTGGGCTACGCCATGCCAACTCCGGGTGGTTGCCTGAACCGTGGAAACGGGCCACGGTTCGCACTCTTTGGGCGGGATCCATGGTATTTATGTGCAGAACACCTATCTGAGTTGGCGGCCTTCGGCGCGCTTATGATAAATAAGCCTGGGCTACGCGATGCCAACTCCGGGTGGTTCCCTGAACCGTGGCAATGTGCCACGGTACGCACTCTATGGGCGGGATCCATGGTATTTATGTACAGAACACCTTTCTGAGTTGGCGGCCTTCGGCGCGCTTATGATAAATAACCGTGGGCTACGCCATGCCAACTCCGGGTGGTTGCCTTAACCGTGGCAACATGCCACGGTACGCACTCTATGGGCGGGATCCATGGTATTTATGTGCAGAACACCTATCTGAGTTGGCGGCCTTCGGCCGCGCTTATAATAAATAACCCTGGGCTACGTCATCCCAACTCCCGGTGGTTGCCTGAACCGTGGCAACGTGCCACGTTACGCACTCTATGGGCGGGATCCATGGTATTTATGTGCAGAACACCTTTCTGAGTTGGCGGCCTTCGGCGCGCTTATGATAAATAACCCTGGGCTACGCGATGCCAACTCCGGGTTTCCCTGAACCGTGGCAATGTGCCACGGTACGCACTCTATGGGCGGGATCCATGATATTTACGTGCAGAACACCTTTCTGAGTTGGCGGCCTTCGGCGCGCTTATGATAAATAACCCTGGGCTACGCGATGCCACCTCCGGGTGGTTCCCTGAACCGTGGCAATGTGCCACGGTACGCACTCTATGTGCGGGATCCATGGTATTTAAATATGTGTATAAAGCTTATTGCATTGTCTACAATATTTTACTATCCAATAATACCGGTAACGGGAAATTTTTTCGTCTTTTAAACAATTTTATTCATTTTCATTCATTTTTTTAGAAAAAACATAGTTTTCATATAAAAATTTTACGTAAAGGTGAAAGCGTTATACATCAAATGAAAGGTATTTTTAATCACCACTATTACGGCTATCAACATTGTCAAAAATAGTGTCGACGCCTCCGAATTGGTATTGCCGTCATCAAAGTCGATAACTTTTGACAGCTGTTGATACTATTTTGGTATTGACGACAACAATAGTGATATTCTATTGACGGGTGTCAACATAAAAATTGTCAACACAGTTTTTGGTGACGACAAGCGCGCAATTAAATATTCTGCTGTAAAAATTTGATAAAATAATTCTGAATTATACATTTTTACACATTTTATTCGTTTAGTTTTTATTTAATTTAGGAAAATGGAAAGAAAAATAAAAATAACAAACAACAACCAATTTGCGCTGCTTGTTTTGGAACTAAAACAAAATCCTGCGCTTGCAAAAGGCTTTTCCAAAGGAACAATTCCCAATAATTTTAAGTCGCAATGGCAGGATATTGCAAGTGGTAAAAGGTAAAAAGCAGCTTATTTTTAAACTTAAATGGTTTAACTTTTTGTTAATTTAAAGGTTTGGAGGGATCTGAAATGCAAGGTTAAAAAAAGCTCGTGCACAACAAGCAGGAATGCCGTGCCACAGGTGGAGGAAGATACAAGCAATTTGTGCTGACCCCATTGGAGGAGGAGGTTGCCAACCTTCTCACTGAATGCCTTTTTTGCTCTTGCATTACTAGACATCTAACTTAAGATTTAAGGTATCCCATATTTCGATAACTCTTCGGGTTCGACTAATATGAGGACCTCGATTAGTAAACTTACCACCTCATATCTCAATCCAAAAATACAACTTTTTCAATTATAAAATCAAATATATGAAAGCGTGTGAAAGAGTTAACCCAAAAGGAATGCCTCAAGGTGTTCCCAAAAGTGGAAGTTCAATGAGTGTTGAAGAAGTGCTACAAGAAGTGATACGAGAAGATTCTCCAGCTTCTTCGGTAGATAATACAGTGATGGAGTTCGATGATACCACTGGGCTCAACACCACCGCCGGTAGTGTTTATACAGAAGATAGTGCTCCAGTTAATGAAAATACTACGGAGAACCAAAATTTAAATGCTGGGCAGAACGCAGATTCACCTCCTCATACTAGCAGGATAAGTCGTGTTCGCGCAAGTAGACAGCGGCAGAATTTGTTGCAAAACCACACTGCAATGCAAGAGGATGTGCTGACACGAATTTCGGCAACCCTTTCGGAAATTGGGAACAATATAAATTCAATGGAGAACTAGTATGACTCATTTGATAAGCTCTTAGAAATAGAGCGAGAAAAACTAAAGCTATCGCAAAGGCAGGTTGAAAGAGAAGAGAATATGTACCGAACAGAAATGAAGCTAAAAAAGATTAAACTGGTAATAAAAGAGGCTGAACTAGAAATATTATCAATTAAGAAAAATAAGAAATAACAGATGTATATATAGTTTTAGTTTTAATTTATTTATGTTTTATGTTTAATTCATTTTATTTTTTTATTTTTTTGACGAACTAATCGGTCAATGAAGACCTCAAAGAGACTGAATTTGTGTAGTTTATCGTTTATAAACATTTGCGATTTGCGTTTCTTTTTCCGGCTTATAATGTAGCTGACGAGCTCCGAGTAAGCAGCGATATCGGTTTTTAGGACTCCAATGGTTTTCTCTATTAGGTTTCTAGTTTTTGCGTGCTTGGTGTTAAAAATGGCTTCAGCGCTTCCTTCTGAAGTTGACCTATAGGGTGTCATTAAATACGCTTCCAGAGGGTAGCCTGTGTAGGGTCTTTATATTTAATTCCTTATATTAAGTTACCTTTATTACTACTTTAATAATTATTACTTTGAAAATGAATTATATGAAGATGTAACAAACTTTTAATTTTCAATTTTGAATTTTCATGTTTCAAAAAATAAATAATTTAAATATAAAGAAACAATTTACTTTTCATTTTGAAACATATGTTTCCACAATTGGCGATCCATGCCAGTATTTTAAACAACGTAGAAGATAGTGCAACAATTTTTAACATCACGCATATCAATCAATTACAACAACAATAATATATCTACATATAGAGCGAAAAACCATCATCTAAACAAAATCCCTTTTGGAAATCAAAAAAAGCAACATCTAAGCAGAAGAATAACAGAACATACAAAAATAGTAGTGGTACTAATGAAACAACAATCGTCATAATATCAATCCAACACAAACCTCATCAGTTTCTAGCAGTAAAAAATTAAATACGAAATTATCAACATTAATAACTATTACAAGAACTACAAATACAAAAGTGATCAGTGATAATGCAAAAATTAAAATAAATGACCAAGCAATATACGTATATATTTAATTCGCATGTAGAAACTCATTTATCACCCTGAAAAATATCTTTGAACTAATGGAAAACTAATATTCCTATCATATGTATCTATGTGCATTTATAAGTCTTTAATGTTTCCCTTGAGTAGCCGAATGTATGCAAAAATAACGCACAGTTTGGAGAAGCAGCCATAAACGAAACATCTTGTTAGAAGAATAACAAGGAATGAAAACACAATAAAAGCAAAAAGACAGGAAAATAATAAGGAACGATAACATAACAAAAGCAAAAAGAGAGGAAAATAATAAGGAACAATAAAAAACACTAGGGTGAGCTGTATCGAAGTTTAATACTAATTGACTAATTAAATAAATAATATATACATATTAATTGTTAAATTTATTATATTTTACAAATTGTAAATTCCTTCTAATTTATTTAATCGTAGCTGTCAAATTTCTTATGTTGTTGCTTTGTCTGACATTTTTAGGCACAAGGAGTGTGTGCGTGCGTGTAGATCTGAATTCGCTCGAACACACCTGTAATGAATTCGCCTTGGGTGATCGCAAGCCCTCTGAATTTTATCGTTCATTAATTTTATTAGCCGGTTCAAATTTTAGCGAAAATATTTTAAAAAGAATTTGGTTGAGAAAACTTCCCAAAAATTTAAATGCAATTTTGGCTAGTTCGAGTTCTGATAATATTAATGAATTAGTGAAATTAGCAGATAATATTTTTGAAGCTATGAATAAAAATGAAATTTTCTTAGTCAATAAAATTTCGGATACAAAAGTTCAAATGCGGTTGTTGATAATTTAGTTAAAACTACCTCTTTAATGTGTGAAAGTTTTCAGAAACTTTCTCTGGAATTAAATGAAATTAAAACGCAAATGTATCAAAACCAATCTAGGTCAAGATCTAATTCTAGGAATTATTTTAAAAATTCTTTCAGGCCTCGTTCTAATTCCCGTAACAATCCAAATTGGTTGTGTAGATTTCACTACAAATTTGGAAGTCGCGCGAAGGTGTGAACAACCTTGTTCTTATAATAAAAATAAAGATTCGACAAACTAAATTCGACCGTTGTTGCAGCGACGAACAACGGTAATTTGGAGTTTTCAACTTGTCGCTTAATCATTTCGATAAAGATAATAAACAAAATTTTTTGATTTATAGTGGGGCAGAAATTTCAGATTACCTGTGTCTAAATTTCCTCATACGAAACGTTCAGATATAATTCTCAAGGCAGCTAATGGTTCAACAATTTCTACTTTCGGGAAAAGACTTTTAAATGTAAATTTAGGTTTAAGACGTGAATTTCCTTTTTCATTTTTGATAGCTGATGTAGCTAAACCTATAATTGGGGCCGATTTTCTTTGCAAATATGGTCTATTGATTGATATTAAACCTAAACGTTTAGTAGATCCTTTAACAAATCTTTCGGTCAATACCATATCTTGTTTTTGTGATATTCAATTACCTAAATTATTTGCTGTTGACAATAAATTTACAAATTTATTAAAAGAATTTCCGTAAATTTTTGCCGAGCCAGACTATACAAAACCTGTTAAACATACAACGGTACATCGACTTGAAACGAAGGGTAGTCTTCCATTTTCTAGGCCCAGGCGCCTAGATCCTATAAAATACAAAGTCGCTAAAACTGAATTTGATTTTTTGTTTAAAACAGGTATTTGTCGACCTTCGAATTCTTCGGTAGTATCTCCACTTCATTTAGTTTCAAAAAAAGAGTTAAACGATTCGCGTCCCTGCGGTGATTTCAGAAGATTAAATATTGTAACCATTCCGGATCGTTATCCCTTACCACACATACAAGATTTCAACATGAATCTTCGTAATAAAAACATTTTTTCAAAATTAGATTTAGTTAGAGCATACCACCAAATTCCTATGGCTGAAGAGGACATTTATAAAACTGCCATTACAACTCCTTTTGGTATGTTTGAGTTTATAAGAATGCCTTTCGGACTTAGGAATTCTGCACAAACTTTTCAGAGATTAGTTAATGAAGTAGTAGGTGACTTAGATTTTGTATATTCTTATATTGACGACTTACTTATTGCAAGTAAAGACGAAGAACAACATTTACAAGATTTACGAGTACTTTTCCAACGCCTTTCAGAGTACGGTTTAAACATTAAGCCAAATAAATGAACTTTTGGTGTAACAAGTATCGATTTTTTTGGCCATAAGATTTCTAGTACAGGTATTCAACCTGCTGATGAAAAAGTAACAGCTATTCGAAATTTTGAACGCCCGAAATCAATAAAACAAGCACAGAAATTTATAGGCATGGTTAATTATTACCATAGATACATTCCAAAATTAGCAGAATTTACCAACCAACTTTATGATCTAATTAACAGAACAAATAAAAAACGTGACAAAACTTTAGTATGGGATGATATAACGAGTGAGGCCTTTCAATGCATTAAAGATAAATTTGCATCTACGGTATTGTTAAATCATTTTAACAAAGATGCCAAATTATCTTTAACAGTAGATGCATCAAATATGGCTATTGGTGGGGTTATACAACAAAATCATGGTAACAGGACTGAACCTCTTGCGTTCTTTTCTAAAAAACTTTCTCCAAGTGAAATTAAGTACAATGCTTTTGATAGGGAATTATTAGCAATTTATAAAAATATAAAACGTTTTAGATATCTGTTGGAAGGGCGACAATTTACCGTTTTTACGGACCACAAACCCTTAACAACAGCTTTAAATTCAACAAGTAAGGAAAGCTGTCTTCGGCTGTGCCGAAGGCTAAATACCTTTCATGAATAAGCGTCACGATTTTCACTGTTTGATCCCAGTACATCCTGTGTGAATTTAAATTTAGCTCATACCGAAATTATCGGAACTATCGATTATACGGGGGCGATGTGTTATACTGGTCCAATCTCATTGATTTTTAACATCGACATTCCACATTCTAAAATAGCAGTAGATACGAAATTTTACTTTCCTACCTATATAATTACAGGAGTTATCTACCAAAATCCGTTTATCGGAACAATCGATTGTATGGGGGCTATGTGAAATATTTATCCCATCTCGATGATTATCAACATCGATATTTCATATATAAAAATAGCGATACTTCCAAAATTTCACGTTCCTACGTTTTTAATTACAGGAGTTATCTACCAAAATCCGTTTATCGGAATAATCGATTGTATGGGAGCTATGTGAAATATTTATCCCATCTCAATGATTTTCAATATCGATATTTCACATATAAAAATAGCGATACTTCCAAAATTTCACGTTCCTACGTTTTTAATTACAGGAGTTATCTACCAAAATCGGTTTATCGGAACAATAGATTGTATGGGGGCTATGTGAAATATTTATCCCATCTCGATGATTTTCAACATCGATATTTCACATATAAAAATAGCGATACTTCCAAAATTTCACGTTCCTACGTTTTTAATTACAGGAGTTATCTACCGAAATCCGTTTATCGGAACAATCGATTGTGTGGGGGCTATGTGAAATAATTATCCAATCTCGATGATTTTCAACATCGATATTTCACATAAAAAAATAGCAATACGTCCAAAATTTCACGTTCCTACGTGTTTAATTACAGGAGTTATAGCCCAAAATCCGTTTATCGGAATAATCGATTGTATAGGAGCTATGTGAAATATTTATCCCATCTCTATGAGTTTCAACATCGATATTTCACATATAAAAATAGCAATACGTCCAAAATTTTACGTTGTGTTTATTTACAGGAGTTATAGCCCAAAATCCGTTTATCGGAATAATCGATTGTATGGGAGCTATGTGAAATATTTATCCCATCTCTATGATTTTCAGCATCGTTATTTCACATATAAAAATAGCAACACTTATAAAATTTCACGTTCCTTCGTGTTTAATTGTAGGAGTTATAGCCCAAAATCCGTTTATCGGAGTAATCGGTTGTATGGGAGCTATATGTTATATTGGTCCGATCTTGCTGGTTCCGACAAATGATTCCTATATTGGAAAATGGTGGCCGCATACCGAATTTCAGCCAAATATCTCAAAAACTGAGGGACTAGTTTGCGTTCAAACAGACAGACAGACAGACGGACAGACGGACAGACGGACATGGCTAAATCAACTCATCTCGTCATCCTGATAATTTCGGTATACTTATTGATGGGTCTATCTCTTCTTCTTCTCATATTTACAAACATCGGACCAAAGTTATAATACCATTTCATGTTCATGAAAGGTATAAAAACAGAAAGGAGTCCTAGACAAACGGACACTTGGAATTTATAGCACAGTTTACTGATGACATACAATACATTAAAGGAGAATCCAATGTTGTAGCTGATACTCTATCTAGAGCTTTTGAGGCAAATGCAATACACAATACAGAGCTAAATTTTAAAATTTTGCAAACTGAGCAACAAAATGATAATGACTTGAATCAACTTGTATCTGATTCTCAATATCTAAATTTAAAATTAATTAGTATTCCCATTTTAAATTTTAACATTTGGTGTGAAATTTCAGGAGAAACTCCTAGGCCATTTGTACCAAGTAATTTGAGAAAGACAGTATTTGATACTTTACATGGAATAGCACATCCGGGTACAAGAGCTAGACGTCGGGTAATAGTTAAAAAATATTATTGGCCTAATATGAACAAGGATATTAATATTTGGTCAAAAGAGTGTCTCCATTGTCAAAAGTCTAAAGTTTATCGTCACACAAAATCCCATGTTGTCAAAATTCAAATTCCCAAAAATAGATTTGAACACATACATTTAGATATTTTTGGACCGTTACCTTTTTCAAGGGGACATCGATATATTTTAACGATTATAGAAAGATTTACCCGTTGGCCTGAGGCATATGCCTTAAAAGATATTTTAGCAACTACAATTGCAAATAAGTTTTTTAGAGAATACATATCTCGGTTTGGAGTTCCGTTAAAGATAACAACTGATCAAGGTAGCCAATTTACATCAAAATTATTTCAGAGTTAACTAAATTACTTGGTAGTCATCAAATTACAACTTCCACATATCACCCTCAAGGAAATGGTATGGTTGAAAGGTTTCATAGACTACTATAACGGCTAGAGATAACACAAATAATTGGTATGACGAGTTACCTGTAATATTACTCGGTTTGCGATCTATTTACAAAGAAGATATTTCAGCTACACCAGCAGAAATGGTTTTTGGACAGAATTTACGTTTACCCGGGGAACTTGTTGTTCCATCTTCTGAACATAGTTCATCAACTGAAATATTAGGCGGTTTGCGAGAACATTTTCCAAATATTAAATCAAATTTAAGCCTTCATAGAAGTTGTGATACTGGAATTTATGTCCCCAAAGACCTTCAAACTTGTAAATTCGTTTTTGTTCGCGTCTTAAATAAACATTCGCTGCAACAACCATATGAAGGACCATACAAAATTGTTGAAAAGGATAAGAAATATTTTAAACTTGAAATCAATGACAATATTAAAACTATTCCTATAGATAGATTAAAGCCAGCAATGATTGAAACAACACATTCAAACAATACTATCACTGACACTAATAATAAACATAAAAAGAGAGTAACATTTAATTTGTTTGATGTTAATTTTTCTTGAAGGGGGAGTAGTGTAGGGTCTTTATATTTAATTCCTTATATTAAGTTATCTTTATTACTACTTTAATATTTATTACTTTGAAAATGTAACAAACTTTTAATTTTCAATTTTGAATTTTCATGTTTCAAAAATTTTCATTCCAATATTTTTACTTTAATTAGTATATTGATTCTAATAAATAATTAATTTAAATATAAAGAAACAATTTACTTTTCATTTTGAAACATATGTTTCTACAGCCTGCATCACCTGTAAGGGCCACTTGCATAAAAGCCGATTAAGCCTAATCGGTGATTAACTTGACAGCTAACCATACAAAATACGTCAATTAAACTCCGGTTAGTCGTTATCAGCTTTTATGCAAGCGGCCCTAAATGTGTGTTTGGTTTTGGTTAACTTCAATATAAACATATCATACTTTTTTCACCTAATAGCCAAGCGTTGCGCACTCCAGAATCGTACCGCTCACTTAACACCTGTTTTGCAGAACTAATGTTCCATATCAGAGAGTCGTGATATGAGCCTACATATCGCGCATCGAAGTACCTTAATTTCATTTTATGATCACAAATCTATAAGTAAACTTTATCAAAACGAATTAAATCAACTAGTGGCAAAATTTATACCTTAAATTATTGCATTTAAGCTGAAAACCCCTTTTCTGTTAAAATACAGATTTTGGTCCAACTTAGTGGGTGCCGAAATTTTAATATGCGTTCCATCCACGCAACCTATTACGCCGGGAACCCGGCCTCTTGGAAAAAGGATTTTTTCGCTTCTGTCTGCTCCTCCTCGGACATTTCGAATTTTATAAGCAGGGGCATAATACCTGCTCCAGGGCTTCAAGGGTTTCAGCCAATAAAAATATAACCGCAACAAATTGTAAATAAACAATTGTCAAAAATATAAGGATCGTAGTTTTGCTATTAAATTATCGATAACACGTCAACGTCAATACAATGATGAAGTAAATACCAGAATTGCATTGACGCGACGTTGATATTGATACGACTTGATATTGATACGAAGTTACAATTGATGTTGACAACCATAATAGGGGTGAATTACTCAACTCGACTTCCACACCTGCTATCGAAGAGCAATCCTCGACCTAAAGAATTAACCGATCAATCGAAGCATATCTCTTACTCATTACCTACCGCCGCTGAGGCCACCATAGGGTTTCAGCGAGCCCGCAAGAACAACTGGTACGATGAGGAATGCAGCACTGCCTCGGACAAAAAGGACGTTGAATACAGGGTATGCTATGTACAGTGTACATAAATTATGGGGGAGCACTTCTCCTCACTGCTAAATTGCGAGGGAGACGTCGAACCCATATCCCCAATCGCTGACGATGGAAAAGTCTTCCCACTACCTGACTATGATTAAGTGAGGATAGCTATATCCCGGCTTAAAAATAACAAAGTGCCTGGATTAGACGGAATACCCGCTGAGCTATTCAATTACGGAGGGGAAGAACTGATAAAAAGCATGCATCAGCTCCTATGCAGAATATGGTCAGACTAGTGCATGCCTCCAAATTGGAATTTAAGTGTACTCTGCCCAATAGCCCAGAAAGGCGATCCAGCTAACCGCACCAACCATTGTGTATCAATAACAAGTGTGAACTCTTCTTTTGACAACACACATTAAAATGTCGGTTTGTTTACATCCTGCACATATTAAAATGTCGCCAGCCTCGAATAACAGAAAAGCAATGGCGTTGTTTAACATCCTGCACACATCAACATGGCGGTCTCCTATCTTTTACCTAATGGTAGAAAGAGATGGAAAGAAGTGAGACAAAAAAGCAAATTAAAAACAGGTGACTAAAGTCACTTTGAAATTTTCACGCCTATGCCTATGATATCACAGTTGTTATTAACCACAATCTCAAACAGGTGTTAAACTCATTTTGGAATTTTGACGTCTATGCAGAAGAGTTTACACTTTGTATTGATACACAATGGCACCAACTACCGCGGAATCAGTCTTCTTAGTATAGCATACTGTGACGAGTTCGATGATTCCGCGATTAATCTTCCTGAGTTCGATCACTGCACGGTAATAAAACACTGAGATTCTGCCTAGTAAATAGTAAGCTTTAAGCTTTCGGCAGAATCAGTCCGTCACGTACGTGCCGGAAAAGGAAGAAACTGACAGCCGAGTGGGATGTGTGTATTTTGCATGTAAAACGCTACATTGACAAAGTATCAGTCAACGGATCCGGTATCCTTCGCCAATTTTCTACTTTGACGGAACGTCAGCTGCGTGACAAATGTCAAAATCAATTTTACCGCCAATTTGACAACGGGATTGTGAAAATTGTGAAAAAGCAAATTTAAGTTAAACTATTTAACCAAAGTAATTGCCGATTTATATTTTTATTTATTGCTAAAAGTAAGGTGAGTACGTGTGCTGTTTTAGAAATTCAATTAATTCATTCATTTATATGTGAATTTGCTTATGTATGTACCTATCTATATAAATGTGTTTTTTTTCGCAGATTCATACTTTGATGTAAAGTAAAGGTTGTAAAGCCTCCTGAAAAGCTCCATTGCTTCTATAAGCATCACTATAACAAGTATTACTTGAACATTTTCCACGTTTTTAACCGAAATTTTGCTTTTGTTATGTTTTTTTTAATAATTTTCGTTTTGCGCCAATTACTTTGTTGACATATCTGTGTACTTCAACATGACGTACGTCAATCGCTATGTGCCATCCCTGTACGGCACGTACGTTTTGTCACGACGTACGTCACGTACGTGACGTATTGACGGACTGATTCTGCCGAAAGCTTTATTCATTACTAAAAACCGTAGTAAAATATCGCAAGTTAATTCACTGTTCAGTACTTCACTGTACAACACTTGAAAATAAATTGATTGATTTGCGGTAGCTATGATGCTTTATATACCCTAGCAAGTTAATTCACTCAACAACAGTACTTCACTGTACAACACTTGAAAATAAACAGATTGCATGTCTACGATCGCAGCTGCCTTATATACTGTGACGAATTCGATGATTCCTTGATTATTTTCCCTGAGTTCGATCACTGTACGTTAAATAAAACACTCCGATTCTGTTTAATAAGTAGTACGCTTTATTCAGTACTAAAAACCGTAGTACAATATCGCGGGTTAATTTACTGTTCAGTACTTCACTGTACAACACTTGTGTGCTTCTTCCGTCCATTCAAACTTTCTACCTTTTTTAAATAAATTCGTCAGGGGTGTTGTCAACGTAGCAAAATTGTCAACAAATCGGCGATACCATCCTGCCATACCTAAGAAACGTCTGAGTTGTTTCACGCTACAGAAGAAATCTTGTCAGGGTCCGTGCTTAAAGTACCGTTTCCGACAATGTATCCTAAGTACTTGACTTCGCGAATGCAGAATTCGATTTCGGCGTGTACCAACTTTTATACAGCTGGCGAGATAGGAAAATGACGTTGTTTAATTGGACGTGCATGTGGTTCGAGCTCGATGATGTGCTCGATTAGATGGGTCTTTCCTAAACCCTCTTTCTCAAAACTCGGAAATCGACTTTTAACAAAACCAAGCTGCCGCTTTTGTTCATCAGATAAGGAAATACTAATTTCATCTGCGCACTCATCAAGCGAAATTCTCTCCAGAAATCTACACCTAAGATAACTTTCTGGGCTATGCTCGGTACAACGTAGAAATTTATTTTTCTAATTTTATTATTGAATGAAACATCTAATTCTACATTTCCAAATACAACTTGAGATTGGCCATCTGCTGTGCAAACACGAATATGGTGCTGTCGGAGCTGCTTACTTTCACAGACTTCCTTAGCCAATGAGCTACCTAAACATGAAACTTGGGCTCCACTGTCTAATAGACCCATATACTTCTTATCCAATATTTCAATTTCAGCATATGGTCTTGTGTCTTTCGAACTCTGCTGTATCGACGATATTAATTTATTCACGTAATTTTTATTAACTTTAAAACCTTCCCAAAACTTTTTTAATCTAATAGTTGAACGGTTGAGCGGATTCGATGGCAGATCTAATTTGTCATCAAATATTTTCGAGCGTGCTATATGGTACTTTTTTAAACGAACTTCATAAGGGACTATATTTACTACAGACTCTCTACTTTGTTGCTGGTTGTCAGGTCGTATGAGCAACCTTTTTATGTTCTCCTCTTTTGGTCGTAGCGGGGATTCGAAGTCGAAGCCTCGCTCTTTTGCGAGTTTCCCGGAGTGCATTTTGGACAGTTGGGTTTGTATACTTGTGGGGCGCCACAACCATAACAAAACACGCTTCGATCTGCTAGGCAATCAAAGAACCGATGGCCTTCCTCTCGGCAATTCCAACACTCCACTTTCGTACTGTTTGTGTTTTTGGTGATGCCGTCGACTTCAAACCATTGTATACCTTATATAGTAGCGTAACTCGCAAAAAACACACTAATACACACGCACAGCATATTCCCCATAAGCACAGAAAAATATTTTCTCAAACGTTTGGTAAATAATGAGGGTCAATAATGTATCACGATTTGGACAAAATTTATTTTAGGGCATGGTAAAGGGGGTCGTATGTATAAAAACTGTGAAGGTAGAAACTGTCGGACATTTATAGTATAATTTTTATATTTAATTATACCTCAAGTTAATACTCATTTAGCAAAAAAGTTGATCTGCTACTGGTAGTTTATCACTAAATCGAAAATTAATGATTGATTAATTGATATTAAGTTTTCAAAAAGTGAAAATTGACGTTGAAGGATTCATCTCAAATGCGTCTCAGATTGATATCAAACAAAATGGCTTATTGGGCTTCATACTATTCCTTCATTCCATTTCATTTGGAGTCACTCAGCCAGTGCCTTCCACTCAAATTCGTAAGAAGAAGAAAAGAAGTTGCCAAACTATAGTAGGGATAAACAATGCTTCAAACAGTTCATCTGGTTCTTCAATAGACTCGGTATTTATTTCAACCTCATTCAGTTGTCGGCGTGGAAACTGGCGTTGGTTTGGACCTGTCACGTCTGCGGTGTTTGTTTTCGCAATCTCATTAAGGAGATTTTCTCCTTTCAAACACAACCCACGTAGTTCTGCTAGAGAGTTTACTGATACGTACAACAGTTGCTGACGAATACGCGGACGCAAATTTCTCTGCAAAATTTCAACGAGCTCAACTTCTGGTAATGGGTTTTGTAAGCCCTCGGCAATTTTAAGGACTGAGTTTCGGAAATCGTCAAAATTTTCTGTAGGGCCTTGTTTCCTGCTACGAATTAATTCTTTGATCTCCGTATCGCTCCTATGCTCTTGGAAATTAGTACGCAGTGCTTGACATAGAGTTGGCCATGTCACACGTTCGACCGAACGCCTATAACGCCAATACCAAACTTTGGCATCCTGGTGAAGAGAATCTGCACATGCTCGCATCATCATCATCATTTATTGGCGCTTAACCGCCTAAGCGATTTTGGCCGTTGCATATCAAAGCACGCCAGTCATTCCTTTTTAGCGATAACTGACGCCAATTGGAAACCCCAAGGGAGTTCACGTCATCCTCCACCTGTTGTTTCCATCTCAGTCGAGGCCTCCCCCTTCCTCTGCTGCCGAATTCAGGCGACGATAGGAAAACCTTCTGTGCTGGAGCTTCTTTGTCCATTCGCATAACATGGCCCAGCCAGCGGAGTCTTTGGGCTTTAATTCGCTGGACTATAGTCAGATCTGCGTAGAGCTCGTACAGGTCATCGTTAAATTTCCTTCGATACTCGCCGTTGGCATCACGGGAAGGACCATAAATCTTCCGGAGAACTTTTCTCTCAAATACTCCAAGGGCCATCTCATCTTCTCTTGACATTGTCCATGAATCTGAGCCATACATCAGGACAGGTATGATGAGAGACTTATAGAGCGTGATCTTTGTTCTTCGAGAGAGGACTTTACTTCTCAATTGCCTACTCAGTCCAAAGTAGCACTTGTTGGCAAGAGTGATTCTCCGCTGGATTTCTAGACTGATATTATTTTCGGTGTTGATACTGGTTCCCAAATAGATGGGGACTTCACAGTTTCAAATTTGTAACTATCAACAGTGACATGGCTGCCAAGGCGCAGGTGCGCCGATTCTTTCTTTGATGACAGCAAATACTTCGTCTTGTCCTCGTTCACGGCAAGACCCACTATTTTCGCTTCCTTATCCAGTCCAGAGAAGGCAGCGCTTACGGCGCGGTTGTTAAGGCCAATGATATCAATATCATCGGCATACGCCAGAAATTGCACGCTCTTGTAAAAGATTGTACCATTGCGGTTTAGCTCTGCTGCTCGAATTATCTTCTCCAGCATCAGATTGAAGAAATCGCACGAAAGGGAGTCGCCCTGTCTGAAGCCTCGTTTGGTTTCAAATGGCTCAGAGAGGTCCTTCCCGATTCTGACGGAGCTGTTGGTATTGCTCAACGTTATTTGGCAAAGCCGTATAAGCTTTGCAGGGAAGTCAAATTCAGACATGGCGGCATACAGGCAACTCCTTTTTGCGCTGTCAAAAGCGGCTTTGAAATCGACAAAGAGATGGTGTGTGTCGATTCTTTTATCATGGGTCTTCTCCAGGATTTGGCGTATCGTGAAAATCTGGTCGATGGTAGACTTACCAGGTCTAAAGCCACACTGATAAGGTCCAATCAGTTTGTCTACGATGGGCTTCAGCCTTTCACACAACACGCTAGAAAGAACCTTATATGCAATATTAAGAAGACTAATTCCGCGGTAGTTGGTGCGGTTAGCGGGATCGCCTTTCTTGTGGATTGGGCAAAGCACACTTAAATTCCAATCCGGAGGCATGCATTCGTCTGACCATATTCTGCATAAGAGCTGATGCATGCTTTTTACCAGCTCTTCGCCTCCGTGTTTGAACAGCTCGGCGGGTAGTCCGTCTTTTCCAGGCGCTTTGTTGTTTTTGAGCCGGGATATAGCTATCATCACTTCATCATAGTCAGGTGGTGGGACGACTTTTCCATCGTCAGGGATTGGGGTATCGGGTTCGACGTCTCCCTCGCAACTTAGCAGTGAGGAGAAGTGCTCCCTCCATAATTTAAGTACACTTTGTACGTCGGTTACCAGGTCGCCATTATTGTCCTTACAGGAGGTTGCCCCGGATTAAAACCTTCCGTCATCCGCCGGATCTTTTCATAGAATTTTCGGGCATCATTCCTGTCAGCCAGCATCTCAAGCTCCTCACACTCACGCCTTTCGGCCTCACTTTTCTTTTTTCTGAAAAGGCGTCTCTCTTCCTTCTTTGCCTCACGATATTGTTGCCATACACTGCGGGTTGCGCCCGTTCGCAACGTTTGCTTGTAGGCAGCGTCCTTTTTTTTGAGCCAGTCTTGCGTTCCTCATCGTGCCAGTTGTTCTTGCGGGCTCGCTGGAACCCTATAGTGGCCTCAGCGGCGGTACGCAATGAGTGAGAGATATGCTTCCATTGCTCGGTTACATCGTTAGGTCGGGGATTGCCCTCTGCTAGCAGGTGTGAGAGTCGAGTGGAGAAATTATCAGCTGTCTGTGTCACGCGCAACTTCTCGACGTCAAACTTTCCTTCCGTTACTGTGCGCACTTTCTTCGTTGCACAGAGGCGTGTGCGTATCTTGGCTGCGACAAGATAATGGTCAGAGTCAATATTGGGACCACGCAGTGTACGCACGTCCAGAACGGTGGAGCTATGTCTGCCGTCAATCAAGACATGATCAATCTGGTTTCTAGTTCTTTGATCAGGGGACAGCCATGTGGCTTGGTGTATTCGCTTATGCTGGAACCTGGTACTACTGATGACCATATTGCGAGCAGCGGCGAAGTCAATCAACCTAGTGGCGTTGGGGGATGTTATATCGTGGAGATTGAATTTTCCAACTGTAGGACCAAAGACTCCTTCCTTGCCCACCTTGGCATTAAAGTCGCCGAGCACGATTTTGATATCATGCTGGGGGCAGCGATCATAAGTCTGTTCAAGTTTATCGTAGAAGGAGTCCTTCTCTGCGTCGCAGATAAATGTTATGTTGAAAAACCTCGCCTTGATGCGGATCGCAGCGAGACGCTCGTGCACAGGAGTGAACGCTAATACTTGGCGGCGAAGTCTCTTTCTCACCACGAATCCTACACCACGCGCTTTGTAAATTAAAATTGCCTCCTAAGGTATCTATAACCTAAGACTCAATTCTATATAAAAAGTTGTCAACAGACAACTTACTAGTTTCGTCGAATTTAATATCCCAATTAGATATGAGTTGGGCTATTCTACCCGAGTTAGGAACACTACTCATATCGCTAAACCTCAATTGATCAATAAGCCTACCGAAATTATCATCTATGTGGACGTTTTCTCGCGCCCAAAACGGTGTCGAATTTAGAGAGTTTCGGTTATATCTTGGTACGTTGTTATTGGAAGTATTGGTAGGAGGAACCGGCTGAGCAACAGCCTTCTGAAGTACTATCTGCGGGTTTGGGTTTAAGTTAAGCCTACCTAAAGCAGTTGCGAATGTACTCTCTAAGTTCTGTTCTATAACCGCGGCTATACGCTGATCGAGATTTTCAAACATGGATGCTTGTCTAGCAGCAATTACCGCTCCCAAAATGTTTCGTATACGCGTGTCTTCGTCCTGGTTATTGCTATTGGCATTTGAAGCTGGGTTTTCTCTTCCAACCGGTTGATCCAGTGGTAAGCCTGTTGCTCCCTGAATATTCCTAATGGCAATTGAAGCGGAGCTTTCTCTTCCAACCTGTTGTTCTGGTGTTAAGCCTGTAGCTCCCTGGTTGTCGACTACTGCCTGTGATGCCATCATAGCACCTGGGCTTGTATTATTGCTTCCACCAGTATTTCTACCGGAAGTTTTTGATCTGGTCTGTATGCCGGTCAGAGCGTAGTCTCTACTATAACACCTCGTTTCACACTGCGGACAGGTAGTATGGTGTCTTAACCAGTTCAAAAGACAGTTTCGGTGAAATTGATGAGCGCAACTAGTTACCAAGGTATCGTCACCTTCTTTCAAAACAACTCGGCAAATCGTGCAACTCTTCGGCTGAACTGTCAGATTTTCGTTGCTATGAACCAATGACATGTTTCAGTTTGGAATATATAAATTTTATCCCAAAAAACAGTAATCCTAAAGCTAGATGCTAAGTCAAAGAGATTGAAGAAGGGGAGATACTAGGTTTCTCAACTTACTTCTACCTAACCCCCAACAAACTAAGTAATAATTCAGTCAAAGTATAAACTTTTTAAAAAAATTCCTGCAAATCAAACATTCAAAAGTTCTCACAGGAATCGGGTTTTTACAGAATGTGTCAACTAGGTAAAGAGCTTCCAAATATATATGTATTATAATTGACTTTTGTGTCTCTATCTCAAACAAAATTAGATCTCACTAAGGTTTTGGTCAAAATCTCCGGTCGTGAGGTGGTTTTAATTGGCGAAAGGAGTCCTGCACGGGTGATTCGGATGTATGCGTTGGGTGATTTGAGGCATTGGCTGATGAAACTGTAGGCTTCGGCTATAGCCTTTAACTCAGACTAAAAATTCCGCATATTTCCTACCTAATACTGAACTTAAAAAAAATCTCTAGACTGGAATTTGAGATATACATATGAATTTATTACACTATCGAACAAGAATCTACTGTAACCAGTCCATCGGTAAGTTGTCCGGCATATAGCCAAAACAAAGCAAAATTCCATATGGCTTAGTACATTCAAAGTTATTTAATATAATGAATTTTGCAAAATTCTAATTAGACGATACAGTTCTTATGTGGTCCGCTCTTTAGGCATATAGCTTAGGAACGACTTTCCTACCATAAGAGGGTATCAGCTTAACAATAAAACAATGACAAGTATAAAGAATATACTTTACTAAGTGGGTTTGCTCGAAACCAACGCTTTTAGCATTCAGTTTCGATTTTCTAAAACTCACTTAAAAATTCTTCTTGGAGAATCTATAAACATCAGACGGACATAAAGCATTCCAAGAGGGAACGCAAATACGGAACCCACTTCCACAATGGGTACTTAACAATACTCCACTGCCTATCAGGTGGGCCCCACGTTGGGCGCCATTTTATCTGTTATGAGACGGCTGAACTAGGGTGCAATTGCCAAACAACATATCGGTTAGGAGGACCTGTTAATGCCCTACCATTGTGGCGTGTGCACTGGCATTGATATCCCGTAGCTTCAGTCCTCGTAGGTTCAACTACACACAATGGCCGGACCAAGTAACCCCCCCCCCCCTCCCCCTTATCCATCAACTAACAGGATAATTTTGATTTTTGCACACAGGAAACGAACGACCAAAACCATAACTACTAACCCCATTGCATATCTTTCCGCTAACACCGTACTACGACCCCTTACCTGGCAGTGCCTGTAAAAATGTCTTGGACTGCACTGAACCCACCCATCCTTGCCTTCGCAGCTGAAATTGGAGCCCCTTTTACACCACCACACGACCTTCGAAATTAGACCAAATTAAATTTCTTACAAATCCATATTTATATTAAACTTATTATACATTTCAACTTTTAAATCCACATACAAATTTCAATACAGGTGATGTAGGAAAAATCGTAAGGCTACAAGCTATATGCATATATATATGTAAAAACTTCATTTACAATTTTAATTCAAGTAGGTATCTTAATTACCCTTACGTTCCTACCGATATTATATTGGCGGGTATATCCTTTCAAATATTCCTGACCTACTTCAATCTCTATGTCATATGGTCATTGACCCTCCGTTTTTACATACAAAGGTATATATATACATATGTACCTTCCCAAGAAATAAATAGACGTGCTGATCTGGCCATACTACTACGATCCATTCATAATCCTACACACATTGGTACATAGAACTGCCGCTCTAACTGAGCGCGTACTAAAAATCTCTTGATCAACAAAATAGGTCGGTAAATGCGCTCTGTGGGAGTTGGGGGGGTAGCATAGCACTTAAAGTGGGTACAAAAAAAAACCGAGAGAAAAAACTCATGAATGAAAAGAGCAAAGTGTGGATCACAATCAATGAGTTGGCTTATCAACACACTTATCTACTTATTAATTTTAATGAGGAGAAATTATTAGAGTTATCTGGCGTATAGGCAAACAATTGTTTTTGTTCATATGTTCTCTATACCCAACATAAAATTATTAGCTTATTATTAATTGGAAACAATTTATGAATTGTCTTTCAATCGATAAAAAAAAATGCAAAAGAAACCAGAAACAAAAAAAGAATCCCGAAAGGCCTATCTATTAAGTTGACGCAACTAAAATTAGAAGGTTAGATGAATAAGCAAATACCTAAATAATTCCATATTTTCAATATATGTCGGGTTTACTTACATTTTCACTCACAGTATCCCACCCAGCGCAGAAGGCCTCCTCCGCATGTCGTATGCTAAAGTTTCTGCTTGATGAATGTTTGGGTGTTAAAGTAATTAGAATTTAGATACTTGCCATCATCCGTAAATTAAGTGGTCCTAACTCAACAAAAAAAAAAACAACTTATGACTGTCCCCTTTTTTTTTTTGTTACCTGCGCGCGCCGTGGTGTAGCGGTTAAGTGTTCGGCCTTCTACACCAAGTCGTGGCGGTTCGATGCCCGGCAAAAGTAACATCAAAAATTATTTAGAAAAAGAATTTTTCTAAACGGGGTCGCCCCTCGGCAGTAGTTTGGCAAACTCTCCGGGTGTATTTCTGCCATGAGAAGCTTCTCAGCAAAAAATTCATTTGCTTTGCAAGTGCCGTTCGGAGTCGGCAAAAAACGGTAGGTCCCGCCAACTTGTAGGAAAACTCAAACGCAACACACCACAAGTTGGAAAGAGAAGCTTGGCTAAAAATCTCGTTAGAGGTTATGATAACCTGTTGGTATATCGCCGCCATTAGTTTTTTTTTTTTTTTTTTTTTTACTTGCGCGCGCTCATACAAAACCTGTTTCGCGAGATATCAATTGGATGCGAAGAAAAAAAATTATAAGAATCGGTATCAGACTTGGATCATATTACCACTGCACGTTTTTGGCGCAATTTGGAGCCTATGTACATATGTACGAATGTATGTAGGAGAACGTCGATGCTAAGATTATTACTTGGAGGAGATGAGGAATATTGTCACATATTAGTGGGCAATTCCACAAAAACCTTTTAATTCTAATACCTACATCCAACTATTAAATATGACGAGAGGAAAAAAATTAGTTAGCGCTATATTACATTACGGTGAACTTCACCGTGTTCTTACTTTACACTCAATTACTTTTACCTGGCAGTATTTTTGACAACGTACTTCACCGCTATGTAACGGACGCTATATGGCGTCACCGCTTTCGAGGAAACCAGCCCTTTAGCCAACTATTCGGGAACAAAGTAAAAGAATGAAATGAAACTATTTCAGAAAGGACATAGTTTAATGGAGTAGGCGCAAAAATATAGGCACACCGAGTGGCGATTAGCCAAAAAAAAATCGAAGAAGTTCAAATCGCACTGGGGTTTGCAGTCACTAAGTTCCAATCAAAGTTAAACTCAAAAAAAATTGTGTTGTATTTGGGTACAGTTCTTTCTTCGCTGAGATGTGGACGATCTTCGTGCGCTGGTGTGCCTCCGGTGGCCGTGGATGAAGATGACGGATCTCGATTGGTGGTTCCACGTGAATCTTCCTCTTGGCTGGCGTAACACGGAGTTCTAGTGAATTTTCCTTTTTTAGTATTGGGCACATCTCCTCTTAAAATGTTTGATCTCTTACCTTTATAGTCTCGGCTCCCTGTTTTATGGCCCGGTGCTGGAAATTGTCGATTGGCTTGATCACTGATGGTCTGCTCTCACAAATATTTAAGTTCTTACTTTCCTACGATATGTTCACCTCGGCGGCTTGATTGGAAAAGGCGGAAACTAAAGTCTCGAAGCTACAGCCAATCGGTAGCGTGGTAGGAGTTATCGATAATCAAAACTTTTTTTTCTTTTTGCTTAATGAAACACGGTTGTTCAACTTTCGTCGAGGGAGATTCGCTGTGTTTCATTAGCATTAGATATCGATCGAGATCACAACCCAAAACGTTTCCGATACTAGCAAACGAAATGTATGTACGTCCGTACAAAATGTTTGATGCACTCCACCAATGCCAGTAGCTCTCTTCGTGTTATGCAATAGTTCCTTTTGGGCTTCCCAATTTGCGGCTATAGTACGCCACTACCTTCTCCTGCCCATCGACAATCTGTGACAAAACTCATCCAATCGCATAACCGCTCGCGTCTGTATTCAAAATAAATGTTCAACCTGGGATTGAATACGCTAACATTGGCGTTGTGCACAGTCGTTCCTTCAAGGTTTGGAAAGCCACTTCATGTTCCTTCTTCCAATCAAATGACACATTCTTCCCGGTCAACTCATGAAGGCAACTGGCTACGCTGGCGAAATTTGGTACAAATCGGCGATAATACGTGCACCGTCCAAGGAAAATTCGTAACTCATGTAAATTGTTCGGTCGTGGCCAATCCTTTACTGCTTCGATCTTCTGTTTAGCAGTGCAAATGTCCTCCGTAGTAACCTTGTGACCCAGTAACTTACTTCCTTCTTGAACAATGCACACTTTTTGGGACTTAATTTCAGACCAGCGCCAGCTATCCTTTGGAAAACTTCCTCCAAGTTCTTAAGGTGTTCCTCAAAGCTTTTTCCCAACACGATGATGTCGTCCAGGTACACCAAACATGTTTTCCAATGTAGTCCTTTCATCCATGAGCCTTTCAAAAGTAGCTGGAGCGTTACATAGTCCAAAGGGCGTTACTGTAAACTGCCATAGTCCTGTGGGTTTATTACCACTTAAAATATATATTTAATTTATTTTAATGTTCAGGAAGTAAATTACACGTCAGCTTATCTCTAACCCAAAATCAAGAAGGACGGAAGTATAATAAAAAGTCAAATATCAAATATGTAAAATATGTATGCCTCCGCAGGGTTGCATTTTAGGTGTTGTTTTATATGCTAAATTAGAGTTGAGATCCTTAGGTATGTTACCCATTCGCTTTAATCTTGCATGCGTGTACATGTTGCTTGCCACAGTACTCCGCCACCAGTGACTGAGTTGTGTGCGAAGTCACTATGGAACGTATGAAAGAAACTTTCTAGGAAAACGGACTATTCTTCCGCTCCCTGTCGTTTTAACCACTCCCGTGCTGATGTCCGTTTCACCTGCTTTTTGTTTGCTTTCAGGCGCTGGTTGTTTCATTTGCTGCTGTTGTTGTTGTTGCAAATGATGTTGTTGTGTATGCTCTTGTTGTTATGAATGCGCTTGTTGTTGTGAATGCGCTTGTTGTTGTGAATGCTCTTGTTGTTGTGAATGCTCTTGTTGTTGTGAATGCTCTTGTCGTTGTGACTGCGATCCGGTAAAATTTTCGTTGCCAGCGGGCAAATAAGCTGGTTTTAGACGGTCTATGCTCACGCGAAGTGTACGATTTTTCGCCAGTATCTTGAAAATTTTGTCATTTCGGCTTATGACCTGATAGGGTCCGTCGTACGGCGCTTTTAGTGGTGGTCGCACCGCGTCGTCGCGTAGAAACACATGTGTACAAGTTTTCAAATCTTTGTGAACGAAAATTTCATTGTTTGAATGATTCGCGGTTGGAACAGGCTGAATCTTATCCATCAGATCGCGTAACTGTTGGACAAATTTGGTGTCAAAATCATCGTGATGAATTTTTTCGAAAAAGTCGCAAGGCATTCGCAAGGTGGTACCATATACCATTTCCGACGGGGTAGCTTTAATGTCTTCTTTATAAACATTTCGTAGTGCGAGCATGATGAGTGGTAAGACATCCGACCATCGTTCGTTGGCTTGGCACTTGACAGCTGTTTTCATTGTACGGTGGAAACGTTCGATTAAGCCATTTGCTTGTGGGTGTCGCGGACTAGATCGCAAATGTTTAGCGCCGATCATCTTTGCTAACTCGTTAAACAGGCTTGCCTCGAATTGTTTTCCCTGGTCGGTGGTGATTGTGGTCGGTACTCCAAATTGTGCAATCCAGCCATTAATGAGGGCATTAGCCACTGTGTCTGCGTTTATGTCTTCTATTGGCACGGCAACTGGCCATCTGCTGAACCGATCGATGCAGGTGAGGCAATACCGAAAATTATTTGACACTGGCAGCGGGCCTATTAAATCGATGTGAATACAAGAAAAGCGCTGGTCGGGCACTTTAAAATTTTCTATTGCTGATTTATTATGTTGAGCGACTTTTGATTTCTGGCAAGCGACACATGTTTTTACCATTGTTGCGATGTCTTTTTTCATGTTCGGCCAAATGAAGCGTTCGCTAGATTATGTACGGAATTGAATACTTGACGGCGAAATTCTTTGGTGACGAATGGTCGAACGTGTCTAGTCGAAACATCGCAAGTAATCGCTTTAGCTGAGTTCGGCAAATTAATAAATTTTAGTTGAAGTGCTGATTTATTACCTGTTACTAGCTCTTTGATCTCCTCATCGTTTTTTTGACTATCGGCTAAATCTTCAAAGTTAATTGGGTCACAGCTATCTATCGATTCAATCCGGGAGAGCAAGTCGGCAATAATGTTGTCTCTCCCCGCGATATGTCGTATATCGGTCGTATATTGTCCGATGAAATCGAGGTGACGAAGCTGCCTCGGTGAAGCTTTTTCTGGTTTTTGTTGGAACGCGTACGTGATAGGCTTATGGTCCGTTAGAATTGTGCATTGTCGACCTTCTATAGCATGTTTAAAGTACTTTACTGATTGATAGATTGCGAGGAGCTCTCTATCGTAAGCGCTATAACGTTTCTGCGTATCGGTCATACGCTTCGAATAAAACCCCAGTGGCTCGAGGTGCCCTTGATTTATGTGATGAATAGCTGCACCTACTGAAAAATTACTGGCGTCAACATGTAACACTAGTTTTGCGTCTGGAACGGGGTGTGCCAAGGTGACTGCGTTGGCCAATGCCTCTTTACACTCGTTAAATGCCCTATCTGCGTCGTTTGTCCATGTGATCGGTGTCTTGTCGTTTTTAGTATTACCTTTTATGAGACACTGTAGCCTACCTTGCATGGTGGCTGCGTTTGGAAGAAAGCGTCGATAAAAATTACACATGGCGATAAATCGCCGTAGGTCGATTGCTTTGTTCGGCCGCGGAAAATTAATGATAGCTTCCACCTTCTCTGCCGCTGGGTGTATGCCCTCCCTACTGACTTGATGTCCCAGGAACATAACTTTCGGTTGAGCGAAAACACATTTCGCTACGTTAAGCTTTAGACCGTGCTCGCGCAATCGTTGCAACACTGAACGTACTTGTTCATTGTGTTCTTCTTTGGTTGCGGATGCAATGCATATGTCGTCTATGTAACAAATTACATGATCCATGTCGAAAAACACTTGGTCCATAAAGCGCTGGAAGGTTTGTGCGGCATTGCACAAACCAAAAGTCATAACATTGAACTCGAAGAGTCCGAAAGGGGTGATGATCGCTGTCTTCTTTCGATCTTCCTCGGCTATTGGGATGTTAAAATATGCTCTTTCTAAATCAAGTGTAGAGAACATGCACTTACCGTTTAACGCTTGTGTAAAGTCGTGTATGTGTTTGATCGGATAGCGATCGGGTACGGTTTGCGCATTTAAACGCCGATAATCCCCACACGGTCGATAAAGTCCCTGCTTTTTCGGCACCATATTTAGGGGACTGGCCCACTCGCTTTTTGATCTGGTGCAAATACCTTGTTTTAGCATGTACTCGAATTCTTGCTTTGCTATGGCTAATTTCTCTTGATTTAGACGGCGCGCTCGCGAATATACTGGTTGCCCATTTGTTATTATTTGATGTTGAACAGCTGTTTTACCTGAATTTGCGGAGCTGTATGAAGTCGGCGTTGTTAAGTCTTTGAACTCGTTCAGTAGCTCTTGATATACGCTGTTTTGGTTTACTGAAAAAACCGGTTCATATTTAATAAATTCGCAAACGCAGTTAGCTTGTAATTTTGTTTGTTTGTCGATGAGCAATTTGTTTTTGACGTCGATGAGTAAATCGAATTTTTTTAGGAAGTCGGCACCTAATATTGGTTTGGAGACATCTGCCGCGATGAACTCCCAGTCAAAATTTCGTCGGAGGCCCAAGTCCAACGTTAGGATTTTGGTGCCATATGTCTTAATGGTAGAACCGTTGGCTGCAAAAAGGGCATATGTTGATGGTGTAAGTTTTCTACGAAAGTATGAAGCTGGCAAGACGGTTACATCTGAGCCAGTGTCGACCAAAAATTTTAATTGTGTTTTACGATCCATTATGAAAAGACGGTTTGATTTGCTCTTACTGAACGCTTCGCCAACCGTCAAAGGTGAAGCGGCATTCAGTTTTCCGATTGTTGGAAACTGCACGGCTTGACACATTTCCTAGCCGTTGTTCCGAATCGATGATGGTAATAACAATGGGGGAATTTGTTTACCTGACTCTTTGAACGCGTGCGACTACCTAGTTGGTTGTTGCGGGAAGGTGTTCGTGAACGCCCGCGGTGTTGCTCATGATGGGTTAGTTTGATTTCTTCGATTTCCCTACGCAGGTTGCTAATGGTTTGCTTGAGGGCCTGCATGTCGTCGGGCGGTGAATCTTTGGTATGTGTAGATCGCCGCTGTACTTCTGCGATCGTTCCGAAGTTTCCCATTTCCATCATTTTGTCGGCTTGTTGGGCACATCGGTCTAAATCTCCTTCTGCGATGGACACCACTGCTCGCACTCCTTCCGGCAAACGTCCGAGCCAGAGGGTTTTGATAGCGCCGTCGTTCATGGCTCCATTTGATAAAACCTTCATCGTGCGTAGTAGCTGCGACGGCTTGTCTTCGCCCAGCTCACATTCTTGAACGAGACGCCGTAGTTTTCGATTTTCGGAGTCGGTAAAGTCGTTTATTAAGCGCTTCTTAATCGCTTCGTATTTATTTTCGAGTGGTGGCGTGCGAACGATATCTGCTACATTAGAAAGCGTAATGCTATCCAATGATCCCACCACGTAATCGTACTTGGTTTGGTCGCGTATGACGTTGGCATTGCGAAATTGCGACTCCATTTGGATAAAATAAAGGTCTGGGTCACGTTTACTGAATACGGGTGGTTTGACGCCTATTCGGCAAATCTCATTTGAAGCGTTTGTGGATGGCTGTGTTTGTTGACCATCGAAGGTGTTTTGTGGCGTTATTGGGTTCGATTGACCTGCCTCTCCAGGATCTACCATGATTTTGCAAGTTTTAAAATATTACACGTGGTAGATGGTATGCTTGCAAATGAAAATAATAGTTAGAGCGCTGTCGTTTGATGTGCACGTTGACTTGCACGTCGAAGAAATTTTTCCTTTATCGAGGGGTCTCCAGATGTGGGTTTATTACCACTTAAAATATATATTTAATTTATTTTAATGTTCAGGAAGTAAATTACACGTCAGCTTATCTCTAACCCAAAATCAAGAAGGACGGAAGTATAATAAAAAGTCAAATATCAAATATGTAAAATATGTATGCCTCCGCAGGGTTGCATTTTAGGTGTTGTTTTATATGCTAAATTAGAGTTGAGATCCTTAGGCATGTTACCCATTCGCTTTAATCTTGCATGCGTGTATATGTTGCTTGCCACAGTCCCTCTTCAAAGCTGAAGGCTGTCTTTTCCTTATCTTCATCTTTAACCTCCACTTGCCAATAGCCGCTTTTCAAGTCCAGTGTAGAAAACCATTTAGTGCCAGATAGTGAGTCCAGAGTATCGTCAATTCTTGGCAATGGATAGCTGTCCTTTTTCATCAAGTCGTTCAGCTTCCGGTAATCCACGCAGAACCGCATTTTTCAATCCTTTTTCTTCACCAGCACTACGTGAGCTCCATGGACTTCTCTTACCACTTGGCGTTTGGCCAAGGGAACACATTGGGGTCGCATCACGGGTATCAATTTGATGCTTCACAACACTGGTTCTACCTGGCTTGGAACCATTCTTATCAAATATGCTCGAGTACTTGAGTAGAAGTTGTTTTGCCTTATTCTGGGGGTCTTTTTCGAGCTCCTCTATCCATGCCGTGATATCATCTGAAAGGTCGATATTGCTGGTAGAAACATTTTCCTGGAGCTGTTCACAATTTTTAACAACCTCCACCTCCTGACATTGTCCCAATGTAGGTCCTTTGGAAAGCTTGATCGGCGATCTGAACTCATTTAGCACCCTTACCGGTATACGTCCATCTTGTTTTGTCATAGCCAGTGTTTTTCCTACTGTTATATCCGTCTTTGATTTGTTTGCTGCTTCTACAACCCACAATTTGTTTGTCCCATAATCTCCATCAATCCTTGCCCAAATGAGTGCTTCCAACTTCGGTGGAATTTGTCGGCTATCCTCCACAAATTCGCGTTTACTGATATACTTATTTTCGTAACCAAAATTAAGTGGCACATCCATGTTTTATAGCTCATAATCCAGTTTTGCATGTCGATCTTGATGCCTTGGTCACTTCAGAAATCTACGCCAACTATGATCTCATCAACAATATCTGCCACTATAAAATTGTGCAGTACGGTGACATTCCCAATTGCAATTTCACATGTTACTTCGCCTTGGACTTGGGTGTCCTCTCCAGTCGCCGTACGCAACTTTGCTTCATGTAATGGCCTCACTTACTTGCTGACTAAATCGGATCGAATGATGGAGTGACATGCGCCCGTATCCACCGTCAGTAAACGCTCCTTTCCGTCCACGAGTCATCCAAAAGTAACATTACTCGACTTTCTTCCGATCTGTAAGACAGAGATTATGGGGCATCCAATTGCGGGAGCCAGCCTACGCGCCTTGCGGCTGACTCTCTTTAGTTTAACGGTTGGTTGGATCCAGAGACTTGCTCATCTCCTTCAGCCTTGCGTTTACGCCCGCCTGCATTATTGGAAAGGTTGGAGCCAGATCCGCAATAACGTGCAATATGACCAGATTTTCCGCACTTGAAGCATTTAATAGCCCCTTCATTTTTCTGTTGCTTTCCGTTCAATGCTTCTAGGATTTTTTCAATTTTCTCGGCCCAGTCTGGTGTCTCCACTTCCACACGGTGAGCTTTGTACGTTGGTTTACTCAAAAGCAAGGCTGTTTCTTGTGTAAGAGCATGTGATACCGTATCTGCAAATGATCTCTTTGGATTTCCATATGTGGCTCGCTTCGTCTCCACATCACGTACTCCATTTATGAAACTTTGTATTTTCACCCTCTCGATGTACTCCACTGGTGCGTCCGCGTTTGCCAGGTGGGCCAACCTCTCAATGTCCGATGCAAACTCCTGCAATGTTTCATTAGCCTTCTGGAAGCGGTTCTGTAGCTCTATTTGATGTGTCTGCCTCCTATGTTCGGTACCTTAACGTCTTTCAACCGCTCCCATCAACGCTTTATAGTTGTTTCTCTCAGCATCCGGAATTGTCTGTAAGATTTCGGCTGCAGGTCCTTTCAATGCCACAAGTAAAACAGCGACTTTGTCTTCAGCGCCCCAGTTGTTCACAGCTGCTGTCTTCTCAAATTGTAGCTTAAATACCTGGAAAGGAACAGAACCGTCAAAGGATGGGGTTTTTACCTTGAGAGAGCTCGTTGCAGAGTTTGGACGAATTAGTTGTAGCTCCTAGATACGACTTCTTAACGCATCCACCTCGGCCTCGACTTTTTCCTCAAGCTGCATTAGTTTTTCGTCCATGCGCGCCTCTAGTTTTGAGGCCATACGTGCTTCCTGCTCCTCCAGCTGTGTAGACAACTGCAATATTTGAGACGCAGTTTATGCTTTCTGCTCTTCTAACTGAGATGCCAAGCAAGTTTTCTGTTCTTCAAACTTTGATGGTATATTCGGCAACATCTGAGCCAATACAACCAACAGCGAGTTTGTGTCCACATTTGCCACTAAACCCGGAGTATCCTTTTGCTCTTCTATTTTCGTCGCTCCCTCTTCCGAAAGCTGGAAAACATAATCGTCAACGTTGATTCCCTCCGCTTCCACATCCTCCCGCAAACGTGATTGTAGCTCTGCTTTATTACCTGTTGTTATGAGTCCACGCCGTTCCAACTCATTTTTGAGTTGCGGGATCTTGAATTCACATAGGTGCGTTCAAATTAAAATTATCCACTGGGGTTGCCCTTTTTGATGATATATTTTTATTGTTCAATGATTAAAATTACAAATATTTTCCGCTCATGTACGAGTCGGGAGCCTTATAGTACACCGCACCAATTTGGCCAAAAATTTCAAATTTGCCGCTTTTTTCTGTAACAATCTATTTCGCCTAAGCTTTAAGTTTAGGTTTGTACGATACGGAGTTTAAGTTGGTATAGTAAGGTGGCAACCCTGTCATGCAACCGCAGCCAGCATCTGCATGTTGGCTTTGAGTGGTAGTGACAGCTGTCATCGGGCCTTCGACTGGACTTCCGTTTTGATCAAGAAAATAGTATACAAACCAAACACCTGTCATTTTGAGAAATACAGCTAAATAAATGGAATCATTGCTGTAATTATAGCTTACATCATTCAGGTGTGGGGTCAAGAACACTCTAAATCTAAAACTCAATCGTTTTCATAAATTTCGACACTATGGCCGATATTCGCGCACAAATAATTCAGTCGCTCACTGAATTAGGTGTGGATTTTCCACTGACTGCTACGAATATGCAATTGCGCCGCTTTTACAGGATCTAATTGGGGCAAATAACTTGCCCAGTAGCAACACTAATGAACTGCCACCCAGGCAGATACCGCTGTTGCGAATACAACTACTACCGCTGCTGCTGATGTGGCTGAATTGGTTCGAACTGCTGCCGTTGTAACTACCACCTTAAATCCTACTTTTATTTCTGCTGTCGGTACTATCACCGCGGCCCCAACATCCACCGCTGCTCATACTTCTGTCACCACCGCTGCTCATGCTTCTGTCACCACCTCTGCTCATGCTTTTGTCACCACCGCGGCTCATACTTCTGCCAGCGCAGCTGCCCATACTTCTGCCACCACGCCGCCTACAATGCTACCGCTGCTGCTGCCTATGTTGTTATTCCCGTTGCCAATTATGCCAATTTTGGTACAACCGCAATTGCTACCGCCGCGGGACACGACCACCGCCGTTCAGGCCTCAGAAGGACCGCTTATGTCCGCTGCCGCTATAACTAACGTACCTATTGCTTTTTCCGACATAAACAATTGTGTTCCAACATTATTTGGAAACGAAAGCCCATCAAGCATAAGCGATGAATCAATTCGGCTAGAGGAGCGGCTAAGAATCCTCAAGCTGCGTCGAGAAATAGCTGAACAAGAGGGTCAGATCCACAGCATTGCACCTGGAGGACGTTTAAAGTTTGAGGAACTTGAAGCAGCTGTGCCCAAGTATAGTGGCGATGACCACCGAGATGTCAATAAATGGTTTATCCAATTCGAAGACTACGCTGTGGCAAACAATCTAAGTGAGAGGTACAAATGCCTCGCTCTACGCCGCTGCATTACAGGAACTGCTAAGGAATGTATCCTCAACCATGGACTGGCTGGCTATAATGAGTTAAAACCCCTTCTATGCAGTATGTTTCGTCGCTGTGTAAAAAGGCAAGAAATTTATCGCCAGTTTAGAGCCCGGAAACTTAAACCATGTGTTGGCCATGCAGTCTATAGCAGCCAAGGCGGATATAGAAGAAGAATAGCTAGTGGAAATAATAATAGATGGCATCCCGGATAATAGCAACAACATTAGTCTACTGTACGGGGCGACCTCTATTCAACAACTTATCAGGCGTATGGATAAGTACGAGCAACGACGCTCCACACTGACAGCACCAAAGTTTTCTGCTTCATCATTGCCATCCGCTGCACGAAACCCGCAGCTAAAGCCAACCACTGCTGCTGCCACTGATCAAATACGTTGCTACAACTGCTCGCAGTTTGGGCATTACCAAAGCAGGGATCATGTTTCAACTGCCACCAAATGGGTCACTTACACAACAATTGCCCGAAGAAACGAAACCGCACCATGGTAGGCGCTGTAGCCGAAGAAAACGAGGATTATATAGATGTTAAACAATGGGTCAGTGTGGCCTTATGTACGTCAGATCCAATCAGAAACACAGGTTTTAGAAATATTTTATCTCTTATCGACTCTGGTAGTCCGATAAGTTTAATCCAGCGATCGAGGGTCCCAGGAGGTATCAACTTACCATACGATGCGCTCCCAACAAAATTTATCGGCCTCGGGAAATTTAGAATAAACTCTTTTGGCACCATGTTATGTACAATTAAATTTCGAAATAAAATGAAGCCAGTACAAATAATGATAGTTCCTGATAATATAATCTCAACGCATATGATACTCGGAAGAGATTTTATGAAAATATTTAATATTCGTTTGATACAAATAAAACAAAATAAGATTAATGAATTAAATAACAAAAATTGCCCAAAAGTAGAACTAAATGAATTAAATAAATCCTGTTCTATTGTAAAACAATATTAGATGCACGTACTACTGGTATTCCAAATCTACGGCGTCTGGGCGCCTAATTAATTTTTTGTCATCACAGCCCCGAAAATACAAAATCAATACGGCCAAAAATCTTATACATAAAATCCTAACAATAAGCGATAGCAAGTTTCATGAAACAAATATAGAAAAAAATTTAAACTACACTAAAAATAAATAACTATCCTAACCACTTAATCTCCGACCTAATACAATAAAAAATTCATCAAATGCAAAACCCCCACAATCATCCTGCAACAACAAGAAAAAACGAAACAAAGCAATACCATAGTGTCACACATATTCCCAGGGTAACAGAAAACTTAGCACATCACATAATAAAAAAATAAAACATCACCATAACGTACAGATCAAACCACACACAGTCAAGATGTTTCACAGGAACAAAAACCCCAATAAACAAAGAATAACAAAACAATGTCGTGTATTAAATAAATTGCAAAGGAAATAGCGAAGAAAATTGCAACAAAATTTATATTGGTACGACAGGCGCCCGCTTAATATACGACTTGCCGAGCACAGTGCCGACATAAGGAAACAGAAACAAAGCACAGCTTTATCTCAGCATGCAATAGCATATAATCACACAGCTGACTTTTCTAACGCGAAAATAATTGACAAAGAACCAAGAGAAAGAACAAGGTACACCCTAGAAAGCCTGCGTATTATGAAAAACAGAGATAAAACTGTTAACAAGAAGGAAGACACAGATAATATCGCGAGTGCCTATCTATTATGCATTTAATAATTTAGTTTTTAGTATGACAAGTGTACCACAGTAGACGGTATCGTTTTTAACCAAACAAATTTTTATTTGACTTGTTTTTAAATTTTAAGCTTTTTTAGTAACGTAAATGTAAGTAAAATGCTCTAAATAATTGTATTTTTGTACGTAATAATGTCTCCATGTGTTCATATCAACAATTAATGTTGTTTTTGTATATTTTTATGTGAAAATAATAAATAGAATCGCTCCTGAGGAAGCCAAGGAAGTTGGCGAAACGTTGAGCAATATAGTGTAATACTTGTTTTATTTGCACTAAAAAAACTCATTAGATCGTATAAGCTTAAATTACCCCCATAAAAATTAACGAACCAATCGGAAACACCTATACAGTGTTTCTGGTTTGGCTGTTAAGTTGGATGATGATAGTAGAGGGGGTGAGTACGAAACATTCGAAAGTGATCTAGGAAGGGCCTGGGCACCGAAGAGAGGTATCAACGTTGCGGGAACACATAAGTCACTGAAGACGGGAGGGAAAGATGAAAATACTAGTGAATATACTTATGCAATATAAGAGCTAAACGCGATTAATTTCGAACATGAACAGGAGCTAGATGTGGACTTAGACCCGCAGTTAGATAGCAAAAAGCGACAATCATTGCTGAAAGTTTTGTCGGATTCATATATTGAACCTAAAGCATTGAAAAGGGAGCCATATGATTATAAGATGAAAATTCAGTTGACGGATGATACACCATTTCACTGCTTGTCGAGGCGTTTATCACTCCAATATAGAGAGACGATACAGAGAATTACCGATGACTTACTCTAAAGAAAAGTTATACGACTAAGCAGCTCCCCATATGTTTCCGCCATAGTGTTAGTGAAAAAGAAGAGCGGTGATGTTCGGATGTAAAAATCTGGTTTACCCTGTTAGATTTGAAAGATGGATTTAACCAGCTGATGATGGAAAAATAATCTATTCCATTGACGTCGTTTGCTACTCCTAATGGTCAATTTTAATATTTACGAATGTTTATGTATAATATATTTAGGGGCCTAATAGACTCGAAAGAGATTGTAGTTTATATTGATGATATCTTAATAGCCTCCACTAAATTCGAAAGCCATTTTTGCACGATGAAGAAGGTCTTGAGTGGAATTTATGAAAAAGGTTTAGAACTCAAGATAAAAAAGTGCAAATTTGGGTATAATCGGATAGAATACCTAGGATATCTAGTTAGCCCCGCAGGAATACAGCCGTCTGACACCCATATTCCCGCAATAGCTAATTACCCCGTGCCTAAAGACATTAAGGAACTTAGGTCGTGCTTAGGGCTGCTTTCTTACTTCAGAAAGTTCTCAGAGATCGCTAAGCCGCTGTTAGACCTTTTGCGTAAGGAAACATCATTTAAACTTTCAGACCGATGTCTGGAGGCTTTCAAAATTTTGGAAACCAAGCTAGTTCAATCCCCGGTGTTAGCAATCTACGATCCCCAGAGGGAAACGGAGCTTCACTGCGATGCCAGTTCTCAGGGTTTTGGGTCCGTTCATCTGGAAAGACAGGATGATAAAAAATTACATCCATTAGCCTATTTTTCAAAAACTACCTCGGCGGCTGAATCTAGGTACCACAGTTTTGAGCTGAAAACACTCTCAATTATTTATGCCCTCAGAAGATTCAGGATTTACTTAGAAGGAAAACCATTCACTATTGTTACAGACTGTAATTCGCTTGCAATGACCCGAAGTAAGAATCAGTCCGTCACGTACTTTCCGGAAAAGGAAGAAACTGACAGCCGAGTAAGATGTGTGTATTTTGCATGTAAAGCGCCAGATTGACAAAGTATCAGTCAACGGATCCGGCATCCTTTGCCAATTTTCTATTTTGACGGAACGGCAGCTGCGTGACAAATGTCAAAATCAATTTTACCGCCAATTTGACAACGCATTTGTGAAAATTGTGAAAAAGCAAATTTAACCAAAGTAATTGCCGATTTATATTTTTATTTATAGATTTGCGGTTTGAATGCTTGGTTAGTTTTTCCCTAAGCATAATATTAATTCTGAATTCCTCAAAGAATACAAAATTCACATCAAAAAAGCCGTGGATGTTCCTGTCCTGTAAAGATGGACGTACCCACCATCTGCGGTTGTAAAGCCGCCTGAAAAGCTCCATTGCTTCTATTAGCATCACTATAACAAGTATTACTTGTATATTTTCCATGTTTTTAACCGAAATTTTGCATTTGTTATGTTATTTTTTTAAATTTTCGTTTTGCGCCAATTACTTTGTTGACATATCTGTGTACTTCAGCATGACGTACGTCAATCGCTATTTGCCATCCCTGTGCGGCACGTACGTTTTGTCACGACGTACGTCACGTACATGACGTATTGACGGACTGATTCTGCTTAACGCTTTAGAATTAGAAAACTTTAATTACTCCACTCAGCACCGGAGGGGGGTCAATCTCGGTCATGTGGATGCCTTAAGTCGCCTTCCGAAGCGGGATAGGGGTACGGATATAGTAGACGAGGCCGAGGATGACACAAACTCTGTATCAATAGGAACTTTTGATGAAAACGGTTGCGTAATGCTATGGATACACACGGAGATTATCTCCAATAAATCTTCTTTTATCAGATCCAAATTTTACCCTGATACACAGAAAATTGAAGATTAACAGCATTGAGAATTACTACTTTGGTTGTTATTGCACAATATTCTTACCTACCTCGGCGACATCTTGCTGTCGAAAGTCGGATTTTACAAACCAGCGCGACGCCTATCTGTCAGCTACCCTTAATTTCCTAGTGTTTCTTGCTGTTGTTGTCTATTTATGTACATAGTGTTGCCAGTGCAAATTTTTTAAAACTGCTCAAATCTTCTTAATTTTTGGGAGTTTATAATGAAGATTATGCTCGAGTTAACTCCCAAAAGCGCAGTTAATTCGGAATTTGCGCTAATGTATCAGCCGTATAAGAATGCAGGGGAAATTGTTGCTGCTGTCGACCACGATGATCTGGACTTCGGGATTCAGGTCGCACAACATAGGGATGAGAAACTTAAAAGGTGTATGGTCGAATTAGAGAAGGGTGAAGTGGTAGGATATGAATTAATAGACGGGCTGGTTTTTCGAAAATTGGGTAGTGAGTCTTTGTTATGTGTACGATACATGAAAAGATGGGACATCTAGGAGTTGACAAATGCTACGACCAAATAAGTAAACACTACTGGTTCGAGCAAATGAGGGACAAAATCAGTCGTTTCATACAAAATTGCATTAAGTGCATCTTATACTCAGCCCCAGCGCGATCCAATCAACAAAACTTTTATAGCATCCCAAAAGCCCCTGTACCCTTCGACACCCTTTATTTAGACCACTTCGGGCCTCTGCCTGCTATTAAATCAAAGCGCAAGCATATATTAGTAGTAATTGACGCCTTCACTAAGTTCGTCAATTTATACCCAGTAAATTCCACCAGTACGAAAGAGGTCTGCTGTGCAGTGGAGATATATTTCAGTTATTACAGTCGACCGCGGCGTATTATATAGAGGAACATGCTTTACTTCACTAGATTTCAGCAATTTTCTATTGAAAAGAAATATCGACCACGTAAAGTAGCAGTGGCATCGCATGCGCAAGTGGAAAGAGTTAATCGTGTTATAAAGGCAATGCTGGGTAAATTAACTGAATCAATTGAACATTCCGGTTGGGCCAAGAACCTCGGGCAGGTAGAATACGCAATAAATAATACCACCCATAGTACAGCGAAACATACACCTAGTGGATTACTCTTTGGTGTTCGTCAGCGGGGTTGCGTAGTGGACGGCCTAACTGAGTTCTTGGAGAATAAATCATTAAGGGCGGATTTCTCAACTGCCTGTTAAAGGTAGGATCAGCCAACCGGCAGATAAATTTGTTCGCCAGATAAATTACATTCCGTTTCCTCAACCTCCTGTTAATTACTTCCTTAAAATTTTTCAAAATGTAGCAGCGCTGCGGTGTTTTTTGTGATTAAAAATGAGTTCTAGTGGAAAATTAAAAAAAAGAGGTAAAAATTTTACCAAACAGGAGGAGCTAGTGCTTGTAGATCTGGTGGAAGACTACAAGCACGTCATTGCAAATAAAAAATCGGATGCAGTGACTTGGAAGCAGAAGGAGCAGGGCTGGCGAGCATTGGCGCAGCGATTTGCTAGCAAAACTGGTGTCCATAGGGAGTGGACAGCGTTGCTAGACAAATACGACAATATGAAGCGCAAGGCCAAAACTGACCTGGCAGAAGAAAAGAGGGAGACCTACCGCACTGGTGGTGGTGTCTCTACTTCTGTGAATAGGGTAGAAAACGTGTCCCTAAGGATCGCGGCCATGATGGATGCGTCGGGCTCCGGTCTGAACAACCCTTACGACCATGACATGGTTAAATATTTATGAGGTATTTGTTTCAGTATTTGTTTCCTTTAGGGGTCAACTGCTAATAAATTAGCTAAAATTATATGATATGGCTCAAAAGACGGGGTTCGTCCTCAGGATCACGAATCCGGAAGCGGTTTTTTAATATTTTGCTCTCTGAAGAGATATGTGCAATCAAAGTTTCAAGTTTTCATGTGGTTGTAATTTTATTAGGCTGTCCCCAAAAACGTGCAAAAAAGTCGCGCCGTGGCGGCAGCCACGGTTATGTCACACGTCCGGACATGGGATGGCGTAGCCCAGGGTTATTTTTTATAAGCGCGCCCAAAGGCCGCCAACTCAGAAAGGTGTTTCGCCCAATTTTTTTCCGGCCCAATTTTGGTATCGGACCCGGGTCTTTTTTCGGTGTTTTGACCATAACTTTTCACTAAAACAAAAAATTAAAAAAGAGCTTCCGGATTCGTGGTCCTGAGGCCAAACCCCGTCTTTTGAGCTATCTCCCATAATTTTAGCTAATTTATTACCAGTTGACCCCTAAAGGAAACAAGAATGGTGAAAGGGATATCAAAATACGCGTTTTGTTCTCAGTATCAATAACACAGGCCCACAAAAAAAAAGAAAAGTGTCGCAGTTGAATGATCAGACCACCCTTTCCTCACGCTGAACACGAATTCGGTGTCCGTTTTGGTCCAGCACGTCTGGATTTTTTTCCAACCTCAAAAAATTCGTATATCACTAAACATTTGACATGTTTTTTGGGATTAGAAAAAAATCCAGATGTGCTGGACGAAAACAGACACCGGATTTGTGTTCAGCGCGTCAAAACAGATAGGGGAAGGGTGGTCTGATCCCCCAACCCCTTCACTTTTTGTTTTTGTGGAGCTGTGTCATCTGAACGTGCGAATGTGTTTTACTGCAAACTCAGAAACGAGCTCTGAATCTAAATACCATAGATGGAGGATTTTGAGCAGATGTCCCCTTAAGGATGCAAATACCATTCATAATTTTAATACCATTTCCATGTACTGTATGTTTATTGTCCATTACTCCTTTTTTACAGAATATGAAGTTTTGGACGAGGAGCAAAACAATGTGAACATATCCATTGTCGAGGAAGGGGGTGATGTGGACCTATCCATTCTGGAGGAAACGGACGATGTGGACATATCCTTCGTGGACGATAATAAAGTAAGTGGATTTGTTAAAACTTTACAGTGAAACAGAGAAAAACGGGGACAACTTGGAAAAGGTTTAGGTCATAACCTATAGGCTACGCTCACAATGCGACTGACTTTTGTCATGTGTACAGATGTGTGTTTGCTGTCGGACAACAAAAGTCGGTCGCAGCATAGCCATAGTCAGTTCAGGAGAACTAGTCACAAAACTCAGTACTCAAATTACAGTTACGACTAAAACCTTTACAAATTTCCCCAGGTTTTCTTTGGCTCACTGTAACTCACCGTCTTGCACAATGTCACTGTGTATTTAATTGGGATTATTGAAAATTCTAATATTATAATTTGCTTGCTTATATGCATTTTCCCAGTATCCACAAGTGAACCTTGAGCAAAACAAAACTGTTTGCTTGCTGTATTGCGTGATATTTGGCGTATTTCGTGATACTTTCGCAGCTATCTGGTGCGGATTAATGCTCAGGAAAAAGAGTATAATTTACATGACATGTGAAGAGGTGGTTCGTTGGAGCGGAGGATCTCCATATGCCGACATATTTTGGGATTCTTAGGAGTTACACATAAATAGGGGGTAAAAGGACAAATTGCTCATTCACTTCAGTAATAAAATAACGCATAGTTGAGTTATGACACCTTTGATGTAAGTGAGCAAAATATTAGGTAAAGACAGGGTAAGTACATAAGTCTATACGGAGACGTGATGAGGGTATTTTGACGCAGAAGGTGTAGTAGGGAGCACAGTTGGGGTAAACACTTTTACTAACAATTATATTGTATCATTTTTTAGGATAATAATTTGAAAGAGAGTGGTCAGGACTGGGCATCGTGGAACCCCACCAAATTGCGGCAAAAAAAAAGTGAGCAGCTTTGCGTTAAAAAGGAGTCGAGCCGCAAACGATCTATGGAGGAAGAGAAGATGCGGCTCATTCTTTTACAACAAGACTTCTACAGGGATGAAAACGCTCGAGCGGCTGAAAAGCATAAGCAGGAGCTCATAAATTTGCGGCTAATAGGCGATATACTAGAAGTGGAGTTGAGGGAAAAGAGGGCAAAGAATGAATCTAAATGTAAGCACAATGATTTTTTTATATAATTTATTTTCATCTAATTTTTTTCTCTTTTAATTATTTAAATTTATGGACTAATAATATACGTTCCTTATAAGTTATTTAATTAATGTAATGCACATACAGTCAGCCAGAAAAATAAGTATACGCCTCTTTATGAGAAATTCTCACCAAATTCGGCTTGAGTAATTTTATTTTAAGTAGTTTCCTATAAAAAGACTTGTTAAGATCTAATAAAAAACTATAAATTATGTTGTAAAAGCTTGTGGAAATTTCGCAAAATCTCCACGAACCTTCATGCAAATTTTTCATTTTTATCTAAGAATTTTTAAAATTTTTCTGAGTATGCAGATTTATAGCCCGTTCAATTTCAGTCTAACAAAGTGTAAGTCTTAAGTACCTTAAACATTTCCCTTAATTATAAGAATTTGTGTGAAGGCATCAGACATTTTTTCCATATAACCCAAAATCATCTTTTTTTGTTATATGGAAAAACATGTTTGGTGAGTTCAAAAAAAATTCTAAGAATTAAGGGAAATGTTTAAGGTACTTAAGACTTACACTTTGTTAGACTGAAATTGAACGGGCTACAAATCTGCATACTCAGAAAAATTTTAAAAATTCTTAGAAAAAAATGAAAAATTTGCATGAAGGTTCGTGGAGATTTTGCGAAATTTCCACAAGCTTTTACAACATAATTTATAGTTTTTTATTAGATCTTAACAAGTCTTTTTATAGGAAACTATATGAAATTTGCATGAAAGTTCGTAGAGATTTTGAGAAATTTCCACAAGCTTTTACAACATAATTTATAGTTTTTTATTAGATCTTAACAAGTCTTTTTATAGGAAACTACTTAAAATAAATTTACTCAAGCCGAATTTGGTGAGAATTTCTCATAAGGAGGTGTATACTTATTTTTGTGGCTGACTGTAATTTTATGTGTCAATAAGTTTAGTTCAAGCTATAGCTACGAGTATATCTATAACAAAGACCAAATAATTAAACATTTTTAGACTTTTTAGAATTTGTTGCTCAATGGTGTTTGCTATTTTCTTTCATACAACGCATGAACAAAAATTAATTTTATTAACTAATTTTATATATTTTATTTATTTATTATTTTTCTTTATTTCTATTATCATGTATCATTATTTTTTTTTATTGAATTAAATTTTGTTCATGCGATGCATGGAAGAAAATACCAAACACTCTTTAACCAAAAAAATTATAATAAAATTTTAAAATGCTTAATTATGTTATCTTTGTTATGGATTTAGCTATAGCTTGAACTAAACTTATTTAACCTATAAATATGTATATACTACGAAAAAAAAAACACTTTAAATTCTGACTCTGTTTTTTTTTCGACACTGTATAATCGTTGAAACTTAGATTTTACTGCAACGATTTGCAAGTTGGAACTCTTTTAAAAATTTCCCTGAACTTTTAAGAGTTTTTTGAAAGGAGTAGGTAGTTTCCACCCTTAAAAAAAAAAAATTAAAAATTTAGGGAAATTTTTGAAAGAGTTCCAACTTGCAAATTGTTGAAGTAAAATTTAAGTTTCAACGATTATGCAGTGGCGGAAATAATAACAGAGTCAGAATTTAAAGTGTTTTTTTTTCGTAGGATATACATTAGGGTGATTCAAGAAAAATGTCGACTTGGTTTTAGCCCCTAAAAGGTTAGATATTGATGGGAAAGCCTTGCAAAAAATTAGCGCTCTAACTTAACCCTTAGGGGTGGCTATTTTTTTCGCCATTTCCCATACATTTTGTATAGAAATTTTTTCAAAGTGAATTTTCTTTTTTCAAAATAATATTAAATACTCTTAAAGTTGAAGCTTTGAAGCTTCCAAAATCGTGAGCCATGTGCGATTATCTTAACTATTAAAATAATTACAGTCATTTAAAAATGACTGAGTTTTGTACTAATGCATACACATACATGTATAAAATCTAGTAAATTTTAAATTGCTGTAATTATTTTAATAGTTTAGATAATCGCACATGGCTTATCATTTTGGAAGCTTCAAAGCTTCAACTTTAAGAGTATGTTAAAATATTTTGAAAAAAGTTTCAAAAATTTAAAGAAAAGCACTTTGAAAAAAATTAATTTTTTTTTATACAAAATGTATGGGAAAGGGCGAAAAAAAATAGCCACCCCTAATTTTTTGCAAGGCTTATTTTCTCATCAATACCTAAAGTTTCGGGGGGTAAGACCGAAAAAAAACAATTTTTTTTAATTTGAATCACCCTAATATACATATTTATGGGTTAAATAAGTTTAGTTCAAGCTATAGCTAAATCTATAACAAGAACTACATAATTAAGCTATTTTAATTTTTTTTAATGTACTTAACTTATATAATTATATATCTTTAACTAAGGTTAAGCTGGACTTAAGAGCCTGAAAATAAATAAATAAAAAAAACATGAATTTGGAGAAAAAAAATGTCGTTGGCTTAGAAAGTGAACCTAAAACTATTAAAAATTTCTTTGAACATACATATATGAAAAGTACTCAATGTAATATCTTTTTTACCGAACTGCGTCGAAAAGTAGATTTTGATAAGTGGATTAAGCCAGTTTACAATATAAGCCGACGACATAGTATTTAATATTTAAAGCTAACCTTTCAAAATAGTCGTATATTAAAACAGTTCTGGCAGTTGAGTCTCCGTCGGTTGTAAACCTTGTTTCAGGTTGTTCTGGAATTTGGGGTTGTGATATTTCGCTATCTATTGGAGGAAGCGGATCTTTTGCTGATATAGCAATATTATGTAGGACTCCGCAAGCCGAAATAATTGCCATAGTAGTGTCAATCGATACTCGCATTCCCATCGATAAAATAGGAAAACGTCGTTTCCAATTGCCAAAAGTTCGCTCTATAAGATTCCGAGTGCGAATCTGAGACTCGTTGTACAATTTTTCTGCCGCAGATTGTGGATTTAGTAGGGGAGTCATCATATATCGACACTGCTTGTAGCCACTGTCCCCAAGGATCATGTACTCTCCAAAATGTCCCGTATCAAGTTGGTATTTCAAACGACTACAGTTGAATATGTGGCTATCGTGTGCAGATCCTGGCCACCTCGCTACTAAATTTTGGAAACGCAGATTTGCATCACAAACCGCTTGAACGTTTAGTGAAAAATAACCCTTTCTATTTCTAAAAATTTCGCCATTGTCACCACCTGGTGACTGTATTCTAACGTGGGTGCAGTCAATAGCCCCAATAACTCTGGGAAATTTTTCTATTTTGTAAAAATTTAAAGCAGTCTGCTCCATGCCAGCTGGAGCACTAAATTTTACGTATTCTTTAGTGAGTGAGGCAATTGCATTTGATACCTCCTTTACAAATCTGCTGGCTGTGGGCACGCTTACTCCGCAGAAGTCGGCCACAGTTATCAAAAAGCTGCCTGTGGCATAAAACCTCAGCGTTAGCAAAAGCTTAGTTTTAGGGGTAACATTATATCGTCTAGAAAAGATACGAATTTAAAACCATTAAGGGTCAAATACATAAAGCTTTGTTAACCTCGCCTGACATTTCCTACCTCAAAACTTTGCGTCCAACTTCAGAGGTATGCTACAATGAACGCCTTGACGCTTCTCTTTTATACATTTGTTTTCGTTATTTTTTTCTTTGCATTCGTAGTGTTTTAGTTAATTTATTAATTTAATAGAGAAAAAATGAATCAATTATTATTTTCTCCAACATTTTATACTTTAATTAAAGCAAAGTTATCAACATCTGATTGTCAAAGCAACCAAAGCAAGCCAAATTTGAGAGTTTGCCAAATTTCAACCTCGCTTCAACTTTGAGGTCTCCAATTTGTCATGCTTGGTTTAAATACGTATACTGAACTTTTCTGTCAAAGTCAAAGTTTGAGGTAAAGCCAAAATAAAGTTTTATGTAACTGACCCATTAGTTGCTTATTTGGATTGTGATGCTGTAGCGGTCTTGTGGTACTTGATGGGCGCCTAGTCAACTGACAATGTAAAACCACGAAACAAACATACATATGTATACACGTTACGTGGTTTTCCATTGTCACCGACGATATATAACAGTCAACCAGCGGTTATGGCGTTGGTTTATTCATTTAAATAATAGTTGTCGGCTTCAGTGCCTGCAAGGCGACGCTACCTACACGCAATAGTCCATTCCGCATTCCACGCTTATATGAGTTTCTGGTCAAAGGAATGTTGCGGATAACCACCCATTGCATGTGCAAGCTTACCTAGCCGTGCTGGGCGTAATTGCGCTTTCGATGCGACTTAAGATGCCCATACAGGTGGACTTCGTCAACCGAAATCTTCTGATGAACTCTTCTTCTGTATACTCTTCGAAGTAATTTAAGCGGTTTCGAAAAGTCCTCTTGGATATTGTGCGCTCACTCGTTACCTCAAAGTCTTCTTCCAGTGTATGCACATAAAACGGACGTCGATTTTCCATAGCAGATATAATTTTAATTGTAACGCACTTTTTATTTATTTTTCAGTTTTATTCAAAATAAATTTACTTGACAATCAGCTGTGTTGTATTTGTCGAGCCGATTTTTTAAAGGTTGGCCTGTTAAATTTGTCGGCAGAACAAACATAACGAGCACTTCAGAAAACCAAATTCTGTTTAAAGAAGAGATAAATGTTAGCAGGCAGTCGAGAAATCCGCCCTAAACGATACGCCTAGTGATCTAACGGGTATAAGGGAAAATGCCTCGAAAAATATAGAGAAAACTCAGGAGTATAGCTTGAAGTATTTCCTTAAGAATAGTGCACCGGTAAAAAATATTCCGTCGGTGACTTTGTTGTAATTCGTCATGTTGATACCTCGGTAGGAACAAATAAAAAATTTATTCTAAAATACCGCGGCTCATATGTTATACATAAAGTTTTACCAAAAGATCGATACGTCATCAGGGATATCGATAATTGCCAACTTACACATTTGCCCTATGATGGTGTAGTCGAAGCTATCAGAATAAGGAAATGGCTTTCTCCTGGCTGTCTCTCACCTCTCTCCAGTCATCAACTCCAACTTGTCACACTACTCAGTAAATTAAGTGCGGATACATTGTTGATTGAGGCCAATCAAATTAGTCAGGTTGGCCGAGATGTAACAATCTATTTCGCCTAAGCTTTAAGTTTAAATTTGTACGATACGTAGTTTAAGTTTGTATCATTGTGTATCAATACCAAGTGTAAACTCTTCTGCATAGACGTCAAAATTCCAAAATGAGTTTAACACCTGTTTGAGATTGTGGTTAATAACAAGTGTGATATCATATACATAGTCGTGAAAGCTTCAAAGTGAGTTTAGTCACCTGTTTTTAATTTCCTTCTTTGTCTCACTTCTTTCCATCTTCCCATCTCTTTCTACCATTAGGTAAAAGATAGGAGACCGCCATGTTGATGTGTGCAGGATGTTAAACAACGCCATTTGCTTTTCTGTTATTCGGTGCTGGCGACATTTTAATATGTGCAGGATGTTGTCAAAAGAAGAGTTCACACTTGGTATTGATACACAATGGTTTGTATAGTACGGTGCTACCGCAGCCAGCATCTGATTGTTGGCTGTCAGTGGTAGTGACAGCTGTCATCGGGCCTTCGACTGTACTTCCGTTTTGATCAAGAGAATAGTTGGTGTTGTAAACCACCTGTCATTTTGAGAAATCCAGCTAAATTAAAGGAATCATTGCTGTAATTATAGCTTAGATTTCCATACAAATCTCATTTTCCAAATTTGGAATTCCATCACACTTGGCCTCAGGTTCGAAATTACTCATTCGAATCTGATAGTACATTTATACTGCACCAAATTTGGCGAATTTGAATGTGTCATTTCGAACCTTTTTACACTGGCAAATTTGCATTTGGCTTCACCTTCCCCGCAAGAAACTTCTACCAGAATACAAAGCCACCGAAAGAAAATGCACCACCTTGATGTTTTAAACACATGTAGAGTAAAGCTTGCTTACCTAGGCTTACCTTGCTTTCCTTTTTAAGCTTCCTTGGCCCAATAGAAGCTACAAAAGTTGTCAAAAATACAGGAGGAGACAAACAAGACAACAACAAGCCAAACAGTGAAGCGTGCAACGCGCTGTCAAATAGAGATTTGGGATATTCGACGCTTTGAAGCGTTTCAAGCAAGCAAAGTAAAGCTGCCACTGGGCTAACTTTCATACATTTTAGTAAAGTTCAAAAGAATTTTGACATTTCTCGAGGAAAAGCCAGCAAAGCAAGCGTGCATTGGGCCATCACCTTAATAATAAATGAAGAATCAAGAAGGCTTCTCTCTTTTCTTAGTGGAACTGGTCCAATATCATAAAAAAAATAGTTGAAATTGTTATTTAGAACTGTGCATAATGCAAAAGTTTTCACACGTTAATTACCCATTAAGGTTCTTGCTGGGAAATTCTAAATGTGGAGCACAGGCAGGGTTGCTATTTTGAGGGATTGTGGATTGTATTGTTCAGCGAATGAGGCCAAATGCGATGGAATTCCAAATTTGGAAATTGAGATTTTGTTATAACCTTACATAAACTAGCCTTAAGCATTGAAATCGATAATAGCATTAAACATTGTAATCGATACTATCTGTAACTACCCTCTTTAATTATTGAATAAAGTCTTTTTCTAATGAAGAGTTACAACCATAGTACAACTGTACAAGTAAGATATGATCGGGTTCCCCTTATTGGAAGCCACTCAACGAAGGGTGTCATTCGTTAGGACCGAAATAAAAGTAGTAGTAGCTTGTGACAAATGTTTAATAACTTCATAAATAATAGGAACTATTATACGAAAAATATTTATTATAGCAACTAATTTGATCTGGAAATGTTTGTACAAAGATTTTACTTGTTTAGCGAAAATTTTTTCATATTTTCTAAAACTTTCTAAAACTTTTAGCACTACGCAGAAAAGCAATCCTGTGGTTGATATTTCCATGACAACTCTCTTGTTCTTCTTTGTTTACCTAAAACGCAACTTGCTAATTGTATAAATTTCTGTGAATATTTTTAATAAACAAGCATTTTTCTTATTTACAGCATATATTAGTAAAGTGCCCCACCATTTAAATGTGTTTTTTCATAGATGCCTGTGCTTATTTTCTTTTTGTACTTTGTGTGTGCGTGGCGTGCATATAAGGGAGTATTCACATACTGCTACAAAGTTGCTTATATGGCGTTTCCACCTAACATACACAGCATCCTTTGGGTTTGGAATAATTGTCAACTGTTTCTGATGCGTGTTCCTCCTCGTTGCTCGGGCGTGATAGATCGCGTAGCTTTGTTATGAATAATCATAGCAATTAAATAATTATTATTATTACCTTGCATTAAACTCGAGGAAAAGTGACAACAAAGACGACGTATTGCACCCTCGCTGTTAATATTGAGATTTATCACCACATTTTCTATTAAAGAATGAATAAACAGACATATTTGTATAAAAAATCATTGTTTATTTAAATAAATAAATAAAGAAAATAAGTGAGTCCCATAACTCAAACATAAAAATGTTACTATAATTGGACACAGTGCACTAAATCATTATTCTCACACATTCTTAATAGTAATATATTAAAAATGTAACTACCTGCTCGCGTTCTTGTAGGAAAATAACGAAAATATCTGTTGAAACAAGCGATTACCGCATAAGTGGTTATTGCTGTAATGACAGTTTTGGTTTTTTAGGTAGAGTTAAAGTGTTGTTGGCATGAAACATAATCGAAAACAAAAATATAAATTATAAAAAAGTAAAAAAAAACCAAGTGTTTGTTAAATTAAAAAGAATTTTGTTTTTTTATATAATAAAAAAGCATTTTAAAATAAAAGGAAAACGGCGTTGTAAATTAAACAAAAAACATTGCGTTGTAAAATAAAATGTATATAAGATCAAAAATAAAAAGCAGGAATCTTTACCAATAAACACACATTTTTTATAATACCCGTTTTGGTCCGTTAGGGATACAATTTTTTCTGAAAACAAATATTTAAAAAATATTAAGTATACATGTAGAACATTTCTTAAATAGCTTTTTGCTTTAATTTACACCATATAAACTTAAATGCTTAAATAACAATACTTAAAAATAAATGGGTTTATATGTATACATATATATTTTTTTACTAAACTCAAACTGTATAAAGCTAAGAAAATTATGAATGGCATAATATCTAATATCTGAATTTATGCACAATAATTGCCCATAAAGAACCTAACAAAAATTATTGAAAGAATATTTTCTCATATTTAAAACTTAGTCACTTTATACACTCACCTTGGCATTTCTGCTTCTGCAGGAAAAGGGTATCGCGGGACTCCTAATCCGCATCCTAAAATTCAGGAATGGTCGGGCATTTCTGGAAACGAACAACTTTATTAGATACATGTATGCATGTCTTATTTTCTAAAATTCTTATTACCACACACTATTTTTTTCCACTTTAACTCGGCTAAAATATCTGAAAGACGGAAAAATGTTGTTCTTTGTAAATAAATTAAATTATTAGCCGAAATTGTATTATAAAATGAAATATTAAAATAAACTTTTTTTGGAACGACTCACTTCATCAACTGCTTCGTTTGAACTAACAGTTGTGTATACACACACATATGTACGTACATATTTACGCGCAGGGTTGCATTTCACGTCTGCAATGTATTTCAAAATATTCTTATTCATAAAATATGTAAATATATTGAAATCATTTCATTTATCATCAAAATAAATATTGAAATGTATAAAAACTGCAAAATATATTGATATTCAAATAGTTATAGTTCATATAATTGAAATGACATTATTTTTCATAAAAAAACAATAAATTTTATCCAAATCACAAAATTTGTTTAGTTCATAGGCATACATTTTGTTCTACATTTCCATACTAAATTGCTTTAAAAATATACCTACACAGCAACCCTGTATGGAGATTTCACTCCTTTTCTTCTTGGAAATTTCAACCCTGGGCCTCGGGTTGCTGTGTTAGTTAAGCTAGTTTGACACTGTCTACAGTGTCAAAATTGGGTGTATTAGAAAGAGAGAGAAATAAGGATAACTTACTTGTAGACCTGTACTATGGTTACAACAGTGTGGCGACGAGGAGAGCAGAACTCTACGGAAAATAACATTGCAACATACATTACGCACGTTTTCAATAACCGTATTATTGTAAAAAAAAAAACACGTTGATTTCTATCAAAATTTATTACAAACATCAGCAATAAAATTACAATGACTCCACCACCATCAGATGGTACAATCATCAACAACACGCGCAAATCAGCATTTTTCCAATTCGAAGAATTCGATAAGGAAAAAATCCAATGGAGTCGTTGGCAAAAACGCTTAGAGAGCGCATTTGCCATAAACGAAACGCAGGAAGAAAAAAAAGTGCACTTACTATTGCATTACATAGGTTATGCAACTTACAACACGCTGTGCGACAAGTTATCACCAGCCGAGCCCGAAAAGAAAAAATACATGGAGATTTGTAAAATATTGGCTGACATATTCGAACCAAAGCCATTAGAAATCGTGGAAAATTATCGCTTCCACCTAAGCCGGCAACAGGACCATCAATCGGTCGAGGAATACCTTATTGAGCTAAAAAAGATTGCTACGCATTGCAATTTTGGTACGTACCTCGAGACTGCCTTAAGGAATCAATTAGTTTTCGGCCTAAAAAGCAAAGTGATGCGGAGCCGACTACTAGAAAAAACGGATTTGACACTCGAGAGTACATTGAAGACAGCACGTGCCATGGAGTTGTCGGAAAAAGACAATGCCGAAATGTCGCAAAACCTAAACCAAGTTGGGTATGTATCACATAACAAAAAAGACAATCGCCCATCACCTGGAAATCGTTGGAAGAACACCAACAAAGCTAAACAAAAAGCATCAGACACCAAGCCCAGAAAAAGCTGTTACCGTTGCGGTGGTCCGCATCTTTCGCGACAATGTACAGAAAAAATTTATACTGCAGTGAATGTCGCATAGCCGGGCATACAAAACAGGTGTGCATCAAGTCGAAGCGTAAGCAGAAGGGCAAAACGGAGGCCAACTACGCGGAGCTTCGAGAAGTTGAGGAGATCTGCCATATGGCGGAAGCAAAAGCTAAGCACGCGCATAGAGAAAAGTTATGGACAAATATACAAGTAAACTCTTTATTTGTAGATTTCGAAATTGACAGCGGTGCACCCGTGACAATCATGAGCAAAGTTGACTACAACAACAAAATTGGACGCATCGAAGAACACCAATTACACGAACCGGACATAGATCTGGTCAGCTACACGGGAAACAACATCAAGGTGTTCGGATTTGTGTGCGTGAACGTCGCTTCTAAAGGCAAACATTATAAGCTACGGTTATACATCGTTGAGTCAAACCGCCACCCATTGTTGGGTAGAGAGTGCCTCCACAAACTGCCACTGGACTGGAACAAGGCACTTCGTGGCGAACACACACACACACTTTCAAAAAATGACGCACAAATATCTCTGCAAACCCTGAGGCAGAAGTACCCATGAGTATTCGACACAACATCGATGGGAAAACTCACCGACTTAAAGGCACGTATTCGTTTAAAACCAAATATGGTCCCAATATTCAAGAAAGCAAGGCGACCAGCATTCTCAATGCGTGCGCGTATCGAAGCAGAAATCGACGACTTAGTACGAAGTGGCGTGTTGAAAAAAGTTGAAACCAGCGAATGGGCAACACCAATCGTACCAGTACCAAAAAGTAACGACAAAGTCCGAATTTGCGGCGATTACAAGATCACCGTCAATAATTGTATTCTTATTGATGAACATCCATTGCCATCTATCGAAGAGCTGTTCTCGCAAATGGCGGGTGGCGAAAAGTTCACTAAAATTGACCTCACTAAAGCGTATCTCCAAATGGAAGTACACGAAGAAGACCAAGAGATTCTAACACTTTCAACACATAAAGGGTTATACCAGCCGACTAGGTTAATGTACGGAATAGCAACAGGGCCAGCAAAATGGCAACGCGAGATTGAGAACATCCTTAAAGACATCGACGGCGTAACAGTTTTCCTCGATGACATCAAAATAACAGCTCCGGATGACACATTACATATCCAACGTCTAGAAATGGTACTACAACGACTCGAGAAGCACAATATGCGGGCAAATTTCAACAAATGTGAGTTCATGGCGGATTCGATCACATATTGCGGTTATAAAATCTATCGGCACGGCATACACAAAATACAAGAAAAAATGGATGCAATACAGCAGATGAAAGAGCCAACTACCAAAGATGAGGTACGTTCCTTTATCGGTTTAGTTAATTATTATGGCAGATTTTTTGAAAATTTAAGCACTGTGCTATATCTGTAGGGTTAATTGTATTTAATAATTATATTGCTATTTATACTTTGTATTGTTATACTTTAAATATTTGTTTGGAAACAACATTATCGAATTTTTAATTTTCAATCTTGATATATGAATTCTCAAAAATTTTCATTCTGATGAAAAATATAAAACTATTCGCATTTTTAAAATACAATTTAAAATTTATTTCTATTGAACCTCCAAATTGGCGATCCTACCAGCGTTAAGTCGGTTTTGCTGTGTTACTACTTATTTGAAGTTAATCTTTTTGGTGTAATAAAATATGCGCATATAAAGTAATTTTCGCTATATGCATGTATTACCCACAATCATTGTTCATCTATTATAATAACTAACTGCTGTTATAAACACATCAATATGGTGCTAGAAGCTTTAAAATCAAATGTTTTGTGTGTGCCAGTGTTCTGTGATTGCAACATCAACAGAGATTTTAACGCAACATCTAAAATAGTATAACAACCACTTCACGGGTTTAATTTGTACTGGTCAGAACATTTATGCGTTCCCCCGTGAAAACAATAGAATTGGCGGTCAAAGTTGTAAAATAACAAAAGTCAAACAATAAAAACAACAAAAATAAATAACTAAAATAATAAATATAGTGAACTTAGAAATATATGAAAAGGGTGTATATATTAATTAAAAGATATGTGCAATTGCATACATACATATATGAACATATAAATAAAAATAAAAAATTAATATTGAATTTCTATAATGACATTTAAATTTGAGATTTATTGAAAGTGCAAAATATTTAAAAGCGTAAAACCAAAAAAGAATTTCATAAAAAGACAAAAGACATCTGTGTATAAGAAAATTGCATTAAAAATTTTGATTGTACAAATGGTGTTATTTTCTTACAATGGTTTACTGCATATAACAACATAATAACGAAGGTTAAATAACAACAATTTGAACGAATGCGAAAATAAAGAAGCAGCAGATATCGTAGAGTGACAGAAATCATTCAACAACAAATAAATACAACAACAACTGAAGATACATCTATCATACCAATTTAACTATCAACAACAATTTAAAAGATTATCAACAACAAATAAAGGGATTTGGTGAGCCGTATCTAACACTTATTTTATTTAAGTTTATATTATTTATATGTATATACGTATACGTATATTTATATGCAAAGTAAATTAAACTTTCTTGATTTTTTGAACTTGTAAACGCTCCTTTCCGGACAATTTTCTTACAATATAATTTTTGTAGTTATTTTTAGTAACAATGTTTCATTCACCACCAAACAATACACACACATCTACACCACGAAATCAAGTAAATGATTCGCTTATTGATTTAGACAATGTAAATTATCAAAATGATTTACCAAATCCATATGCGAATCAAAATAACGAAATTTTTGCTACATCTGTAAAACTTCCCCAATTTTGGACTAATTGCCCTGAAGCATGGTTCATCCATGCTGAAATGCAATTTAGTCGAAAGAACATCACTCAGGAAGGGACAAAATATGAATATGTCATAACTGCACTTCCGCAGGATGTAATTATGACAATTCTTGATTTTATTCAAAATCCCCCTGAAAATAACAAATTTTCTGCATTAAAGCAAATTTTAATTGAACGCCACTCATTAAGTGAAAATGCCAAGTTAGACCGAGTATTATCCGATTCAGAAATAGGAGATCGCAAACCTTCTGAGTTTTATCGGTCTCTAGTGCTACTCTCTGGAAACAATTTTAGCAAGGAAATCCTTAAGAAGCTTTGGATGAGGAAGTTACCCAAAAATTTAAGTGTTATTCTTGCTAGTTCGAATTCAACCGAAATAAATGAACTAATAAAGTTAGCTGACAATATTTGGGAAGCTATTAATAAAACTGAGATAGCTTCAGTTAGTAATTTTCCAAATTCTAAAAGCGAAAATGCAATCATTTCAAATTTGGTTCAAACAACTAGCATTATTTGTAAAAATTTCGAAAAATTATCATTAGAGATTAGTGAAATTAAAAATCAGATGAGCCAAAATTATTCAAGGTCCCGGTCTTCTAGTAGGAATCGTTTTAGAAGCCCTTCTAGACAAAGATCAAAATCTCGCGACAACCCAAATTGGCTCTGTAGGTATCACTATAAGTTTGGTAATCAGGCTTGGAAATGCGAACAACCATGTGCTTTTAAGAATAACAATAGTTCGGCAAACTAAAGAATTCCGTTGTTGCAGCGACGAACAACGGGAACTTAGAGATTTCAACTAGTCGCTTATTTGTATTTGACAGAGATAACAAATTGAATTTTTTAATAGATAGTGGAGCAGAAATATCAGTGCTTCCGGTTTCAAAATTTTCATGTTCGAAAAAGTCATCAGATATTATTTTAACAGCAGCTAACGGTACAACGATTTCGACATACGGTAAAAAACTTTTAAATATAAATTTAGGACTACGTCGAGAATTTCCGTTCACGTTTTTAATAGCAGATATAGCCAAACCAATTATTGGTGCTGATTTTCTGTGTAAATATGGTCTTTTAGTTGATATTAAACGCAAACGCTTAGTAGATCCGGTAACAAGTCTTTCAGTTAACACAATTTCATGTGTTTGTAACGTTTCGCTACCAAAGGTTTTCGCTGTTGATAACAAATTTACAAAGTTATTGAAAGAATTTCCTTCTCTATTTTCTGAACCTGATTATTCACTACCAGTTAGACATACAACAGTTCACAAACTCGTCACGGAAGGAAATTTGCCATTTTCTAAACCAAGGCGTTTAGACCCTATTAAATTTAAAGTAGCTAAAACTGAATTCGATTTTTTAGTAAAGACAGGGATATGTAGGCCCTCCAATTCATCGGTAGCATCTCCACTGCATCTTGTACCCAAGAAGGAATTAAATGACTGGCGTCCTTGTGGAGATTTTCGAAGATTAAACGTTGTGACCGTTCCAGACCGATATCCTTTGCCCCATGTTCATGACTTCAACATGAATCTCAGAAATAAGAAAGTATTTTCAAAGCTAGATTTGGTAAGAGCTTATCACCAAATTCCAATGGCAGAAGAAGATATCTACAAAACTGCAATCACTACGCCTTTTGGCATGTTTGAATTTGTACGAATGCCTTTCGGGCTTAGAAACTCCGCGCAAACTTTTCAACGGTTTATTAATGAAGTAGTTAATAGTTTAGACTTTGTTTTTACATACATTGATGATCTTTTAGTAGCAAGCGAAAATGAGGAACAACATTTCAGAGATCTTCGCGTACTATTCCAGCGCCTCACAGAGTACGGTTTAAATATAAAACCAAGTAAATGTACTTTTGGCGTTACAAATGTTGACTTTTTAGGACATAATATTTCTGAAACGGGAATTAGGCCTTCGGAAGAAAAAGTTTTAGCTATTCGAAATTTTGATCGTCCAAAATCTATTAAGCAGGCACAAAAATTTATTGGTATGGTTAATTATTACCATCGATATATACCAAAATTAGCAGAGTTTACAACAGTTATCTATGATTTAATTAATAGGGCAAATAAGAAGCGAGACAAGATTTTAATTTGGGACGATATATCTAATAAAGCCTTCGAATGCATTAAAGAAAAGTTTGCATCTGCGATATTGTTAAATCATTTTAACAAAGATGCAAAACTTTCTTTAAATGTAGATGCATCCAATACGGCAATAGGTGGTGTCATACATCAAACGTTTAACAATAAGTCAGAACCACTTGCATTCTTTTCAAAGAAACTGTCTCCATCCGAAATTAAATATAGTGCATTTGATAGGGAACTATTAGCTATTTATTTGAACATTAAACATTTCCGTTACCTTCTAGAAGGACGTCAATTCACAGTTTTTACAGATCACAAACCTCTAGTATTTGCTTTAAATTCAAAAACAGAACGCAGTCCAAGACAAATTAGACACATGGAATACATTGCACAATTTACGAATGATATACAGTATATAAAAGGACAGGAAAATGTTGTAGCTGACACATTATCTCGTGCGTTTGAAGTAGAAGCGATTAATAATCCGGATATTAATTTCAAAATTTTACAAAGTGAACAACAACAAGACAGTGAATTAGGCAAACTTACTTCAGAGCAAACATTTCTAAATTTGAAACTAATAAAAATTCCTGTTCTTAACTTTAATATATGGTGTGAAGTGTCAGGAGAAAGTCCTAGGCCTTTCATTCCAAACAATTTAAGAAAAATAATATTTGATATGTTGCATGGGATTTCACATCCTGGTAGTAGAGCTACACGTCGCTTGATAGTTAAGAAATATTTTTGGCCCAAAATGAATAAAGACATCAATACTTGGTCCAAAGAATGTATAAGTTGTCAAAAATCGAAGGTACATCGTCATACAAAATCTCCAGTTATCAAAATTCCAATTCCAAAAACTAGATTTGAACACATTCATTTAGATATTGTCGGACCCTTGCCTGTTTCGAAGGGATATCGTTACATATTAACTATAATTGATAGATTTACACGGTGGCCAGAGGCATTCGCGCTAAAAGACATTTCTGCAGTTACAATTGTAAATAAATTTTTTAAGGAATATATTTCACGTTTTGGGGTTCCATTGGAAATAACAACGGATCAAGGCTCCCAGTTTACTTCAAACTTGTTCTCAGAATTAACGAAACTTCTTGGAAGTCATCAAATAACGACTTCCCCATATCATCCCCAAGCTAATGGAATAGTAGAACGCTTCCATAGGCAGCTTAAATCTTCAATAATGGCTAGGAATGGGTCCAGAGATTGGTATGAAGAGTTACCGATAGTGCTTATGGGTTTGCGATCGACTTTTAAGGAAGATATTTCGGCAACACCAGCTGAAATGGTTTATGGCCAAAATTTAAGACTGCCTGGTGAATTGTTTGTTTCAACTACAGATAATGTAACTTCAGCGGATGTTTTAAGTAGTTTGCGTGAACATTTTAAAAATTTTAAATCAAATTTAGAACATCATCAAAATTCTAGCGGTATTTTTGTTCCAAAAGATTTACAAGATTGTCATTTTGTTTTTGTACGTGTGGTAAACAAACGTTCCTTGCAGCATCCGTATGAGGGGCCTTATAGAGTTATTAAAAAAAATATTAAAAACTTTAAAATTGAGATAAATAATGAAATTAAATCTATTCCTATTGATCGTTTAAAACCAGCAATGGTTGATAAAACACAGATACCTAACACAAAAACAAAAAAGAAAGTTATTTTTAATTTATTTAACGTTAAATCTCCGGAAGGGGGAGTATTGTAGGGTTAATTGTATTTAATAATTATATTGCTATTTATACTTTGTATTGTTATACTTTAAATATTTGTTTGGAAACAACATTATCGAATTTTTAATTTTCAATCTTGATATATGAATTCTCAAAAATTTTCATTCTGATGAAAAATATAAAACTATTCGCATTTTTAAAATACAATTTAAAATTTATTTCTATTGAACCTCCAAAATATCCACTAAAAAATTTGCTCAAAGACAAAGTTCCGTTCAATTGGGACGCAAAATGCAAATTAGCTTTTAATACGGTCAAACAAAAAATTTCATCTACGGATTATTTAGTACATTATGACCCAAAGTTACCGCTTGTTCTAGCAACCGATGCAAGTCCGGTCGGAGTTGGTGCTGTATTAAGCCACGTGTATCCAGACGGTACAGAGCGACCTATACAGTTCGCATCGCAAACATTAACAGCTACGCAACAACGATAAGCCAGTTCGACCGAGAGGCATACGCAATAGTGTACGGCGTAAAGAAGTTTTACCAGTACGTCTACGCCCGACATTTCATTTTACAGTGTGATAACAAACCAGTTACACAGATTTTTTCACCACAACAGGGTCTTCCAATTTTGTCAGCAACACGTATGCAACATTATATAATTTTTCTATCCTCATTCGATTATGAAATTAGGTACCGTAAATCAGCTGAGCACAGCAACGCAGATGCACTGTCCCGGTTACCACAATCACAAACAGCAGCAACATTATCTGAAATAGACATTATCGAGGTAAACCACCACAGGAAAAGCTGTACTTGAGGAATTACATCAGGCACATTTTGGTACATCAAAAATGAAAGCGCTTGCACGTAGTTACATCTGGTGGCCTGGATTGGATTCGGATGTAGAAAACATCACAATTAACTGCAGCACATGCCAACACAATAGAAATAACCCAAATAAAATTTCAACACACATCTGGGAGCCATCATCAAGCGTTTTCGAAAGGGTACACGTCGATTTTGCAGGGCCGTTGATGGGGAAGTATTTCTTCATTATGGTAGACGCATACAGCAAATGGCCAGAAATACATATCATAAACAATATAACGGCGCGGACGACAATCAAAATCTGTCGCCAAATTTTCGCAACATTCGGGATTCCAAAATTATTAGTGAGCGACAACGGAACACAGCTCACGTCGTGCGAATTTCAGCAATTTTTACAAATGAATGGAATCACACATCGACGAACCGCACCATTTCACCCGGCAACAAATGGACAGGCCGAAAGGTATGTTCAAACGCTTAAAAATAAACTTAAAGCTATGCGCAGCAGTACAAACGACTTAGACAAAGATTTGGCTAAAATTTTACCTCGAATGTTTAATAGACAGATTCGTTCAAGACTAGATTTGCTAATGCCATCACCACCAACAGAACAAGAAAAAGTTACTAAGCCAGTTAACCGACACTTGTACGAAGGGGAACGTGTCTCGGTGCGTGACTACTACGATAAAAAGTACCAATTCGGGCGCATCAGTAAAAAACTTGGGCAATTACACTACAACGTACTGCTGGACGACGGCAGAATATGGAAACGTCACATAAATCAAATTCATTGAATCGGCAGTGACATTCCGGAGCACACAGATAATTATTATGGCGAATTACCTGATGAAGCGAGCGCAACCCAAATACCATCCGTTGCGGCCACACCTCAGTCCACCAATATTCGACCTGGGGGAGATAAACCACCGACTACAGCAACTGCGACTCAGGTTATAGATAGTCAAGCGGATGAGAATATTCAATCTTCGGATGAAATAATTACCGATCAGCAGACACCGTCAGATTCTGTTAGACGGTCACAACGTCAGCGCACCTTGAAACAAAGACTTACGTATGACGAGAATTTTAAACCCTATGGCTGTGTGCTAATTGAAAACATTTTTCGTCAGAGTAAAATGAGGTGAACAAATTTCCTATGGTGAACGAATATTTGCCATTTTGCTGTGCCAAACGAAACGTTAAATTATGACAGTAGTAAATTTTGACGTATGGAAAAAGCACGTGCAAAAGCAGATGCTTTGTGAATCAATTCTCATTTTACGTGTTTTTCATGCATTTATATTGCGTATTATTCGCATTATATTATATTTTAGTGTTAAATAACGCATGTGAACATAAATTTATGTGAAATAATATGAATGTTAACAGCACATGCATCCCTGTGCTCACATTATTGATTGTCAAAATTTGACCTAGCCCCCAGGGCTAGGGCAATGACGTTCATATTCACCACGATAACTGTCAGAATTTAACATCGCTCTGTCAAAATTTGCTTTTTTAAACCGTTTGGCACACAGCCTATGAAGAACAGTTGAACTGAATGTAATTTGAATATTTCCTTGAGGGGGAAAGGTGTTATAACCTTACATAAACTAGCCTTAAGCATTGAAATCGATAATAGCATTAAACATTGTAATCGATACTATCTGTAACTATCCCATAGTGTATCAATACAAGTGTGAACTGTAGCTTTGACAGAAATGTCAAAACACACTTCCACGTCAAATCACAAATGTCAAAACACACATCCATGTCAAAAATCAATATCAATGAAACAGGGTTCTTGTTTGCACAAATGTGTTGCTGTGTTGCACAACTTTTTCACTCCAGTTTCTAGGGCAACTTTTAAGCGATACTTTCAGTTTATACTTTATACTATATACAAATAACAAACAACTGCTAATAATTAGCTTCAAACCCCAAAATTTGGTTTTTGTTTCCTTTAGGGGTCACCTCCTAATAAATTAGCTCAAAATACGGGGTTTGGCCTCAGGATCACGAATCCGGAAGCCCTTTTTTTAATATTTTGCTTCTCTGAAGAGAACCCGCCCCAATTTTGGTACCGGACCCGGGTCAATTTTCGGTTTTTTGACCATAACTTTCCACAGACACAAAAAAAATTAAAAAGCCCTTCCGGATTCGTGATCCTCAGGCCAAAACCCGTATTTTGAGCTATCTTCCATAATTCTAGCTAATTTATTAGGAGTTGACCCCTAAAGGAAACAAATACCAAATTTTGGGGTTTGAAGCTAATTATTAGCAGTTGTTTGTTATTTGTTTAATAGAAAATAGTGAGCAGACTCGAAAGAGTTATTCTAACTAATAATTTTATATAATTCGCTGTTATTTATGTTAAAAAAATCAAATTTCTAAGTTTTAGCGAACTACTTTTTTATGCAACCTACTACTAAGTTTTTATACCAAATCGAATGCAACTCGGCGCAAAATGATGCTCTTTTTCCAAAAAAACAACTCTGATGAACAGGTGTTAAACTCATTTTGGAATTTTGACGTCTATGCAGAAGAGTTTACACTTGTGTTGGTACACTATGAACTATCCTCTTTAATTATTGAATAAAGTCTTTTTTCTAATGAAGAGTTACAACAGATTTGTATGGAGAAAAGCGCCAAATTTGCAATTTTTCGCCAAATTTACCAAATTTGGTGCTGTGTAAATGTACTATGAAACTCCAAACTTATAGTACATTTACACTGCACCAAATTTTGGTGAATTTGAATGAGTCATTTCGAACCTGGGGGGTCACTCTGTATTGCGATGCGAAATTCAATGCGATTCGAAAGTGAAATGCGATACGATAAGCAAATGGTACTCTGTATTGCTATAGCATTGCTAACAGTGCTGCGTTCTGCGGCCTTTGGTTATTTTCTTGCTTGGGTTGGCATCACTGTTGTAAAACTAACCGCAAGTTGACAATTTTCATTGCATACTTCAAGTGAAGGCTCTTGTCCTATGCTTTTACCCATACCATTTCTTTTAATTTGGCGCCTAACTGTATGCTATGCTGCAACCACTTGTACTTGCAAAAGATATTTGTACCTATATGTATGTGTATTGAAATATGTGTGCATGCGTGTGCATATGCAAAATCACGTCGGTATAAACATAATTTTATTAGTTTAATTGAAGTTTTCTTACAAATTTTTGGTAATTATTTTGTAAATTTGAAAGTTAAACAAAATATTTTTCAAATCAAAAAAATATTTTTTTTTGTTAATTTTGCGAAAAAAGCGCCAAAATAAACATGTTTTTCGATAAGAAAGGTAAGTATACTAATAGCTCTACAATAATTTACAAGAATATGTTTAAAAATTTAATTTTATTCAAAATTGTTTAGCGGTGCTATAGCGGTTCGACTGCGTTTTGTTGTAGGAAGACAAATCCGAATGTACAAAGCAATTGACATTTCACTTTCGCGATACAGAGTGTACGCGATTCGAGAGGGAAAAAATGAATGCGAAAAGGGAAAAAACAAATCCGAAAATGTCAATTTCCGTTGCGATAGTTGAGTTACAGAGTGTCGCTAAGGCAAATGCGAAAAAAATTTCTTTCGCATCGCAATACAGAGTGACCCCCCTGTTTACACTGGCAAATTTGCATTTGGCTTCACCTTCCCTGCAAGAATATTCTACCAGAGGGTGAATTCTGGTTCTATGATATGATAACGTGAAAAAAAATTTGTATGAATATGACGTTTCTTTTCACAAATTTTGTATGAAAATTCTTTTCATTTTATCATTTCATAGAACCAGAATTCACCCCCAGAACACAAAGCCACTAAAAGAAAATGCAACACCGTGATGTTTTATACACCTGTAGAGTATTAATCATGGCAACCAAAACTATGCAAATGCATATTTTTTGTGTTATAAGCTGTGATGTAATAGAGTAAATACGAATGCGATTTACATACAAAGAAAGAGTTTAAGCTACATTTGTTAGCGCATATTTTGTAATAAATGCATATTTTTGCATATTTCTTGATAAATTCATATATTTAAGTTTTAAAAAATGTTTATGGTTTTAAATTTAATTCCTACTGAAGCTACGTTTATAGTACATTTATACTGCACCAAATTTGGCGAATTTGAATGTGTCATTTCGAACCTGTTTACACTGGCAAATGTGCATTTGGCTTCACCTTCCCTGCAAGAATCTTCTACCAGAATACAAAGCCACCGAAAGAAAATGCACCACCTTGATGTTTTAAACACATGTAGAGTAATAATAAATGAAGAATCAAGGAGGCTTCTCTCTTTTCTTAGTGGAACTGGTCCAATCTCATAAAAAAAATAGTTGAAATTGTTATTTAGAACTGTGCATAATCCAAAAGTTTTCACTCGTTAATTACCCATTAAAGGCTGGGCAATTCTAACTGTGGAACACAGGCAGGGTTGCTATTTTGTGGAATTGTGGATTGTATTGTTCAGCGAATGAGGCCAAATGCGATGGAATTCCAAATTTGGAAAATGAAATTTGTATGGAAAAAAGCGCCAAATTTGCAATTTTTCGCCAAATTTACCAAATTTGGTGCTGTGTAAATGTACTATTACACTGCACCAAATGCGTCACTTTTGGACAAGTTTTTCGATACCGTTCATCCGCGGGTTGAATTTGATCACCAAATTAGGTAATTTTAAATTAAATTCATCTAATTTGGCAAACAAATTCATTCTGCGGACAAACATTCTCGAAATAACTTCGCCAAATGCGACGCATTTGGTGCAGTGTAAATATCATGAGATAAAAATTTAAATCGCCTTTAACTTTTGCGCTTTCCAACACTTAGCGAAAGCTAATTGAAAACATTTTTCGTCAGAGGAAAATGAGGTGAACAAATCTCCTATGGTGAACGAATATTTGCCATTTTGCTGTGCCAAACGAAACGTTAAATTATGACAGTAGTAAGTTTTGATGTATGGAAAAAGCACGTGCAAAAGCTGATGCTTTGTGAATCAATTCTCATTTTACGTGTTTTTCATGCATTTATATTGCGTATTATTCGCAATATATTATATTTTAGTGTTAAATAACGCATGTGAACATAAATTTATATGAAATAATATGAATGTTAACAGCACATGCATCCCTGTGCTCACATTATTGATTGTCAAAATTTGACCTAGCCCCCAGGGCTGTACTACGCAGAAGGCGGTAGCCGCAGTTGGTGCACGCGTCCGGACATGGGATGGCGTAGCCCAGGGTTATTTTAAATAAGCGCGGCCGAAGGCCGCCTACGCGGAATGGTGTTGAAATAAAAAAAATATGTTTTTATTTTTATTTTTTTTTAAGTGTGGCAACATCCTTCTTTAACAACAAATTTGTTGTGAAATATCTGTGTATAGCTGTGCGATGGTGAAAATTTATAATTTTGTGAAAATAGATGAATATTTATACATATTAATATTATTTTCTGTTAATCATATGCAATTCATAAGTGTTATGGTACCATTATGCGAAAAAATGCGTGAAATTTAAAAAATTGTGCGTTAGTTACCTATAGTGCCATGCAAAATTTGCAAAACTTCAACAACCCTTATCTCAGTAAATATAAGGCTCCTTACGCTAAGATTATATATTTGTGTTCAGAAAAAGCTCCTCTATCCTCCTGAAAAAGACCGTTTTCTTCTAGCTGTGCGAGTCTATACTAAAATTTCCCCATTTATTTTCGAGCTGGGGGTGAATTCTGGTTCTATGAAATGATAAAATGAAAAGAATTTTCATACAAAATTTGTGAAAAGAAACTTCAAATTCATACAAATTTTTTTTCACGTTATCATATCATAGAACCAGAATTCACCCTCTGGTCTCTGCATTTTTTTCCAAACAAATTTTTTGGAACTTATAAATTCCAGTCCTCAGAAGTGATGGAAGCATATTGTATTGAAACCTTTGTGAAAAAATGGTGAATGCAGATCGTAGATCCTGTGTTTTGCAGCATTTGCAAAGCGCCGGGCACAATGAAAAGGCCAACCAGCATTCCAGTTCACAAATGCAAACACAACAGTCCTTTGCCGGATGAATCCGGTATGTTCCGATACTTCCGTGCGGTACTGCCCGACTCTCTTGGGAACGATTTCGTGGATTTTAGTCGCTTCTAACGACCGGTATACCTACCTGGGCATATTCTAAACCCCTAAAGCCCTATATACACTTATTTTTGAGCGTGAACGTGGGTGACGGTGAATAATTTTCTTTTGTGTAATATGTTGATATTACTCCACTTTTCCAAAAAAAAATCAAATATCTTTGAACAACTAAAATATCTTTGATATTATTGCATTTAAACTTAAGTGAAAGTGTTAAATATGCTTTGAAATGCTTATTTTACTATCTCACAATGAATTGTGTGCGAACGCAAAGGGACACAAACCCTTCGCAAGTGAGTGTTGAAATTTGGCAATTACCACGCCAAACTGTGATTTTTTTTTACATTTTTTGGAGAGTTGAAGTCATTTGATTCGCAATTCTTTTCCTTTGCGTACGCAATAGAAAGTCTCCACTCATTCACGCTCACGTTCACACGGAACTGTATGCGGGTCTTAACCCGCAGGGTTGTCACACAAACCCTTCGCAAGTGAGTGTTGAAATTTGGCAATTACCACGCCAAACTGAAGTTTGTTGTTTACATTTTTTGGAGAGTTGAACTCATTTGACACATGTGCGTTAACGCACAAAAGAATTGATTTGGAATTCTTTTCCTTTGCATACGCAATAGAAAGTCTCCACTTATTCACGCTCACGTTCACACGGAACTGTATGACGGTGTCAAGCTGGCTCATTTGGATTCGCCACATTTGGTGCGGTGTAAATGTACTAATAGACCCCTCATCATTGTGATGGATAGAATGTTTATGGCACGTTCGGGTGTCCCTGTTGTTGTTGTTGGTCTGCGTCAGTGCAAATAACAAATTGTTTTCAAAATAGATTAATAATTTGCCAATCTGATAAGTAAAAATTGTTTTGCAGCGATGGAACGCGAACCTAATAACAGTGAAGAAAATGCTGAACCAATGGCTAAGAAAATGAAAACGGAGTGGGTTAAAAGTTATTCCGACAAAGCTTTGTTGATGATGACAAGAATGGGGTATGAAGAAAACAAAGGTCTGGGAAAGCAAAACCAAGGCCGGTTAGAACCTATTATTGCCGTACAACAGGACGGTAGGAAGGGATTAGGACTCAAAGCTGATAAGAAGGCCATCTCTTTGGAATCCTGGGACGATACAGCTGAAGTTATAAATCTACCAGAAAAATTTTCCTGGTTAACTAATAATGAGCCGGATGACTGGCAAAGTGAGAAAGGCAATATTGTTTTGGGCCCTCATAAGAAAACGATTGAGGACGAATTTTTATATTGTGATTCAGATATTCTAAAAACTGTATTGAAAGCAAAGTCGGATTTTGATAAGTTGAACGATAATGAACTAAGGCGGGCACGAGCAAGATCAAATCCTTTTGAGACCATTCGAAGCTCTATATTTTTGAACAGAGCGGCGGTTAAGATGGCAAACATTGATTCAATGTGTGATTATATGTTTAGTAATCCCAAAGATAAAAATGGTTCCTCGTTACTACATATGAATGAGCTGTTGTATTTCGCTGATATATGTGCTGGTAAGTTGCAAAATTGTTTGGTATAAATGCAGAAAAGCTCCAACTTCCAAAATAAAAAAAGGACGTGTGACTCGGGGACTGCCGTGGTAAAGCTATTGGTATTGTCTTTCCTTTAGGGATCAACTGCTAATAAATTAGCTAAAATTATGTGATACAGCTCAGAAAGGTGTTTCGCGCATAAATACCATGGATTCCGCCCCAAATTTGATCATAACTTTTCACTAAACCAAAAAATTAAAAAAAGGGCTTCCAGACTCGTGATCTTGAGGCCAAACCCCGTCTTTTGAGCTGTCTCCCATAATTTTACATAATTTATTAGCAGTTGGCCCCTAAAAGAAACAAATACCAAGCTATTGCATAGCATTTTTTTTATCAACTTATACAATTCTAATTTTTATGCATGTTGTTGTCGTTTTTGTTGTTGTTGTTGCTGTTGTTGTTGTTGTTGTTGTTGTTGTTGTTGTTGTTGTTAACAATGCATTGCCCTGTCTAGAGTATAAGATCATTCCGAAGATCTTGTTGTTGTTGTAGCGAGATGTAGCCCTGCCTAAATGTCAGACAGGGTCACCTCGAGGGTATTGCTCTTGGCCGGGTCGATATAAGAAAACGGCCCGGGTCGTTTCGGCACGATGGGTACAGCACAAGTACTGGTACCGTTCTCGTAGAACCGGCAATACAAGAAACAAGCCGTGTAGGCTATGTAGGTCATTTAGCGTTACCCAGGGTGCACCAACTGGGAGGCGACCTACTTTTACACCCCTTCATCAAGCTCTTCTAAGGGGAGTCCAAGGAAACGTTTAGTTTCAACAGGGTTTGTCCAGAGGCACAGAGGGGTTAGAAGAGTAGGTTCAGATGAACAATTGAAGAGATGTAGAGTATCATGGGGGGTCTTACCACATGCAGGGCATGTGTTTGAGATTGCATCATTCAGTCTGGATAAGTAGGAGTTTAACCTCACACTGTATCCAGACCTAAGCTGTGCCAAAGTGACTCTTCTCCCTTGGTAAGGTGCGTTCTTCTTCAGCAATATCCGGAGGAGGACTGTTCGGAACGGGATTCACAGGTAGAACGGCAAAAGATGACGGTTTTGATTTTCTGGCTTGTGGCTGTTCAGAAGGAATTGCCTGCTCAGCATTTCCGCGTGCTCTTTTACATTGAGCAGTTTTGCCTCCTGATGGAGGTGAGACTCGGAAGACATGAGGCGACATCCCGTAGCAGTTCTGATGGCAGTATTTTGGCAGACTTGTAACTTCGTCCAGTTGGTGTTATGCACATTAGGCGACCATATGGGTGCGGCATAGCCAAAGACTGGTCGGCCAATGGCCTTCTATGTAGTCAGCAACGTTTCTTTATCTTTTCCCCAAGTACTGCCGGCAAGTGACTTGAGGATCTTGTTCCGACCACGTACCTTTGAGACTATTGCAGACACATGACCAGCAGATGAGAAAGTATTATCCAGTGTCACCCCTAATAACTTTGGGTGGCTGACAGTTGGTAGCTTAGTGCCATCAACGAAAATGTCTAATTCATTTCTCACATGTCGTGAAAAGCGTCGCCGTGGATTTAGTCGGAGATATCGTCAGATCTCGCTCAGTGAAAAACCTGGAAAGGTCGCAGTGGTAACCGTTGTTTTCGCACAGAGTTCATCAGTATAGGGGCCCTTCCCCGTCGCCATTATTGTACAGTCGTCAGTTGTACAGAAACGACGGTGACGTAAAGGGGTGTAAAAGCAGGTCGCCTCGCAGTTGGTGCACCCTGGGTAACGCTAAATGACCTACATAGCCTACACGGCTAGTTTCTTGTATTGCCGGTTCTACGAGAACGGTATCAGTACTTGTGCTGTACCCATCGTGCCGAAACGTCCCGGGCCGTTTTATTATATCGACCCGGGCAAGAGCAATACACTCGGGGTGACCCTGTCTGACATTTAGACAGGGCTACACCTCGTTACAACAACAACAACAACGGCCTTGCGGTAGCTGTGAGTGGTAAATATCCACAAACGCTCTGTGGCATTATGCAGAGAAACCTTAGACTATTCGAAAGGTGGACCGGGAATAAAGGTCTGGGTTCTAACCCGACCAAACTAGAGTTGGTTCTGTTCACTAAGAAAAGCAAAATTCCGAAACCGTGAAAGAAAACGGCATCCAACTTGTTCGTTGCTTTCATAACGAGTGGTGGCTCTTGTTGATACTTATATTCTCTTTACTATGGATTATTAAAAGAATGAGGTGAATATCAATTAGACCATGTTGAGAATCAATTTTATGATTTCTGTTAAGATTTGATACTTTTCACTACTATTTTTATATGATGCATTGTTACATGATACTAAAAAAATGATACTTCTAAAAATGTCATTTTAACCCAACCGTTATTATGCTGATAGTGATACATTTTTTTTTTTTGAGTGTAGGACCTCCGACAGGCGCGTATTCAGAGGGGGTGTCCCGAAATGTGCAAGGTAGTACTTTTTTTCTGTTTGCAAATAATATTCTCTTGTCCATAGTATCAGATTGAAACTGTAAACGCATCACTGACAGTTCGAAAAGTTGAACACTGCTGTAAAAGATCGAGGGGTGTAAAAGTAGGTCGCCTCCCAGTTGGTGCACCCTGGGTAACGCTAAATGACCTACATAGCCTACACGGCTAGTTTCTTGTATTGCCGGTTCTACGAGAACGGTATCAGTACTTGTGCTGTACCCATCGTGCCGAAACGACCCGGGCCGTTTTCTTATATCGACCCGGCCAAGAGCAATACACTCGGGGTGACCCTGTCTGACATTTAGGCAGGGCTACACCTCGCTACAACAACAACTGTGACGCCATCTGATGGTGGGGGCATCTTCGATAGATAGAAGTTAAGCAGTGTCCGGGATAGGACACCACCCTGTGGCACGCCCTGTCTAATACGTCTAGGTTTTGATGTTGCGTTTCTAAAGTTGACCGACGGCTGCCGTCCATTCAAATCATTAGCGGTCCATCTCTTTAACCCATCAGGTATCTGTGTTTCGAAAAGATCTTGTATGAGAGTGGCATGATTGACTGTGTCAAAAGCTTTCGACAGGTCAAGTGCCACTAACACAGTTGTTGTTGTTGTAACGATGTGTAGTCCTGCCCAACGCGTATTTTTCCTTAACCTAATTGTCATCAATATCTTCTAACGGGAGTCCAAGCAGTTTCAATAGGGTTGGACCAAAGAGAGATGGGTGTTGGAAGAGTGGACTCAAATGAGCAAGAAAATAAGTGATTGGTATTGTGGGGGGACGAGCCGCATGCCGGACATACATTCGGCACATCAGGGTTCAGTCTAGATATGTAGGAGTTTAACCTACTACAATATCCAGAGGGTAATTGAGCCAGAGTGACCCTTGTCTCTCGAGGAAGATGACGCTCCTCTTCAGAAATGCCAGGTGTTGCGGCATGTAAGACATTGTTTAGCGGACAGAGCGCAGAGTAATGGCCAACAGACGTTGTATGGATATGCCCCAAAGCCTGTAGAGCAAACGGCGTTGTTATATAGTGACGGATCTCATCAAAATGTTTACGTAGATGCGACCTTATGGTTCTAGGAGGCGGAATGAGTTCAAGCAGTTGTCTACCGGGATGCTGCGGTTTACAGTAATTCAGTAGATACTGCTTGTTTAGCATTTCATTATGCTCCCTAACTGGAAGCATTTCCACCTCATTATGTATATGAGATATAGGTGACATAAGGACGCACCCCGTAGCGGTTCTGAGCGCGGTGTTTTGACAGGCCTGAAGCTGATTCCAGTGAACGTCTGCAAGCCCCGGCGACCATATCGGCGACGCATAGTTCAGGATCGGCCGACCAATTGCCTTGTACGTTACCAACAACGTTTCTTTGTCTTTACCCCAAGTACTGCCGGTTAGTGACTTGAGGATTTTGTTGCGGCTCTGTAATTTTGAGACAATTGCAGCTGCCACTAACACAGTCCTGTGATTTGGTTGGATTTGATTTAGGCCGCTATTTATTTGTATTTACGCGCCTGTCGCATGGTTCTACGTTTAGCTCTATCGGGCGGGGAATGTAGTACAAATTGTCTACAGATGGAGTTCGCACATCCCCTAGCGTCCTTCTTCACCCTGTCGCCGATAGTAATATCTACTATATCCTTGTGTTACGTTGGATTGGCTAGAGCTTTGACCGTAGTACGTTTCACGTATTGCCGGTTCTGCGAGAACGGTATTTGTACTTGTACATTACCCTTCGTACCGAAACGACCCGGGTTGTTTTTTTTTTATATTGACCCGGCCAAGGGCAATACATTTCGAAGTGACCCTGTCTAACGCGTCACCATTCCCTCACCTATTGTCATCCCCGGAACAGCCCCTTGCACCACGGCTGCTCCTTATTCTCTTGATCCGGGCTGGCATTGAGCCAAATCCTGGCCCAAGAGAATGGTTCTGCTGCGTTTGTCGGAAGAAAATATATACAAGACGATCACACTCAGTACAGTGAGCATCATGCAAAGGTTGGTTGCATAAATCTAGTTGCTCCGGACTAGATCCAAAAACACATCGGCCCACTAGTTCCTATACAAGTTTTGTGGCGCCCTGCTGTTCACGTCCTAGGATGTCCCGAGGCAAGCGACGCTCATATGTTGCTTTATCGCCCTCTAATAATCAAGTCTCCACGGCCTGCAATAATTATATTGCCCAGCAGAATATATGTGTTCCCGGCTGTAGCTTACTTCCTAGTGCATCAACAGCACAAGCACCCACTCATGGCTACTTTCTTCGTAGCACATCAGTTGATGCTTGTAGCACTACTGAGCTTCAGCCCCCGCCTCTAAACTCTTTACTAACTTCTTCCGGCACTAGCACGAATGAAAGTCAAGTCCATCAACTTCTGGACCTCTCTGAAGTTGGCAAGACAACTTTTACGTGGCAAAAAAGTAACTAGTGGATAATTTGCCGTAATTTATACGTAAATTATCCGTGAAAACAAAAATTTTGCCGCGGCCGTATTTTGGAAAATATTGAGTGGCACGCCAACTTCATGTGAAGTTAGCGTGCCACCCTTGAAAAACTACCTTAGGGACCTGCTAGAGAAAAAATGTTTGCACGTGATTTTGCCGTAAATTAGCCGTAATTAATCTGTGAAATCAAAAAATTTGTCGCGGACGTATTTTGGAAAATATTGAGTGGCACGCCAACTTCATGTGAAGTTAGCGTGCCACCTTTGAAAAACTACCTTAGGGACCTGCTAAGGAAAAAATATTTGCACGTGATTTTGCCGTAAATTAGCCGTAACTAAGTGGCATATTTGGAAAATTAAAAAAAAAAAATTTATTTTTTTGGTAGTGCACCGCCAACTTCACATGAAGTTAGCGTGCCACTTCTGGAAAACTACTTTCGAGACCAGCTAGGATAAAAACCTTTGCACGTGATTTTGTCGTAAATTATCCGTAATTAATCTGTGAAATCAAAAAAATTGTCGCGGACGTATTTTGGAAAATATTGAGTGGCACGCCAACTTCATGTGAAGTTAGCGTGCCACCCTTGAAAAACTACCTTAGGGACCTGCTAGAGAAAAAATATTTGAACGTGATTTTGCCGTGAATTATCCGTAATTAAATGACATATTTAAAAAATTAAAAAATTTTTTTTTTGGCGTGCCACTCAATATTTTCCAAAATACGGCCGCGGCAAAATTTTTGTTTTCACGGATAATTTACGGCAAATTATCCACTAGTTACTTTTTTGCCACGTAAAAGTTGTCTTGAAAAACTACCTTAGGGACCTGCTAGAGAAAAAATATTTGAACGTGATTTTGCCGTGAATTATCCGTAATTAAATGACATATTTAAAAAATTAAAAATTTTTTTTTTTGGCGTGCCACTCAATATTTTCCAAAATACGGCCGCGGCAAAATTTTTGTTTTCACGGATAATTTACGGCAAATTATCCACTAGTTACTTTTTTGCCACGTAAAAGTTGTCTTGAAAAACTACCTTAGGGACCTGCTAGAGAAAAAATATTTGAACGTGATTTTGCCGTGAATTATCCGTAATTAAATGACATATTTAAAAAATTAAAAAATTTTTTTTTTTGGCGTGCCACTCAATATTTTCCAAAATACGGCCGCGGCAAAATTTTTGTTTTCACGGATAATTTACGGCAAATTATCCACTAGTTACTTTTTTGCCACGTAAAAGTTGTCTTGCCACCTTCAGAGAGGTAACTTCTGGTCCCTCACTCTTCGTGCACTGTATGTCGGCACAGGATATATGCGTCTGTGGCATCGGTCAAGTGCAACTCCTGCCTAGGCCTGTGTCACCTACGCATATGTTCTGGGCTCGCAAACAGAAATCTCTGGACTGATGTGTTTGTCGCGCCTTGCTGTCGAGTTGTGCAGCCCTCAACGCCGACGGATGTACACTCATCTAATAGTGAACGAATTCCGCCGGCTTCAGGACTGCAACGGAGATCAATATCGCGACATAACATACCACCATCTAGGCGTACACATCAGTCTTTAACTCCCAGTGTGGCCATTGCCTCTCCTTCGCAATTTAAATTGTTGCAATTTAACTGCAACGGCTTGACCGGCAGGATAGCGGAGATAACCACATTTATGCAGCTACATAAAATCAAAATTGCTGCAATCCAGGAGACAAAACTTGGCCCCCACTCGAATCTCCGAGCGAGTGGAGGCTACCACGTACTCCGGCATCACCGTACGGACGGCGGGGGCGGTCTCGCGTTCCTTGTTCACCATAGAGTGCAGTATAGGGAATTTGATATCAACACCGACCAAAGAGACTTACCCTTAGAGTGTCAGGGTATAGTTATACAAGCTGGAGGTGTTGATCTCGAGCTAATCAATATATACATTCCTGACCTTAGGGCGTTTCTTTGTGGCGATAACCGTATCATCATGGGCGATTTTAATGCCCATCATGATATGTGGCATTCACACCTTTCTGTGCACGGCAGAGGACGGGAACTAGCCGAGCAAATTGATAACTCCTCTTTCTGTACTGTGAACGGAGACTCCTCAACTAGGATGGCTGTTAACTGCAGTAGCTCCCCGGACCTAACTATTGTTAGCCCGGGGTTAATTAACAGCATCAACTGGCAACCTATGGTGGCCCTGTCATCCGACCACCTGCCTATCATCCTGTCCGTCGATCGTGCCACGGATTTCGTTACATCGGAGAAAAGAACATACGTGAATTTCAAAAGAGCTAATTGGGTCGGCTTTTGGAATTCACGGAGAGCTCCTTTGGTGATCTTCCCATTCCCACTGACGTACACGTTGGCGAGCGTAACATACGTGAGGTCATTAAAAAGGCTACAGCCCGTTTTATACCAGCTGGTAGGATAAAAGATATTAGGCCTGACTTCCCAGCTGATGCCGCAGCCTTGGCCAACGAACGTGACCTCATACGCAACATCGATCCCTCTGACCCACAGATCGGTGATCTCAACGTGGAAATTAGACGGCTGGTTAACGAACACAAACAAACCAAATGGGAGGAGCACCTCAGGTCTTGTAACCTCTCTACCGGTGTTGGGAAATTATGGTCCACCGTCAAGTCCTTGTCGAATCCTTCGGGCCCACCAAAAAATGTCGACATTACCTTTGGTGACAAGACAATAAATGACCCCAGGAAATGTGCACAGGCTTTTTGTCGACAATATGTCCCACACCCTGCGCAAGACAGGACTAGACGTGGAATCTTCAGGCGTGCGCATAAACACAAAAACTATGCCCCCGTTCCCATCACCGCTACAGAGGTTCAAGAGGCCATCCGGAAGGCCAAAAACTCCAAAGCCATCGGCCCCGATGGCATAGCCATATATTTAACTGCCGTCTTCAATTTGTCTCTGATCACAGCTGTCATACCCGATAAATGGAAGCAGGCAACTGTGATCCCACTACTAAAGCCTGGCATGCCAGCTAACGTTGGGGAGTCATATCGCCCGATATCACTCCTCTCGCCAGTAGTAAAGACACTTGAAGCGGTCTTACTCCCGCTCTATACATCACATCTGATGTTAGCCGAGCACCAACATGGCTTCAGGAAAGGTAGGAGCACAACATCTGCTCTAAATGTCATAAACACTCAGATAACTGACGGTCTAAATCAAAACAGGCCTAATGACAGGACGGTTCTAGTTGCACTTGATTTGAGTCAAGCTTTTGACACAGTAAATCATGGGCAACTTGTAGCTGATTTGGAAGACTCGTCACTCCCCCCCTGTCTAAAGCGTTGGACCGCCAATTATCTCAGTGGTCGTCGGTCGTCTGTTGTATTCAGAAACAAAAAATCTAAAGCCAGGAAGATAAAACAAGGGATACCACAGGGTCCTCTCCCCGTTATTGTTTAACTTCTATATTTCGAAGCTTCCTCCTCCACCAGAAGAAGTTACGATTGTTTCTTACGCAGACGATTGCACGATATTGGCAACTGGTACTTCCGTTGATGAGCTGTGCTCTAAAATAAATGGTTATCTCCCCTCTCTAGTCGAGTTCTTCACTGCCCGAACCTTGACATTGTCGCCAACAAAGTCTTCGGCATCCTTATTCGCAACGTGGACAGCGCAGGTTGGCATGGAATTAGAAATTTATGTAGGTGATCATAAAATACCTACTGTCGCTCACCCAAAAATCTTAGGAGTGACTTTTGACACCATGCACACTTTCGCTGCCCATTCAGCTGCAATTGTCTCAAAATTACAGAGCCGCAACAAAATCCTCAAGTCACTAGCCGGCAGTACTTGGGGTAAAGACAAAGAAACGTTGTTGGTAACGTACAAGGCAATTGGTCGGCCGATCCTGAATTATGCGTCGCCGATATGCGCGCCGGGGCTTGCAGACGTTCACTGGCATCAGCTTCAGGCCTGTCAAAACACCGCGCTCAGAACCGCTGCGGGGTGCGTCCTTATGTCACCTATATCTCATATACACAATGAGGTGGAAATGCTTTCAGTTAGGGAGCATAATGAAATGCTAAACAAGCAGTACCTACTGAATTGCTGTAAACCACAGCACCCCGGTAGACAACTGCTTGAACTCATTCCGCCTCCAAGGACCATAAGATCGCATTTACGTAAACATTTTGATGAGATCCGGCACTATATAACAACGCCGTTTGATCTACAGGTGCATAAACAGGCCTTGGGGCATATCCATACAACGTCTTGTTGTATAGCTGGCTGTTAGGGTAAGGCTAGGGTGGCCGGTGGCATGGTGGCAATCCCGCTAGCTCGTCGGATGGGGTAGGTTTTTGCTCACCAGCCCTACCTACAGCTACACAAACAAAAAAAGGAGGTTCATGCCTGGTGACATCTACATAGGAGAAAGGGAAAGAAAAAGAGAAAGGCCTGTCCATGTCAGGTGGAGTCATCCCGCCCCTCTCGTTCATAGATCATGAACGACCTTGGACTCCACTTTGACTCCGCTCACCGAGTGGAGTCCCCTTTGCCTGACACATGTCAGTCTGTCAGTTACCGTCCCATGTTCCTAACAGTCCTGTCCGTCCTCGTCACCTCACACCCACTTCCCCTCTAATGCACTAGTGCAACACCCACACCAATCAGCTGCTCCTTTAGCCAGACATGGTATTTGTCCTTCAGCCCATAAAATAAATAAATGCAATGGTAAACAAACGAATCAAAATTCCTTGCAAACTTTACAAACTTAATTTATTATTCACATACTAAAAGTTAAAAATTAATAATAGAATTAAGCTTCTAGCCTCGAACAAAAATTCAAAAAAAATTAAGTTGACAGAAATTATAAGTTAACTTACAAACTAAAAATAAAACAACGAAAACTTATTACTATAGGGGTAATTCAAATACCTAAAAGGATTAAAGAAAAAAAATTCAAATAAAAAAAATAAAACAATAAAGGAGGGTTTTGATTAATGAAGTAAAAAAAAGGAAAACAAGATTAAATTCAATTCAAAATTAACCTCAAAATAAACGCTATTTAAATGAATATTAAATAAAAAAAATAATAAAAAAAAACGAAACAGGGATAATTAATAACAAAGGAAGGGAAAAAGATTAAAACTAAAGCCTATCGAACGACCACTGTGGGCCGATACTGCCCTATCTCAATAGCATTCCAAATTATGGGTTTTTATATGAGTATGTAGGTATGTAGTGAGTAATAAAAAGTTTTGGTAAATATACCTTAGAATTTAGCACTTACCGATCTTTTCGTTGACGGAGGCGCCTACGTCGCGGAGAGAGGATGGCTGTAAAAAGATTAATTTACACACATACGTACATATGTCAATTCCCCTATGCTGGAAATTCTTCCAATGCCCACTTGTAGGTAGGCAAGGTAGCCAAGCTACGTTGGAATTTATTCGGACGCGCGGCTGCCGTCCGAATCAAAGGAAAAAATGTACGGCCAATATAATTACTCAGAAATAAAAGCGAGAAATAAATGTTTTGTGGGGAAAAAAAAAAAAAAGGGAAAAACACCGGCGCAAACTCTAACTATGAACTGTGACTAGAAATGATTTAAGAACAAAATACCAATGGAAACGAATTTAATGGATATGAACTATTTTTGCCTGTGAGAAGGAATAGTGGTGCGGGGAGGGAAGTGGGATGACTGCTAAAAAAAAAAGGAAAAAAAAAAGGTGGGAAGAAAAGACTGAAGTGGAGTGTTTTACGGAGAGGGTTTCGGGAATGAAAAGGGAAATTGGGGAGGGGTGAATGCTAAATTCTCACTAAAACCAAAAAAAGGCAAAAGCTAAATAAAACTAAATTGTGAACCGAAAGTATAAAACTAAATTGTGAACCGAAAATATAAAACTAAATTGTGAACCGAAAATATAATGCGTTCCTTAGAAAAATTACAACAAAAAAAGAAGGTGTTACGTAAGAAAGTAAAGGATACCACTAACTGAAAAAAATTTATCAACAATAAAAAAAACCCAAAAGTACAGCGAGGTGAGTAACTAATAAACGAAGAATACCAAGTAAGGAAAATTATAAGTAAAATTAGAAAGTAATAAGGCAAAGAAGGTACGTATATAAAAGGAAATCGTTTAAAGAAAGGGAAAGCTAAAATAATGCGGAGGGCATTGGCTTAGTCTGCATAAACGAAAACTAGGGTGGGATAAAAAAATAATATAACTATGAACTCTTATAATTCAATATAACTTAACAAAAAATATGAATTCCGGTAACTAACTTAAATATTACAAAAAGAAAGATAGAAAAAAAGTATGAGAAAAGTTATTCTAACAAAAATGGTAAATAAATATCTTAAGTTGTGTATAGGGGTGGCAAAATTTTGGCATATGATGGTGCAGCGGAAATAATATCTTATGATCAGGAAAATAAACTTTCGGGAAATTGAACTTAAATGAAGGAAAATTCTGAATTATGGGAATAAAAAAATCAACCAAAAACGTCTTAATTTAAATGAAATTATTTTTTTAAACAGCAACGGTGGCTCCACTCTCCTCCCTCTCTTCCTCTACTCGTTTATTTCCAGTGACTTTGCACGATGTGATAGTTGCTGTGGCAAGAATGTTCAGCTGCGCTTCGTCGCCTTTGGCGTGGAGCGCGGCGACCGGAATATGCTTCCTCGCTTTCCTCTTCTTCCGTAGTACAGTGGGCACGGCTTGTTTTATTGGACTTCCTGTAGTTCTGTAGTTGGACGCCGATACCGTTGGCTATGATCCGTTAATGTGGTATCACCAAAAAAAACTTTGATATATATATTTTAGTAACTTTCAACTCCCGTACTGAAAAACCGCACTGCACTTTAGACTCCACTTTCTTTATTAACCTATGGGATGGACTCGTTAAGCGATCGAACCCCATCAGCGGAAAAATGTTCCTTTTCACAATTCCTACTCAAAGACAGAGGGCACTCATACATAGAACCAGGATAGCGGGACCGACAGATATACACTTTCACGACACAGCTTCCACCCACACTAACAGATACATATTCATACATCTAAATACATGTATTTGACTTTCGCCACATTACTAACACATGCAAGGGAAACTCCGTTGCTGTTAACACACAGATACAGCGGTGTTCGGACTTTTACCATGTTGTATTACCCTACAGGCTGCCGCTACAGGCTCGGATGCCGCCGATGTTGCATGCAACATGGAGCGTGTCCGTAAAAAGATTCAAAGCGCAGACTGTCTTATTTTGGTTTGGAATGCCCAACGTGTGGCTTCGACTCACGACCCAAAGCCGGGCTATCCCCTTGCCTATTCACTTAGTTAGGGTAACGCGTTTTCAATTTATGGGCAGCACTCAGAATTATTCTACCTAACGTATACTAAAATCTATATCACAGTTTACTATCCAAAAGACTAGAATGGCATGCAGGTTGAACTTAAAACTATATCACAGGTAAGTATATAAGCCTAAATCACAGGTGAGTATCTATATCTATATCACAGTTTAGCGGGTTAATAAAAAGGGTGTCAATAATAAATAAATAAGTCAATAAATGGGCAAAAAAAATAAATAAATAATTACAAAAAAAATAATTAGCTAGATAAATAAATAAAAATAAATGGTAAAAAAGAAAAAACGGTAAATAAATAAATACAAATATAATTAGGGGTGCATAAATAAGAGGGTATGAATAACTGTCAACATGTTTATGTATCGTCAAGTCAAGACTTTACGACCCAAAACATGCAACACTTCTACGCAAACTACATGTAACATGCAAAAACTACATGCAACATAGATTTATGCAACAAAAATATCTTTAGCATGGTATACGCCTACTTTTTTTCCACTGGTATCGCCGAGTTCGTACATTGAATTTCCAATAGCTTTCAAAACTACACACTTAACTTGCTTTGGAGCGAGCTTAGGGTTGTAGTTTTCAATCTTCGAACTCTGCTTGAAATTTCGGCGGTATACCACTTGTCCAGTTTGGAATTTCACATCTTTGCTCCTAGTATTGTAAAACTTTTTGCTCCGCTCATGTGCTAACTTAAGCTCCTTCATTATAGAATTTCGAATGCTTTGTAGCCTATCTGCCCTAGTATCTATTTGTAAATCCACATCTTTATTTGCCCCCAATTTTCGGCATATTTCATACGATGCACCATGTTGCATCATGGGGATGCCAAACGTGGCATAATATGGGGAGCAGTTTATAGATGAGTGTGTAGCGCTGCGAAGGGCAAAGGCCGCATCGCTGATACACCTATCCCAATTCTTTTGATTGTCCTTAATGAAGGACCTTACTATCTGGAGCACTGAGCGGTTAACTCTCTCCGCAGCATTTCCTTGAGGGGAATAAAAAGCGGTTCTTACGTGTCTAACTCCATACCTATCTAAAAATTTTGCAAACATGTCGGAGACAAATTGTTTCCCATTATCGGAATGAACGTATTCTGGAACCCCAAAGATGTGAAAAACCTCTTTTTCTAAAAACTTACAAACATCTACCGACGTGGCTTTACGCATAGGTTTTAAAAAGACAAACTTTGAGAAATGGTCAAGACACACAAACACATAGACATTACCATCACTAGTACGTGGGTATGGACCCATAAAGTCGATAAACAGACGTTGGAAAGGTCTCTCGGTTATGTGTTGCTTTCCCATGGGCGGTTTATGGAATACATTTTGAGTTTTGTTTCCCTTGCATACTTCGCACTCTCTTACGAAGGTTTGTACATCGGTTACCATGCCAGGCCAATAGTATTTTTCACGTATGCGGGCTAACGTTTTATGGATGCCCCCGTGTCCGGCCGAAGGTGAGCTGTGGGAGGATTCCACCAACCCCGCTCGCAACTCTGACGGTACCCAGAGTTTCCAGGCTTGGTCCTGCTGAAGTTCGTCCTACCGGTCAAACTGTGTCCGTTTATAAACGTAGCCGTCCGACACGCACAGTTCTGGAAGTTTGTCTTGGTTTTCTGTCACTGTTTTCCTAAGTTCGTCATACTCTTCAGTTTTAAAGTAGTCCGAGTCTAAGTCAACGTCCATTAGTCTGTCTGATAGCTGCATTTCCTCCATGTGCGCTCGCGACAGCGTGTCGGGTACAACATTGAGTGCGCCTTTTCTGTGCTCGATTTTAAAGTCGTACGCCTGAAGTTTTAAACTCCACCTCGCGAGTCTCCCAGAAAGGTCTTTCTGGTTCATTAACCATTTGAGACTCGCGTGATCAGTTATGATCGTGAAGGGTAAACCTTCGACGTACGGCCTAAATCTTTTCACACTTATCACCGCAGCGTAGCACTCCAGCTCGGTGATGCTGTAATTACGCTGCGCTTTGTTCAGCTTGGCGGAAATGTAAGCTATCGGTCGTTCGTTGTTCTCGTCGTCTAACTGGAAGAGCACCCCGCCCACTCCGTCGGTTGAAGCATCGCACTGGATATAAACGTGTCTGTCAAAGTCAGGGTGTACCAGTACGGGAGCGGAAATCAAACTCTCCTTTAGTCGCTCAAACGAACTCCTTGCTTCGTCTGTCATAGTAAATTTCTTGATTTTATCTTTTGTGAGACAGTCGTGCAGCGGAGCTGCAATGGTTGCGTAGTCTTGGATAAAACGTCGGTACCAGCCTGACATCCCTAGAAACCGTCGGAGCTGTTTTGGCGTTTTTGGTTCGGGGAAATCCCTCACAGCCGCAACCTTGTTCGCATCGGTCTTGAGACATCCATCACCCACTACGTAACCTAAGTACCTAACTTCCTTGAAACAAAACTTGCTTTTCTCGACATTAATGGTAAGGTTAGCTTCACGTAAACACTTAGCGACCTTCTCCAACAACACTAAATGGGACGGAAAATCTACAGAACAAACTAACAGATCATCTAAATATACAAAAACACAATCACGTAAAGAAGCGGGTATAACCTTGTCCATCAATCTACACATTCTTTGTGCTGCATTACACAGTCCAAACGGCATGACTGTGTAATGGTATAGGGGACGCCCTGGCACTGTAAATGCGGTTTTCTCTCGGGACTTCTTTTCTAATGGAATTTGCCAAAAGGCATCTTTAAGGTCGATGGCAGAAATGAACCTCGTGTTTTGGAGTCGGCTGAGAATCCCATCGATGTTCGGAAGGGGATACGCGTCCTTTATCGTCCGCTCATTCACCTTCCTCGCATCGAGACAGAGACGCTTCTTTTCACCCTTTATCACCAGCGACACGGGAGAGCTCCAACTACTATTGCTCTCCTCAATCACCCCTAGACCCAGCATGCGGTCTAACTCTGCAAATACTAGTTTTTGGATCGCTGGTGATATCGGATAGTGTCTCTGTTTCACTGGGAGATTCTCATCCGAAACCTCAATCACGTGTTCTTCCACGTTGGTTTTCCCCAACCCCAAGACAGCAAAAGACGGGTACTGCGCCTTGACCCTTTCTAAGGCAACACTTTGCTCTTTTGTAAGGACATGTTGCACGGCATCGAACGACAAATCGCCCTCAGCGGGTACGAGTTCTGCAACGGCAGTGTGAGCAGAACGCACCATCGTTCCTCGACTTACAACATCCAGGTCGAAAGCCTGCCAAAAGTCCACCCCTAAATACACTTCTTGTTGGAGGCCTGGCACGATCAAGAACTCTAGGTCTTTGACTTCTCCTTCCCATAAGACCGACAGAGAGATAGCACCTACTACCGGCGTTTCACCGCCGTTTGCCGTTCGAATATTCTGATTAGCTAGTTTAATGATGCTATCCTCTCTGCCGTCTATCAACCTTTCGTAGTCCTTACCTAAACAATTCGCACCAGCCCCCGAATCCAACAAAGCTAGCACCTCAATCCCTCCAATCTTAGTTTTCGCAAAAAATCTATTATCTCCTTTAAGAGTCACAATAGTGGAGATTATTTTATGGTGAATCCTCTTCATTATCTTTCGCTTTTCACGCATCTTCTTTATTTTACTGTAACTCCTATTCTTTATGTTAATTTCTTCAAAAAAAATACGTTGTCTAGCTTCCTCGTAGTCTATTTTTCTCTGGTGCAGACTCTTTGGCTTGACTTTCTTCCCTTCAGCTGTCTTGTCCCTATCTACAACACCGCTGTCTCTCTTTAAAATTTTGTACCCGGGTGGTTGGGCTCCGGGCATTCTGTGTTCTGGCGAGAGCTCCCGGCAATCTCCGCCAATCGGGAGTTTCCCTGTCCCGGTTTAAAAACACAAAAAGACGTGTCTTTACCACAAGCAAAACAAATCATATTATGAAACGGGGACTTACAATGGTTCTCTTTTTTCAACTCGGACGGATTTTTGACAAAATAATCGACAGGCATTCCACATGCATAACACAACATTAAATGGTAAGGAGATGCACAGAACGAATTGGTGGTGGGATTGGGACCAAAAGATGGCTTCGGCTGGGCCGAAGATCCTTGTGTCGCGGGATTTTGTTGCTGGAACGGCACTTTCCGCTGGAAATTGTTGTTGATCGCGTCTACGGGAGTCTGCTTTGCTTCCTCATCCGCAGGTGTCGCCTCGGGGTAACCTAACTCGCTAACTGCCTTTGCTCTACTTTTGTTTTCTTTAATGAGCCGTTCAGCTCGTCGACACTCGGCCTTCAGCTCAGCCAGCGTGTCGATTTTTGACGCAAATGTTAAATTTGCCAAGTAGGGCTTCAGGTTCCCCCTAATTATCCCAACCAGCTCCTTCTCTGGGATACTTTTCCGGAGCCGGAAAGTCAAATTATGGACCTCACCGTAGAAGTCGTCGAACCCTTCCAGTGGCTGTTGTTTGCGTTCCATGATTTCGCGGATTATCTCGTAATCGGACTCCGCTGTCTTGAAGTGGGCTAGCAGCTCCGCCCTTAGCTCGGGGTACCCAAACTCGGGTTCGTCCGAGTGGTCCTCTAAGACCTGCCAGTACCACTTCAAGGCAGAGCCCGTCACGAGACAATGGAAGTCGGTGAAGAGCTGGAAGTGGGATATGTTGTGTTGTTGCCGCAACTTCTCGATTCGAAAAATAAAGCTCTCCACCGTTATTCCCTTGCTAGTACCGTCAAATTTCACATGCCACTTTTCCAGGTCCAACTTCTTCCATTTCGGTGGGTCCTGGGTGTTGCTCGCTGAACCTGAAACCCCCAACGCAGCATTTGGGTCGACACGCTGGTCGGCTGGTTCATTCCTAACATTTCTTTCTGGAGTCGATGACTGACCAGGCCGGTTTCCTAACCCTTGCGCCGAGGTTTCCATCACTGCGACTCGGTTGCTGAGGTTTGAAATGTTATCGCGTATATGGCGGACCTCGTCCATGGCCTGTGCCATCACCTCATTTTGTTGCGCCATCATCGCCATCATATGGCTCAGCTGATCTATGCTGATGGCCGTTGAAGTTCGTCCGCCTTGCCGCTGATCCGCACCCTCAGCAACCTGGTCCTTTGGTGGCTCCTTGCGTGTAGGGATAGCCCCGGGTCCTGATCCGCCAGCTACTCCACCAACTGCTCCCTCCTGCTCCGTGTCAGACATGTTAAAAAGTTCGTCTATTTTTCGCGAAAAGCTACTTTCCCCCCCGGAAAACGAAAACTCTTCTGTAATCCTAAAACTAGGCGGACGGACTGACTGGACTATATGTTCCCCCGATGACCTAAAGACCCGCGAAGCACACCTGTTAACAAGGTCTGTTGGTAATAGATCGGAATGAGGTATGCCCGTATCGATCTGCGTAAAAACCGATCCGACAACTTCGTCCCGCAACGCCCTGGTTCTGCTACGTGTCACGATCCTGTTTAGCTCCAATTCACCACCAATCTCGTCCTGAGCGTCCTCCTTCTCCATACAACGAAGACTTTCTTCCGCCAATAAGAGGTCCGAGTCGCCAATCGTCGCGGAAATCGAGAAGGGGTATAGGGGTTAAGGGTCCACGAAGACGACAAGGAATGATTCAGAAATCCAAAATTTCAAGACAAATTCAAAGTACAAGAGATCTATCTCTAGAACCAAACTATAAAAATGTAAACAAAAGGGGTTAACCAAACTACTTTTGTTCTCTTGGGTTAATTACCACAGGAGATAGTAGTTGTAAGGCAAAAAAAATTAAAAAGTTCCAAATTCAGTAGGGCTTCCCTAACAGCAGGTAATCAAAAATGTAAAAATGTTGAGAGGACAAGGAGAGCTTATCTACTCCAGATGTATGGTATACCAAACGGAAATTCAAGTGTATGGTACGTTAAAAGTAAAAGAAATGTATTTAGCCTAGGCCGCAACAGGGTTAAACTGAAATTCAAGGGGTTTTGGAAACTCAGATGACGGCAAAAACCTAATTCAATATATCTAAAAAGCAGGGGTAAACCTAAAATATCCAAGAAGTTAATGAATCAAAAAATATACACGTTTAATCGACAAAGAGTAAATATGAAAGTTAAAGAGGGGGAGCCAAAACGTTGAAATGTGTAACTTGCTTCAACTAAGCTAATCGAAATTCAAAGCACGCACTCAACTCCAAGATAAGGGCAAAAGAATAACATTCAAATTATAAAAATATTAACGAATAAAAAAAAATATTAATAGGCGGATTCCAAAGAAGTTAAAATATCAAGGTAGATTTACATAAGTTTAAAACAACGAAACTATGCCACGGGTTAATCTTAAATTCAGATCGTCAACCCTCGGAAGTAGTTTAGGAAATCAACCAAAAATTAAAGGCTAACTTTATATTAGTAACGAAAATTTTTAAATGGATCTATGTATAAAAATTTGAAATATACGTGTGTTTTAAAAATTAAATAGAATTGAAATCAACGTGTTAGAAATAAATATAATAGATAAGCATATGCATATATATATGTATAAGTGTACGATAGTTGTTTACACCGAGAAAAATTGATTGTTTCTCAGTTCGTTATTACTTAATGTTTGTTTATGTGGATAGAAGTAATTATATATGTTATTGGTGTGTGTTGGTGTTGCACCTCGGCAAGGTCTCAGTGAATGTGAGTGAGTGGTCCGTATGTAACTAATCTAGGTCCTAGTCGGCTAATGTCTCCCCAATTCGTCCGCTTATTCAGTGTGGCACAACAAGCATATCAGCGCAAGGCTTAAACTCGGTTGCCACACTGACTCCAAAGCTCCTTCGTGCAGGTAGACTACAAACCTCACGTGTACGTAGTGCTGGACTACGTACGCGGTAGCTTAAACAGCCACCTACACGCCACAACATCTATATACTAGTCTTACCGCAGAATACCACTTATGCAAGCGTTGAAGCTTTCATAAGGAACTTCTACGGCAAGACGAGTACCCCCCCTTATTTTTGTTGTAGTGGCACATATCGCGTCGGACTAATCCAAGCGACGTTGCCCCTACAACTGTCATCAGTCCAGTCAGAGAAGGAAATCGGAAAAGGGAAAAGTGTAAACCAAAATTATAACAAAAGAACGTTATTGAAAAACAAAAATAAAAAGTTATGTACAAGCAAAAAGGTATTTTAAAAAAACAGGAAAGCAGAAAGGAAGGAAATTTATTATGGCAAAAAAAAATTGTTTAATGAATGAAACTAAAACAAAATAGAAGATTAAAGATTGCAATCGAGGAAAAAAAAAATATATAAAATAATTGCAAGTTAAAAATTCGAAAATTAACAATTGAAAAATATAAATTGAAAAAAAAAAAAAAAAACAATTTAAAAATTAAAAACTTGAAAATTAAAAATTGGGCTATTACGTTGGGCGCCATTGTTGTATAGCTGGCTGTTAGGGTAAGGCTAGGGTGGCCGGTGGCATGGTGGCAATCCCGCTAGCTCGTCGGATGGGGTAGGTTTTTGCTCACCAGCCCTACCTACAGCTACACAAACAAAAAAAGGAGGTTCATGCCTGGTGACATCTACATAGGAGAAAGGGAAAGAAAAAGAGAAAGGCCTGTCCATGTCAGGTGGAGTCATCCCGCCCCTCTCGTTCATAGATCATGAACGACCTTGGACTCCACTTTGACTCCGCTCACCGAGTGGAGTCCCCTTTGCCTGACACATGTCAGTCTGTCAGTTACCGTCCCATGTTCCTAACAGTCCTGTCCGTCCTCGTCACCTCACACCCACTTCCCCTCTAATGCACTAGTGCAACACCCACACCAATCAGCTGCTCCTTTAGCCAGACATGGTATTTGTCCTTCAGCCCATAAAATAAATAAATGCAATGGTAAACAAACGAATCAAAATTCCTTGCAAACTTTACAAACTTAATTTATTATTCACATACTAAAAGTTAAAAATTAATAATAGAATTAAGCTTCTAGCCTCGAACAAAAATTCAAAAAAAATTAAGTTGACAGAAATTATAAGTTAACTTACAAACTAAAAATAAAACAACGAAAACTTATTACTATAGGGGTAATTCAAATACCTAAAAGGATTAAAGAAAAAAAATTCAAATAAAAAAAATAAAACAATAAAGGAGGGTTTTGATTAATGAAGTAAAAAAAAGGAAAACAAGATTAAATTCAATTCAAAATTAACCTCAAAATAAACGCTATTTAAATGAATATTAAATAAAAAAAATAATAAAAAAAAACGAAACAGGGATAATTAATAACAAAGGAAGGGAAAAAGATTAAAACTAAAGCCTATCGAACGACCACTGTGGGCCGATACTGCCCTATCTCAATAGCATTCCAAATTATGGGTTTTTATATGAGTATGTAGGTATGTAGTGAGTAATAAAAAGTTTTGGTAAATATACCTTAGAATTTAGCACTTACCGATCTTTTCGTTGACGGAGGCGCCTACGTCGCGGAGAGAGGATGGCTGTAAAAAGATTAATTTACACACATACGTACATATGTCAATTCCCCTATGCTGGAAATTCTTCCAATGCCCACTTGTAGGTAGGCAAGGTAGCCAAGCTACGTTGGAATTTATTCGGACGCGCGGCTGCCGTCCGAATCAAAGGAAAAAATGTACGGCCAATATAATTACTCAGAAATAAAAGCGAGAAATAAATGTTTTGTGGGGAAAAAAAAAAAGGGAAAAACACCGGCGCAAACTCTAACTATGAACTGTGACTAGAAATGATTTAAGAACAAAATACCAATGGAAACGAATTTAATGGATATGAACTATTTTTGCCTGTGAGAAGGAATAGTGGTGCGGGGAGGGAAGTGGGATGACTGCTAAAAAAAAAAGGAAAAAAAAAAGGTGGGAAGAAAAGACTGAAGTGGAGTGTTTTACGGAGAGGGTTTCGGGAATGAAAAGGGAAATTGGGGAGGGGTGAATGCTAAATTCTCACTAAAACCAAAAAAAGGCAAAAGCTAAATAAAACTAAATTGTGAACCGAAAGTATAAAACTAAATTGTGAACCGAAAATATAAAACTAAATTGTGAACCGAAAATATAATGCGTTCCTTAGAAAAATTACAACAAAAAAAGAAGGTGTTACGTAAGAAAGTAAAGGATACCACTAACTGAAAAAAATTTATCAACAATAAAAAAAACCCAAAAGTACAGCGAGGTGAGTAACTAATAAACGAAGAATACCAAGTAAGGAAAATTATAAGTAAAATTAGAAAGTAATAAGGCAAAGAAGGTACGTATATAAAAGGAAATCGTTTAAAGAAAGGGAAAGCTAAAATAATGCGGAGGGCATTGGCTTAGTCTGCATAAACGAAAACTAGGGTGGGATAAAAAAATAATATAACTATGAACTCTTATAATTCAATATAACTTAACAAAAAATATGAATTCCGGTAACTAACTTAAATATTACAAAAAGAAAGATAGAAAAAAAGTATGAGAAAAGTTATTCTAACAAAAATGGTAAATAAATATCTTAAGTTGTGTATAGGGGTGGCAAAATTTTGGCATATGATGGTGCAGCGGAAATAATATCTTATGATCAGGAAAATAAACTTTCGGGAAATTGAACTTAAATGAAGGAAAATTCTGAATTATGGGAATAAAAAAATCAACCAAAAACGTCTTAATTTAAATGAAATTATTTTTTTAAACAGCAACGGTGGCTCCACTCTCCTCCCTCTCTTCCTCTACTCGTTTATTTCCAGTGACTTTGCACGATGTGATAGTTGCTGTGGCAAGAATGTTCAGCTGCGCTTCGTCGCCTTTGGCGTGGAGCGCGGCGACCGGAATATGCTTCCTCGCTTTCCTCTTCTTCCGTAGTACAGTGGGCACGGCTTGATTTATTGGACTTCCTGTAGTTCTGTAGTTGGACGCCGATACCGTTGGCTATGATCCGTTAATGTGGTATCACCAAAAAAAACTTTGATATATATATTTTAGTAACTTTCAACTCCCGTACTGAAAAACCGCACTGCACTTTAGACTCCACTTTCTTTATTAACCTATGGGATGGACTCGTTAAGCGATCGAACCCCATCAGCGGAAAAATGTTCCTTTTCACAATTCCTACTCAAAGACAGAGGGCACTCATACATAGAACCAGGATAGCGGGACCGACAGATATACACTTTCACGACACAGCTTCCACCCACACTAACAGATACATATTCATACATCTAAATACATGTATTTGACTTTCGCCACATTACTAACACATGCAAGGGAAACTCCGTTGCTGTTAACACACAGATACAGCGGTGTTCGGACTTTTACCATGTTGTATTACCCTACAGGCTGCCGCTACAGTCTGTTGGCCATTACTCTGCGCTCTGTCCGCTAAACAATGTCTTACATGCCGCAACACCTGGCATTTCTGAAGAGGAGCGTCATCTTCCTCGAGAGACAAGGGTCACTCTGGCTCAATTACGCTCTGGATATTGTAGCAGGTTAAACTCCTACATATCTAGACTGAACCCTGATGTACCGAATGTATGTCCGGCATGCGGCTCGTCCCCCCAAAATACCAATCACTTATTTTCTTACTCATTTGAGCCCACTCTTCTAACACCCATCTCTCTTTGGTCCAACCCTATTGAAACTGGCAGTTTCCTTGGACTCCCGTTAGAAGATATTGATGACAATTTCGGTTAAGGAAATATACGCGTTGGGCAGGACTACACCTCGTTACAACAACAACAACAACCGTAGTCCATAATTTGCCAACACCATCAGAGAGGCTGCATTGCTCTAGGTGTTGTTTCCATTTGGCCAGTTTATGTGTATCGACCAACCTACGAATTTTCGCGTTGAGATCCCTTATGCGGGGGTCTGCGGGATTGAGACTTCGCACTTCATATCTTTCTCTAGCCATGGCCGATGCCTCCGCGGGGAAATTTGGGATATTCGACCCGCAGTAATGTAGAAACAGAAAGAGACTGGTGCTCGGCATTGCTCATGTCTAAACTGCTCCGGTGGGAGCGAGAGTGTGGAGCTGCTGCGCGTGATATTGACGTCATAAGGCACGAGCTACACTCTGGAATTTGTGTGGCGGGTATAGCAGAAGTTCTGCTAGTCGTTATTATTAGTATTGCTACTAGAAAGTGGCGGTAGGGGTGCGCTTGATCGGCGCTTACCGCGGGACGCCCGAGGGCGCAAACAACAAGGGGCCACGAAAGTACTAAAGAAAGTACGGGGTCTGTGGATGTTAAGGTTAAGCCCTGAACATCCAGATTTATGGAGTCATCTCTTACACGAGAAGCATTGCACAGAATGGGACCGTTTAATATATATCTTTTTGCAACAGACACTGCATATCCATTCCCTTGGTCCGGGGTTCGGCTCAACGCCCGCCCGAAACAATAGAATATAGGATGAAAGTTTCGGAATGGGACAAAACATACTAAACAGGGTTGCATCATTTTGGTTTCTTTGACATTAATTCAAGCTTTGGTAAATCGTTACCATTATGATCTTGGCTTAATATAGCACCGCATTCAATCTTCGAAGCATCAACTGTTATTAAAAACTCTTTAGTAAAATCCGGATATTGTAAAAGTTTTGGAGACATTAAACTTTTTCTTAATTTCTCAAATGGTAGCTCACACGAGGTATCCCAGTTATATTCAACATTTTTCGGATTCAAACGAATCAAAGGTGCTGCCAAAGAAGCAAAATTTGGTATAAATCTCCTGTAATAATTGGCAAACGCAACAAATCTTCTAACTGCATCTTAATCACATTGTTTAGGATACTTTTTAATTGTTTCTATTTTAGAATCATCAGGTAACAAACCCATTGCTAAACATTTATGATCAAAAATATTACCTCAGATCTAAGAAAATTGCATTTAGTAGGGTTAAGCCGCAAATTAAACTTCCTACATGTCTCAAAAACTTTCTCTAAATTTCTTAAATGATCAGTCTCACTACAGCCAATAACTATAATGTCACCTATATACATAAAGGCTTGGTTAGGTGCAATACCAGAAAATGCTATTGACATCATTCTCGAAAAAGATGCAATACCAGAAATTGCTTCTGTCATCATTCTCGAAAAAGAGTTAGGAGCAACATTTAGTCCAAATGGTAAAACTTTCCAATGAAAAGATCAACGATCTGTACTAAATGATGTTATATCTCTCGAATTTTTATGTAATGGAACTTGGTGAAAACCCGAAAAAAGATCTTAAGTTGAAAAATATTTACCCCGACCAAGATTATCTAAAATATCATCTACTCGTGCCAAAGGAAATTTATCTGCGATTAATTTTTTGGTGACTGCTCGAAAATCGACACACATTCGATATGCCTTTTGTCCCGATGGGTCTTTTTTGGTACTAAAATCAATGGACTGTTATAATTTGAAGAACTTCCCTCAATCAAATCATTTTTAACCGTTGTGTGTTCACAGAAAAAAACTTACACTAGTGTACACCCGTGGTACCCGGGTACCTCGGTACATATCGACTTGAATTATACAACATATATAGTGTATAAGCGGTGCGTTATGAACAACGACCAATGAAGCACTCCAGGCCATTCTTGGCATTGTGCCACTCGATCTGGAAGGGCACCGGGTAGCAGCAGCATCGGCTCTCCGTCTAAGGGAAACGTCCGGCTGGGGCGCAAGCACTACTGGACACGCCAGTATTTTGGGATTCTATAGCTTTCTTCCGCTGAGCACAGATCGTTGTGCGACCACAACAGTCGGAGATAGCGGTTTTAAAATCAACATTCCCAGCAGGGAAGAATAGGATCGGAATCCCGCCACTCATGGCGGCACTTCCATTTATACTGATAGCTCGAAGTTAGACGGCAGAGTTGGAGGAGGGGTTTATTCAAAGGATCTGAACCTTGAGCTCTCCTCCAGACTACCTGATCACTGCAGTGTCTTCCAGGCTGAAGTTTCAGCAATCATGGACGCCGCGGCTTGGATAGGCCAACACACTATCAGCAGGACATTTTTATATTCAGAGACAGCCAGGCGGCCGTCAAATCCCTTGGCTTTTACTCGTTCAACTCTGAGCTGCCGCTCAGCTGTCGTCGATCTCTACAAGAGATGGCCCAACAGAATCGCGTGAACCTCACATGGGTCCCGGGGCATAGGGAAATTGTAGGGCAGACGCAATTGCGAGGCAGGGCACGACCAAGCAGGTTCTTCGGGATAAAGAGCGCTTAGGTATGCCGTTTGCCACATGCAAGCTTATGCTGAAGGAGTACACATTCCACCAAGCCAACGAAAGATGGCTGCAATCTCCAGGATGCCGGATATCCAAAGAAACCTGGCCGAAATGGGATCATAAAAGATCAAGGCAAGTTTATGCCCTAAGGAGAAGAGAAATCTCTATATTAATAGGCGTATTAACTGCGCACTGCCTCATTGGTAGGCATGCAGAAAGACTAGGTGTGCTCTACCGACGATGCTGTAGGAGTTGTAAGCATGATGAGGAGGAGGAAACGGTGGAGCACCTCATCTGCAACTGCCCGGCTTTAAGTGGCGCGAGAATGCGCTTTTTGGAAGTTCCCTTCCTGGTTAGCCTACGCAGGTCACGGAGCTGGACATAAAGGACCTGATGGCCTTCATCAAGTCATCTAAATGGTTCGAGGAGGAGTAACGGTGTCGGTATAGGAACGTCAGTCCCGGGATTCTGCTATGTGGAGAATTCTGATAATATCGGGATTTTCCATATGGCAGGGTCCCGGAACTCACTTTCCTAGTGTTGGTGGTATCACAACGGGCCTTTTAATACTGGCCTAGGTGTGCCTCTGCGGCAGCCACTTGAACCTAACCTAACCTAGCCCGGGTAAAAACTGGGAACCCGATTTAATCGTTAGTATTCGATTATTGACAGCTAGTCGCCTAGCTGAAATCGAATATCTGCTATTCGATTTTCAAACAGCACAAAAGTTGGACTATTCGACTAGTCGAGTAATCGATTAGAATCAAGAGCCCTACTTATTTCCCCAACTAAAAAAGCCGTTAGACTAGAAAGCAATGTTCTGAATGCAACCGCCCGATTTGCAATGCTCATACTGTAACCGTTTCAAATTGTAACAATTGTGCCAATTAACAATCAAAATGTATTTAAAACTTAATAAATAAATAAACACATAATATTTACTAAATATTTTAAGCATTCTTTAATTACTTTTCACAAAAACAACCCACATTTTACTTTAAGTTGTCATAATATATATAGAGGTACCCGGGTACCACGGGTGTACACTTAGCGGTGAAAAATCAAAAGTGTAGAAAAAAGCTAGGAAGGAAAAAATAATAATTTCTTTTTCTTGTTGTTTTCTACCCAAAAAACCCAGCTTAAGGCATATTATGAATATAAAGTTTGTCTTCCAGTGTTTTATATCTGAAAAACGTAAAATAAACCCATTTGGTTACCCGGGTACCACGGGTGTACACATAAAGGTTAAGCAAATTTTCAACCTGTTTATTTATTTCAGCACGCTGTGAATAGGGCAATCTATAGTTTTTTATGTACACTGGTGTCTTGTCTGTTAGTCTTAATTTTTGTTCGTAAAAGTTATTAATCGTCATTAAGTCTGTTTTTAGAGCAAAAATATCTGAATATTTCAAACACAAATCAAGTAATCTACTTTTCGCATATGAATGCATTTGTTTCACTAAAACCGACTTAAGCTCTTCTATACGTTTCAAATCAACAGATGTATCATTTATACAATAGATATCGAAATTTTCTATGTCCTCAGTTTGAATATTAAAATTTTTGACGTACTTTACCTCATCGGTAGTGTTTATTACTTTCAAAATGGGATTTTTCGTATCATTTTGCAGTAAAAACCATCATGAAATAAGAAAGGTGACAGCGAGAAAAATCACGTATGTTTGCTGTTGTTGTTAAAAGTATTTTGGGCTGTCAAATATTTGTCAAACTGCGTTGGTTTGTTTACAAATTTATTAATTGAAAAGTTTGCAGCCTAAAAAATATTGAATACAGCTTGTTTTGTAATATAATTCTGGTCGTTTTCGGTAAATAATATGTGTGATATTCCATATGTGCATGCATTGCACGCAAAATTCGTTGAAACTCGCATTTATTTAACCATTTGTTGGTAATTTTAGTGCGGAAGTTGCGGGCTTTGGTAATCTCCCAAACGCAATTTAAATGGGCACTGCGGTGAAGTTGCAGGCTTTGCTATACATCCACCTGCTTTTTTCACTTAGATGTTTGCCAATTTCACACTAAATCTCACAAACTCTTCCTAGAAAATTTTTGCACAATAGTTTGTAAACAAAAAGGTGGCTTTTGACAACAATTTGACTTAACAAAGTTGATAAAATCAGAAAAAAGTAGAAAAAAAATTAAACAGCTGTTCATTTGCTGTCACCTTTCTTATTTCATGATGGTGCATTGTGTATCAATACCAAGTGTGAACTCTTCTTTTGACAACACACATTAAAATGTCGGTTTGTTTACATCCTGCACATATTAAAATGTCGCCAGCACCGAATAACAGAAAAGCAAATGGCGTTGTTTAACATCCTGCACACATCAACATGGCGGTCTCCTATCTTTTACCTAATGGTAGAAAGAGATGGGAAGATGGAAAGAAGTGAGACAAAAAAGGAAATTAAAAACAGGTGACTAAACTCACTTTGAAGTTTTCACGACTATGTCTATGATATCACACTTGTTATTAACCACAATCTCAAACAGGTGTTAAACTCATTTTGGAATTTTGACGTCTATGCAGAAGAGTTTACACTTGGTATTGATACACAATGTGATGGTTAAAACTACACTACAAAGTTCATGAGAATCGACAAAAACTCGACTTTCAGATTTATTCAAACTAAAAACACGAAAAACTTCACATCTTGGTGGAATTACGAAAGTATCTGATGTAGTACTATGCAAAATTGAGATATTAACCCTTTCTGTTCCTAGTCCTAAATTTATTGTGTCATTAGCATAATTGATTATGCATTTGTTTACTTTTAAAAAGTCTTTCCCTAATATACCGTCCGAAGGAATATTAAAGTTGTTATTAACAACATGAAAAGTCAAAGGAAAAAATTTCTTTGAAACTACTATGTCCGTATTAATTGTGCCTAAAGTATTTATTACATTACTGTCATCTATTATTACATCTGTTGCTAAACTAGAAATTTCTATAAGCGAAATATCTGTCTGAGAATCGACAAGGAAAGAACATATTTAAAAGAACCACTACAATTGACTTCAATAAAATCAGAATAATTCAAATTTAGACAGTAAATTGATTTCAAATTATTTAATTGAATAGCTCCTGCTCCCTCAGTTTTCGCTCCTGAGGGGCTTCGGCGTTTAAAGAACGAACACTAGCTGAATTTCGATTGTTTGAACGTTGACTATTACTGTTATTTGTAGACCGATCGTTATTGCTGGGTAAGAACCCGTGAAGTGGACCCCCCATTTTCCCGAGGTTTAATAAAATGAGGTATGAGTTCTTTATCATGAAGTATACACAATAGAAAACTAATCCCTAAAGGGGTTTTCAAAAATTTTGTTTTTTACAACACCAGCAACAATTTTTGTAATTTATAACGTTTTGTGAAAAAATCAATAACTCAGAAGATATTAGAGATATTCGAATGAAACTTTCAGGATTTATAGTGTAATAATTTTACTTTAAATATTTAAATATATATTTACTTTCATAGTGTTAATTAATTTTTAAGTTACAAACCTGAATATCTCTAATTACTCCCTCAAAAAAAAAAAAAAAATTGTTTCTGTGCTACGCATTAAACGTCAAAGTAAGAGAATCTGCAAAAAAGTTTGAGTGCTCGCGATTACTTATAGGAAAAACACATTTTTTGTGACACGCTCGTAGAAATTTTCTTACAAATTCCGCCCAAATTTTAAAAAATTTGCATATCCTTCACATTTGACATATATTTTCTATGTAGAGTTTTAAAATTCTTAAAAATTTGTACGGAATTTGTATGAAAATTTCTGCGAGCGTGTCACAAAAAAAGGTGTTTTTCCTATAAGTAATCGCGAGTACTCAAATTTTTTTGCAGATTCTCTTACTTTGACGTTTAATGCGTAGCACAGAAAATTTTTTTTTCTTTTTGAGGGAGCAATTAGAGATATTCTGGTTTGTAACTTAAAAGAAAGTAAATAAATATTTTTAACCTCTATCTATTATATTAATACGCTAACAAATTTTTCATACAAACATTTGCCAAGTTAAAATCCATACTAAATATGCATAAATTTTTATGAAATGGATATGGATTTGTTGGTATACCTCTAAGGCAGTCCACAATTATCTAATATATAACCATCATTTATTATGAAAATTTCTCATGCCGCTTTAATTGGTTATTTGACAATTAATTTGTACATAAAGCGATAGCCCAGTGGGAAGCGTCAGGGGGTAGTGATCGAGCGGTTGATGGTTCGAGTACACCTGCAGCTATCGGGCAAAATTTTTTTCTTTTTTGTCATTGAAAATTGTTTTTATTTTTTTAATATATAAATATTTCTAATCTTGACTTTTTTAAATTTTTATAAACAATATTTTTATTTTTGTGATCTCTATTTCCGAGAAAAAAATTGCTGCGAATATATTTAGTTGACGGAAAGCCATATGAAATAATAATTTTAGATCATAAATATGCATACATGCCAGCCATTATAGAAATGCGATAACCGCCTATACCATTTGGGTTTTTGGTAAATTTTTCAAGAAATTACCATTTATATAGCTCTGAATGGTAAAATTTTTGATGATATAAGATCGAAGTTGAGAAATTTTTTCAAACATAGTAGTCTATTTATCGGACTTCGGTAGATTTCTTCTATAAATTTTAGTGATTTCTACCGTTTGAGACAAAGTTGCTGATAGACTCCCTATTTAAAATATAAAAATCGACAACATACATATGAGTGCCTCGGTGCCATCCTTGCCTAACCCTCAATTTAGTAATTTCCTAATAATTAGTGACAAAGTTAATATGTAATTAAAAATTAAACAGCCTAAGGCCAGAAATGCCTAACCCTCACAATCTTTATTATGCGAAAAAAAAAAACAATATTTAAAGAATGAGAATAGTTTGGAGTATTTCTAAGTAGTATAGCATAATAACTCCATATAAAAAATTTCGAGGGTAGGCAAGGATGGCACTGAGCCACTCATATTTAATATGTACTTAAATTTTGAACTAAACCAAGTGGTTAGCGGTCGTCTTAAATTTTACTGAAGGCAACAACTGATTTCTATTCATATGTATATATGTAATGTGAAATGGGAAATAAATTCCGCAAGATTGAATAATAAACACGAGGATATTTGTTTAGCTGTCTTCGGTTTTTTTTCTCGATAATAATGTCGAACCGGAAGTTCGACATTTATTACATTTGCTGTTTTCTTTCTTTCTTATTCTATTACATTTGCTGTTCTCTTTCTTATTTTATTACAATTTGTTACACGGTTGCATTCCTATCTTACAACTCGGCCAATCTGATAATGTAATCGACCTCGATACATTGCAACTTAAATAGTAACTATCTTCAAAAATATCTTCATCTGGTTCCTCTACACTTCTTTCAGGTGATTGGACCCAGTTTTTAATTCTATACGCCTCGACCACTCCATCATAAGGTAGTTGGGTGAGTTGGCAGTTATCAATATCCCTTATAACGTACCTATCATTACCAAGTACTTTGTGTATTACATAAGGACCTTTGTACAAAGGAGTAAATTTCTTATTACTTCCGCTAGTTGTATCAACATTTCTTATAACCACATAATTTCCCACATCGTACTTTTTGGTCGCTGTCTTACCCTGAGGCGATCGACTGACGTCATATTCTTGTTTAGCTGCTATTCTACTAGATGCGTCTGCGCGTATGAGATCGTGATTCCTATCACTGCCCGGACACAGTATGTCCTGAAAATATTCAGTGAACTCATCCACTATTACCCCCCTTTGCTCCACCCCAAATAATAACTTACTGGGTGTCTCTTTGCATGTACTATGCATAGAATTGTTTATTGCATATTCAACCTCTAATAATTTTTTAACCCAGTCATCATGGTTTATTTCATTAGTTAATTTCCCTAACATTGCTTTCAATACCCGATTCACCCTCTCCACTTGACCATTGGCTTGGGGCGATGCTACTGCTACTTTCACATGACTTATGTTATTTTTTAATAAAAATGCGGAAAATTCGAGGGAGGTAAAACAGGTTCCCCTATCGCTTACTATACGTCGCAGCCGGCTGTAATAAGTAAAATATTTTTCTAAAGCGGCTGTGACCTCTCGAGTGCTCGTAGAATTTGTTGGGTATAATCTGACAAATTTAGTAAAAGCATCGACTACCACTAATATGTGTTTACGTTTGGACTTTAATTATGGCAATGGTCCAAAGTGATCAATAGGTAAAGTGTCAAAAGGTAAGGGCGTCTTTGGAATCGGATATAATGTCTTTTCCCTAGAGTGAGGAGGACTAGCATATCAGACAATTCCTGATAAATTTCTCTACCTTCATTCTCATTCGTGGGAACCAGTAATATAAACTTAGTTTGCTGAGAGTTTTCTCTACGGATAAGTGACCCATTTTATCATGTATTAACTGTTTGACGTTATGTTCCATTTCATATGGTACGTAAAGTGCGTTTTTGCCATCCGGCTTGCTTTTATATACTAGTCCATTTATTAATTTATAATCTTTAAGTTCCTCATTTTCCAACTGTTTTCTCACTGCTTGAATATCATCATCTCTTTCTTGGGCTATCTGAATACGAAATTCTACTTCGTCCGAACTTATGTTTGACGCTATTTGTCTCCTGCTTAAAGCATCTACATGAGCCATTGATAAACCTTTTCTATGCTGTATTTTATAGTTATAATTCTCGAGTTCAAGAGCCCATCTAGCTATCCGAGGATTCAACTGTTTTCTGTCTAGGGTCATAGTTAGAGAGTTGCAATCAGTAACTAACGTAAATGGTATGCCTTCTAAATAATGCCTAAATCTTCTTAATGCATATATTATCGATAGTGTTTCCAGTTCGAAACTGTGATATTTCGATTCCGAACTTGATGCGGTTTCAGAAAAATACGAGATCGGATGGAATTTGTTATCTTCCTGACGTTGCAGTAAAATCGCCCCGAAACCAATGCTACTAGCATCGCAGTGTAACTCAGTTTCTTTTTTAGGATTATAAATGGATAATATAGGGCTCTTAACTAACCTAGATTTCAATTCCAGAAAAGCTTCGTGGCATTTGTCGTCGAAATCAAATTGGGTATCTTTTTTAAGTAAATTTTGCAAAGGCTTAGCGATTTCCGAGAAGGACGGCACAAATCTACGGAAGTAGGAGAACATTCCCAAACGTGATTGTAATTGCTTCAAATTCGTCGGAGCCGGAAAATTTTGTATGTTTTTTATGTGGGAGTTACTAAGTGCTATTCCTTCATGGTTGACCCTGTATCCTAAATAATCGATTTCCTCATATCCGAACTTACATTTACTGAGGTTAAGTTCCAACTTTCGTAATGAAATTCGTTCTAAGACTGATTTTAAAAGTTTGGTATGCTCATCAAAACTTTCGGTAGCAACAACTATATCGTCCATATATATAATAATTTTTTTTTTCTCTATCATGTCTCGAAAGATATTGTTGATGAATCGCTGAAATACTGCCGGGGCATTTTTTAACCCAAACGGCATTTTTAAAAACTCAAATTGCCCGTGAGGGGTTACAAAAGATGTAAACGGTATACTTTCGGAAGCCATGTGGACTTGGTGAAACCCACTTTTCAAATCTAATACTGAAAAATATCGTTTATTTTCTAAATATTCGATGCAATCGTCAATCAGTGGCAACGGGTAATTATCTCTAAGAGTTAATTTATTAAGTGCCCTATAATCTACGCACATTCTGCTTTTCCCGTTCTTCTTCTTGACTAACACGATCGCGGAAGCATAAGGAGAATCGCTAGGTTGTATAATCTTTTCTTTTAAGAGTTCATCTAAAATATTACGCACTTCGCCGCGCTCAAAGTAAGACAGTCGACGCGGAGTACAATGAAAAGGAACATCATTTTTTAACCTTATTTTCATTTCGTATTTGAATGGTTCGTTTACTATATTAGCGTTAAAATATGTATTATTTATGATTTGCTTCATTTCAGTATATTGCTCTCTTTTAAGTACCCTATTTATTTCAATCTCATCTTTGTTATCAAAAACTTCTATATGGAATATATCAGGCAGACTGGCGGAAGTGGGTATACAATCTTTCAAACAATTCTCGGCAGTAATGTTTTCCGGAAAACGTTCATTTTTAGCAATATTTTGTTTCATACTATTAGAACATGCTTTGGAACCAGTTACAAATTGAAAATTTTTTCGTATTTTTAGTTTACTTTTGTTTTTTGTATCTAAAATATTCATTATTTTTTCTTTAACACTCGTCAGTTTTATATTAAATGTACCTAAGAAATCACGTCCCAAAATAATTGGTACAACCATATCATTATCTGGTAAAATATTTAATTCAATTTTATTCACTTTTCCATTAAAGTTTATATAACAGTAAATTTTTTTGATAATCAGTAGTTCTTTTCCCCCAATGCCTTTTAATTTTGAAGGCCATCTTGCCATCCGATTTTCCACCAATTGTTTTGGAACGTAAGTTTCCCTTATGAAACTAGCCGGACTGCCGGTATCAAATAAAGAAAAAAGTGTATCAGAAATTGATTTCTCACCTACTGTAAACATAAAACTTACGAAATTAAAAGCATTTAAGCGTTGACATCTTCGCCTACAGCTGCGACTTCGTTACGTGCTTTTAAAATTTTTGCTGGGTTTGGACACGAACGGTGATCGTGACCCATACGCCAGCACCTGAAGCAGGATCCAACCGGGCGTATCGGGTATGGGCATTGGGGCTTAATGTGTCCATCCTTGGAGCAGTTGAAGCATTTTGTTGGTTTTTGTTCATTTGATGGTTTCGATGTCGTAGTTTGTTTAGATGTTGTTGGTTCTGCCGGAAAATATTTCCTTTGGAATCGGCTTACTAAAACTTTAAGTTCGTCTAGTGTTCTTGCCGGTAGAAGTAAGTGAGCGTTTGGCACTGTACTGTTTCACATATATTTGCCCGCTTACCAATCGCCTGCATTGTGAGCACGTAGAAATGTAGTGATTCATTTTTTGCCTTTGCACGGGCACATCACATTCTGCCATAAGGGCTTTTTTTAATTCCACATAACTTAGCGCTTTAGTAGTGGTGAGAAACACTCTAGCTGTTCCCACCAGACAACGACGGAGGGCCAGTAATTTGAACCGTTCGTCTACGCCTGACGACTCCATGACTTCTTCAAAGTCTTGAATAAAATGTGCCACTGTTATGGAAATATCATCGCCACTGAATTTCGGTATGGCGTGCTCAATATCGGCAAAATCTAGAAGGTTTCAATTCGTCAATTTCTTTCATGAGTTTCAATATTTCTATGCGTTTTTGTAGGGCCGTCAGCTCTTCGTCCACATTTAAAGCAATTGCCCCCATATCCATTGTAGCAAAATTTGATGGAGCGGCAGTGATAGCGGCAGCGGCAGAACTAGTATTACGATCAGCAATATTTTGGACAGCAGCTTTTGATACGGCACCGGCAGTGGTAGTATTAGCGGCGGTAACAGCAGTGGTGGCAGTGGCGGCAGTGACGGCAGTAGTGCAAACAGTGGTGACGGAAGTGGCAGCCGAGGACATGGTGACACAGGCAGCGGCAGTGGTAGGTGCTGCAACGTTGGAAGTTGAGGCACTATCAGCTATATTAGTTTCGGTTTGCAAATTATCCATTGCTTCATTGTTGATTGTATTAACGTTGTCTTGCACTCCGATAATAGTTTGCAGCAGTCTGCGTAATTGCGTTATGCTTGCCGTAGCTGGAAAATCCACATTGTTTTCCTGCAAAACTTTTATTATGTCTTCTCGAGCGTCCATTTCCAGAAATATTTGTTTTAAAATGAATTTTGTGGTTCGTTTAACACCTGAGATGTGAAATGGGAAATAAATTCCGCAAGATTGAATAATAAACACGAGGATATTTGTTTAGCTGTCTTCGGTTTTTTTTCTCGATAATAATGTCGAACCGGAAGTTCGACATTTATTACATTTGCTGTTTTCTTTCTTTCTTATTCTATTACATTTGCTGTTCTCTTTCTTATTTGATTACAATTTGTTACACGGTTGCATTCCTATCTTACAGTAATAATTTTTAAAAGGGCAGATTTACAACCCGAACCTCCATTAAGTCCAGGCAAAATTTTTTTTAAAATCAATTTTTAAATCAAATAAAAAATCAATATAAAGTGTCTTTTAAATATTGCCAAGTTATGATCAAGGAAAGAGATGGAAACCCCCTCAAGCAATCTTTGCAAAAGGCTAGATTTTGTCCTAACCAGAATTTGTAATTTACCAACACTAAAAAGATTTAAAAAAAGCCATGTATAATAAATTTCTATAAATAGAACTCATATTTCTGCAAAATGAACCTTTCAATCTTTCACTCAACAAGCTCCTCCTTTTATTAGAGAAACTATTTTCAGAATAGTAATTGAGCTCAGAGCGTAATTGAGCCAGAGTGACTCTTGTCTCTCGAGGAAGATGACGCCCCTCTTCAGAAATGCCTGGTGTTGCGGCATGTAAGACATTGTTTAGCGGACAGAGCGCAGAGTAATGGCCAACTGACGTTGTGTGGATATGCCCCAAGGCCTGCTTATGCACCTGTAGATCAAACGGCGTTGTTATATAATGCCGGATCTCATCAAAATGTTTACGTAAATGCGACCTTATGGTCCTAGGAGGCGGAATGAGTTCAAGCAGTTGTCTACTGGGATGCTGTGGTTTGCAGCAATTCAGTAGGTACTGCTTGTTTAGCATTTCATTATGCTCCCTAACTGGAAGCATTTCCACCTCATTGTGTATATGAGATATAGGTGACATAAGGACGCACCCCGTAGTGGTTCTGAGCGCGGTGTTTTGACAGGCCTGAAGCTGATTCCAATGAACGGCTGCACGCCCCGGCGACCATATCGGCGACGCATAGTTCAGGATCGGCCGACCAATTGCCTTGTACGTTACTAACAACGTTTCTTTGCCTTTACCCCAAGTACTGCCGGCTAGTGACTTAAGGATTTTGTTGCGGCTCTGTAATTTTGAGACAATTGCAGCTGAATGGGCAGCGAAAGTGTGCATGGTGTCGAAAGTCACTCCTCTTTTTGGGTGAGCGACAGTAGGTATTTTATGATCACCTACATAAATTTCTAATTCCATGCCAACCTGCGCTGTCCACGTCGTGAATAAGGTCGCCGAAGACTTTGTTGGTGACTGGTGTCCGAACACTTGCACTCACAAAAAAAAAACCGCTATACTTAAAATGCATATTTTCTGTATTTGCATTGCTTCTCTTTGACAATTTGTAATTGCAAATACAAACGGCATTGTGCAGGGAAGGAGAATAGGCGACCGCTAAAACAGGTGATTTGCACAATTAGTTGGTTCGTACATACATATGTACATACATACGTATAATGAAATTTATATATGTATACATATCGAAATAAATTGTATGAGGGCGATGATTTAAATAGCCATGTCTGCTCAATTTTTCTTTTTACTTTTTCTTCTTTACTTGGATTTCAACATCGTCACATCAACTGCGGTAAAAATAAAAATTACATTTAATATTAAACGTTTGGTTTTTTATTTGAGAGGCAATTTGGTGTCAGCTACAGCTTGAATTTGGCTGTACCATAGAGGCTTTGCAGCGGTTTGTATGTACATATTTCATTTTTGGTTTGAAGGTTTGTCGAAGGGCATTTGATAAATTTTATTGGAAATTGGCAGCTAAAAAAGCTTAGTGGCCACGAAAACATTTGTAGGACCTGCCATTAAAATTGAGTTGAGTGAACGTCCATTGATAGTTGATGCAGAACCGTGAAATACAACGCGCAGTTTTGTTGTTTGCTATCGGCTTTGTGAACGCAGTGATGTGGTAAAAAATGTGCTCGTACCTGAGCTGGTATGACGTCAGCCGCTGACATATGTCCAAGATCAATATATTCATTAATAAAGGCAGAGTACTGTTGCTTGAGTTCAGGATTACGCTGAAGCTTACGTTGTAGTGATTTAAACCTATTTACGGCCTGTTGATATGATTCTCCCAATTCTTCTGCCGACATATTTTTAGGTAAGCGTACCGAATAAGCACCAGATTCTGAGCGAGTGTAGTTTTGAAGGAAGTGATTTTCGCTCCTTTCTTCTTCCACAGTCATTTCAGAAGCTGAATTAATACGTTCTTGGATTTCCCAAAAACGTTTTACGAAATTATCAAGCTCTATATTTGATTCAACCTCACCTGAGCTGCCAACAGCTGCTAAACATGAAAGTGTTGATGACCTTGTTGCACTGCTTCCAGACACAACCCATCCTAATTTTGTTTTTTGTAATACGGGTAAATCTTCAGCCAAACGTATTTGCCCGACGCATAACAGGTCGAAGTATAAACTGGCTCCAATAAGCATATCTATGCGCTGCGGTTCGAAAAATAGTGGATCTGCTAAATTAATGTTAGTTGGAATTTTCCAGTCAACGGATTTCAAAGAACGGCTTGGTTGCACATCAGTGATTGTGGGTGCGACGACTGCCGACAATTTGGTAGAAAAATTAGTAGTACGTGAATATAGTTCAAGATCAACGATATGATCTGCAACAAATCCATTTTGGCCTATACCAGAAATGGACAATGAATACTTCAATTTTCTTAACTGAAGCTGATTAGCTAAGCGATTTGTGACGAAGTTGAGCTGGGATGCAGAGTCAAGTAACGCTCTGCAAGGAACCAGTGAACCAGAACGATTTTTTACGTAAATTACAGCTGTTGCTAAGATAACAAATTGTGGATTATTGTTACTAGATTTAAACTCAGAACTCACCAATGCGGATCCTGCGTGCTGTGTTGATGGCAAACTAGAATTATTCATGTTACCCGAGGAAAATGCATGGTTTGCTGTTGGCAACGAATTGTAAACTAGTGCATTGTCGGATGGAACATTACCTTGATGAAGTAACGTGTGATGTTTCAATGAGCAATATTTGCAGTTACCTAATCTGCATACTCTGACCGAATGTCCAGCTCGAAGGCAATTTAAGCAAAGCTGCAACCTTTTCACCTCTTTATACCGCGAGTGGGGTGACGGTCGAAGAAATTTTTCGCATTGTAAGATGGTATGCTGGCTAGAGTTGCATAATTTGCATTCGCTTGACGTCGAAGCAAGCGATACCTTGCTACTATTATTTAAATTGGATCGCTTTCATACCTGTTTGTCGGACCTGAGTGCATATTCTGCGTTTTCCACATTTTCCAAGCGCTGACAGCGTTTTTCCAAAAATTTGGCCATTGATTCCCAGGAAGGTAATTCATTTATAGGTGTTTCTTCCTCCCATTTCTTTCGTGAGGAGACGTCCATTTTTTGAAAAATAAGTTAGATAAGCATACCATCCGCAATTTGCTCCTTCGTATCCATTGTATGCAGTGCGCGTAGATGCGCGTTGATACCGTCGCTAAATTCCCGAAGTTTTGCCACCGACTCACCTTCGATGCTCCTGAATTGTACAGTATCTCTTATATGTGCCTGGAAATTTAAGCGTTTATTATCAAATCGTGCCTTTAGCAAATCGATTGCCTTTTCATAATTCTGCTCTGAAATTTGCAAGGAACGTATTGTGTCTAAAGCAACGTCGCGAAGGCTAGAACGCAAATGTTGGAATTTTTCAACTCGAGTTAAATCAACATCTTGATGAACCACTGTGCTAAACATTGAAAAGAAATTCAATTCAATTCAATTCAATTCCGTTTATTAAGCGTATGATTTTATAAATCTTACAGACTAGAAGTACAAATCCAAATCATAAGCAAACTTAAATATAAGTAGAATATAAGCATAAACTGTTAAACATAATACAAAGCAAGTTTAGAGACAAAACATGATCTCGGAAGTGCGAAATCTAGATCAAGACTATGAAAAATGTTATTAAATTCTGCGAGAGCCCTCGAGATGGGATCAAAATTATAGTAGTTAGCACGGATTATCTTGATATGAAAAGGATATTGCGCGCGGAGGTTTCTGCACGGGATATTAAAACTTATTAGAGATAAAAGTTCCGGACAGTTAACCGAGCCACAAATTAGATCATATATGAACATCAAAGTATGAATAGAACGCCTGGACGCCAGAGACTTCATGCTAATGAGGGCACAACGGGCACTGTAAGATGGCAATGGATCAGTGAAACGGAGCGGTTGAACAGCAAATCTACTAAAACTTCTTTGTAATCTTTCAATTCTCTGAGAATGAAAGGCATAAATCGGATTCCAAATTATGGAGGCATATTCTAGTTTCGAGCGCACTAGACTATCATATAAAGTTTTTCTAGTGTATGGATCTTTGAAATCTTTGGCATATCGCCGCAAAAAAGCCAAGTTGGAGTAAGCCTTGGGTAAAATGAAACTTATGTGATTCGAAAATGTAAATCGGGAGTCAAACATTACTCCAAGATCAACAAACTCACTAACAGAAGAAAGGTTGTCATCAAAAAGTTTATAGGTAGACATATGAGCATTGAGGTTTTTCGTGAGCTTCATATGGAAGCATTTTTTTATGTTAAGACGTAAATTATTCACAAGGCTCCAATTAGCTAAATTATTAAGATCTTCCTGCATCAGGACTACATCTGAGAAACTGGCAATGGTTCTGAAAATTTTTAAATCATCTGCATAGAGCAGATACTTGGAATTCCTAAAACAAGATCCTATATCATTAATGAATAGAAGAAAAAGAATAGGCCCGAGAATGCTTCCCTGAGGAACTCCAGATGTGGCTTCGAATGAATAAGATTTTGTGTTCTCAATCTCCACAAAGGAGATTCTATTGGTGAGATAAGATCTCAACCAACATAAAAAAGTAGAATGGAACCCCATTTTTTCGAGCTTGTAAAATAATATACTGTGAGTAACAGTATCAAATGCCTTAGCAAAGTCAGTATAGACAACATCTACTTGTAGGCCAGTTTTAAATGACGAAACACAAAATTGTGAAAAAGAAGCTAGGTTCGTAACAGTGGACCGACCACTAAGAAAGCCATGTTGACATTCATCCATGGATCCTTTGATTACAAATAATAACTTCTCTTTGACCACTTTCTCGAAAAGTTTCGAGCAGTTAGAAAGTTTCGAGATCGGTCTATAATTAGCTACATTATTCTTGTTTCCTGATTTAAAAATTGGTGTGATTGAGGCTATTTTCCATCGATCAATAAAAACACCACACGCTAACGAAAAATTAAAAATGTATTTCAAAGGCTTACAAAATGGCAAACTGCATTTCTTCAATATAAATGACGAGAGTCCGTCAGGATCACATTTTAATGAGGTTTTAAGAGCCGCAATACCGTTGATTACGTCAATTTCCGAGATTGACAAAGACCCAAAACAGACCGTTTTCTCAACATCGGCACAGAAACTGCTAGCCCTGCTTGAAACAAAATTGGATTTGAAAAAATCAGCAAACGGGTTTACAGAATCTAATAAGCAATTAGAAGATACACCGCAGTATGACATACAAACCGGAATATTGGAACAACCCTTCTTAGAACGTATGTATTTCCAGAAGGCTTTAGGGTTTTCCTTCAACTCGATTTCATATCTGGAAATATATTGCTGGTATAAAAATTTATCAAGTACATTAAAATTTTTACTATAGCGTAAATATATTTCCTTATGGAGAACATTATTGGAAGATTTATACATTTTAAAATGTTTATTCCTAAGATTCTTCAGTTTCTTGAGACGTTTGGTATACCATGGAAGTTTATGAGTCCGCCCGGGGAGTAAAGTAAGATTATTATTAAAAATTGCATATATATTTCCCAGAAAAGCATCGAAGCATTCCGCTTCACTTTTTGAATCGAAAATTGCTAGCCAATCCACTTGAAGAATATCCGCATTTAGGGAGTCGAAATCAGCATCACGGAAATTAAAACTATTATTGGGCATCTCGCTCGAGCTTGATAGAAAATTAACAAACTCGACCGTAAGAGAAAGTGGAACATGATGCATGTCACATTTACATATCGGGAAGGTGGATTGGGACACTTCGAAGATTAAATTTTCATCAACAAAAACGAGGTCCAAGATATTATGCAAAGAATTGAAAAACGAATTAATTTGAGTGAAATTGATACTAAAGAGGCTATCAATGAAATTTATTTCATGCGAACTATTAACATTTGTAGGCGTTAATATACCATTATTAAAAAAATTTGACCAAGTAATTTTACTCAGGTTAAAGTCTCCTAGGACACAAAAATGACTGTCTTCATTCGCTTCATAAAGACTCATAATATTGCTTGTATGAGCAGCGTATAAAGAATCAGGGCTAGAAGGTGGTATGTAAGATACGCAAATATATACTTTATTTAGATTTCCAAAAATGCATACACATAGCTGATCAAGAAGAGTATCATCATTTTCCAACTGGACTAAAGATGAGCGAAGCTTTCGATTTACTGCAATTAAAACCCCGCCACCTCTTAAGCAATTAGTCTTAGATGCGTCTCTATCCTTGCGATATAAATGAAAAAGGTTCGGATCAAAAAATTCTGCATCAGCAAAATTACTGTTTAACCATGTTTCAACAATTACATAAACATCAAATTCGCACCGAGAAGTAGATAAAAAAACTTCATTAGCTTTTGTTCGCATTCCCGAGATGTTTTGAAAATAAATATTTAAATTAAAATTGTTTTTATTACAAACTGCATTAGAACTAATATTTAACCCACTCATTAATCCGTTGGACCCAACTGATTGCCCCCCGCCATCAGTTGGCCCTCGTCGTTTTTTGAGCCAAAATTAAACGGACGCACCGCAATGTTTGTAGGCCATAAATCGGGAACCAGCAACTTTGGAAGCGAAATGGCATCAACACCCAACTTGAAATTAACATATCGCAGAGAGGTAGGATCTACACCATTCTTAACCAGTGGAATACAAACGATGGCATTTTGACTAATTCCAGTATGCTGAGATATATGCGCTTTCAATTTCTCGGAAGTAACAGAGGCAGAGAACGGCGAAAGATGCAGCCATTATGCCCGACCCAACAACTAACGGTCGCGCACGTAAGCGCGAATTACGTTGAATGGCTCTGTTGTTGCCATACTCCATATCTGCATTATTAGAACCATTCGGCATAGTGCCAATACCAGCCTCTGCGTTAGCATCTTTTTGAATATTATTAGTATTATTTTTTCGATTATTAATTCTTCTATTTTCCACAAATTTCCATCCATTCGTGTTACCATCAACTTCAGGCGAATTATCATTAGTAACTGAGGTAGGTGACTTAAGTTGCGAAGCAGGGGCAACAGGAATTGGCGTTGCAGAAGAAGTTGTGGCAGGAGCACCAGCATCATTTTGCAGAATTATCGAGGGTGACTGGGCATTGGAAACAGTATCAGACTGGTTGTATGGTCTCCCGGGCGCTTTAGCAGCACCGTCGACAGATCCAGTGGCAGTTGAAGTGAAAACAGCAGTGGCAATAGCAGCATAGCTAGTAGCAGCAGCGTCATTATACAGCAATAATGATGGAGAATGAACAGCAGAGGCAGGCGCAATATGATTGTATAGACCCTCGGCCGCATTAGCAGCGCCGTTGACGGGGCCACTAGCGCCCAATGATGTAGGAGCGTTAAAATTAATTGCACTGCACTGTTTCTCAATATGTGTGAGCAAACGAGACAGCATTGAATTATTCTCAGTAAGCTTACAATGCAAGTCATGCACTTCAGCTTGCAGAGAGTCAGTTTTTTGTCGTAAACACTCATTGTCTCGTGAAGAACAGTCAAAGCAGAAAGAAGATTAGAGTTAAATGTTTTTAACTCAGCAATGTAAGCATTAGCAGTTAGTGGATTAGGCTTTTGCACTTGAGTGACTTCTTGTTGTTGTAGCGAAGAGTTTGGCGAAATCACAGACTCATTTTGTTGATCTGGAGCACACACACCACAAACGTAGATATTGTCAGCATTGTTGAAATGATTTAGGTCGGTAGGCAAACTACCAACAACACAACTAAGATGGTAAATCTCTCTGCACTTTTCGCATTGCACTGAAGTTTGCGCGCGATCCACTCTATGTCCACAAAAACAAGGCATTATATTGCAAATATTATAAAATGATAACCATAGAGAAAACTAAAAGAGTCAATGTCTCTAACACAATTTTAATGTTAATTTTGATTGTTATCCGACATTAGATAAATCACAAATTTAAGAAAACATAAGAGCGCAGCAAATCTTTACCGGTAGTTTCTGTTTGGGAGGTGTAACGATGATCGACTCTTCTCCTGCAGCTATTCTACTGGTCGAATTATCAGATGCTGCTTAAGAACCGAATGTAATTGGCGTGTGAACTTTGTTTTAGTCCCTATGTAACTATTTGTGAAGGTCGAAAGTATGTCCTCAGCACCATCCTCACCTTGACATTGTAAATGCGCAGCATCAAACCTTTTTTCTAGCAGAATAAAATTAATAAAATTAATCAAATGCCCTTCGCCAAGCCTTCAAACCAAAAATGAAATACATACAAACCGCTGCAAAGCCTCTATGGTACAGCCAAATTCAAGCTGTAGCTGACACCAAATTGCCTCTCAAATAAAAAACCAAACGTTTAATATTAAGTGTAATTTTTATTTTTACCGCAGTTGATGTGACGATGTTGAAATCCAAGTAAAGAAGAATAAATATAGTTTAAAAAACTAAAACTCACGCTTTTAGAGAGTATTGAACTGGGTCCCGTACGATATGTCGAAAAAAAAAATGTCGAATTTCCAAGACCGAATTTAAAAAAATTTATAAAAAAATTTTAAAATACCGAAGAGATTTTTGACCGAAAAAAAAATGTCGAAAAAATGCAAATGACCGAAAAAGGTCGAAATTTGGATGCTTAATGTAAAACTTCGGAAATTTGAGTTTAACAACGTGTTTTATGACAGTATACAATTATTTATCACTTCCTTACGTCTTACCAAGAACTTTTCAACGGGTCTGGTACGATATGTCGAAAAAAAAGAAGTCGAAACTAAAAATGTCGAAAAAAAATGTCGAAAAAAAATTTGCCGAAACCGCAAAAGGTCGAAAAAGAAAATGTCTCGAAAAAAAATGTCGAATGATAAAATGTCGAAAAAAAATATATAAGATGTAGAAACAATGTAATGAATGGGGTCCCGTACGATATGTCGAAAAAAAAAATGTCGAATTTCCAAGACCGAATTTAAAAAAATTTTAAAATACCGAAGAGATTTTTGACCGAAAAAAAATGTCGAAAAAATGCAAATGACCGAAAAAGGTCGAAATATGGATGCTTAATGTAAAACTTCGGAAATTTGGGTTTAACAACGTGTTTTATGACAGTATACAATTATTTATCACTTCCTTACCTCTTATCAAGAAAAAAATTTGCCGAAAACACAAAAGATCGAAAAAAAAAATGTCTCGAAAAAAAATGTCGAATGAAAAAATGTCGAAAAAAAAATATATAAGATGTAGAAACAATGTAATGAATGATGTGTAAAATTCGCGCGAATTTAACACATCATTCATTACATTGTTTCTACATCTTATATATTAATGTTGAGTATTATTTTTCTAGTGTTTTGCAATAGCTCTTGCAAGCAAATATAAAACCTAACGGTAAAGTTACAAGCACAAACTCTTAAGTTCTTCTCAATATAATTAACAACAACCTCTCAGAAACGAATCTCCGGTTTAAAGATGTCAGAAAAATTTCGATTTTTGGCGACTTTTATAGTCACGTAAATATTTGATGTATGGATACATCGATGTTTCTATAAAAATTGTGAAATTTTGACGTTATTTCGGTTTCTCACTTGTCCAAAAACAAAAGTAAATTGGACCAACATCTTTTCCTTGTTCAAAAATATGCACGTAATTAGAAAAATATACACATATTAGAAAACTAGCCAAGTCTAAGCATCGATGTACATATATAGCGAAACAAATGTACATAGACTTCGTATCAAAGACACATCGATTTATTTTTGCCATTGGTGACTCCAGCATAGTTTAGCTCAATAAGATAACGGTAACTTTCTCGAAATGATCATTACCAAATGATTAGTGTTATGCTTTTAATAAGAACAAATCATAAGTCATTCTCAATCGTAATTTTTACATGTGCAGTTTGTAGCCCTGAGAATATTTCTGCAGTTTGTAGCCCTGAGAATATTTCTTGAATAGGCTTTGTATTGGAAAATGGTTGAAAAGTTCTTGATAAGAGGTAAGGAAGTGCTAAATAACTGTATACTGTCATAAAACACGTTGTTAAACCCAAATTTCCGAATTTTTACATTAAGCATCCAAATTTCGACCTTTTTCGGTCATTTGCATTTTTTCGACATTTTTTTTTTCGGTCAAAAATCTCTTTTTTCGACATATCGTACGGGACCCCTTATATATTTTTTTTTCGACATTTTTTCATTCGACATTATTTTTCGAGACATTTTTTTTTTCGACCTTTTGTGTTTTCGGCAAATTTTTTTTCGACATTTTTTTTTCGACATTTTTAGTTTCGACTTCTTTTTTTTTCGACATATCGTACCAGACCCGACCTGACGGTAAAGTTGCAAGCACAAACTCTTAAGCTCTTCTCAATATAATTAACAACCTCTCAGAAACGAATCTCCGGTTTAAAGATGTCAGAAAAATTTCGATTTTTGGAGACTTTTATAGTCACGTAAATATTTGATGTATCGATACATCGATGTTTCTATAAAAATTGTGAAATTTTGAACGTTTAAACGTTATTTCGGTTTCTCACTTGTCCAAAAACAAAAGTAAATTGGACCAACATCTTTTCCTTGTTCAAAAATATGCACGTAATTAGAAAAATATACACATATTAGAAAACTAACCAAGTCGAAGCATCGATGTACATATATAGCGAAACAAATGTACATAGACTTCGCATCAAAGACACATCGATTTATTTTTGCCATTGGTGACTCCAGCATAGTTTAGCTCAGTAAAATAACGGTAACTTTCTCGAAATGATCATTACCAAATGATACTAATAATGCTTTTAATAAGTACAAATCATAAGTCATTCTCAATCTTAATTTTTACATGTGCAGTTTGTAGCCCGAAAATATCTGAGAATATTTCTGTTGTTACCTCTAACAAGGGGAAAATGTGAATAGGCTTTGTATTGGAAAATGGTTGAAAAGTTCTTGGTAAGAGGTAAGGAAGTGATAAATAATTGTATACTGTCATAAAATACGTTGTTAAACTCAAATTTCCGAAATTTTACATTAAGCATCCAAATTTCGACCTTTTTCGGTCATTTGCATTTTTTCGACATTTTTTTTTTCGGTCAAAAATCTCTTCGGTATTTTAAAATTTGTTTAAATTCGGTCTTGGAAATTCGACATTTTTTTTTCGACATATCGTACGGGACCCATTTTTTTTCGACATTTTTTTTTGACATTTTTTTTCGAGACATTTTTTTTTCGAACTTTTATGTTTTCGGCAAATTTTTTTTTCGACATTTTTAGTTTTGACTTCTTTTTTTTCGACATATCGTACCAGACCCTATTGAACTAAAAAGTTGAAAATAATTTTAAAAACCCTACACAGTAGTATTGTGGAAAAAGCGTGGTCCGCTTTGTTCCATAATCTTCGTTTTTTATTTAAATTATTTTTACCTTTTTAGTGCAATATTCTTAAAAGCGCGTGTTTTCGCTCTTTAAACTATATTTATTTTTACTTTTTAGTTAAATGTGTTATGAAGTAATCGATAAATATATCGAAGTATACCGCAGTGCAAACGAAACCTCTGGGCCTCCTCTTTCGTTTGATACCCATATTGTAGGCAATTTTCAATATTATTGGACAACCTCATTTTGACCGATAACTCAGTTATCGATAAATATATCGAAATATTCCAAAATCCAATAGAATCCTGTAGAACTTCCCTTTTGTTTGATACCCAGATTGTAGGCATTATGATAACTTAGTTATCGATAAATATATCGAAGTCCAAATGCAACCTCCTATCGTTTGACACCCATATTGAAGGCACATTTCAAGGTTTTTGTGACAGTCATATGCCACTATCGGGTAGACTGAAGTAGAGTTACATACAAACAAGCAAACATACATATGAATGTATCTACAAGTAAAGCTCATGAAAGCGTAGTAAAGAAATTAGCATTATGCGGGAAAAGCGTCGAGCGCTCGATATACGAAAATTATGGCACAAAGCGGACCACGCTTTTTCCACAATACTACTGTGTAGGGTTTTTAAAATTATTTTCAACTTTTTAGTTCAATACTCTCTAAAAGCGCGAGTTTTAGGTTTTTAAACTATATTTATTTTTTACTTTTTCGTCAAAAGTCCTATGAAATTATCGATAAATATATCAAAAAATACAGCAGTCCAAACGAAACCTCTTGACTTCCACTTTCGTTTGATACCCAAATTTTAAGGTATTTGGCCTCACATTTTGACAATAACTCAGTTATCGATAAATTTATCGCAATATGTCGATGTGCAAATGAAACCTGGGGCCTTCACCTTTCGTTTGATACCCATATTGTAGGGAAATTATAAGGTTTTCGGGCAACCACATTTTGACCGATAACTCAGTTATCGATAAATTTATCGAAATTTGTCGATGTCCAAGTGAAACCTCGGGTCTTCACCTTTCGTTTGATACCCATATTGTAGGGAATTTCAGGTTTTTGGGCAATCATATTTTGACCGATAACTCAGTTATCGATAAATTTATCGAAATATATTGAAGTCCAAATGAAACCTGGGGCCTTCCCCTTTCGTTTGATTTCCATATTGTAGGGAAATTTTAAGGTTTTCTGGCAACCACATTTTGACCGATAACTCAGTTATCGATAAATTTATCGAAATTTGTCGATGTCCAAGTGAAACCTGGGGTCTTCACCTTTCGTTTGATACCCATATTGTAGGGAATTTCAGGTTTTTGGGCAATCATATTTTGACCGATAACTCAGTTATCGATCAATTTATCGAAATATATCGAAGTCCAAATGAAACCTGGGGCCTACACCTTTCGTTTGATACCCATATTGTAAGGAAATTTTAAGGTTTTTGGGCAATGATATTTTGACCGATAACTCAGTTATCGATAAATTTATCGAAATATGTCGATGTCCAAGTGAAACCTGGGGCCTTCCCCTTCCGTTTGAACCCATATTTTAGGGACATTTTACGGTTTTTGAGCCACTGGGGCTTAGACCGAACGAGAGTCACATACATACAAGCACGCAAACAAACAAATAAACAAACATACAAGTGAACCTAATAAAAGCGTGGTAAAAAGGGAAAAGAAAAATTGAGCAGACATGACTATTTAAATCATCGCCCTCATACAATTTAATTCGATAGGTATACATACTATATAAATTTCATTATACGTATGTACATTTGTATGTACGAACCAACTAATTGTGCAAATCACCTGGTTTAGCGGTCGCCTATTCTCCTTCCCTGCACAATGCCGTTTCTATTTGCAATTGCAAATTGTCAAAGAGAAGCAACGCAAATACAGAAAATATGCATTTTAAGTATAGCGGGTTTTTTTGTGAGTGCAAGGTCCATCAATTTGTGCTCAATTTTTAAGTACTTTTTTAAAACCTCGCTTGACGTCAAGCTACACCCCCCCCTAAGAAGGAGTAGCTTTAGAAAAAACTTTGTATGTGGGAATTAAGTGCTTTTTATGTGCCCCAAGATAAGCTGCTCGGTGTCTCAAAAACCAGAGGCTGCGGGTAGGGGGGGAGCGGGTCCAAATCCCCGATCGCCGGATTTCAAATTTGAAAGTCCAGGAATTATGTGCTATTTATGTGCTAATTAGTTCCCAAAAAAAAAAAATTTTGTGCCCAATTTTTAAGTACTTTTTTAAAACCTCGAAAGTGGGGGGTGTAGCTTGACGTCAAGCTACATTCCCCCCCCCCTAAGAAGGAGTAGCTTTAGAAAAAAACTTTGTATGTGGGAATTAAGTGCTATTTATTTGCTCCAAGATAAGCTGCTCGGTGTCTCAAAAAACAGAGGCTGTGAGTAGGGGGTCAAAATCCCCGATCGCCGGATTTCAAATTCGATATGCCAGGAATTATGTGCTATTTATGTCCTAATTAGTTCCCAAAAAAAAATTTGTGTGCTCAATTTTTAAGTACTTTTTTAAAACCTCGAAAGTGGTTGACGTCAAGCTACACCGGATTTCAAATTCGATATGCCAGGAATTATGTGCTATTTATGTGCTAATTAGTTCCCAAAAAAAAATTTTTGTGCTCAATTTTTAAGTAGCTACTTTTTTAAAACCTCGAAAGTGGGGGGTGCAGCTTGACGTCAATTTCAAAAAAAAGTACCTAAAATTTGAGCAACAAAAACAAACTTTGCGGAATTCTCGAGCACATAAATAGCACTTAATTCCCACATACAACGTTTTTTTTTAAAGCTACTCCTTCTTAGGGGGGGGGGGGGGGCTAGGCAGGAGTTGCACTTGACCGATACCACAGACGCATATATCCTATGCCGACATACAGTACACGAAGAGTGAGGGACCAGAAGTTGATGGACTTGGCTTACATTCGTGCTAGTGCCGGAAGAAGTTAGTAGAGGGTTCAGAGACGAGGGCTGAAACTCGGTAGTGCTAATAGCATCGACAGATGTGCTACGAAGAAAGTAGCTATGGGTGGATGCTTGAGATGTTGGCGCACTAGGATGCGAGCTACAGCCGGGAAAACACATGTTCTGCTGAGCAATAAATGTATTGCAGGTCGTGGAGACTTGATTTGTAGAAGGCGATAATGCAACATTTGAGCGTCGCTTGCCTCGGGACGTCCTAGGACGTGAGCAGCAGGGCGCCACAAAACTTTTGTAGAAACTAGTGGGCCGGTGTGTTTTAGGATCTAGTCCGGAGCAACTAGATTTATGCAACCAACCTTTGCATGATGCACACTGGACTGAGTGTGATCGTCTTGTGTATATTTTCTTCCGGCAAACGCAGCAGAACCATTCTCTTGGGCCAGGATTTGGCTCAATGCCAGCCCGGATCAAGAGAATGAGGAGCAGCCGTGCTGCAAGGGGCTGTTCCGGGGATGACTATAGGTGGGGGAATCGTGACGTGTTAGACAGGGTCACTTCGAAGTGTATTGCTCTTGGCCGAGTCATAATAAAAAAAAAAACAACGCGGGTCGTTTCGGTACGAAGGGTAATGTACAAGTACAAATACCATTCTAGCAGAACCGGCAATAAGTGAAACGTATTCGGCTGTGCCGAAGGCTATATACCTTTCATGAATAAGCGTCACGATTTTCACTGTTCGATCCCCGGCACAGCCTGTGTGTATTTAACTTTAGCTCATACTGAAATTATCGGAACTATCGATTATATGGGGGCGATGTGTTATATTGGTCCAATTCCATTGATTTTTAACTTCGACATTTCACATTCTAAACGAACAATAGTTACGAAATTTCACTTTCCTACCTATATAATTACAGGAGTTATCTACCAAAATCCGTTTATCGGAACAATCGATTGTATAGGAGCTATGTGAAATGCTTATGCCATCTCGATGATTTTCAACATCGATATTTCTTATATAAAAATAGCAATTCTTACAAAATTTAACGTTCCTACCTCTTTAATTACAGGAGTTATAGCCCAAAATCCGTTTATCGGAACAATCGATTGTATGGGAGCTATATGTAATATCGGTCCGATCTTGCTGGTTCCGAAAAATGATTCCTATATTAGAAAATGGTGGCCGCTTACAAAATTTCAGCCAAATATCTTAAAAACTGAGGGACTAGTTTGCGTTCAAACAGAGAGATAGACAGACAGACGGACATAGCTAAATTAACTCATCTCGTCATCCTGATCATTTCGGTATACTTATTAATGGGTCCATCTCTTCTTCTTCTCATACTTACAAACATCGGACCAAAGTTATAATACCATCTCATGTTCATGAAAGGTATAAAAAATCAATATACCTACATTTTTTTGGGTCCATTATTTATATTAATAGTCTAACTTTATTGTTAGTATATTGTTAACTAGCTGGTGCCCGCGACTTCGTATGCGTAGCTTAGGTATTGAAATTAATCAAATAGTTTATGACAGCATTAATAAACACCTTTTGTTTGATACCCATAATGTACTAATACATTTTTGTGGACATATTCGTCGATACCCTTGTCAAATCTCATACAAATTTCATAACCCAAACCCATTTCAAACCCCTTTTTTAAACGTGTTTGCTTTGGGTTTGCATACGATCTATCATTAAAAGATGGCAATAATGTTCATTTACGTCATTATTTCCTTTCAGTTTTTAAATTCTTATCGAAATCATGTTACCATTGCTTTTAGTTGGTCAAAATTTTTGCAAATTAAAATTAAATTTATTTATATTTAAAACTAGCTGGTGCCCGCGACTTCGTATGCGTATAATTTCTGTTTTTTTTTGCAGCTGGGTACCATAATGTACTAACACATTTTTGTGGAAATCTTCGTCGATACCTCCCAAACCGGTCGAGCTATCGAAATTTCAAGATATCTCCCAAACAATTTCAGATATTTAAATGAATCACATCGCATATTATAGCACTCATTTACACCTTTCGTTTGTCACCCATATTGTACTAAGACACATATTGGGCGATAACCCCAAAACCCGTGGAGATATCGCAAAAAATAATATCTTAAACTTTAAGTTGAGCGTCTAGCAATCCAACGATTCAATTCCATTCAGTACTTTTAGAGTGTTACGACCACAACCATACAGACAGACATGGTCCACATATTGGGCGATAACTCCAAAACCGGTTGAGATATCGAAAAAAGTAATATCTTAAATTTTAAGTTGAGCGTCGAGCAATCCAACGAAAAAAGTTTCATTCAATTCCATTCATTACTTTCAGAGTGATACGGCCACAAACATACGGACAGACAGGCAGACAGACACACAAAAAATTTTAAAATTGTTGATTTGGATTCTACTCGCTTAGTAATGCTTCCCCCAATCAATTTTTTGTTGATATCTGCCATGTGCAGACATCGACCTGTTACAATTTTATTATATGTAGAGATTTTGAAAATTCTGATTCTCATAGCCTAATTGCAGAATTTGATAGCTGCTTTGTGCATAGGGTAAAGGCGCGGCGGTGAGCGTATGGAATACGGTGTGCACAGGTGCAAGACCCGGTTGCGGAATATTCTTTTTTTTAAATAATGTTTTTTAATATTTAAAAACCTTTAATCTTAACTATTACAATTTATTTTATTTTCAACCTAATATTTTTTTGCTCTTGACCTGCTCAAAACGATCGCATAAATTAATGGCTATTTGTTAAGCACAATCTCTTCATTCGATTATTCAAGTGCAACATAAAATCTCGAAAACCGAATATTTGCATGGCATCTGCCATAAATAATTTTGAAAAGGGCTGCTATAATTTAATATTTTTATTATATAAAAACAGCCACTAATTTTTAAATTCTATGATGGCCTCACTTTGACTATAGGTGAGTTTTTAAGGCATACATTTAAGTTGATCCAACTTCGGCCACGTGCCTAAAGGCAGCTATTGACAAAAGGATGATCAGATGTTTGAGTAAGTTCAAATATTTTAAGTTGGTCGAATTTCGACCACGGGATATATTAGTATATATGAAAGTTTCATTCGAATATCTCCAATATCTTCTGAGTTATTGATTTTTTCACAAAACGTTATAAATTACAAAAATTGTTGCTGTTGTTGTAAAAAACCAAGTTTTTCAAAACCCCATTAGGGATAAATTTTGGTTCCCTTATGTACAGTCACTTCTCAGAGCAGAAAACCCAGGACATCGCCATAGATCTCTGCGCAGTAGAACGACCCGGGGTTTTACCTCGGCCAAGGACTTTCACTTTCAATGTAACCCTGTTTAGTATGTTTTGCCCCATTCCGAATCTATCATCCTCCCCCCTTGCAGCAGGGCTGTAAGATATTCTATTGTTACGGGCGGGCGTTGAGCCGAACCCCGGGCCAAAAGAATGGATATGCAGTGTCTGTTGCAAAAAGATATATATTAAACGGTCGCATTCTGTGCAATGCTTCTCGTATAAGAGAAGGCTCCATAAATCTGGATGTTCAGGGCTTAACCTTAACATCCACAGACCCCGTACTTTCTTTAGTACTTTCGTGGCCCCACGGTAAGCGCCGATCAAGCGCACCCCTACCGCCACTTTCTAGTAGCAATACTAATAATAATAATAGACTAGCAGCACTTCTGCTATACCCGCCACACAAATTCCAGACTGTAGCTCGTGCCTTACGGCGTCAACATCACGCGCAGCAGCTCAACACTCGCTCCCACCGGAGCAGTTTATATATGAGCAATGCCGAGCACCAGTCTCTCTGTGTTCCTCCATCGCATCCTAGGTCGGACCCCATTACCTAAGGCGGAAATAACATCCATCGGAAAGACCACCGGTTATCATCCTGACATTAGCTTGCTACTACGAGGAGATAACCGTGTGATCCTGGGCGACTTCAATGCGCACCACGACATGTGGCATTCAAACTTGCCAGCAGATAATAGAGGGCATGCACTGGCGGAGCAGATAGATGATACGGCTTTCTGTACGGAGACGCCCCATCAAGAGTATCGGGTAATTGCTATAGTTCGCCAGATATTTCTATAGTAAGCGCAGGACTACTGAACAACACAAATTGGCGACCCATACTCACTTTAGCGTCTGACCGTCTCCCAATAGTCATTACCATCGAAGGACCGACGGACTTTATTACACCTGAGCATGGTACACACATAAACTTTACCAAGGCGGACTGGGACAGTTTTCAGACATATACGGACGAATCCTTGGCTGCTCTATCCATTCCTACGGACGTACGTAAAGGCGAACGAGACTTCCGCAACATCATTGACTTGGCCTCTAAACGCTTCATTCCTGCGGGTCGAATATCTCAAATAAGACCAAATTTCCCCGCGGAGGCAGCGGCCATGGCTAGAGAAAGAGATGAAGTGCGAAGTCTCAATCCCGCAGACCCCCGTATAAAGGAACGCGGAAATTCGTAGGTTGGTCGATAAACACAAACTGGCTAAAAGGAAACAACACCTAGACCAATGCAACCTCTCTGAATAAATTCGAGGGGTGTCTTTGATTGTCGTCAGGACAATTTTGATCTCTTTGATAAGGCACCGCGCTCGAATTTATATTTTGTAGTGGGAAGAAAGGAAAGATCGAAATTCTCGTTTAGAAAAATGGCCGTTTATTGTACATCAAAAGTGTCAACAAAGTTAATTTAATTACCTTATTTGTGACGTATAAGAAGTCCTGGGGCTGATGTGTGTCCGTTGGCAGTTGGCAGAAAAAGAGGCGGTTGTCAAGTCGTTGACAACCGTTGAACCGAAAACCATCCTCCGGTTTTAAGGGGAGGTGGACCCACACATGCGCACCCACTTGCATGTATGTGTGTGCTGACAAAACACGAATAGTCATGCATGCACATGCCGGTGGGTGGCTTGGTGTGGGTGATTGGAAAGTAAACATTAGGGTGGCACATTTTTTAATATTTTAGGCATCGCGCCTAAACATGCCGGCCCCCTTGCGACACGCAACATTCTGACCAGCCCCGGGATTTCCATCACGCCGTCTCTTAGGCTAGGTTCTTAAGACTAGTGGTGTGCTGGATAGCACTGTGCCCGCTTGCCTCCTTCGAGCCACCTCCTAGAGTTGGGTTCTGTTGCCACTGGTTGTTTGGCCGTGTCGTACCTAGCTGTTAAAGAGAGGGAAGGGACTTGAAAAAAATAAATTGGTATATTTCTTGCCATGGAGCCATAAAATGAGAAAAGCGAAAAAAAAATTTTTTTTTTTTTGTTTATTAAAAAAATTTAACTTACAACTAAATTTACCCCTAACTTACATACTAGTAGAGCCCGACAGCACAAAACCAAAAATGGTGCTGTGGGCAATAAACGAGCCGAACGACGGTGGCAGTGTGTTCGGTAGGATGAGGTTCGCATACACATCGCCGCCGAGTACGAGTTGGATTGGTGCGGCTATGTAAAATTGCGGATCAGCCAGCTGGATATGCTCATATGGAGCCGCCACTCGAGCGTCAATGGTTATGGCTGGGCTGATCCGTTGTAGATGGTCAACACATACGGCATGCGTCGTCACCGTAGTATGGTTACCGTGCTTCCCTCGAACGCGGAGAAAGCAACCGTGCTCCCCGCCAGAGTGGGTGGTGGGCAGCCCTAACACTTCCGCCAGGCCCCGGTCGATCACTGTGCGGGGGGAACATCCATCGATAAGCGCACGGATGTACGAAAACCCACCCCCGGCTTCCAGTTTCACGAGCGCGGTAGGCGAAAGCGTTATCATGGGGCGCAGCGCCGGGCCCACCCCGGCGAGAGCACGGTTCAGACCGTCTCGGAACCCTGTAGTGGCTGGCAGCTGGCGCGGCTGAGTGGCCAGTCTGCGATCCCGGTGGCTCGTAGAGCTGTTGGTGCGTAGTTGGCGCGGCTGAGTGGCCAATCTACGCTCGTTGACGTACTCGTCTCGGCGACTTCCGTGGTGGTTGTGTCGTAGCTGGCGCGGCTGAGTGTCCAGTCTACGCTCGTCTCGACGACCTTCCTGATTGTGTCGTAGCTGGCGCGGCTGAGTGGCCAGTCTACGAGGTTCTGCTTCGTTGGCACTGCGATTGCGAAGCTGGCGCGGCTGGGGGGCCAGTCTTCGCTTGCGGTTGTTACGGTGTGCGCGGCGGGACGGAGGGCGGTGGTCGCGTTGATGTAGCTGTCGGCACTCGTGCGCGAGAAGGGGTCGGAACCGCCGTAGGTCCGACACCCCTTGAACCGGTTCGATTATTTCGCCGTCCTCCTGGGTCAGCCCCGTCTCAGAGGCCTGGATAGACAGAACCTCTTCTCGGCTGTCTTCTTCTTTGTGCTGGGTTGCTTGTTCGGCTGGCCACGCTTCTTCCCTCTCGGCTTCTTCCACTTGTTGGGCCCAACTCTTATAGGCCACCGGCTGGTCATCAGTCTGGAGGTGGAGAGTGGTGTGGTGTTTGTCACCACATCGTCGGCACCTGGCGTCGCTGGTGCATTCCCTAGCCCGATGCACCATTGACAGGCAGTTGTCGCAATATCCCGCCCGGATAACCTCCTTCAGACGTTGCAAGGGTGCCATTCCGTGATAAACATCACACGCCCGAAGGGGGTGGTTTTCACCACACAGAGGACACGGTTTTGGATACCGGGCGGCCATACGAGCGGCGCGTTGGCGTAGGGAAGCATGGCGAGTCATGCTGCCGAAGACCGAAAAAAAGAGAAGAGAAAAAAATTGGTTTGAATAATGTATACGGTTGCCCATATACATACGTGGGAGGAAAGTGGCGAGTAGCCGAAGTGACAAAAGGGGAACTTGAAATGACGTATCTTCAAGCATTTCCAGGCGGAACCTGCTATTTCCTAATATTTGGGCCTAAGTGTACCGTTATCTGACCGTTTTTCCCTCCCTGGTGGCAATGAAGTTGCGGCGACCTGTTGCCGTCCAACTGTTTGCCGCTTTACGTGAATAACACCTGTTGCACCCTGTGTGTTTCTTTTCCTTTTTTTTCTATTATTGCTGTAGTCCGCTAGATGGCGCAAGTGACATTAGTTTTCCGTACGAGCAACTCTTTTCTTGCTAGTGTTGCGCGGAAGCAACATTTTCGGTACCCGATTTGATACCGATCCCGGTAGAGAGTGGTTGAGTGGCGGTTTAACTTTGGTTGTTTTGTTGGCAAAACAGTCCTGCCCCCCCCGAAAAACAAAAAGAATATTAAATAATTTAAATAAAGAAAACGCAAAAAATGTGTTTTTTTTTTTTTAATTTTTTTTTTTTTTTAATATTATTCATTTATTTTTATGAGGGGAATTTAAACCAACTCTATTTTATTTTCTCCATATTGTTTATTCCTCGGTGATTTTGGCCGACCGAGTGAGAAGAGTTATTTTCTATCTTGTATTTATTTTTCGGTATGCGGTCCCGAGTTTTGGTACATCCGGCTCGAAGGACCATGAATAAATTCGAGGGGTGTCTTTGATTGTCGTCAGGACAATTTTGATCTCTTTGATAAGGCACCGCGCTCGAATTTATATTTTGTAGTGGGAAGAAAGGAAAGATCGAAATTCTCGTTTAGAAAAATGGCCGTTTATTGTACATCAAAAGTGTCAACAAAGTTAATTTAATTACCTTATTTGTGACGTATAAGAAGTCCTGGGGCTGATGTGTGTCCGTTGGCAGTTGGCAGAAAAAGAGGCGGTTGTCAAGTCGTTGACAACCGTTGAACCGAAAACCATCCTCCGGTTTTAAGGGGAGGTGGACCCACACATGCGCACCCACTTGCATGTATGTGTGTGCTGACAAAACACGAATAGTCATGCATGCACATGCCGGTGGGTGGCTTGGTGTGGGTGATTGGAAAGTAAACATTAGGGTGGCACATTTTATAATATTTTAGGCATCGCGCCTAAACACTCTCCGATGGTGTTGGCAAACTATGGACTACGGTCAAAGCTCTATCCAATGCAACGAAACACAAGGATAAAGTAGATATTACTTTCGGCGACAGACAGACGGAGGGACACAAATACTTAGCGGCTCTATTCAGTCTTTCACTGAACACTTTCGTCATTCCTGAAATATGGAAAAAGGAGAGAGTGGTTCCACTATTAAAACCTAGAAAGCCGGCAAACATAGGCGATTCATATCGCCCTATATCACTTTTGTCGCCGGTAGTGAAGACGGTAGAGTCCATTTTGCTCCCGTATTATACTGCAAATCTGCACCTGGCTAGTCATCAACATGGCTCCAGTAATTTCTTTAGTACTTTTGTGGCCCCTTTTTGTTTGCGCTCTCGGGCGAGCCGCGGTCAGCGCCGATCAAGGGCACCCCTACCGCCTTCTAGTAGCAATACTAATAATAATGTCTTAACGACTAGCAGCACTTCTGCTCTACCCGCCACACAAATTCCAGACTGTAGCTCATGCCTTACGGCGTCAACATCACGCGCAGCAGCTCAACACTCGCTCCCACCGGAGCAGTTTAGATATGAGCAATGCCGAGCACCAGTCTCTCTCTGTTCCTCCATCGCATCCCCCCTCCCGTTTAAATACACACGTGTGTCAGGATCAACATCTTCTCGCACCTGTCTCTACGTGTACTGTTTGTCGGCAAAGACTATACACGCTCGCGTCATCGGTCAAATGCAATATCGACCTGCAAATCATTAACATCTACATACCCCCTATCTCAAGTTGCCCCACCGGTTATCACCCCGACATTAGCTTGCTACTACGAGGAGATAACCGCGTGATCCTGGGCGACTTCAATGCGCACCACGACATGTGGCACTCAAACCTGCCAGCAGACAATAGGTGGCAAGCACTTGCGAAATAGATAGATGATACGGCTTTCTGTACATTGAACGGAGACGCCCAACAAGAGTATCGGGCGTCACCGTCGTTTCATATGCCGACGACTGTAAAATAATGGCGAAGGGCCCCTGTACTGATGAACTCTGGGCGAAAATCAACAGTTACCTCTGCGACCTTTCCAGGTTTTTCACTGAGCGAGATCTGACGATATCTCCGACTAAATCCACGGCGGCGCTTTTCACGACATGTACGCACCAGGTGAGAAATGAATTAGACATTTTCGTTGATGGCACTAAGCTACCAACGGTCAGCCACCCAAAGTTATTAGGGGTGACACTGGATAATACTGTCTCATTTGCTGGTCATGTGTCTGCAATGGTCTTAAAGGTACGTGGTCGCAACAAGATCCTCAAGTCACTTGCCGGCAGTACTTGGGGAAACGACAAAGAAACGTTGCTGACTACATATAAGGCCATTGGCCGACCAGTTTTTGACTATACCGCACCCATATGGTCGCCTAACGTGCATAACACCAACTGGACGAAGTTACAAGTCTGCCAAAATACCGCTATCAGAACTGCTACGGGATGTCTCCTCATGTCTCCCGAGTCTCACCTCCATCAAGAGGCAAAACTGCTCAATGTAAGAGAGCACGCGGAAATGCTTAGCAGGCAATTCCTTCTGAACTGCCACAAGCCAGCGCAACCAAACCGGCATCTTTTGGACACAGATCAGCCTCCGAGAGACATAAGGAGTCATCTCCATAAGCATTATGACGAGATCCATCATCATCATTCATCATCATTTATTGGCGCTTAACCGCCTAAGCGATTTTGGCCGTTTCGTATCAAAGCACGCCAGTCATTCCTTTTTAGCGATAACGGACGCCAATTGGAAACCCCAAGGGAGTTCAAGTCATCCTCCACCTGTTGTTTCCATCTCAGTCGAGGCCTCCCCCTTCCTCTGCTGCCGAATTCAGGCGACGATAGGAAAACCTTCTGTGCTGGAGCTTCTTTGTCCATTCGCATAACATGGCCCAGCCAGCGGAGTCTTTGGGCTTTAATTCGCTGGACTATGGTCAGATCTGCGTAGAGCTCGTACAGCTCATCGTTAAATTTCCTTCTATACTCGCCGTTGGCATCACGGGAAGGACCATAAATCTTCCGGAGAACTTTTCTCTCAAATACTCCAAGGGCCATCTCATCTTCTCTTGACATTGTCCATGAATCTGAGCCATACATCAGGACAGGTATGATGAGAGACTTATAGAGCGTGATCTTCGTTCTTCGAGAGAGGACTTTACTTCTCAATTGCCTACTCAGTCCAAAGTAGCACTTGTTGGCAAGGGTGATTCTCCGCTGGATTTCTAGACTCATATTATTTTCGGTGTTGATACTGGTTCCCAAATAGACGAAGTCCCTCACAGTTTCAAATTTGTAACTATCAACAGTGACATGGCTGCCAAGGCGCAGGTGCGCCGATTCTTTCTTTGATGACAGCAAATACTTCGTCTTGTCCTCGTTCACGGCAAGACCCACTTTTTTCGCTTCCTTATCCAGTCCAGAGAAGGCAGCGCTTACGTCGCGGTTGTTAAGGCCAATGATATCAATATCATCGGCATACGCCAGCAATTGCACGCTCTTGTAAAAGATTGTACCATGCGGTTTAGCTCTGCTGCTCGAATTATCTTCTCCAGCATCAGATTGAAGAAATCGCACGAAAGGGAGTCGCCCTGTCTGAAGCCTCGTTTGGTTTCAAATGGCTCAGAGAGGTCCTTCCCGATTCTGACGGAGCTGTTGGTATTGCTCAACGTCATTTGACAAAGCCGTATAAGCTTTGCAGGGAAGTCAAATTCAGACATGGCGGCATACAGGCAACTCCTTTTTACGCTGTCAAAAGCGGCTTTAAAATCGACAAAGAGATGGTGAGTGTCGATTCTCTTATCATGGGTCTTCTCCAGGATTTGACGTATCGTGAAAATCTGGTCGATGGTAGACTTACCAGGGATATAGCTATCCTCACTTCATCATAGTCAGGTGGTGGGACGACTTTTCCATCGTCAGGGATTGGGGTATCGGGTTCGACGTCTCCCTCGCAATTTAGCAGTGAGGAGAAGTGCTCCCTCCATAATTTAAGTACACTTTGTACGTCGGTTACCAGGTCGCCATTATTGTCCTTACAGGAGCTTGCCCCGGTCTTAAAACCTTCCGTCATCCGCCGGATCTTTTCATAGAATTTTCGGGCATCATTCCTGCCAGCCAGCATCTCAAGCTCCTCACACTCACGCCTTTCGGCCTCACTTTTCTTTTTTCTGAAAAGGCGTCTCTCTTCCTTCTTTGCCTCACGATATTGTTGCCATACACTGCGGGTTGCGCCCGTTCGCAACGTCTCCTTGTAGGCAGCGTCCTTTTTTTTCGAGGCAGTTTTGCATTCCTCATCGTACCAGTTGTTCTTGCGGGCTCGCTGAAACCCTATAGTGGCCTCAGCGGCGAGATCCGGCATTATATTACCTTGCCGTTTGATCTGCGGAATCATAAGCGGACTCTAACCGACGTCCACACCGAGTCGGTTGACACTTTTGTCAGATCTCTACCTGAGAATCCCGTTCTAAACAGTCTTCCACCCGATATTGCTGAAGAAGAACGCACCTTACCAAGGGAGACAAGAGTCACCATGGCACAGCTTAGTTCTGGATACAGTGTGAGGTTAAACTCCTACTTATCCAGACTGAATGATACAATTTCAAACACATGCCCTGCATGTGTTAGGACCCCCCATGATACCCTACATCTCTTCAATTGTCCAATTGAACCTACTCTTCTAACCCCTCTGGGGTTAAATTTTCTATAGTGTATACTTCATGAAAAAGTACTTATACCTCAATTTATTAAACCTCGGGAAAACGGGGGGTCCACTTCACGTGTTCTTACCCTGCTATTATAATTGTTGTAACCATTAGACCTATTGTTGCCGCTATTAAAATTAGTGTTTCTAAAATTCGAATTATTGTTAGACCTGTTTGTATTACCGTTAAATCTGAAACTGTTGTTATTGTTGTATCGAAAATTATTGTTGCCTCTAAAATTCCCTTTAAAACCATTAAACCTTATAGGAAGTGATATATACGTTAACGCTTGTCGCTCTTTAACCTCTTGCTCACGTTCTACAATCATTTTAGCAACAACATCCTTCGAATCCTTGAAGGTTGTTGATGCAAAGATAGACTTCACCATGTCTGAACGGCTATTCAACCTGCAAACGACTACAGTTTGCTCAACCGCCATCTCATGTGCTTTTGCCTGTGTCATACCTTCAATAATTAAAGAGCGTTCTAGCGAATCGGAAAGGTCTTCTAATTGTTTAGAAAAATCAGCAAAATTATTATTGTTTACCCTTAAAGCCGCATTTTTACCCGCAACAACTTTCGAGTTGTCTGGTCTAATTTTGTTACGCAATACCTCTTTAATCTGGCTTATCGAATCTATTTGCGTTGGTAAAGCTTCACGAGCTTTTCCTTCAAGTTTCGACTTTAAAAATGCTATAAATGTTTGCATTAAAGGTGTATCACATAATTCTTCTATTAATTCATTTTTATCAATGAACGAAGCAAGTGATAACGGATCACCGCTGTAATTTTCTCTCATAATTGAGGCACAAGTACTAATAAATGATTTCTTTTGCTCTTGAGCCGCCATATTTAAATCGTTAAGATTTGGAATTGTATTAGAAGTTAAATAAGAATTTGCAGTTACGTTAAAATTCAAACTATAAAATGAAGTAGGATGATTTGAATTATCAAAACCTAAAAGTTTGGCGGCCGCCGTGGTGTAGCGATTAAGTGTTCGGCCTTCTACACCAAGTCGTGGCGGTTCGATGCCCGGCAAAAGTAACATCAAAAATTATTTAGAAAAACAATTTTTCTAAACGGGGTCGCCCCTCGGCAGTAGTTTGGCAAACTCTCCGGGTGTATTTCTGTCATGAGAAGCTTCTCAGCAAAAAATTCATTTGCTTTGCAAGTGCCGTTCGGAGTCGGCAAAAAACTGTAGGTCCCGCCAACTTGTAGAAAAAACTTAAAAGCAACACACCACAAGTTGGATAGAGAAGCTCGGCTAAAAATCTCGTTAGAGGTTATGATAACCTGTTGGTATATCGCCGCCATTAGTTGAGCAAAAGTCTTCAAGGAAAGAATCTCTAGCACCACGAAATTTTAATGTGGAATTTGAAGATCTATGTGGACTATCAAAATCACTCATGTAAACAAAAACAAAACAGCAAACTGTGATATCAAAATTCAATATTAAAATATGAAACTGAAACTGAGATAATAAAAGCCTTACCGTGTAATTTATTGTAAGAAAATTAAATATCCGCTGAACTAATAACGTTTACGAATTTATTTCTGAAAACATTCAGATTTATAAAGATGTTTCACAGACACACACACTCTATAGAAACCTTCTCAATTGTATTATTGTATTACATTATCAAAAAAAAAAAAAAAATTATTAAATAACCAATTTTACCACATACATGTGTAGATATGTACATATGTATATAGAAGTACAAGGGCATAATTTAAATTGAAATATTAATTTCAATTATTTTATTTTAATAAACAAAAATATTTTTATTTGTGACACTGGATAATACTGTCTCTTTTGCTGGTCATGTGTCTGCAATGGTCTCAAAGGTACGAGGTCGCAACAAGATCCTCAAGTCACTTGCCGGCAGTACTTGGGGAAACGACAAAGAAACGTTGCTGACTACATATAAGGCCATTGGCCGACCAGTTTTTGACTATGCCGCACCCATATGGTCGCCTAACGTGCATAACACCAACTGGACGAAGTTACAAGTCTGCCAAAATACCGCCATCAGAACTGCTACGGGATGTCTCCTCATGTCTCCCGAGTCTCACCTCCATCAAGAGGCAAAACTGCTCAATGTAAGAGAGCACGCGGAAATGCTTAGCAGGCAATTCCTTCTGAACTGCCACAAGCCAGCGCAACTAAACCGTCATCTTTTGGACACAGATCAGCCTCCGAGAGACATAAGGATTAATCTCCATAAGCATTATGACGAGATCCGGCATCATATTACCTTGCCGGTTGATCTGCGGAATCATAAGCGGACTCTAACCGACATCCACACCGAGTCGGTTAACACTTTTGACAGATCTCTACCTGAGAATCCCGTTCTAAACAGTCTTCCACCCGATATTGCTGAAAAAGAACGCACCTTACCAAGGGAGACAAGTGTCACCATGGCACAGCTTAGGTCTGGATACAGTGTGAGGTTAAACTCCTACTTATCCCGACTGAATGATACAATTTCAAACACATGCCCTGCATGTGGTAGGACCCCATGATACCCTACATCTCTTCAATTGTCCAATTGAACCTACTCTTCTAACCCCTCTGGGGTTAAATTTTCTATAGTGTATACTTCATGAAAAAGTACTCATACCTCAATTTATTAAACCTCGGGAAAACGGGGGGTCCACTTCACGTGTTCTTACCCTGCTATTATAATTGTTGTAACCATTAGACCTATTGTTGCCTCTATTAAAATTAGTGTTTCTAAAATTCGAATTATTGTTAGACCTGTTTGTATTACCGATAAATCTGAAATTGTTGTTATTGTTGCATCGAAAATTATTGTTGCCTCTAAAATTCCCTCTAAAACCATTAAACCTTATAGGACTTGATCTATGCGTTAACGCTTGTCGCTCTTTAACCTCTTGCTCACGTATCTATAATCATTTTAGCAACATCATCCTTCGAATCCTTGAAGGCTGTTGATGCAAGGATAGACTTCTCCATGTCTGAACGGCTATTCAACCTGCTAACGACTACAGTTTGCTCAACCGCCATCTCATGTGCTTTTCAAAACATGCCCTGCATGTGGTAGAACCCCCTTGATACCCTACATCTCTTCAATTGTCCAATTGAACCTACACTTCTAACCCCTCTGTCCCTCTGGGCCAACCCTGTTGAAACTGCGAGTTTCCTTGGACTCCCGTTAGAAGAGTTTGATGAAGAACTTCGGAATGATCATACACTCTAGGCAGGGCAATGCATTGTTAACAACAACAACAACAACACAGCTACACTCAGACGAGTTTTCTCGAAGACTCAAACAACCATTAGCTATTTGCAGAAGCCTGACGGATCCGGGACCATCGCGGAAGGGGAAACCCTTGAGTTGCTCTTGAACACACATTTTCCGGGTAACTTGCATAATGCATCGTCAGCACCTGCAACAAGCCTGGCAGTAAATATACCCAACACTGAGGAAAGGGTAAGGTGGGCAGTTAAGAGCTTTGAACCGTATAAGGCTGCCGGGCCGGACGGGATTATCCCCGCGCAACTTATAAACACGTTGGAGACATCAGCTAAATGGCTGGTATTTCTCTTCACAGCCTGCCTGGCTCTCAACCACATTCCGTGCTCCTGGAGACACGCCACGGTAGTGTTTATTCCTAAGGCTGGGAAGGCCTCCCACTACGAGCCAAAGGACTACACACCCATCAGCCTCTCTTCCTTTGCACTCAAAACCCTCGAGAGGATAATCAGCGACTACCGCTCCACTACTATTGATAGCAACCTTATCTCCAGCTATCAGCATGCTTACACCAAGGACAAATCAACAGTAACTGCGCTTCACAGCCTAGTTTCTATCATTGAAAAATTGTTGGGTAAAAGAATTACTGTCTCGTGGCCTTCCTTGACATTGAAGGGGCTTTCAACAATATAAATCCGGAGGCTATTAACACCGCTCTTACTAATCTGGGCATAAGCAGATCCCTAACTGGACTAATCGGTAGTTGATCGACGGGGGAGGAAAATATCTTCATCACTTGGTACGGTTGATTTATCACGCTATGTCACAAGGGGAACGCCTCAGGGTGGTGTTCTCCCCCCGCTTCTATGGAACCTCACTGTCAGCTCGTTGCTACGAGACACATGCTGGGGGCGGGAAGATAGTGGCATCTGCAGACGATTTAGCCATTGCATACAGGGGCAAATTCCCCAAACTCTGTGTGACTTGATGCAGGTAGCACTGAAAAGTGGAACTCGTTCTGTACACCAACCGGTACAAAATACCACCGCTGGACCTACCAGAACTTAATGGCGTGAGCCTCAACTTGGCTGATAAAGCCAAATTCTTGGGCAGAGTTCTGGACAGGAAGTTAAACTGTAAGCAGAATATTCTTCAGCGCCAGAGGAAGGCGTGTGTTGCACTTCACACATGCAAAAGAGCCATTGGCAAAAAGTGCAGATGGATCTACACTGCAATTATCCGACCTATCATGCTATATGGAGTCGTGGTGTGGTGGCCTGCGCTGAGCAAGGCCACAAACCTGAATCTGTTAGGTAAAGTCCATAGATCTGGCATGATCTGTATTAGCGGCGCGCTAAGAACAACGCCCAACGATGCTCTCCAGGCCATTCTAGGCATTTTGCTTCTAGATCTGGAAGCGTATCGGGCAGCAGTGGCACGGGCTCTACGCCTAAGGGAAACGTCTGGCTGGGGCGCAAACACAACTGGACACTCCAGTATTCTAGGATCTTACAGTTTTCTCCCTCTGAGCACAGATCGCTGTGCGGCCAAAACAGTCGGAGACAGCTGCTTAAAAACGAGCATTCCCAGCAGGGAGGAAGGGAAGAGGATGGATTGCTGCCCCGCTACTAATGGCGTCATTTCTGTTTAACTGACTGCTCGAAGCTAGAAGGCAGAGCTGGTGGAGGGGTTTATTCAAGGGCTCTGGAACTTGAGCTCTCCTTCAGACTACCTGATCACTGCAGCGTCTTCCAGGCTGAAGTCTCAGCAATCTTGGATGCCGCAATTTGGATAAGTAAACGCACTATCGGCTAGGACATCGTTATTTTCAGCGACAGCCAGGCGGCCATCAAAGCTCTGGGCTCTTATTCGTTCAACTCTGAACTGACGCTCAGCTGTCGTCGATCTCTTCAACAGATGGCCCAACAGAACCGCGTGAACCTCAAATGAGTCCCGGGACACAAGGACATTGAGGGAAACTGTAAGGCAGACGAACTTGCCAGGCAGGGTACGACCAAGCAGGTTCTTCGGGATAAAGAGCGCTTAGGTATGCCGTTTGCCACGTGCAAGATAATGCTGAAGGAGTACACACTCCGTCAAGCCAACGAAAGGTGGCAACAATCCCCAGGGTGCCGGACATCCAAACAAACCTGGCCAAAATGGGATCATAAAAGATTTAGAGGCATTCACGCCCTAAGAAGGAGAGAAATCTCCATATTAATAGGTGTTCCAACTAGGCACTGCCTTATTGGTAGGCACGCAGAAAGGGTAGGTGTGCCCTACAGACGATGCTGTAGGAGCTGCAAAGATGATGAGGGAGAGGAAACTGTGAAGCACCTCATCTGCAACTGCCCGGCTTGAGAACGCGCTTTTTGGGAGTTCCCTTCCTGAATAGCCTAAGCCAGATCGCGGAACTGGACATAAAGAACTTGATGGCCTTCAGAAAGTCATCTAAGTGGTTCGAGGAGGAGTAACGGTGTCGGTTTAAAAGTGTCAGTCTCGGGATTCTGCTATGTGGAAAATTCCAACAACTCAGGGATTTTCCATATGGCCGGGTCCCGGGACTGACTTTCCTAGTGTTGGTGGTATCACAACGGGCCTTTCAAAACTGGCCTAAGTGTGCATCTGCGACAGCCACTTGAACCTAACCTAACCTATATTATTAAAAATAATGACCCGAAAAATCAACACAAATTCTTTGACAAAGTTAACGTGGTTTGTCTCTACTACAAATTTCTTGAGTGTCAAAAAGGTGTTTTGAAACAAGCTCAATTACTTCGCGGATTTTCGTATAATATTAATTAATTTATTTTTTTTAACAAACTGGCCAAATCTCTTTTACATAAACCAGTATTTGTATAAAAATTGTATGCCAAAAACCTTTATAAACCAGTTTTATTTTTTATGAAGGTTATCCTGACTATATTGAAACTGCTTCCTACATTCCCGGAATTTTCGGCACAAAAAAAAGGACTAGAGCTCTTCTCTCTTACGAAAAATACACGTATTTTGATGTTGCTTGAAAAAACTTTTGATTTGAACATGATATTTATTTTAAATTTTCTCTAAAATATTTGTACACTTTTATTTATCCAACAGGTCCCGGTGGCTTCTCAGAATACATTCTCTACAAAAAATCGTGGGAAGCAAAAGGATTCGGCTTTACTTTACGTGGTGCTAATGATTTCAAGCTTGATAAATTTTTTGCTGGGTCACCAGAGTCCCTCGATACTTTCTATGGAATACGAAATGATGGGGATATTTTCTTCAATGATAACCAAGACTCATTTGCAGAATATGTGTTGAAACATTGCAAACCTGGTGTTCATTTTGTCATGGCAGACGGAGGATTTTCAGTCGAAGGTCAAGAAAATATCCAAGAACTCCTTTCTAAGCAATTATACTTGTGTCAATGCCTTATGGCATTAAAAATTCTTCGGGTCAATGGCAGTTTTCTTTGCAAGTTATTTGACTTATTTACTCCATTTAGTGTTGGTCTTGTATATCTTATGTATAGATCCTTTGACCAAATATCTATATTGAAGCCTAATAGTAGCAGACCTGCGAATTCAGAGCGGTACTTAGTATGTAAATGGAAAAAACCAAATACGGAATCAATTTGTAAATATTTAGACCAGGTAAATACTATTTTTAATGAGAATAAGGAAGATGTTCTAGAAATTGTCAGTCGAGAAGATATTGCTGAGGACAAGAACTTTCTTGAGTATATTGTTAAGAGCAATAATGAAATTGGAGAAAACCAAGTGGTTGGTTTGAAAAAAATAGCAGCATTTTCTAGAAATGCTCAACTTAAGGAAACAAAGCAGTCTGAAATACGTAAGCGTTGTCTTGAACTATGGGGTTTGCCAGATAAACTAAGACAAGCCCCAGAACCAAAACCCTGCGAGAAACTTCTAGCCGAGATTTTAGGAGATTGGAACGACAAGCATTTATTCAACTCCTTGTGTACAGAACTAACTTCTATAGAGTGTCTTCAAAATAATATCAATAGTATCTATGACTGGTATTTTGTACCTATAGGCAGGGGTGAAACTAATATTAATTCTTGTAGCTTGTTTTTATGTAAGTCTAAAGGATGTTTACTTCGATATACTGATAGCAAGAAATGGGAACCTGTGGAATATATATTTGACGTTTCTCCAAAGTCACTTTTCTATGGCGAAATCGTGTATGAATACACTGGAGAAGGACGAACACAGACCCGAATATGCGCTTTGCATATAATTGATGCGATTATGCTTGGTGGAATAGATATTAGGCGAGTGAGACTTCCAGATCGTATCCTTTTATGTCAAAAATACGCTCTTAGTATAAATAAACCATTCAAGGAGTCAAATGTTGGTCCTATTCGAGGTAAACAGTTATATAAATTGAGGGATTTAAACAACTTTTTCTACAATATGAAATCTCATGTGCTGAAAGATAATTCAGCGCGCCTTGGATTGTCTATACCACTGGAAACCAAATTTTTCGTACCAGGTGGTATTTTAGTACTGTGTGAAATTTGTCACAACTTTTTTTCAAGTGTATCCAATTCTACCCAAAAATTGTATTATTTTGATAAGCGAACAAAAACATCCTATTACAAAGACTGTATGCCAAGTTCTATACAAAATAGTTTGTATGCTTCATTCAGAAATAGTTTTCAAAGAAGATTATTGTGGAAATGGACGAATTTGATGCAAGTTGAGGAACAAAGTAAACATCGAGAACCAAATTTACTCTATCGAGAAGATTTTAAAAATTTTATATTTAATAAAGAGAAAATATGAATAAACTTGCACTGTAGATTTTGTATTATTCTTTAAAAAGTTGAGGAAACGGTTTCAATGATTTCGTCAATAAAATAAACAGAAAACAAAAATTCAGAAACACATTTTTTCAGAAAACATTAGTCAGAACCCTTTTTTGAGAAAGCCAAAATTCAGAAGTCAAAACTCAGAAGTAAAAATTCCGAAGTAAAAATTCAGAAGTCAAAATTTAGAAAGACGGCAGAAAAAACATTAAATTTTGCGCAAAAATTTTTTTTTTCGAAAATTTTTTTTTTTACATTCATTTTTTCAGCCGTCTGATAGCTTTCTAAAAACGCATTGTTCATATTTAGTAGTATAAGTTACTAACTCCTCATTTCAATCCTTTGTTGATCACTGACACAAAACTTCAGCAATTTTCAGCTGGAGGTGAACCATGTCGAAAACTCAAAAAGAAGTATAAAGATTTCGACTATCGTTTGAGTAGTATTGTCGCTTCATTTGAAAACGATAAACTGGAAAGCGATTTAATTAGCTTTATGCTTGCCATTGCACATAATTTAAAATTCTAAGTTGTACTATTTTTTTTTTTATACATATGTACATATATATGTACAACCCTTGTTGTTGTTGTTGTAACGAGGTGTAGTCCTGCCCAACGCGTATTTTTCCTTAACCTAAATTGTCATCAATATCTTCTAACGGGAGTCCAAGGAAACTAGCAGTTTCATTGGGTTGGACCAAAGAGAGATGGGTGTTAGAAGAGTGGGCTCAAATGTGCAAGAAAATAAGTGATTGGTATTGTGGGGGGACGAGCCGCATGCCGGACATACATTCGGCACATCAGGGTTCAGTCTAGATATGTAGGAGTTTAACCTGCTACAATATCCAGAGCGTAATTGAGCCAGAGTGACCCTTGTCTCTCGAGGAAGATGACGCTCCTCTTCAGAAATGCCAGGTGTTGCGGCATGTAAGACATTGTTTAGCGGACAGAGCGCAGAGTAATGGCCAACAGACGTTGTATGGATATGCCCCAAGGCCTGTTTATGCACCTGTAGATCAAACGGCGTTGTTATATAGTGCCGGATCTCATCAAAATGTTTACGTAAATGCGATCTTATGGTCCTAGGAGGCGGAATGAGTTCAAGCAGTTGTCTACCGGGATGCTGTGGTTTACAGCAATTCAGTAGGTACTGCTTGTTTAGCATTTCATTATCCTCCCTAACTGGAAGCATTTCCACCTCATTGTGTATATGAGATATAAGTGACATAAGGACGCACCCCGTAGCGGTTCTGAGCTCGGCGTTTTGACAGGCATGAAGCTGATTCCAGTGAACGTCTGCAAGCCCCGGCGACCATATCGGCGACGCATAGTTCAGGATCGGCCGACCAATTGCCTTGTACGTTACCAATAACGTTTCTTAGTCTTTACCCCAAGTACTGCCGGCTAGTGATTTGAGGATTTTGTTACGGCTCTGTAATTTTGAGACAATTGAATGGGCAGCGAAAGTGTGCATGGTGTCGAAAGTCACTCCTAAGATTTTTGGGTGAGCGACAGTAGGTATTTTATGATCACCTACATAAATTTCTAGTTCCATGCCAACCTGCGCTGTCCACGTCGTGAATAAGGTCGCCGAAGACTTTGTTGGCGACAGTGTCAAGCTTCGGGCGGTGAAGAACTCGACTAGAGAGGGGAGATAGCCATTTATTTTAGAGCACAGCTCATCAACGGAAGTACCAGTAGCCAATATCGTGCAATCGTCTGCGTAAGAAACAATCGTAACTTCTTCTGTTGGAGGAGGAAGCTTCGAAATATAGAAGTTAAACAATAACGGGGAAAGGACACCACCCTGTGGTACCCCTTGTTTGATCTTCCTGGCATTTGATTTTTTGTTTCTGAATACAACAGACGACCGACGACTACTGAGATAATTCGTGGTCCAACGCTTGAGATAGGGGGGAGTGACGAGTCTTCCAAATCGGATACAAGCTGCCCATGATTTACTGTATCAAAAGCTTGACTCAGATCGAGTGCAACTAGAACCGTCCTGTCATTAGGTCTGTTTTGATTTAGACCGTCAGTTATCTGAGTGTTTATGACATTTAGAGCAGATGTTGTGCTCCTGCCTTTCCTGAAGCCATGTTGGTGCTCGGCTAACATCAAGTGTGATGTATAGAGCGGGAGTAGGGCCGCTTCAAGTGTCTTTACTACTGGCGAGAGGAGTGACATCGGACGATATGACTCCCCAACGTTAGCTGGCTTGCCATGCTTTAGTAGTGGGATCACAGTTGCCTGCTTCCATTTGTCGGGTATGACAGCTGTGATCAAAGACAGGTTGAAGACGGCAGTTAAATATTTGACTCCCGCTGGGCCGATATGCTTGAGATGCACCATGGCTATGCCATCAGGGCCGATGGCTTTGGAATTTTTGGTGGACCCGAAGGATTCGACAAGGACTTGACGGTGGACCATAATTTCCCAACACCGGTAGAGAGGTTACAAGACCTAAGGTGCTCCTCCCATTTGGTTTGTTTGTGTACGTTAACCAGCCGCCTGATTTCCACGTTGAGATCACCGATCTGTGGGTCAGAGGGATCGATGTTGCGTATGAGGTCACGTTCATTGGCCAAGGCTGCGGCCTCAGCTGGGAAGTTAGGCCTGATATTTTCTATTCTACCAGCTGGTATAAAACGGGCTGTAGCCTTTTTAATGACCTCACGTATGTTACGCTCGCCAACGTGTACATCAGTGGGAATGGGAAGATCACCAAAGGAGCTCTCCGTGAATTCCAAAAAGCCGACCCAATTAGCCTTTTTGAAATTCACGTATGTTCTTTTCTCCGACGTGATAAAATCCGTGGCACGATCGACGGACAGGATGATAGGCAGGTGGTCGGATGACAAGGCCACCATAGGTTGCCAGTTAACGCTGTTAATTAACCCCGGGCTAACAATAGTTAAGTCCGGGGGGATACTGCAGTTAACAGCCATCCTTGTTGGGGTGTCTCCGTTCACAGTACAGAAAGAGGAAGGAAGTGTCAATTTGCTCGGCTAATTCCCGTCCTCTGCCGTCCACAGAAAGGTGTGAATGCCACATATCATGATGGGCATTAAAATCGCCCATGATGATACGGTTATCGCCACAAAGAAACGCCCTAAGGTCAGGACGATAACTTCTGGGGCAGCAGGTGACGGGAGGGATGTATATATTGATTAGCTCGAGATCAACACCACCAGCTTGTATAACTATACCCTGACACTCTAAGGGTAAGTCTCTTTGGTCAGTGTTGATATCAATTTCCCTATACTGCACCGTATGGTGAACAAGGAACGCGAGACCACCTCCGCCGTCCGTGCGGTCATGCCGAAGAACGTGGTAGCCTCCACTCGCTCGGAGATTCGAGTGGGGACCAAGTTTTGTCTCCTGGATTGCAGCAATTTTGATTTTATGTAGCTGCATAAATGTGGTTATCTCCGCTATCTTGCCGGTCAAGCCGTTGCAGTTAAATTGCAACAATTTAAATTGCGAAGGAGAGGCAATGGCCACTCTGGGAGTTAGAGACTGATGTGTACGCCTAGATGGTGGTAGGCTAGGTCGCGATATTGATCTCCGTTGCAGTCCTGAAGCCGGCGGATTTCGTTCATTATTAGATGAGTGTACATCCGTCGGCGTTGAGGGCTGCACAACTCGACAGCAAGGCGCGACAAACACATCAGTCCAGAGATTTCTGTTTGCGAGCCCAGAACATAAGCGTAGGTGGCATCGTAGGCAGGAATTGCACTTAACCGATGCCACAGACGCATATATCTTATATATATAGGGGTGTAAAAGTAGGTCACCTCCCAGTTGGTGCACCCTGGGTAACGCTAAATGACCTACATAGCCTACACGGCTAGTTTCTTGTATTGCCGGTTCTACGAGAACGGTACCAGTACTTGTGCTGTACCCATCGTGCCGAAACGACCCGGGCCGTTTTATTATATCGACCCGGCCAAGAGCAATACACTCGGGGTGACCCTGTCTGACATTTAGGCAGGGCTACACCTCGCTACAACAACAACAACGCATATATCTTATGCCGACATACAGTGCACGAAGAGAAGTGGATGGCCTTGACTTGCATTCGTGCTAATGCCGGAAGAAGTTAGTAAGGGGTTCAGAGACGGGGGCTGAAGCTCTGTAGTGCTAAAAGCATCAACTGATGTGCTACGAAGAAAGTAGCCCTGAGTGGATGCTTGTGAAGTTGACGCACTAGGAAGCGAGCTACAGCCGGAAACACACATATTCTGCTGGGCAATATAAGTATTGCAGGTCGTGGAGACTTGATTTAAGGAAGGCGATAATGCAACATTAGAACGTCGCTTGCCTCGAGACGTCCTAGGACGCGAACAGCAGGGCGCCACAAAACTTTTGAAGAAACTAGTGGGCCGATGTGTTTTAGGATCTAGTCCGGAGCAACTAAATTTATGCAACCAACCTTTGCATGATGCACACTGTACTGAGTGTGATCGTCTTGTGTATATTTTCTTCAGGCAAACGCAGCAGAACCATTCTCTAGGGCCAGGATTTCGCTCAATGCCAGCCCGGATCAAGAGAATAAGGAGCAGCCGTGCTGCAAGGGGCTGTTCCGGGGATGACAATAGGTGAGGGAATCCTGACGCGTTAGACAGGGTCACTTCGAAATGTATTGCTCTTGGCCGGGTCATTATAAAAAAAAAACAACCCGGGTCGTTTCGGTACGAAGGGTAATGTACAAGTACAAATACCGTTCTCGCAGAACCGGCAATACGTGAAACGAAGGGTGGATACTTTGCCGCGGTACGAGGGCTTAAGTCGATAGCCACAGGGTTACGCTGCCCTTGTGATCATAGCTCCGTACGGCACTTCATCACGAGAGCAGCCTAGCCTCTCTGGCGCTACGACAAAGATCTTCCCATTGGACGTTTGCAGCCGGGAGGCAAATCGTGGCTGTATTTGAACGGAGCCTCTCTGATACCGGGTCGCCTCAGAGAGTAAGCATGGTCTTACCGCGGTACGGCGCTCTGCCGCGGCGGACGACACATTTTCTCCTACTCTTCCCTTGACCCTAAGCTGGCCTTGTCCGGCGATGGGTCGTACGAACAAGATGAACTCAAATAACCTAAATAAAAACGAAAAATCTAAAAAACAAACAACGCCAAATTTCACTCCTCAGCAAAGGAGAGCTATGGAGGAGCAGGCGAGAAAGCAACAACAACGCCGGAGGACAACCGCCGTTCCACAATCAAGGGGGGGATCGACAGCGATGGCAACTACGAGTCGGTCAACCAACCCTCTATCGAGTAAGATTGACTTGATGGGAGCTAGCACCAGTGCGGTTGCCAACGCAGCTAAGCGGACAACGGCGGATGCTAAAGTCCCATCAACCGCTGATATGAAAACCAGTATCTTTACGTCTGTGGCAGCGGTCTCACGACCTGGCCTCGGAGTTTCGAAGGAGAAGGAAGCTGCAACTGAGATGTCGGCAAGGAGAGCGACCGCGATGGCAACTACGGGTCCGCACTCCCGGGAGACATCTCCCCGCCGCTTCACATACCACGAGAAAAGATTGGCTGCAAAGATCCTGAAGAGGTATGAAGGGGTACCGCAGGAATCGCTCTCGCCGAATTCCAGTAAATCGGTAGAGCTAGCGAAAGCTGTGATACCGGATTTCCAAAATTCTTACATGCCAAAGAGGTTAAAAGTTAACCCTTTCAAGCGCCAGAGATCGGACCTGGAGTTAATTCCCCCTCCCAAGCGGCATCAGAATACCCCTGGAGGTTGCCTATCAACGACGAGTTGTTCCGATTAATTGCCCGATATGGCGTTACAGGAGTCCTGCTGCCTGTAGCGTTAGATGTTAATCGCTCAGCGTTGGCTGCTACCACCGTGACGTCGAGGACTTCCTCGTCCTGTAGGCTGTCCTTCATCTCCGAGTTGTTCACAGCACTATCGCCAAGGGACGTGGCGGATAACATGCCTTCCGCATCGGAATCCTCCGCTTCCTCTTCTGGTAATTCGTTTTCCGGGTCCCCCGGAGCAGCCGAGAAGGCAGCGCGCTGAGCATCACCACGATATACGTGGATAACCATCTGGCCTACGCTGTAGTTTACTAGGCCATTGCACCTTTTGAGGGGCTCGATTGACTCTTTATTTATGGTGAACACCACCTGTCTGTCGGGCCATACCGCATCCCCGACCAGATTGACACTCCAGTCATGCGTTGGGAGGGACGGATTCATTAGCCGTAGCATCCCGAGAATTCTCTCGGGTTCGTCAGGGATGGCCGGAATCCACGCCCTTGCCCTTGGACGAGCTGGAATGTCCTTCCAGTCGACGACCTCTATCTTTGCGCCCTTGTAGACTTCACCCAGTTTAGCAGCTGCTGCCTTGTACAGTGCTACGGTTTTTCCATCCTCGCATGCGAGTAATTTAATCTGACCCTGGTGCCAACCCGCATCCGTTACTCGCGCCGAACTACCCGGAAACTCCGGAGTTCATTTCGCACGTAACGCCACCGGTCCTTGGGGATGGCCAGACGGTCATTGCCTCGGTCAAGGACGCCTATAAGGATCCTGTCCTTGGTTACCTCAGCAAAGCTTAGTTTGCCCGCTCCGGGATGGAGCAAACCTCGACGATATGGGGACGGCAGGGAAGTCTGTGCGCTCTCATGTTGGTGGTGCTTCAGATTAATCTGCACAAATCTAAAGTGGCTTCGGCTGCTTTAAGTAGTCGTCTTTCTAAAGGCGACGTGGATGTGGTCCTCATCCAAGAACCCTGGGTCAATAGCTCGAGAATCTGCGGATTGTGGACTAAGGGCTTCAAGCTCATTCGAGCCAGCGAGGAGAGCAAAGTCAGAACGTGTATTTTGGTCAAGTCTGAGTTGAACTCCTTTCTCCTACCTAACTACACCAATGGTGATATCTGTCTATGTATATGGCTATCAGTCTAACGGTCGACAGCACCCGCCTGGCGGTGGCGTCGGTCTATATGCCCTACGACGCCGAAGAACCCCCACCACAAACGGAGGTGAAAGACCTGGTGTCAAATTTCTGCACGGGTAATCTTATTATTGGAGCGGACGCTAATGCTCACCATGTCCAATGGGGGAGCTCCGATATCAATGCCAGGGGCGAGTCTCTGTTTGATTACCTCTTAACAACTAACCTGGTAATTTGCAACGTGGGTAATGAGCCTACTTTTATCACTAAGACCCGCAGGGAGGTCATAGACCTCACTATCTGTAGTGAAGGCGCTTATGAGTGGGTCAGAAAATGGCGGGTTCTGGAAGAACATTCATTCTCCGACCACCGTTACATAGAAATGGTTCTAGACTTTATTGTAGAACAACCAATCATGAAGCGCAATCCACGTAACACTAATTGGCAGTTACACAATGAAATATTAGACAGAGACCTGCCAGTACTGCCCTCCCAAGCCCCCTCATCAGTAGAGGAGCTGGAGGATCTTGTTACTACATTAACATCGGCGCTCTCAAATGCTCTAGGACAGGCTTGTCCAGTGCCAAAACCACGCGGAAAACACAGGCCACATTTGTGGTCTTGCGATTTGGACTCGCTCCGCAAATCATGCCGGAAACAATTTAACAAGGCCAAGAGCCTCGGCTCTGAGCCTCACTGGCACGAATATAAAGCTAAACTAAGGCCCTACAAAAAAGCTCTGAGACAGGCGAAGAGGACCTCGTGGAGAAATTTCTGCACTGGCGTCGAAAAGGTCGACGACACAGCGAGACTTAGACGAGTCCTCTCGAAAAGTCAAACAGCCATCAGCTATTGGCGAAAACCTGACGGATCCTGGACCAGCACGGAAGAGGAAACCCTTGAGCTGCTCTTGAATACACATTTTCCGGGGAATCTGCATGACGCACAACTAGCACCTGCAACAAACCTGGCAGTAAATATACCCATCACTGAGGAAAGGGTAAGGTGGGCAGTTAAGAGCTTTGAACCGTATAAGGCTGCCGGGCCGGACGGGATTATCCCCGCGCAACTTATAAACATCAGCTAAATGGCTGGTATTTCTCTTCACAGCCTGCCTGGCTCTCAACCACATTCCGGGCTCCTGGAGAAGCGCCACGGTAGTGTTTATCCCTAAGGCTGGGAAGGCATCCCACTACGAGCCCAAAGATTACAGAGCGATCAGTCTCTCGTCCTTTGTACTCAAAACCTTTGAGAGGATACTAAGCGGCTACCTCTCAACGACTATTGATAACAACCTTATCTCTAGCTATCAGCATGCATACACCAAGAGTAAATCAACAGAAACTGCTCTGCACAGCCTAGTATCTGTCTTTGAGAAATCGCTGTGTGAAAAGGACTACTGTCTGGTGGCCTTCTTAGACATTGATGGGGCTTTCAACAATATAAGCCCGGAGGCGATCAACTCCGCTCTAACTAATCTGGGCGTAGATAGACCTCTAACTGGTTTAATTGACCAACTTCTAAGAGGAAGGAAAATAGCTGCTTCACTTGGTACGGTTGAGTTATCACGCTATGTCACAAGGGGGACGCCCCAGGGTGTTGTTCTTTCCCCGCTTTTATGGAACGATTTAGCTATTACATTCAGCGGCAAGTTCCCACAAACTCTGTGTGACCTGATGCAAGTAGCACTGCGAGAGGTTTCGAGGTGGTCCTCTCGCTGCGGGCTTAGTATCAACCCGGGGAAAGTGGAACTTGTCCTCTTCACCAACCGGTACAAAATACCGAGTCGTCGTATGGTGGCCGGCGCTGAGCAAGGCAACATACCTGAATCTGTTGCGGAAAGTCCATAGATCCAATATGATCTGTATAAGCGGTGCGCTAAGGACAACACCCAACGAAGCCCTCCAGGTCATTCTCGGCATTTTGCCACTTGATCTGGAAGGGTTTCGGTCATCGGCGGCAGCTCTGCGCATAAGAGAAACCTCCAGTTGGGGTGCGGGTACTATTGGACACTCCAGTATTCTGGAATCTTACAGCTTTCTCCCTCTAAGCACAGATCGATGTGCGACCACTACAGTCGGGGATAGATGTTTCAAAATAAACATTCCCAGCAGAGAAGACTGAGAGAGGACGTATTGGTGTCCCGAAACAAATGGTGGCACTTCCATATACACCGACGGCTCGAAGTTGGACGGCAGAGTTGGAGGAGGGGTTTATTCAAGGGATTTGGACCTTGAGCTCTCCTTCAGACTACCTGATCATTGTAGCGTCTTCCAGGCGGAAGTCTCGGCAATCCTGGACGCCGCGGACTGGTTAAGCAAACGTGTTATCGGAGAAGATATCGCTATTTTCAGCGATAGCCAAGCGGCAATCAAATCCCTTGGCTCATACACGTTCAACTCTGAACTGACGCTCAGCTGTCGTCGATCTCTTCAGGAGATGGCCCAACAGAACCGCGTAAACCTCATATGGGTCCCGGGACATAGGGACATTGAGGGAAACTGTAAGGCAGACGAGCTTGCCAGGCAGGGCACGACCAAGCAGGTTCTTCAGGATAAAGAGCGCTTAGGTATGCCGTTTGCCACATGCAAACTAATGCTGAAGGAGCACACACTCCGTCAAGCCAACGAAAGATGGCTGCAATCCTCAGGGTGTCGGATATCGAAACAAACCTGGCCAAAATGGGATCTCAAAAGGTCTAGACGCATTTATGCCCTAACTAGGAGGGAAATCTGCATATTGATAGGGGTATTAACCGGTCACTGCCTCATTGGTAGGCATGCAGAAAGGCTAAGTGTGCCCTACCGACGATGCTGCAGGAGTTGCAAAGATAATGAGGAGGAGGAAACAGTGGAGCACCTCATCTGCAACTGTCCGGCTTTAAGCGGCGCGAGAACGCGCTTTTTGGGAGTTCCGTTCCTAGATAGCCTAATCCAGATCGCGGAACTAGACATAAAGGACTTGATGGGCTTCATAAAGTCATCTAAGTGGTTCGAGGAGGAGTAACGGTGTCGGTTTAGGAGTGTCAGTCCCGGGATTCTGCTATGTGGAAAATCCCAACAACTCAGGGATTTTCCATATGGCTGGGTCCCGGGACTGACTTTCCTTGTGTTGGTGGTATCACAACGGGCCTTTCAAAACTGGCCTAAGTGTGCCTCTGCGGCAGCCACTTGAACCTACCATATATGTACAATGTATATATCTTGACAAAAAATAAAAGTTTGTGAATTTTTCATTCATTTTTCTGTCAAGTGTTTTCTGAATTTTTGTTTCTGAAAAGTGATTTCTGAATTTTTTATTCCTATTTGTTGTTTCTGAAAAAAGTTTTCTGAATTTTTCATTCTGACTTTTGGTTTCTGAAAAGTTTTTTCCGACTTTTTCATTCTGACTTCTTGTTTCTGAAAAGTGTTTTCTGAATAAATTTTTCTGAAAAACAGAATTTCTGAATTTTTCTTACTGAATTTATGGGGGGCACCGAAATAAAAAAACACTGTGCCACACCAAAAAAATGCAGGGGCTCTGTTGTTGTTGTAACGAGGCGTAGTCCTGCCCAACGCGAAAAATACGCCTAAATTGTCATAAATATCTTCTAACGGGAGTTCCAAAGGGAAATGGGTGTTAGAAGAGTGGGCTCCGTAGAGCCAGTGAATAAGTATCCAGAGCGTAATTGAGCCAGAGTGACCCTTGTCTCTCGAGGAAGATGACGCTCCTCTTCAGAAATGCGTGGTGTTGAGGCATGCAAGACAACTTTTAGCTAAGTATCTAACATAGATGTACTGCAGCAGGGCTTTTGTTAGAAAGAAAGGGCCATATTAGTATTTTGTGAGAATGTATGAGTGTGTATGTGGGAATGCGGGAAAACCGAATGATTGATTGTGAGCCTGTGTGAAAACCCTTGTAATGTAACTGCCTGTTTCGGGGCGAGAAGAGTGGCTGGTCGGCATGGTTGTAGCCCGGCTGAAGCTCGCCGGCGTGGTGTCGCGGTTCTTGCCACCTTCCTCGACCCACAGTCACAAAAACAAAATTTTGTTGCATATCATGCCTAAGGGGTTCAATACAAGTGTGCTTGGAAGTAGAAAAAGAAAAGATACAGAGAGAAAGACCAGTGAAGAAAAAGCGGGAGAAGGCTGCCCTTGTCAGGTGGAGTCATCCCGCCCCTCTTGTTCATGTGGAATGAACAACCGTTGAACTCCACTTTGACTCCATTCACCGTTTGACTCCATTTTCCTGACAAGTGTCCGTCTGTCTGTAGTTCGTCGTGTCTAACTCATCGTCTGTCCGTATAGTCACAACACCTTACCTCATTCCTAGTGTGCCGCAAGGGCAACACCCACACTAGCACAAGGGGGACTTAATGTGCCTGCATTTTTTTGTGGTTTTTCCTCATCCAAATAAATTTACAAATATCATCCTCCTTTCAACTTTATTTCTAACAATTCAAACTTTACTTAGAGCACTAGGCTTATATACTATCTTGCATCTGAAAATTCGACTTAATCCTAAATTTGTAATCCTACCCTGAACCAATTTTATTAAAATTAAGATACAAACAAAAAGTATGATAAAATTTCAAAAATCCTAAGGTAATGTAATGTAATCCTACCCTGAACCAATTTTATTAAGAGTAAGCAAAATTAAGGTATAAACCAAAAAAATATGATGAAATTCCAAAAAAAAAAGGTTTAAGCAAAAAAACTTAAAAAGAAAATGAACTTTAAGAAAGATAATAACAAATTGAACTAAATCGAAAAAAACTAAGCGAAATAATGATAAAAAAAAGAAAGGGGTTAAAGAAAATGAAGAAAAAAAGAAATAACTCCCAATCAAACACCCTTTACCCAGAAGTGATACAAAAGCTCAATGAAAAGACATAATTATATACGTAAGTATGTTTAACGATGAGAGAATAGCGATCACCAAAATTACGTGAACTTTTACCTTTTTTTTTTTTTTGTTCTTACAAACCACGCTCATCTGCAGACTATGGTACCACGGCTGAAGAGGCGGAGATCTGAAAGTAGAGAGACAAAAAAAAACGAGTTTTCCAACATCCACATACATGTATGCCCTATGTAGCTTGGCAACTTGTCCTCACCATGAGGAACTTTTAGTTCCGGTCTATGATCGTACCTCTACGCACTAATGGGATTATTTCATAAAGACAAAAAAGGTAATCAAAAAAAATTTATTAATTCTTCAAAAAAAAAGTGAGGGTAAAGCCCAAATAAAAGTGTTGATTAGGGTAACTTAAGGTTACCCCGTGAAAGAAAAATTCAACAAAATGAGAAAAAAAAAATATTTAAGAAAACCGAGAGGGTGTATTGAATTTCCCCCAATATGTACCGTGGTTCGGCCACGTGATGCTACCGTAGTTCAAGTGCCGCTGGGTATACCCCAAAAAGGTCGAAAAATTACCGAAGTCACTTAAAAGACGATGGTACAAAGAAACAAAAGCATAACGCGAGCAAGAAAAATATTGGCAAAGAAATTTGGTTTAAAATAATTTTACATATGTATGTGCAAAAACAAAAAAAAAAAAAGGTTTACGCAAAAGCCTAAGAGCTCGACATTAAGAGACCTTAATACAATAAATCGGAAACAAAAATTGGCAAAAAGTAAACTGGCTAATATTGTATAAAAAGTATTAAAGTTATCATATAAAGAAATCAAAAACTGAAATGAAAAAAATATAAAAGTAATACGCGAACTTTCATCGGTCGCCGCCGTCTTGTGTTGAAAGGTGATTTAGTGGTAGTTGTGTGCTCAGACTCTTGTGCGGCGAATTCAAGATGGTTAGATGCCCGCTCTCACAGATTGCGATCTTGTCACCACCACAGTGCTCGGACTTTCTTGAACTCACCACAGCAGCCGGTTTGGTATGTTGTGTTGTTGCTGGTCGTGGATCAAACCACCGATGTCTTCAACCGCAACCGCAACCGCCGGTGAGAGTGGTGTGGTGGCTGTGGCAAGTGGTGGATTCGTCCACCACTTTATGTACTAGGTGTATGCGGGCTTACCGGTGTTTTTTTTTTTTTTGGTGTTATTGGTGGCGACGGACGTTTGCGTGCGTGATGTAAATTTTGTGTTTGAGTGGTGTTCCTGTTGAAATTTGTGTATGTATATTGCCTGATGTTGCGATATGTACAGGGGTTTGGTGTGGTGTTTCGTGTCGTTGTGCTGTTGACTGTGTTGGGTGCCACTTGCAGTCCTGTGCGAACGTGTTGATGCGAACGTGTTGATGAAGTTGGTGCCACCTGTAGACTTTGGTGTCGGATCTGATTGGACCTGGTGTTGATGTTGATTGTGTTGTGTGACTGTGTAGGTGTATTTGCGAAGGTTCCACCTGCAGCCCTGTGTTTTAACGCCCAATAATTTGTGTGTCTCTGTGTATGAATTTTGGTATGTAATTTGGTAGGTGTGATTTTATGTCCGTCGGCTTCGTGCTCTATAAGGTACAGAGATAAATACATTTTAGCTATTTTTAATCATTTCATTTTACGAAATTCTAGCTTATCATGCTGGGATTTTAAAATTCGATCTTAAAGATCTCCTTTTTTTCTTTTCCGACTTACAAAAAATTATTTGAGCTAACTAGGTAACCCAAAAGATTTCTTTTTCTTCTTCTTCTAATCTCTTCCTTGTTTGCATACGTGCTCGTGTACATATGTACATACATATGTACATATAAGTGCACTTATGCATATTTTAATATGTTTGAACTTTAAAAATAAATTAAATTCTATCGAATAAAAATCTAACAAACTAGGAGTTCAAACAACCAATTAATTCGATGGAAAACGATAGCAGCAAAATCTTTATAACCAAAATCTAAGATTTTAAATAATAAATTTTTTGAGTCAGAAACCCACAATAATAATTGACGAATAATTTGAATAAAAGGGCGAAGGAAAGACATTTACAACAAAATGTTACATTCGTGTAGTAATGGGCTCACCCAATTGAATTCAAAAATTATTTTCCCCATCTTTCTTTTCAAACACAAAATGCCGAACAAAACTGTAACAAAACTTCTAAGTTCATCAAACTATTACCTTACTAAAAGGTCAACAAAACTTAGCAAAAAAATCTAGTTTCACAAAATTTCTTTCGATAATTCGCACGTTTGTAGGGATTCATAAAAAAAATTCACAAAAAATATTTTAATAAGAAAAACGGTCTCCTTTTTTTTCTCAAAAAACTTCAAATTTAACAGCGTGACTCACCGATATATCCGTTGTTGTCTTGAGGGGATTTTACTCGCCCTTTGGTGGCGGCACTCCTTCCTACTGGCAATGCTCCTAGGGAGGATTCCTTGGTTTCAGGTTCCTCGTATTTTCTTCGCTCGCGTATATTTTTAGCGTGAAACCGCACTTTAGAAAAATACTTTGACACTCGCGCACCCACACTTTAAGGTGAACCAAACGCACTTTGAAGATAAACTTTATACACTTCTTGCACTCGATAAGACCGCGACTTTTGATTTTTGAATGCTGTCGATCAGCGGGACCCCCATTTATACCCTTCTGAATCCCTGTTGCGGTTACCGTTTCGCTACCGAGCTTGCGGTCCAGCAATAATTTTTGTTGCTACTTTCGCCTAAGTCACTCCGATATCCTAGCGGGCGGCGAACATGTTGTGTGCAACAGTATTTTATACCCACACAAATAGACACTTTGCATAAAAGATGTCAGCAGATAATTGGTTTGATTATCTGCAGGGGTAATGCTGCGCACACACTTGCGCATGCGCACAGGGGCGTAGTTAGGGTGTAGGCTGCCGTAACAGGCTCGGATCCGCCGATGGTGCCTGCATCATGGAGCGTGTCCGTAAAAAAAAAATCCCGCAGCCTCTAATTTCTCTTGTTTCGGCCCAACGTGTGGCTTCGACCCACTCCCATAGCCGGGCTCTACTATTCCTTTTCATACATAGATACATGTATCTTCCTACACAAAAAGGACAAACATATAAACATACAACAAATGGAACACTATTCTGCAAAAAAAAACAGTGGGGGTTAAGTCCTTCTCTAAGGTATCACAGGTTATTGGTCTTAAGCTATATCACAGGTTAATCATCTAAGTCTATATCACAGGTTAATGGTTCAACTAATTTGGTCGACCGTCAATAATGAATAAAAAGGTGTATAATTATCGGAACAAATGGCAAAAAATAAAAAAAATAAATATACGGTGTATAATTACTAGTATAAATGAATAACAAAAAAAAGGAATAACTAAAAAGGTCAAGTATGTGGTCAGAAATAGTAATTAGTCTAGAGGGCTCTATCGTCTATCACAATAAACATTTACAACAACAAAAAGTTATCACCATTTATATTTAAAACTAGCTGCAAGGACTACATGTAACATAGACACTAAGCCGCGAAAAGGTCTTTGGCATGGTATACCCCGATTGATTTGCCATTGACATCTCCCAGCTCGTACATCGAGTTGCCTATTATTTTAAGCACCGTGCACCTTACTTGCTTTGGGGCAAGTTTCGCATTAAAGTGGTCGATTTTCGAGCTTTGTTGAAAGTTGCGGCGGTATACCATTTGCCCTACTTTAAAAACTACTTCCCTACTCCTCAAATCATATGTTTTCTTGCTCCTCTCATGAGCCAATTTAAGTTCTTTCATGATGTTATCCCTGATCATTTGCAGCTTGTCTTGCGTCGTTTCCACTTCGAAGTCGGCATCCTTCAGCGCACTCAACTTCCGGCACAGTTCATAGGATGCACCGTGTTGCATCATCGGCATTCCAAACACGGCTGCATATGGTGAAGTGTTTATTGCTGTGTGTATGACGCTTCGAAGTGCAAACGCTGCATCGCTAACATGTTTATCCCAATTCCTTTGATTCCCTTTGATGTACGACCGGATAATCTGCAACACGGAGCGGTTAACCCTCTCCGCAGCGTTTCCCTGTGGCGAATAAAACGCGGTTTTTATGTGGGTCGTTCCATACCTATCGAGGAATGAGGTAAACATCTCTAATGTAAACTGCTTCCCGTTGTCCGAATGGACATATTCGGGTACTCCGAACATATGAAAAACGTCTCTTTCTAAACATTTCACTACTTCAGCAGAAGTGGCTTTTCGCATGGGCTTAAGGAACACATATTTTGAAAAGTGGTCAAGACATACAAAAACATAGACATTACCATCACAACTACGTCACGGTGGCGTTTAAAAAATTTAGATGCAATTTTCAGGTACCCCGAAGTTATGATTGTGAGATTGTTCTGAATAATTATTGAAAACAATTCTTGAAAAAATTAAAATATTTCCCTGAGCGGATTTTTTTTTTTCCTAGAAAAACCTTTTTGAATTACTAAAAATCAATGAAATGCCATTTTCAAGTTAATAAGACCATATAATTAACTTTGTATTGTTTCCATATTTTTTTAAAGTCTGCATGAGAAGATTCTACGGCTTGTTCCGAGTAAAATCCTAAACCTATATTTTTTTGTTTACAAAAATCTTCGATGTGAAAAAATAATGCGTGAACTTTTGGAGTTACTCCTATGCCTAAATCTAGATAACTCTCTCTGAATAAAATAATCATTTCAAGATATCCTGGTTTCAACTCAATTGAAAAACAGGAATCGACAATATACATACTATTATTATATTAATGTATACTGCATAATGTGTAATATACAATATACAATTATATATAATAGCTATATAATAATTGTATTATAATTAAACGTGATTACTGTTATATTCACGTACAGCTTTAAGTACACGTTCTGCGTAGTTAGAATTTGACTTTTTCACTTTGTATTTTTTCCATATTTTTTTAAAGCCTGCATGAGAAGATTCTACGGCTTGTTCCGAGTAAAATCCTAAGCCTTTATTTTTTTGTTTACAAAAATCTTCGATGTGAAAAAATACTGCGTGAACTTTTGGAGTTACTCCTATGCCTAAATCTAGATATCTCTCTCTGAATAAAATAATTATTTCAAGATATCCTGGTTTCAACTCAATTTAAAAACAGGAATCGACAACATTTTTAAATGCGAAGCTGTACGCGACGTGAATAAGTATACTAGTAGGCACGTTTAATTATAATACAATTATTATATATATATGTATATTACACATTATGCAGTCTACAATAATATAATAATAGTATGTATATTATACTTACCACAGTTTTTATAACAAATTAATATTGAAACTGGAACATTTTGTATACGAATTTTTTTATGAAATATTCATAAATATATAGATTTAAATTTAAAAAAGAAGTTTTTTTGATTTATTTCTTGGTTGACTTCTCATTAGTAGTTGCAATTTACGTATAACTGCTTTATATAAAGTAGTTATATGGTCTTATTAACTTGAAAATGGCATTTCACTGATTTTTAGTATTTCAAAAAGGTTTTTCTAGGAAAAAAAAAATCCGCTCAGGGAAATATTTTAATTTTTTCAAAAATTGTTTTCAATAATTATTCAGAACAATCTCATAATCATAACTTCGGAGTACCTGAAAATTGCATTTAAATTTTTTAAACGCCACCGTGACGTGGGTATGGACCCATAAAATCGATGAACAAACGCTGAAAAGGTCGTTCGGTGAGGTGCTGTTTACCCATTGTTGGCTTGTGAAATGAATTTTGTGTTTTGTTGCCCTTACATACGTCACATGCTTTGACGTGTGCATGTACATCTGCCACCATACCTGGCCAATAATATTTATCTCGGATACGTGATAGGGTCTTGTGAATGCCACCATGTCCGGCCGAAGGTGAAGCGTGTGAGGATTCCACCAAACTCCTCCGCAACTCCGAGGGAACCCAGAGTTTCCAGGCGCGGTCTTCTTGTTGTTTATCTCCTCTATTGAATTGCGTTCGTCTGTACACGTATCCGCCTGACACACAGAGTTCGGGTAGCCTGTCTTTATTCTCAGTAACTGTCTTCTGTAACTCTAAGTATTCGGGCGTTTTAAAATGCGGTGAGTTTATATCTATGTCCAGTCGTCTGTCACTCACATCGATTTCGTCCATGTCCATTCGCGAGAGGGCATCAGGCATTACGTTTTGGGTCCCTTTACGGTGTTCAATATTAAAATCGTAAGCTTGCAACTTAAGGCTCCATCTTGCAAGTCGACCCGACAAATCTTTTTGCCCCATGAGCCACTTCAAGCTTGCATGGTCCGTGATCACCGTAAAAGGTAGACCCTCCACGTAAGGCCTGAACCTCTTTATGCTTATTACAGCCGCATAACACTCTAGCTCAGTTATGCTGTAATTGCGTTGCGCTTTATTGAGCTTGGCTGACACATACGCAATAGGTCGCTCGTTGTTGTCATCGTCAAGTTGGAATAGTACGCCACCTACTCCGTCAGTCGATGCGTCACACTGTATGTAGAAATGTCTGTTGAAGTCGGGCTGCGTCAGTACTGGTGCCGATATCAGGCTCTGTTTCAAACTTTCAAACGCCCCTTTCGCCTCTTCGGTCAACGAAAACTTCTTTATGTTTTCTTTAGTCAGCCTATCGTGTAAAGGCACTGCTATCGTCGCGTAGTCTTTGATGAATCGTCTATACCATCCTGTCATCCTTTGCTGCTTCAGCCGGATTTCTAATGTAATAGTCCACCGGCATTCCGCAAGCAAAGCACAACATTATGTGGAAAGGAGATGGACAAAACGCTTTATTTGGGACTACACTGACATTTTTGTTTGATAAATCACGCTCTCACAGATTGCGATCTTGTCACCACCACAGTGCTCGGACTTTCTTGAACTCACCACAGCAGCCGGTTTGGTATGTTGTGTTGTTGCTGGTCGTGGATCAAACCACCGATGTCTTCAACCGCAACCGCAACCGCCGGTGAGAGTGGTGTGGTGGCTGTGGCAAGTGGTGGATTCGTCCACCACTTTATGTACTAGGTGTATGCGGGCTTACCGGTGTTTTTTTTTTTTTTGGTGTTATTGGTGGCGACGGACGTTTGCGTGCGTGATGTAAATTTTGTGTTTGAGTGGTGTTCCTGTTGAAATTTGTGTATGTATATTGCCTGATGTTGCGATATGTACAGGGGTTTGGTGTGGTGTTTCGTGTCGTTGTGCTGTTGACTGTGTTGGGTGCCACTTGCAGTCCTGTGCGAACGTGTTGATGCGAACGTGTTGATGAAGTTGGTGCCACCTGTAGACTTTGGTGTCGGATCTGATTGGACCTGGTGTTGATGTTGATTGTGTTGTGTGACTGTGTAGGTGTATTTGCGAAGGTTCCACCTGCAGCCCTGTGTTTTAACGCCCAATAATTTGTGTGTCTCTGTGTATGAATTTTGGTATGTAATTTGGTAGGTGTGATTTTATGTCCGTCGGCTTCGTGCTCTATAAGGTACAGAGATAAATACATTTTAGCTATTTTTAATCATTTCATTTTACGAAATTCTAGCTTATCATGCTGGGATTTTAAAATTCGATCTTAAAGATCTCCTTTTTTTCTTTTCCGACTTACAAAAAATTATTTGAGCTAACTAGGTAACCCAAAAGATTTCTTTTTCTTCTTCTTCTAATCTCTTCCTTGTTTGCATACGTGCTCGTGTACATATGTACATACATATGTACATATAAGTGCACTTATGCATATTTTAATATGTTTGAACTTTAAAAATAAATTAAATTCTATCGAATAAAAATCTAACAAACTAGGAGTTCAAACAACCAATTAATTCGATGGAAAACGATAGCAGCAAAATCTTTATAACCAAAATCTAAGATTTTAAATAATAAATTTTTTGAGTCAGAAACCCACAATAATAATTGACGAATAATTTGAATAAAAGGGCGAAGGAAAGACATTTACAACAAAATGTTACATTCGTGTAGTAATGGGCTCACCCAATTGAATTCAAAAATTATTTTCCCCATCTTTCTTTTCAAACACAAAATGCCGAACAAAACTGTAACAAAACTTCCAAGTTCATCAAACTATTACCTTACTAAAAGGTCAACAAAACTTAGCAAAAAAATCTAGTTTCACAAAATTTCTTTCGATAATTCGCACGTTTGTAGGGATTCATAAAAAAAATTCACAAAAAATATTTTAATAAGAAAAACGGTCTCCTTTTTTTTCTCAAAAAACTTCAAATTTAACAGCGTGACTCACCGATATATCCGTTGTTGTCTTGAGGGGATTTTACTCGCCCTTTGGTGGCGGCACTCCTTCCTACTGGCAATGCTCCTAGGGAGGATTCCTTGGTTTCAGGTTCCTCGTATTTTCTTCGCTCGCGTATATTTTTAGCGTGAAACCGCACTTTAGAAAAATACTTTGACACTCGCGCACCCACACTTTAAGGTGAACCAAACGCACTTTGAAGATAAACTTTATACACTTCTTGCACTCGATAAGACCGCGACTTTTGATTTTTGAATGCTGTCGATCAGCGGGACCCCCATTTATACCCTTCTGAATCCCTGTTGCGGTTACCGTTTCGCTACCGAGCTTGCGGTCCAGCAATAATTTTTGTTGCTACTTTCGCCTAAGTCACTCCGATATCCTAGCGGGCGGCGAACATGTTGTGTGCAACAGTATTTTATACCCACACAAATAGACACTTTGCATAAAAGATGTCAGCAGATAATTGGTTTGATTATCTGCAGGGGTAATGCTGCGCACACACTTGCGCATGCGCACAGGGGCGTAGTTAGGGTGTAGGCTGCCGTAACAGGCTCGGATCCGCCGATGGTGCCTGCATCATGGAGCGTGTCCGTAAAAAAAAAATCCCGCAGCCTCTAATTTCTCTTGTTTCGGCCCAACGTGTGGCTTCGACCCACTCCCATAGCCGGGCTCTACTATTCCTTTTCATACATAGATACATGTATCTTCCTACACAAAAAGGACAAACATATAAACATACAACAAATGGAACACTATTCTGCAAAAAAAAACAGTGGGGGTTAAGTCCTTCTCTAAGGTATCACAGGTTATTGGTCTTAAGCTATATCACAGGTTAATCATCTAAGTCTATATCACAGGTTAATGGTTCAACTAATTTGGTCGACCGTCAATAATGAATAAAAAGGTGTATAATTATCGGAACAAATGGCAAAAAATAAAAAAAATAAATATACGGTGTATAATTACTAGTATAAATGAATAACAAAAAAAAGGAATAACTAAAAAGGTCAAGTATGTGGTCAGAAATAGTAATTAGTCTAGAGGGTTCTATCGTCTATCACAATAAACATTTACAACAACAAAAAGTTATCACCATTTATATTTAAAACTAGCTGCAAGGACTACATGTAACATAGACACTAAGCCGCGAAAAGGTCTTTGGCATGGTATACCCCGATTGATTTGCCATTGACATCTCCCAGCTCGTACATCGAGTTGCCTATTATTTTAAGCACCGTGCACCTTACTTGCTTTGGGGCAAGTTTCGCATTAAAGTGGTCGATTTTCGAGCTTTGTTGAAAGTTGCGGCGGTATACCATTTGCCCTACTTTAAAAACTACTTCCCTACTCCTCAAATCATATGTTTTCTTGCTCCTCTCATGAGCCAATTTAAGTTCTTTCATGATGTTATCCCTGATCATTTGCAGCTTGTCTTGCGTCGTTTCCACTTCGAAGTCGGCATCCTTCAGCGCACTCAACTTCCGGCACAGTTCATAGGATGCACCGTGTTGCATCATCGGCATTCCAAACACGGCTGCATATGGTGAAGTGTTTATTGCTGTGTGTATGACGCTTCGAAGTGCAAACGCTGCATCGCTAACATGTTTATCCCAATTCCTTTGATTCCCTTTGATGTACGACCGGATAATCTGCAACACGGAGCGGTTAACCCTCTCCGCAGCGTTTCCCTGTGGCGAATAAAACGCGGTTTTTATGTGGGTCGTTCCATACCTATCGAGGAATGAGGTAAACATCTCTAATGTAAACTGCTTCCCGTTGTCCGAATGGACATATTCGGGTACTCCGAACATATGAAAAACGTCTCTTTCTAAACATTTCACTACTTCAGCAGAAGTGGCTTTTCGCATGGGCTTAAGGAACACATATTTTGAAAAGTGGTCAAGACATACAAAAACATAGACATTACCATCACAACTACGTCACGGTGGCGTTTAAAAAATTTAGATGCAATTTTCAGGTACCCCGAAGTTATGATTGTGAGATTGTTCTGAATAATTATTGAAAACAATTCTTGAAAAAATTAAAATATTTCCCTGAGCGGATTTTTTTTTTTCCTAGAAAAACCTTTTTGAATTACTAAAAATCAATGAAATGCCATTTTCAAGTTAATAAGACCATATAATTAACTTTGTATTGTTTCCATATTTTTTTAAAGTCTGCATGAGAAGATTCTACGGCTTGTTCCGAGTAAAATCCTAAACCTATATTTTTTTGTTTACAAAAATCTTCGATGTGAAAAAATAATGCGTGAACTTTTGGAGTTACTCCTATGCCTAAATCTAGATAACTCTCTCTGAATAAAATAATCATTTCAAGATATCCTGGTTTCAACTCAATTGAAAAACAGGAATCGACAATATACATACTATTATTATATTAATGTATACTGCATAATGTGTAATATACAATATACAATTATATATAATAGCTATATAATAATTGTATTATAATTAAACGTGATTACTGTTATATTCACGTACAGCTTTAAGTACACGTTCTGCGTAGTTAGAATTTGACTTTTTCACTTTGTATTTTTTCCATATTTTTTTAAAGCCTGCATGAGAAGATTCTACGGCTTGTTCCGAGTAAAATCCTAAGCCTTTATTTTTTTGTTTACAAAAATCTTCGATGTGAAAAAATACTGCGTGAACTTTTGGAGTTACTCCTATGCCTAAATCTAGATAACTCTCTCTGAATAAAATAATTATTTCAAGATATCCTGGTTTCAACTCAATTTAAAAACAGGAATCGACAACATTTTTAAATGCGAAGCTGTACGCGACGTGAATAAGTATACTAGTAGGCACGTTTAATTATAATACAATTATTATATATATATGTATATTACACATTATGCAGTCTACAATAATATAATAATAGTATGTATATTATACTTACCACAGTTTTTATAACAAATTAATATTGAAACTGGAACATTTTGTATACGAATTTTTTTATGAAATATTCATAAATATATAGATTTAAATTTAAAAAAGAAGTTTTTTTGATTTATTTCTTGGTTGACTTCTCATTAGTAGTTGCAATTTACGTATAACTGCTTTATATAAAGTAGTTATATGGTCTTATTAACTTGAAAATGGCATTTCACTGATTTTTAGTATTTCAAAAAGGTTTTTCTAGGAAAAAAAAAATCCGCTCAGGGAAATATTTTAATTTTTTCAAAAATTGTTTTCAATAATTATTCAGAACAATCTCATAATCATAACTTCGGAGTACCTGAAAATTGCATTTAAATTTTTTAAACGCCACCGTGACGTGGGTATGGACCCATAAAATCGATGAACAAACGCTGAAAAGGTCGTTCGGTGAGGTGCTGTTTACCCATTGTTGGCTTGTGAAATGAATTTTGTGTTTTGTTGCCCTTACATACGTCACATGCTTTGACGTGTGCATGTACATCTGCCACCATACCTGGCCAATAATATTTATCTCGGATACGTGATAGGGTCTTGTGAATGCCACCATGTCCGGCCGAAGGTGAAGCGTGTGAGGATTCCACCAAACTCCTCCGCAACTCCGAGGGAACCCAGAGTTTCCAGGCGCGGTCTTCTTGTTGTTTATCTCCTCTATTGAATTGCGTTCGTCTGTACACGTATCCGCCTGACACACAGAGTTCGGGTAGCCTGTCTTTATTCTCAGTAACTGTCTTCTGTAACTCTAAGTATTCGGGCGTTTTAAAATGCGGTGAGTTTATATCTATGTCCAGTCGTCTGTCACTCACATCGATTTCGTCCATGTCCATTCGCGAGAGGGCATCAGGCATTACGTTTTGGGTCCCTTTACGGTGTTCAATATTAAAATCGTAAGCTTGCAACTTAAGGCTCCATCTTGCAAGTCGACCCGACAAATCTTTTTGCCCCATGAGCCACTTCAAGCTTGCATGGTCCGTGATCACCGTAAAAGGTAGACCCTCCACGTAAGGCCTGAACCTCTTTATGCTTATTACAGCCGCATAACACTCTAGCTCAGTTATGCTGTAATTGCGTTGCGCTTTATTGAGCTTGGCTGACACATACGCAATAGGTCGCTCGTTGTTGTCATCGTCAAGTTGGAATAGTACGCCACCTACTCCGTCAGTCGATGCGTCACACTGTATGTAGAAATGTCTGTTGAAGTCGGGCTGCGTCAGTACTGGTGCCGATATCAGGCTCTGTTTCAAACTTTCAAACGCCCCTTTCGCCTCTTCGGTCAACGAAAACTTCTTTATGTTTTCTTTAGTCAGCCTATCGTGTAAAGGCACTGCTATCGTCGCGTAGTCTTTGATGAATCGTCTATACCATCCTGTCATCCTTTGCTGCTTCAGCCGGATTTCTAATGTAATAGTCCACCGGCATTCCGCAAGCAAAGCACAACATTATGTGGAAAGGAGATGGACAAAACGCTTTATTTGGGACTACACTGACATTTTTGTTTGATAAATCACGTACATTGGAATTATGGTTGGAGGAAGAAGGATAATATGGAGTGGAATGTGGTTTCGACGTGTCACGAGGGGTAAATGGCTTGTCCTTACTAGGGCCAGGAAAATCCCTACTAAATGCCTCTAATTCAAATTCTTCTCCTGTGTTGAACATTTTCTTAGTTGCGTCTACTTCGCTCACTGCCTTATATCGCACCCTATTTTCTTTCATGAGTTTTTCTGCGCGTTTGCACTCATGCTTCAACTCAGCCAGGGTCGTTATTTTTGTGGCAAAAGTTAAATTGGCCAAGAATGGCTTCAAATTTCCCTTTATTATATTTACCAGCTCTGGCTCTGGAATTCTTGTTCTCAGGCGGAAAGTGAGATCATGGATGTCGGCATAAAATTCATCAAAACTCTCCTGTGGGAGTTGCTTCCGTTCCATGATCTCGCGGATCACCTCATAGTCCGAGTCCGCCGACTTGAATTGAGACAAAAGCTCGGTTTTAAGGTGGAAGTAGTCGAAGCTTGGATCGTTCGCGTTGTCTTCTAAAACCTGCCAGTACCATTTGAGTGCCGAGCCCGTCACTAAACAGTGAAAATCCGCAAGGATTTGCTCGTAACTCAATTGGTACTGCATTCGCATCCTTTCCACCCTAAACTCGAAGCTTTCGACCGTCATTCCCTTCGGCGACCCATCGAACTTAAGGTTCCACTTATGCAGGTCGACCCTCTTTCTGCCGTAATTGTCCCTAGCTCTCTCTTCCCGCTGTTCTGCGTTATTGGCCGTTTCCCTATTGTCCCCTCTATCGTTTTCACTCCTACGCCCAGGGGTTGATGTGGATGTTGGAGGAGCAGGGCGGCTGGACCCCGCATGGACGTTTCCACGTCAGCCAACCGGTTGCTTAGCTGCGACACATCGGCTCTCATTTTCCTAAACTCATTCATCGCTTCTATCACAATCTGGTTTTGCTGTGAGATCGTTTACATCACCGCGTTCAAATTATCAATTCGCTCCGCCGTCGGTCCAGTGGCGGATCTTCCCTGCTGAGCTGCACTTCCGGTTGGCCATCGTGGCACGGCTCCTCCAGAGGCTCCTCCGACTTGCCCCCCAACTGCTCCGCCAACCGCTCCTTGCAGCCGTTCATCCTCTCCTTGTTGCGACATCTCCAGCATTGACAACTTTCGCGAAAATGTAAGGGAGTTGTCGGCGTTGTCTAAGACGACTCGGTTTGTCACGCGGAAGCTCGGAACTTCGTTTCGAAGTTCGGGGTTACCAAAGATCCTGGCAGAACAGCGGTTGAAGAAACCAGTAGGCAGAAAATCTACTGGCCTCTCTATACCAGTGTCTATCTGTGTGAGTATCGACCCTACTACTTGGTTTCTCAGTTCTTTGGTGATACTCCGAGTGACCGGCCCTAACCTGTGAATCCCGAACCCTGGTCTTGGCAGTTCCTCCTCGTTAGGTTGCTTATCCATGTACCGCGGTACCTGGAAAAGTAGCCAAATCTCAACGACAACAAACTATAGTAAAATTACAACTTCAAAAATCTCAAACAAATTATCTAAAAGGAAAATTCCAAAAAGTATTCGCGAAAAAAAAAATCCTACAAATGTGAATGTGTAAATAATAGTAAATTCAGTTTAAATAAATGTAATGATGGTATATTTTATAAATATTTATATACGTGTGTAACAGAAATATACGTGTAGAAAATATATATTTATGTATACGTATGTGCAACCTCAATAAGTTTCAAATTATATATGTGTGTATTTCAGGCATATATGTGTGTAAGTAAAACAAATTTTAACCGTAAAAAGTGTAAGTTCCAAAACGAATGATAATTAAATCCTATATGCTACAAACAGATTTAAGACTTTTCTAATGTGGCTAAAAGAAATAAAAAATTTAAAAAAAGTAGGTTTATGAGGACTCGAAACAGAGGCCAAAAAGTTGCAACAAAATTCAAGGCAACCAAAAATAACTGAGATTCAATGTATTATAAAGATACTTTTCTCCTTACTTCCAACTAGAAAAGTTAAATAAATGGTATCAAAAATATATGACGAAATTTGTTTTCTTTCAAAATGGTAGAGGCAACCAAAAAAAAAGAAATCAAACTTTCTTCCTAGGTAAATAACTTCAATATTTCAACGTGAAAGAAACTTTGTTGATAAAAAAATTAAAAAATATAAAATATATTAAGTGTGAATAATGTACAACAAAAAGTTAATATGAGCGACCTTTGTTTAATTGTGTGAGTATAAAGTTTAAATAGTGGTTAGTGTGATTGGTGTTGACCTCTCGAAGGAAATAACATCAGTTTGGTGTTGTATAGTCCGTACGGTTCTTGTCCAAAGTCCTGTCAACTAATCCCCCATTGAATAACTTAGTTTGGCACATCTACGACCAGAGCACTACCTCCAGCTGAGGCTGCCGCACTTCGTCATTCAATTTAACCCCCCCAATCTACCCCCAGTGGCGAAAGCTATAAACCTCACATGTGGGTAATGTTGGATCACCCACGCGGCAGCTTGAATAGCTTTGCCACCAACAACAACTACGTCTTATATAGGGCTAGTCTCGGCTTCGAATACCACCTTGCCACGACGCTGACGTCAAAGAAAGGGAACTTCGAAGTCGGACTAACACTACCCCCCTGAAAGTATAAAATGTTTGTTACTTAGGCACAAATCACTTCTGGGTTACCAAAAGTGATGCTGCCCTCGCAACCCTAGCTTGTCCGATTAGAAGGAAAGATAAATAGAGAGAAAGAAAAGAAACTTGAATAAACTAAGAAGAATTAAAAGAAATTAGTTAGAATTCTATGAGAGTAAAAATCAATAAAAATTTAAATAGGCAAAAGAAAAAAAGGAAAAAGTGAGAAAGAGTAGAAATTAACAAAAAATGGTAAAATGAAATGTTTGGGCTTTACGTTGGGCGCCATTGTAATGTAACTGCCTGTTTCGGGGCGAGAAGAGTGGCTGGTCGGCATGGTTGTAGCCCGGCTGAGGCTCGCCGGCGTGGTGTCGCGGTTCTTGCCACCTTCCTCGACCCACAGTCACAAAAACAAAATTTTGTTGCATATCATGCCTAAGGGGTTCAATACAAGTGTGCTTGGAAGTAGAAAAAGAAAAGATACAGAGAGAAAGACCAGTGAAGAAAAAGCGGGAGAAGGCTGTCCTTGTCAGGTGGAGTCATCCCGCCCCTCTTGTTCATGTGGCATGAACAACCGTTGAACTCCACTTTGACTCCATTCACCGAGTGGAGTTCCCTTTTCCTGACAAGTGTCCGTCTGTCTGTAGTTCGTCGTGTCTAACTCATCGTCTGTCCGTATAGTCACAACACCTTACCTCATTCCTAGTGTGCCGCAAGGGCAACACCCACACTAACACAAGGGGGACTTAATGTGCCTGCATTTTTTTGTGGTTTTTCCTCATCCAAATAAATTTACAAATATCATCCTCCTTTCAACTTTATTTCTAACAATTCAAACTTTACTTAGAGCATTAGGCTTATATACTATCTTGCATCTGAAAATTCGACTTAATCCTTAATTTGTAATCCTACCCTGAACCAATTTTATTAAAATTAAGATACAAACAAAAAGTATGATAAAATTCCAAAAATCCTAAGGTAATGTAATGTAATCCTACCCTGAACCAATTTTATTAAGAGTAAGCAAAATTAAGGTATAAACCAAAAAAAAATATGATGAAATTCCAAAAAAAAAGGTTTAGGCAAAAAAACTTAAAAAGAAAATGAACTTTAAGAAAGATAATAACAAATTGAACTAAATCGAAAAAAACTAAATGATAAAAAAAAGAAAGGGGTTAAAGAAAATGAAGAAAAAAAGAAATAACTCCCAATCAAACACCCTTTACCCAGAAGTGATACAAAAGCTCAATGAAAAGACATAATTATATACGTAAGTATGTTTAACGATGAGAGAATAGCGATCACCAAAATTACGTGAACTGTTACCTTTTTTTTTGTTCTTACAAACCACGCTCATCTGCAGACTATGGTACCACGGCTGAAGAGGCGGAGATCTGAAAGTAGAGAGACAAAAATAAAACGAGTTTTCCAACATCCACATATATGTATGCCCTATGTAGCTTGGCAACTTGTCCTCACCATGAGGAACTTTTAGTTCCGGTCTATGATCGTACCTCTACGCACTAATGGGATTATTTCATAAAGACAAAAAAAGGTAATAAAAAAAAATTAATTAATTCTTCAAAAAAAAAGTGAGCCCAAATAAAAGTGTTGATTAGGGTAACTTAAGGTTACCCCGTGAAAGAAAAATTCAACAAAATGAGAAAAAAAAAATATTTAAGAAAACCGAGAGGGTGTATTGAATTTCCCCCAATATGTACCGTGGTTCGGCTACGTGATGCTACCGTAGTTCAAGTGCCGCTGGGTATACCCCAAAAAGGTCGAAAAATTACCGAAGTCACTTAAAAGACGATGGTACAAAGAAACAAAAGCATAACGCGAGCAAGAAAAAAATTGGCAAAGAAATTTGGTTTAAAATAATTTTACATATGTATGTGCAAAAAAAAAAAAAAAAAGGTTTACGCAAAAGCCTAAGAGCTCGACAGTAAGAGACCTTAATTCAATAAATCGGAAACAAAAATTGGCAAAAAGTAAACTGGCTAATATTGTATAAAAAGTATTAAAGTTATCATATAAAGAAATCAAAAACTGAAATGAAAAAAATATAAAAGTAATACGCGAACTTTCATCGGTCGCCGCCGTCTCGTGTTGAAAGGTGATTTAGTGGTAGTTGTGTGCTCAGACTCTTGTGCGGCGAATTCAAGATGGAGATGCCCGTTCTCACAGATAGCGATCTTGTCACCACCACAGTGCTCGGACTTTCTTGAACTCACCACAGCGGCCGGTTTGGTATGTTGTGTTGTTGCTGGTCGTGGATCAAACCACCGATGTCTTCAACCGCAACCGCAACCGCCGGTGAGAGTGGTGTGGTGGCTGTGGCAAGTGGTGGATTCGTCCACCACTTTATGTACTAGGTGTATGCGGGCTTACCGGTGTTTTTTTTTTTTTTGGTGTTATTGGTGGCGACGGACGTTTGCGTGCGTGATGTAAATTTTGTGTTTGAGTGGTGTTCCTGTTGAAATTTGTGTATGTATATTGCCTGATGTTGCGATATGTACAGGGGTTTGGTGTGGTGTTTCGTGTCGTTGTGCTGTTGACTGTGTTGGGTGCCACTTGCAGTCCTGTGTTCTTTTGCTGTGCGAACGTGTTGATGAAGTTGGTGCCACCTGTAGACTTTGGTGTCGGATCTGATTGGACCTGGTGTTGATGTTGATTGTGTTGTGTGACTGTGTAGGTGTATTTGCGAAGGTTCCACCTGCAGCCCTGTGTTTTAACGCCCAATAATTTGTGTGTCTCTGTGTATGTAATTTGGTAGGTGTGATTTTATGTAAAATGTGTCGCGGCCTTCCGTCGGCTTCGTGCTCTATAAGGTACAGAGATAAATACATTTTAGCTATTTTTAATCATTTCATTTTACGAAGTTCTAGCTTATCATTCTGGGATTTTAAAATTCGATCTTAAAGATCTCCTTTTTTTCATTTCCGACTTACAAAAAATTATTTGAACTAACTAGGTAACCCAAAAGATTTCTTTTTCTTCTTCTTCTAATCTCCTCCTTGTTTGCATACGTGCTCGTGTACATATGTACATACATATGTACATATAAGTGCACTTATGCATATTTTAATATGTTTGAACTTTAAAAATAAATTAAATTCTATCGAATAAAAATCTAACAAACTAGGAGTTCAAACAACCAATTAATTCGATGGAGAACGATAGCAGCAAAATCTTTATAACCAAAATCTAAGATTTTAAATAATACATTTTTTGAGTCAGAAACCCACAATAATAATTGACGAATAATTTGAATAAAAGGGCGAAGGAAAGACATTTACAACAAAATGTTACATTCGTGTAGTAATGGGCTCACCCAATTTTCTGCTATTTTAATCACAAAAGAATTGAATCAAAAATTATTTTCCCCATCTTTCTTTTCAAACACAAAATGCCGAACAAAACTGTAACAAAACTTCCAAGTTCATCAAAATTTCTTTCGATAATTCGCACGTTTGTAGGGATTCATAAAAAAAATTCACAAAAAATATTTTAATAAGAAAAACGGTCTCCTTTTTTTTTCTCAAAAAACTTCAAATTTAACAGCGTGACTCACCGATATATCCGTTGTTGTCTTGAGGGGATTTTACTCGCCCTTTGGTGGCGGCACTCCTTCCTACTGGCAATGCTCCTAGGGAGGATTCCTTGGTTTCAGGTTCCTCTTATTTTCTTCGCTCGCGTATATTTTTAGCGTGAAACCGCACTTTAGAAAAATACTTTGACACTCGCGCACCCACACTTTAAGGTGAACCAAACGCACTTTGAAGATAAACTTTATACACTTCTTGCACTCGATAAGACCGCGACTTTTGATTTTTGAATGCTGTCGATCAGCGGGACCCCCATTTATACCCTTCTGAATCCCTATTGCGGTTACCGTTTCGCTACCGAGCTTGCGGTCCAGCAATAATTTTTGTTGCTACTTTCGCCTAAGTCACTCCGATATCCTAGCGGGCGGCGAACATGTTGTGTGCAACAGTATTTTATACCCACACAAATAGACACTTTGCATAAAAGATGTCAGCAGATAATTGGTTTGATTATCTGCAGGGGTAATGCTGCGCACACACTTGCGCATGCGCACAGGGGCGTAGTTAGGGTGTAGGCTGCCGTAACACCCTAAAAGGGTAACTTTTCCTTCCACGGCGGAAGGCATAACAGTCAACGTGCCAAAGTTGCGTTAAAACTGTGCCCAAGTGACATACAAAGTAAAAAGTAATCAGCGGTCTTCAAAGTGCGCGAATTTTTAAACCGAGTGCTAAGTCCACGAACCGGCGAAAAATTAAAGACAGTTCGCAATTAAAAGGTAAAATACCCTAAACACAAGGAACCAAACCTAGAAACGCGAAAACCAACACCTTTTCTACACACCCAAACACCTGAAAAATCCCGGTAAGGCCCCACCATACATTCCCTGGCATGTTCCACGGCGAGATTGGTTTTATTTCATAGCCAATCTCCCGGGCAAGCCAAACAGCAAAATTGCATCCACGTAGGCGCATCCATACACAGATAGTTGTGTGTATGTGCATATACGGCCGAGCAAAAAAAAAAAAATATATATATATATGTTTAGATATGCCAACCTCTTCCTTTTCCCTCGCAAGGAAACCACACCTACAACTTAAATTTTTCTGAGATTTTTCGTGTTTTTTTGCTTGGACCCAGTAGATAGACAAAGACACTCACGTAAAGCGGTGGGAATGACCTTGTCCATAAGACGGCACATTCGTTGTGCTGCATTGCACAACCCGAAAGGCATCACAGTAAATTGGTATAGGGGTCGGCCTGGGACAGTGAAGGCTGTCTTCTCGCGTGATTTTGGATCGAGGGGAATCTGCCAGAAAGCGTCCTTTAGGTCGATTGCGGAGATGTATCTTGTGTTTTGCAGGCTGCTTAAAATTCCTTCAATGTGGGGTAAGGGCTATGCATCCTTTATAGTTTTTTCGTTTACTTTTCTTGCGTCTAAAGGGGAGAAAAGGGAAGCAAAAAGTTTACACTAACGTAAAGTTGAATATGAGGAAGCTAGGCGTCGAATATTTTGTGAAAGTATAAACATGACGGCCGCCGTGGTGTAGCGGTTAAGAGTTCGGCCTTCTACACCAAGTCGTGGCGGTTCGATGCTCGGCAAAAGTAACATCAAAAATTATTTAGAAAAAGAATTTTTCTAAACGTGGTCGCCCCTCGGCAGTAGTTTGGCAAACTCTCCGGGTGTATTTCTGCCATGAGAAGCTTGTCAGCAAAAAATTCATTTGCTTTGCAAGTGCCGTTCGGAGTCGGCAGAAAACTGTAGGTCCCGCCAACTTGTAGGAAAACTCAAAAGCAACACACCACAAGTTGGAAGGAGAAGCTGGGCTAAAAATCTCGTTAGAGATTATGATAGCCTGTTGGTATATCGCCGCCATTACTTTTTTTTCTTGCGACTAAACAGAGCCTCTTTTTGCTGCCCTTGATCACTAATGAAACCGGTGAATTCCAGCTGCTGTTGGACTCCTCGATTACGCCCATACTTAGCATACGATCCAACTCTGCGAATATCAGTTTCTGGATAGCGGGTGAAACGGCATACACAGAGCTAAAGGTACCTAATAAAATAGAACAAAAATGATAAGATATCTGTATAGTTTTTCTTCAAGAAGATGTGCTTGTTATTATTGTAGAGACAGTCTTTTTAATGTTATTACCGAGAATCGAACTTACAATTTTCGGAATGATAAACCCAGCTGTTAACCTTCAGGCCACTCGCTCACTTTTGATTGCTAGCGTCTAATTACTGATATGTGTATAGTTGTTAATGTTTCAAAGAAAAATCACATAAATATAATTGAGAAGATTTCTTTTTAACATTTCTAATTAGGAAAAAAAGAGAGAGAATCGAACTTACAATTTTTCGAATGCTAAACCCAGCTGCTAACCAACCGGCCATCGTATACTAATAATTGCCAGCGTCTTACTACACCTTTGTACTAAATGTATAGTTTTTTTAATAAGAATTTCTTCTTAAAACCAAAGAGATTTCCCTATAGTTTTTTCTTCGTTTCCACTGTTGCGACTACCCCTTTGCCCAAAAACTGATCATGAAGACAATCTTATTAATTTTATTAGGCATTTTTGGCTCTGTGTAATGACGTTGCTTTACTGGCAGATTCTCGTCAACGACCTCGATGGCATGCTCTTCCTTGTCCGTTTTGCCTACCCCTAGTACCGCGAAGGATGGGAATTGGGCTTTAACACGCTCCAACGCATTATTTTCTTCGATTGTCAAAGTATGTTGAACGGCGTCGAAAGACAGGTCACCCTCAGCGGGAACGAGTTCCACAACACTGGCATTCATACCCTTATTACACAAAATCAACTCCTAAATAAACCTCTTGTTGTAACTCAGGTATGTACTATCAAAAATTCGAGTTCCTTTATAGTATTATCCCAAAGGACCACGGCGGTTTCTTCCCCATTTGCCGTCCGGATATTTTGCCCCTTTATTGACATAATCAGAGCCTCTCTACCGCGCAGGAGTGCCGCTGACCCTTTTCCTAAGCAGCAGACACTCGTCCCTGAGTCCAGGAGAGCCAGGACCTCGTGACCTCCTATTTCAGTTTTCGCAAAAAACCTATTATCTCCTTTGACAGTTACTGTAGTTGCAACAATTTTGTTTCTTAATCTTTTAAAGTATTGCTTTTTCTCCCTCATTTTCCTTATTTTATCAAAATTCATACTATTCTTCTTCTTCATGTTTATAAAAAAAAAACTAATGGGGCGATAAACCAACAGGTTATCATAACCTCTAACGACATTTTTGCCGAGCTTCTCTTTCCAACTTGTGGTGTGTTGCTTTTTTGAGTTTTTCCCACAAGTTGGCTGGACCTACAGTTTTTTGCCGACTCCGAACGGCCACGGCGTCCGTCATGTTTATACTTTCACAAAATATTCGACGCCTAGCTTCCTCATATTCAACTTTACGTTGGTGTACACTTTTTGCTTCCCTTTTCTCCCCTTTAACTACTGGTGTTGCAACCCTGGCCTCGTTATCAACTCTTTTTAAAATTTTTATTTCTGTGTGGCCTGGTTGCTTATCTCCTGGCAGGAGCCCCCGGTTATCTCCGCCAGCATCTGGTTTCCCTTTTTGGGCTTAAAAACACACAAGGACGCAATACTACCACAGGTAAAACAAAACATGCTATGAAACTGCGACGAACCATTATTTGGCTTTTGTGCTTCTGCCGGGGTTTTCTCGAAGAAATCCACCGGCATGCCACACGAAAAGCACAACATCAAATGGAACGGTGTCGCACAAAGGAATTTATGGTGGACTTGGACACATTAGGATTAACAGATGGAATTGGAACACTGGAGTTTACAGGGGTTTGGTGCTGGACTTGGGATTGGGGTTGGGGTTTCCTATTAAAGGTTTCTATTTTCAAATCTTTCTCAAACTCTATCTCATTCACGGCCCTTCCCCTACATTTATTTTCCTTCATAAGTTTTTCGGCTCTCCTGCACTCAGTCTTGAGGTCCGCCAGAGAGTTAATTTTTAGGGCGAAACTCAAGTTGGCCAGGTACGGTTTGAGATTACCCTTGATTATGCCAACCAGCTCCTTCTCAAAGATTCGCGTCCGCAAACGGAATGTCATATCATGTATTTCGCCGTAGAAGTCGTCGAAAGTTTCGCCGGGTTGCTGCTTCCGTTCCATTATTTCACGGATGATTTCATAGTCGGAATCGGCGGTCTTGTAATGTCTCAGCAGCTCGGCTTTCAAGCCGAAATTCACAAAACTGGGATAGTCGGAATGATCCTCGAGTATCTGCCAATACCACTCCAAGGCACCGCCGGAAACCAGACAATGAAAGTCCGTGAAAAGCTTGGAAGTGGGAGATGTTGTTCCCGCATTCTTTCAACCCTAAAAACAAAACTTTCCATCCCTTTATTAGTCCCCTCAAAATTTATGTGCCATTTCTCTAAATCTAACTTTTTCCACCTTTCGAATCTCTTGTGGCCCTGTGCCCCACTGAGGTCCTGTTAATTGGTTGCCCACTGGCACGACCAGCAGTTCCGCCAGCTTGGCGTTCTGGAGTGGATGCTCCGGTTGGTTGATTGCCCAGGGGATGCACGGTGGTTTCCATCTCTGCCACACGGCCGCTAAGGTTCCCAACGTTGGTTTTGGATGCTCCTCACCTCGGTCGCTATTTGAAACACCATGTCTTGCTGCTGCACTGGGACCCGAAATGGTCAGTTTTTCAGCCAACCGTTTAAAAACTTCAATCAATATTTCGAAATGTACTTTTAAATCTTTTGTAGCGATCATTATATCGTCTAAATAAATTATGGCTTTATTTTCTTTAACCATATCTAAAATATTTTATTTACAAATCGTTTGAATGTCGATGGTGCATTTTTAAGCCCAAATGGCATGCGCAAAAACTCATATTGACCTAAAGGTGTCACGAAAGAGGTATATTTGACTAAATCTGCATGCATCGACACGTGGAAAAAACCATTCTTCAATTCCAACTTCGTAAAAATTTCTTTACCCGACATCCTATCCAGCAAATCATCTATTAATGGAATAGGTTAATTGTCTTCGCTGTTACTTTATTAAGTACTCTATAATCTACGCACATTCTAAGATCACCGGTCTTTTTACGAACCAGTACCATCGGCGACACAAATTCCGACTCGCTTGGCCTTATTATTTTCTTTTTTAAATAGTCGTCTAACAACTTTTGTAACTCATTTTTTTCGGTGTATGACAACCGTCTTGGGGGACAACTAATAGGCTTTACATTTTCAATAACTAACTTCATTTCGCTTCTTACTTTTGGTTCATCAGAGCGTTGTTTCTTGTTAACATAATATTTCATACAAAATTTCGTACAGCTTTTCTGTATAGTAAAAACTGAATTTTTCACTTATTTTCAAATTCGGTTTCTGGTCATCTACATTACAAATTAGCAAAAGCTGTTTGGTAAAATCTTCTTCATCTTCTTTATTAACTTCATAACTTGAATCATCAATTACTTCACATAATTTCTCAACATAACATTCATTTTGGTTTGGACTTAAGACATCTGTACTTTCACTCTCTTTATTTACATCACAAGTTGTTTTATTGCCGCTTTCAGTGCAGTTTGGTCTGCACCCGTTAACTAACGATACATTTTCTGAATTATTGGTAACTATATTATCTTTTTCAATATTGGTCGCTCTAACTAACTTAAATTTGCAAACCTCTAAGAAATCTCTGCCCAACACAGCCTTATAACGCAGAGTGCTATCGTCAACTATTAAAAAATTTATTTGAAAAAGGTTATCATTTATTTTGACAAAACATAAAAACTTTCCATAAGTTACAATTTTCTCATTATTTAAACCGAAATAAAATGTATTTAATTTAGATATGTGATCCGCGTCCAATTTTCCGTTCACATGACTGCTTTATTAAGCTGATTGGGCTTCCCGTGCCAATTAAACATTCTAAAGAAAACGAAATATTTGTAGAATTTTTAATAATAAAATGAAACAATCTTACATATTCATCCACTAAATGGACACCCTATTTTTTGTCGCAAACTGCTGCCCGGTGGTTCTTGCTGCCGCACACGTAGCACGCTCCCAGTTTTCTCTCTTCCAACATTCCGCTGAAAGATGTCCTCGGATATTACAATTGTAGCACCTCTAATCGCGTGAAACTGCTTCTAATTTTGCTGTAGTTGACGTTGTAGTTGTGGCTTTGATATCCACTTTCGCAAACGCTTTCATCAGCTGTGCCTTTGTGGCATAGCATTGTAGGTATGCCTGCTGTCTTAAACGATAGTCGCTTATGGCTTCTATTGCATATTCGACGATTTCTTCCTCTTCGAGCTGCAAAGGGTTTGCCAGCATCAATTTATCGTTGAAGTAATGTGCGAATTTCTCGCCAAACTTCCACTTTCTTGCTTCTAACTGGCGGCGCAACATGATACGATTTTCTTTAATGTCGAACACTTCGCTCATCTCACTCAATATCGTGTCAACTTTTTCACTAACCAACGTTGTTTTACTTTGCAGCCAATTTTGCGCCTTGCCCTTCAATTTGCCTAGTAATAGCACACGCTGCTCGTTTTCTGTGATTTCGTATGTTTCCACGATGCTTTTAAATTGGGCCACCCACACATTAAAATTGAGGCCTCCGTTGTATTCTTGCAGCAAATTTTTAATAAGTCGAGTGAAAGTTTTGGCTGCGCTGTAGGTGCTCTACACCTTTTTAAGTTTAAGTTCAGAAAGTTGCAATTGATATTCAGAAAATTACAATTCAAGTTCAGAATTTCCTTTTCAAGTTCAGATACTTACAGTTAATATTCAGAAAGTTGCAATTCATATTCAGAAAGTTACAATTCAAATTCAGACAATTACAATTCAAGTTCAGAATTTCCATTTCAAATTCAGAAAATTACAATTCAAGTTCGGAATTTTCATTTCATGTTTCGAAAATTACAATTCAACTTCAGAAAGTTACAATTCAATTTCTGAAAATTACAATTCAAGTTCAGAAAATTAAAATTCAAGCTCGGAATTTTCATTCATATTCAGAAAAACAATTCAAGTTCAGAAAATTACAATTCAAGTTCAGAAAATTACAATTCAAGTTCAGAAAATTACAATTCAAGTTCAGAATACCCATTTCAAATTCAGAAAATTACAATTTAAGTTCAGAAGATTACAATTAAAGTTCAGAAAATTGAAATTCAAATTCAGAAAATTTCAATTCAAGTTCAGAAATTTTCACATAGTTCACTTTAAAAAATGTCCACTATGCGCTTGAAAATTTTTTATAAGAAATTTCAGTTTGTAATTTCATGTTTATAGATATACATGTTCGATCATTTTAAATAAAATTAAAAAAAAATAAATACCTAAAAACAAGAACTTGAAATGGAGTTAAAAGATAACTGTCCGATATGTTTACATGTAATGGCATACAATCTTGTATGTCGCGCTCTCCCGTGCAGGCACCTGTATCACAAAAAGAGTGCTGAATCGTTCTTTTGGACAGAGCCAAAAATTTGTGCAATATGCAGAGCTGAAATCGAAGGTAAGTATTTCAAATACTATGTGAAAATGTTATTGTCTACATGTTTTTCCCCCGATTTTATTTACATTGTCTAACAATATATTTTTGATTTGCCTTAGACACTGAGGATATTCAGCAATCTAAATATAAAACATACTCTTCTCAAGATCGGGAAAGAATTGTTCATGCAGCAAATCGTGGTGAAGATTGGCCGGCTTTGGCAGTATCTTTAGGGATAGTTTACAAAACTGCGTATACCTGGGTTTTAAGTGGAAGAACCGAAAGGAAAGCTATGGGTTGTAGCAAGCCTACCAAGCTCACTGAGGTGCAAATTGAAGAGTTGCTAAGCTGGTTGGAGCGGGAGAGCAGCCTGACACTTTTACAAATAAAAGCTAAAATTTTGACGAACTTCAATGTATCGCTGTCCCTTACCATTATAAATAACTACCTTGAAGGTAAAATGATTACACTAAAAAAAATACACTCACAACACATTACACTAAATTCATTACAAAATAAGACCAAACAAGCAGAATATGTAACACAATTAAACGCACACATACAGCCAGGTAAGCAAGTCGTATACATAGACGAGACAAATTTTAATTTGTTTTGCCGGCATTCGCGCGGTAGGTCCAAATGCGGAGACCAAGCGGTGCAGATGTTGCCAGCCTCCCGTGGCGCAAACGTCCACCTTATAGGGGCTATCTCGGCATCATCGGTGATAACGTTTGACAGACAACGGGGGCCTTTTACTGCAGCTTCTTTCAGGCGCTGGATTGGGACGGTTCTGCAGAAGTGGTGTGATTTAGGCAACAACTTGGGTGACTTGGTGGTTATTTGGAGAACGCACCTTGTCATTCAAGTGTTGAGGCTGCAATTCTTGAGCACTCCAGCGGTCCCGCAAGTGTACTTCGTTTGGGACCATATTCGCCCATGCTGAACCCGGTAGAGGCAATTTGGTCCAAAATAAAGTCCAGTATGGAGGTGCCCAATGTACAAGGTCCAGGTCTTTGTGAACAGAGGTTGCAGTATTTGGAACGCAAAATTGATGATGCCAAGTCATAACTGGTGGAGATTGCGCCAGAGCAACGCAGCACTGCTTTAGTTTTCATGCTGATGCCCTTTCGCTACGTGATATGCCGGCCGGTGGATAAAAAATTCATATTTAATCCATTATTACATTTTTTAGGTCTCACCCTTCGAAAGTTAGTAATTGATAAGCAAATAAACCTTGCAAAAAATAAGCGCTCTAACTTAACCCTTAGAGACACGAATTTTTTATAACATTTATTTATTTTTTTTATAACATTAACTTTTAAAAGAGTAACACCCAAAAAAATTAATTTTTTTTCTATGTACATAATCAGCCTACATAGAGCACATAACATTATATGATTATATGCATATGTACATAAATGACGCACAATCACGTAATCAAGATATCTTGTTAATTATTTTTGTTATTAGTAATGTGAATACCACATAATGTAACTATGATTGTTACTCCTTTCATTATATAAAAATAAATAATAATACAAATATTAAATCCGAAGATTATGTCTTCAGAAGACACTGTGTTGTTTTTTTAGGGTTAAGGTGAAATTTATTTTCTTATCAATTGCCTACTTTTAAGGCATAAGAAAACATTTTTTTTAATCACCCTAATGTGGCAACAATTTTCTGAACTTGAATTGTAGTTTTCTGAATTTGAATTTTCTGAATTTAAATTGTAGTTTTCTGAACTTAAATTGTAATTTTCTGAACTTGAAATGTAATTTTCTGAATTTGAAAGGAAAATTCTGAACTTGAATTTTGTTTTTCTGAATATTAACTGTAACTTTCTGAACTTGAAATGGAAATTCTGAACTTGAATTGTAATTTTCTGAACTTCAATTGCAATTTTCTCAACTTGAATTGTAATTTTCTGAATATGAAAAGAAAATTCCGAACTTGAATTATAACTTTCTGAACTTGAATTGGAATTTTCTGAATATGAAATGGAAATTCTGAACTTGAATTGTAATTTTCTGAACTTGAATTGTAATTTTCTGAATATCAATTGCAAGCTTTCTGAACTTGGGCATGTTTCCTTGTGTGTGTTGACTTCTGTTGGGTATTTACCTCGTCTTTCTGCAGGTAGATCGGTGAGCTGTACGATGAGCGAGCTTTTGTTACCGCTTGACGGCAAGTCAAGGGACCGTGACCAAGCACGAAGCTCCACCATGCTATAGCAAGACAAATCGTCGTACTGCATTTTGTTTTGTACAGTCAATTTCAATGTTCAGTTATTTTATTTTTTCAACGCCAATTATTTAACGCCACTTTTCTTTATTATTTCGAGCACTTTTTATTTCGTCCAATAAAATTTTAAAATTTTCTAAATTTTGTTCATAAAAAACACAGGAAATTTACATACTATTGTCGAAATTGGAAAAATTTCTTTCAAAATTTTGTTCATGAAACATCAAAATGCGTTTGTTTTTTGTTCTTGCATTTTGCAATTTTGACAATAGTGTGTTAAATTCTTTTATTTTTCATTGAAAAAATTTAGAGAGAATACCCCTAATGTTTTTCGCTTACTATTTTACAGCGCCTACTATTTCACATTACTTTTTTATGTTATTTCGAACGCTTTGTAACAAAAGTCGTAACAAAACTCCGAAACGGTTCCAGCAGAAACAAAACCTGTAACGAAACTAAATTAATTTTGTTCCTTGTAACAGAAACAAAATTATTAGTTTTGTTCCTTGTAACAAAACCCGTAACGAAACTAAATTAATTTTGTCCCTTGTAACAGAAACCGAAACAGAAACCAAATTAATTTTGTTTCTCAGTAGCAGAACTCTAAACATTCTTATAATACTATTTGCACTACACTAGGATGGACCTATAATATTTATATACGAGTATATAATATATATCGTCGCTCGGCCCGAAATACCGCGTATTTGCAAAAAACAAAAAGGCGTATATACCAAAATGTCCAAAAACGAGATTTCGTTACCCTGACTGGGACTCATCGGTCTTAATGTATTGACGTTTAAATTCCTCCGTTTTTAGCTACAAAAACACAAATAAATAAATGAAAAACCTTTTATGGAACCTATTTTCTTTAAAATAGAGCTGTTCAATACCGCGTATTTTAAAAAAGCTATGTTTTGCAGTTTGAGTGCTTTTTCTTTTGTAAATTCTTATATCCTCCTACACAATTTGGCTTCCATCAAATACGCGGTATTGCTTTTTGCAAATACGCGGTATTGCGCGCCGAGCGACGATATATATATCTGCCCAATATCCCATTATCCATACAAAACTATGTTACACCCGCAAAAGCATCCTCCTTCGACATCTTATAAAAATGATGATGATGCACTACAAAGTAGTTTGAATGAATTATTATTAGAAAATGAAATATTTGTTGATAACTATTAATGTTAATTTTTTCACAATCCGTTGCCCTATGCATATGTATGAAGCGTTTTTATATATCATTTAAAAATAAAAACTAAAAAAGACAACCCTATTGTCGCGCAGTTATGTATATTTTTCTTCATATCTTCAGCATTTATTGTCGGATCTTAAAGTGTGATACTACAATTGTTTGTGCCAAGGACCCGGATTTTCCTACCGAAGTTTCATTGTGGTACTTACCCGCCAGTATAGTAGACACCAAGAAGTTAAATGTACCACACGAGGTTTCAGAGGTCGACTGAAGTTACTTTAGTTAGTTGCAACAGACATATACATGTATATTATATACCAGAAAATAATAAATCCATCCTAATGTACTGCAAATATAGTTTTGCTACTGAGAAACAAAATTAATTTTGTTTCTGTTTCGGTTTCTGTTACAAGGAACAAAATTAATTTAGTTTCGTTACGGGTTTTGTTACAAGGAACAAAACTAATAATTTTGTTTCTGTTACAAGGAACAAAATTAATTTAGTTTCGTTACAGGTTTTGTTTCTGCTAGAACCGTTTCGGAGTTTTGTTACGACTTTTGTTACAAAGGAGTTTTGTTTCTGTTTCGGTTTCTGTTACAAGGAACAAAATTAATTTAGTTTCGTTACAGGTTTTGTTTCTGGGGTTTTGTTTCTGTTTCAGTTTCGTTACAAGCTATGTAACAGAAACCGAAACCGAAACGCGTTACAAGTCCCTTGTTTATATCAATTATTTTTCACAGCGCTATTATTTTCTATTTTCAATCATTTTACTTGTTTGTAGGCGAATTAAGTCAATTTAAACTTTTTTAACAAAGGAAAAAATGGCCGGCGTGGGACAGACTCACTTCTGAGTATTGTAGTCCTCTTTAATAAAAGACAAGTGCTCGCGCTCGACGTCGTATAAGAACTGATTTATTTAATCTCACTTTTAAACTGTCCAACCAATATACATTCTTTATATGTACAATATATTACGCACACACAGGTGATATCTATGTCTCTTAACATACAAGCTAGAACGAATGCTCTAGTATATCAGCAATTTGACTATAAAGAGAAGGAGACAATACTTAAACTAACGGCTAGTATATACATTAACCCTTTGGTCCATACTAATAATACATTTATACGAGAGTTAGCTTGCTACACTTGTCTGCCTCCTTGTCTTTGGCAGACATTCACCAACAACAAACAATTCGACTAACAACAAAATTCGTTTGTGCAAAGCACCCTAATGCGTGCTCCAACAAGAAAACCAGTAGAAATCAAAGTTCAAAATTGGGCTGATAATTTTAATAATATTATGCAAATCAGTATATATATGTAACCTAATCTAAAACTAAAAGAAAGATACAAACGCAACTATAAAATAACGACAAGTAAAAAAGATTCCAAAAAAAAAATACTAGCAAAAGAAAAAATGCAATTATAACCAAGAATAACTTTAGTGTTACGCACCCTAATGCATTAAATAATGCTTGAGATAACGTAAAACAAATGCAAGAAAAGTTCAGGTAGAATCGGTTGTATTTCAGGAAAATCTAAAAATCTAAAGTCCAATAAATTTATATAAAAGAAATTAAAAACAGTATAAACCTATTAAAATATAGCTAATATATTAGTAATTATGTGTTTCTCTAATAAATTTAAATAGGCATATACAGATTTCCAAACTTTTGAAAGGAGTTTACCGCAGAAGGTGAAGTTCACAAGTGTTAGAAAAAGTTTATGTATATTTGGATGGTTTCCTGAAAGGTAACCAAACAGATGTAGTCTACACTGATTTTAGCAAAGCATTCGACTCTGTGAACCATGAGCTTTTAATTCACAAACTTGACTTATTGGGTTTTCCGAATCAGTTGTTAATATGGCTTACTAACTATCTTAAAGGCAGAACTCAGCAGGTTTTGTTTAAAAATACTTTGTCTACGTCCATTGACGTAACTTCCGGTGTCCCTCAAGGTAGTCATTTAGGTCCCTTGCTCTTTACCCTCTTTATAAATGACCTCATCATCATCATTTATTGGCGCTTAACCGCCTAAGCGATTTTGGCCGTCGCCTATCAAAGCACGCCAGTCATTCCTTTTTAGCGATAACTGACGCCAATTGGAAACCCCAAGGGAGTTCAAGTCATCCTCCACCTGTTGTTTCCATCTCAGTCGAGGCCTCCCCCTTCCTCTGCTGCCGAATTCGGGTGACGATTGGAAAACCTTCTGGGCTGGAGCTTCTTTGTCCATTCGCATGACGTGACCCAGCCAGCGGAGCCTTTGGGCTTTAATTCGCTGGACTATGGTCAGATCTGCGTAAAGCTCGTACAGCTCATCGTTAAATCTCCTTCGATACTCGCCGTCGGCATCACGGGAAGGACCATAAATCTTCCGGAGAACTTTTCTCTCAAATACTCCAAGGGCCATCTCATCTTCTCTTGACATTGTCCATGAATCTGAGCCATACATCAGGACAGGTATGATGAGAGACTTATAGAGCGCGATCTTTGTTCTTCGAGAGAGGACTTTACTTCTCAATTGCCTACTCAGTCCAAAGTAGCACTTGTTCGCAAGAGTGATTCTCCGTTGGATTTCTAGACTGATATTATTTTCGGTGTTAATGCTGGTTCCCAAATAGACGAAGTCCCTCACAGTTTCAAATTTGTAACTATCAACAGTGACGTGGCTGCCAAGGCGCAGGTGCGCCGATTCTTTCTTTGATGACAGCAAATACTTCGTCTTGTCCTCGTTGACCGCAAGACCCACTTTTTCGCTTCTTTATCCAGTCCAGAGAAGGCAGCGCTTACGGCGCGGTTGTTAAGGCCAATGATATCAATATCATCGGCATACGCCAGCAATTGCACGCTCTTGTAAAAGATTGTACCATTGCGGTTTAGCTCTGCTGCTCGAATTATCTTCTCCAGCATCAGGTTGAAGAAATCGCACGAAAGGGAGTCGCCCTGTCTGAAGCCTCGTTTGGTTTCAAATGGCTCAGAGAGGTCCTTCCCGACTCTGACGGAGCTGTTAGTATTGCTCAACGTCATTTGGCAAAGCCGTATAAGCTTTGCAGGGAAGTCAAATTCAGACATGGCGGCATACAGGCAACTCCTTTTTGCGCTGTCAAAAGCGGCTTTGAAATCGACAAAGAGATGGTGTGTGTCGATTCTTTTATCATGGGTCTTCTCCAGGATTTGGCGTATCGTGAAAATCTGGTCGATGGTAGACTTACCAGGTCTAAAGCCACACTGATAAGGTCCAATCAGCTTGTCTACGATGGGCTTCAGTCTTTCACACAATACGCTAGAAAGAACCTTATATGCGATATTAAGAAGGCTGATTCCGCGGTAGTTGGTGCGGTTAGCGGGATCGCCTTTCTTGTGGATTGGGCAGAGCACACTTAAATTCCAATCTGGAGGCATGCACTCGTCTGACCATATTCTGCATAAGAGCTGATGCATGCTTTTTACCAGCTCTTCGCCTCCGTGTTTGAACAGCTCGGTGGGTAGTCCGTCTTTTCCAGGCGCTTTGTTGTTTTTGAGCCGGGATATAGCTATCCTCACTTCATCATAGTCAGGTGGTGGGACGACTTTTCCATCGTCAGGGATTGGGGTATCGGGTTCGACGTCTCCCTCGCAATTTAGCAGTGAGGAGAAGTGCTCCCTCCATAATTTAAGTACACTCTGTACGTCGGTTACCAGGTCGCCATTATTGTCCTTACAGGAACTTGCCCCGGTCTTAAAACCTTCCGTCATCCGCCGGATCTTTTCATAGAATTTTCGGGCACCATTCCTGTCAGCCAGCATCTCAAGCTCCTCACACTCACGCCTTTCGGCCTCACGTTTCTTTTTTCTGAAAAGGCGTCTCTCTTCCTTCTTTGCCTCACGATAGCGTTGCCATACACTGCGGGTTGCGCCCGTTCGCAACGTCTCCCTGTAGGCAGCGTCCTTTTTGTCCGAGGCAGTGCTGCATTCCTCATCGTACCAGTTGTTTTTGCGGGCTCGCTGGAACCCTATAGTGGCCTCAGCGGCGGTACGTAATGAGTGAGAGATATGCTTCCATTGCTCGGTTGCATCGTTAGGTCGAGGATTGCTCTCCGATAGCAGGTGTGAGAGTCGAGTGGAGAAATTGTCAGCTGTCTGTGTCGTGCGCAGCTTCTCGACGTCAAACTTTCCTTCCGTTACTGTGCGCACTTTCTTTGCTACACAGAGGCGTGTGCGTATCTTGGCTGCAACAAGATAATGGTCCGAGTCGATATTGGGACCACGAAGGGTACGCACGTCCAGAACGGTGGAGCTATGTCTGCCGTCGATCATGACATGATCAATCTGGTTTCTTGTTCTTTGATCAGGAGACAGCCATGTGGCTTGGTGTATTCGTTTATGATGGAACCTGGTACTACTGATGACCATATTGCGAGCAGCGGCGAAATCAATCAACCTAGTGCCGTTGGGGGATGTTATATCATGGAGACTAAATTTTCCAACTGTTGGACCAAAGACTCCTTCCTTGCCCACCTTCGCATTAAAGTCGCCGAGCACGATTTTGATATCATGTTGGGGGCAGCGATCATAAGTCTGTTCAAGTTTATCGTAGAAGGAGTCCTTCTCTGCGTCGTCCGTCTCCTCAGTCGGCGCATAGGCGCAGATAAATGTTATGTTGAAAAATTTCGCTTTGATGCGGATCGCATCGAGACGCTCGTCCACGGGGGTGAACGCTAGTACTTGGCGGCGAAGTCTCTTTCCCACCACGAATCCTACACCACGCGCTTTGCCGCGTGTCTGGCCACTGTAGTATACGTCACAAGGTCCGATGGTCGTCTTTCCTTGTCCCGTCCATCGCATTTCCTGCAGGGCGGTGATGTCAGCCTTTGCGTTAACGAGGACATCAACCAGTCGGGCAGCGGTACCGTCCCTTGAAAGGGTCCGGACATTCCCGGTACATGCCCTAATATCCAAATCATTATGCCTTATTCGTTTTGCCGGGTCGTCAACATTAAAGGGGGTTCTCATCCGAGGCTTTAATACATTTTTCATTGGACTAAATTTTTTACGTGGCGGGTCCCAAACCCAGCGCACAACCCGTTTCGGGGTTTTTGGAAAATATTTACACATTTATATAGCGAGCCGCTTGCTTCAAGACAGACGCCCGCTTGCAGCCGCATCTCATGGTGAACAGACGCTGCGCAAAAACCTCGGTGAGCCCTTAAACCAAGTATGTCAGAGTGGCCCCACCGGGGCTCCCTCTCTTTCTGCCGCGAGCCTAGGTAGCTCCCGTTGCCCAGAGTGCACGAACGAGGACGCAAGAGTCGGGATTGAGCAAGGTCACTTAGCAACCACACTCCATTACACCTAAATGACCTACCACAAGTAATTTCTCATTCCCGAACCCTTATGTATGCGGATGATGTGAAACTTTGTTTCACATATTTGCCTACTGTTCCTTCCCGTGCAGATCTCTTCCAGGCTGATTTGGAGTCATTTCACTGCTGGTGTACAGTTAATTTATTAATATTGAATAGCTCGAAATGCAAGCTAATGACTTTTCATCGAGTAAAGCCAGTTTTGATATCCTATTTACTAAATGACACTCTATTGGAACGTATACCTGATGTAACTGATCTAGGTGTTCGTTTTGACCCTAAACTAAGTTTTAATATGCATATTTCATCTATAGCTAACAAAGCCATGGGTGTGCTTGGTTTTGTTAAAAGATGGGCTAAAGAATTTGATGATCCGTACCTCACGAAAATCCTTTACACATCGCTAGTTCGCCCAATACTTGAGTATTGCTCGTGTGTCTGGTGCCCCTTATATCAAGTTCATATACACCGGATTGAGTCAGTACAAAAGCCATTCTTGATTTTTGCTCTGCGTGGTCTTAATTGGAATCCAAATATCCATCTGCCCCCTTATAGAAATAGGCTTCTTCTTAAATTTGCCTTCTCTGGAAAATCGTAGGATTTTACTAGGTGTAATGTTCCTCCATAAGCTAATTATTGGTGAAGTCGACTCAACTGACCTTGTTAGACGACTGTGTTTTGCTGTTCCTGCTAGGACATCCAGGCACTATGTGCCTTTTCAATTACCCATTTGTCGTCTAAACTTTGCAAAAAACAATCCTCTGAATGTTTGGTGTTCATACTACAACGTATTATATAGCTGCATCAGCTTTGAATGCTCGTCTGCCGCACTAAATGAAAATGCAATACTTTCATATTTGCTAACTGCTGACTAATTACACGACAGTCTTGCACCCAACCAGTTAGATTGATATACACAACTACAAAAAGCCGGCAGACACCTCTAACTTTAAACTTACGCTGCGTGGAATCGCGTCCTTTCCACCGGCTCCATAATTAATATCCTAAAATATCTCCGAAACCAATTTGGAATATTTCAATTACCTAATAAACAGTCAACTGGAAACAAAGTTTGCCAATAAACTATCAGATGCTGCGCGGAATCGCGTCCATTCCGCCAGCAAATCTCACATCGCTCCCAGGACTGCGGAAGTATGTTGCTCGGAATCGCGTCCATTCCGACAATATATACGACTATCAAATTTGGTTCCTAACGATTTCTACCCACAACTTTAAAGCACGGCCTCTACAACTTTCCTGCTAGCTGCACATAATACTATAAATAAATGAATTTACGCTTTGCTTAATTTCTGTTAATTATACTTTTATTATATTCTATATACTCTTATTGTACATATATATGTTTTTGTTTTGTAACAATACTTGAGATATTAACAGTCGACCGCTTTGTGTTGTGTCGACTTTAAATAAATAAATAAATAAATTTTATATCAAAAGAATAAGAAAAATTTAAATAATAAGGGGCTTAACTAAATAAGAAAATTTAAATTCACAACTCATGTATTAATTCATAAGAATTCCAATATTTATTATTTTAGTATCTGTGTGTAGTAATAGCATCGATTTGTATATGTGTTCATGTGTGTGTGTGTTGTATGTTGGATTTAGATATCCTACCAAAAAAACAAAAAGTATATAATAATAATTAAGCTGTTCCTTATATCAACTTTTTTTGCAAATGTTGGGTTCGCCGGGCGGAATATGATAGATTTTGCTCTAAAAATAAGCTATGCAAAATTTCACTCGAATTGGATAACTTTTAGAACTTGCACGTTGCATTTGTAAATTTTAAAAACCATATGCATTCATGGTACAGCAGATTATATAAAAACAATGATAGCCGTAAACTTTGTACACGTTAAATACGAGAAAAAAACGTGCAGATTCTGATTCTGGAGAGAAAAATCAAAAATTTGCTATAGGTTTTGAGATTTCTCAAAGTTTTCGTTTTTAAAAAAGCGAGAAAACACCATTTTTGTATTTTACGAAAAATCTCCAGCTTTGCTTATCCGCTCGAACCCCTCTATTCACCAGATTAAAGATCTTCTGTAACTCTAAAAACCCGCCATATAACGGTTTTCAATCAAATGACCAAATTAGGAGCTATTAGATTAATGAGAGAAATAGAGCACAATTTCAAGCCACCTCGTAGTATATATTGATATACAGCGAAAACTTTAATTTTATTTTGATACGATGTCAAAGCTCAATCAATTCCAAATCATATTGGTCAAATTGGATATAGATTTGCTACTATAGATCCGATAAAAAAAGGAAAAGTGTGAGGAGCACTTTGCAAGACACACCTCAAAAAATTAGGAAAATCGGTTCATAGTGAAAATACCGTTCCATCAGGACACCATGGTCCTGGGGGACTCGCACTCAATAGCGCTCAACAGGTTCCTATCACTAGAACGCCGACTACAGGAAAATCCCCAATTACGAACGGAGTACGTCAAGTTCACGGACGAGTATGAGGCCATGGGGCACATGACAAAAATATCGACACATACGATTACTGCACCAAACTATTTCATACCTCATCACTGTATATTGAGGCCAGAGAGCACAACCACAAAACTTCGCGTGGTATTTGACGCATCTGCTAAAACATGGACCGGTCACTCCCTAAATGACATTATGTATGCAGGACCAAAGGTACAAAGCGATCTGATTTCAATATTGCTGCGGTTTAGAATGCCAAGGTTTGTGTTCACCACGGATGTCGAAAAAATGTACCGGCAAATCTTAATAGCACCAGAAGATCGGCCGTTTCAACTGATAATTTGGCGAAATGATGCCAATATGCCAATAACATATTTTCAGCTAAACACGGTCACATATGGAACTAGAGCAGTACCTTATCTAGCCACGAAATGTCTACAACAAATTGCCATCGAAAACGCTTCTCGATATCCGCTAGCTTCACAATTTCTCAATGACAGCTTCTATGTTGACGGCGGCTTAGGCGGAGTAGACAACATATCCACAGAATACTCATACAAGAAAAACTAATAAAGGTCATGAAGGAAAATGGCTTCAATCTACGAAAATGGAGCGCCAACCACCCGCAATTGCTCCAAAATATATCAGAAGGAGATTTAGAGGTGAATCTGGATTTGGAGAACACAAGGGCAGCCGCCGTCAAAACATTTGGGCTTACATGGCTCCCAAAAGTTGACCACCTAGCTGTCAGACCTAGCAAGACCCTTCGACCCATTGGGAATACTATCTCCAATCGTGGTAACGGCCAAAATACTCATACAAGAGTTATGGGAGCTTAAATTAGATTGGGATCAGTCACTTCCAGCAGAGCTACATACAAGGTGGCTCACCTTCAGAACAGACCTCTAAGAGTTAAAAACGCTCCAGATCTCAAGGCACATATTTAAGGGAAGACTCCCGGAAATAATGCAATTACACATTTTCACGGATGCATCCGAAAGGCACCATGTTGTTGTTGTTGTTAACCACAAAACACTCCCCGAAGGTTTTGGGGAGTGATGCCGAAGCTGACAGTCCTTGGCCAGATATGACCCCGGTACGCTGCGGTACTCCCTTGCGGTACTGCCCGACTGTCGTGGTAGCGATTTGGTATGACCAGTGGAACCTTCTAGGTCATGGCATCCCTCCATCCATGAGGAAGGAGAAGATGGGTAATGAGAGGTGAGAGGCATCATATCCGTAGATCAACCATCGAGTAGCACGTCAATTACCTATGTGCATATTAGTCGCCTCTTACGACCGGTATGCCTACCTCGGGCATATTCTAAACCCCTAACCCGCAGGGGGTAAAGAAGGCACCATAATGACAAGGTTATTATGCGCAATGTCAAGGGTAGCTCCACTGAAAAAACAAGCAATACCCCGATTGGAGCTATGTGTTGTTGCATTAGGAGCCCAGTTGGCAGAAAGAATCGCAGCGGACATTCAATTTAAGGGCGCCATATATTTCTGGACCGATTCAGAGATAGTATTGGCTTGGGTAAATCCAGATGCAGCACACAAAACATTCGTCGCCAATCGAATCGCAACAGTCAAAGAAACAACTCGAGCGGAACAGTGGCGGCATGTTCGATCCAAGGACAATCCAGCCGATATTCTTTCTAGAGGAATGTCACCAAAGGCATTTAAAGAATGTGCACTGTGGTTCTGTGGACCATTATTTTTGCATGGCAAGGAATCAGTTTGGCCGAAATGTTTCAACCCATCCTCTAATAACCATAGTGACATAGAAGTAAAAACCAACCACTCGAAGTCACTGGATACATCAGTAGAAGAAACGGATATGATTTACAAGGTGAATCACGGCAACTCATTTCACCGGCTGCAACGCATAATCGGTTACGTACTACGGTTCATCACGTAAGCTAAAAACAAAACAGTAGCCCGGCCTTCGTCACGAAGCTTAACCACAGCAGAACTGGAGCTAGCACTAGTCCACATCGTCAAACAAGTGCAAGCGGCAGACTTCAAGGAAGAAATCAACCAATTGAAACTGCATCATGAACTCCAGCGGCCTAGCAAATTGTCAAACTTAGCAACATTTTTGGATGACAAAGGATTGATACGGGTTGGAGGGAGACTTGAGGCGTCATCACTGGCATACGACTCAAAACACCAACTTCTTCTACCATACAACGATAACATCACAAAATTGATCTTCGAAATGGTACATAAGGAGAACAAACATTGCGAAGCGCAAACGCTATTGGGAAAAATTATGGCACGAGCAACAGTGCATCGGTGCGTCACATGTAGCAAGGCGAAGCCAGAACTACTCAATCAAATAATGGGAAACCTCCCTCCCTCAAGTGTCACACCAGCTCGACCATTTATCAACAGCGGTGTAGATTATTGCGGTCCCATAACAGTTCATTACAAACTTCGGGGAAAAAGCCTCACAAGGCTTATATTGCGGTTTTCGTGTGCTTCACCACAAAGGCAGTTCAGTAAGTGACTTAACTACCGATGCATTTATTGGTGCCCGCAAGTGCTTCATTGGCAGGCGAGGTCATTGTCAAAACCTGTACTGTGACAATGCCACCAATTTCGTAGGAGCTGAAAACAAACTCCCAGACATAAACGCCGTAATACATTTACAAGAGGCACAAGAAAAAATCATCAATGAAAAACGGGAATCCCATCCAACTTTATCCGCCCAAGAGCGCCACACTGTGGTGGGTTGTGGGAGGCTGCAGTCAAATCTGCTTGTACATCAATCTGTACGAAGTACATCAAATGCCAGCTTAACGTACGAAGAACTAGAAACGTTGGTCATCGAAATTTAAGGAATCCTGAATTCTCGTCCGATATCACCGATGACAAATGATCCTAACTACATTGGGGCGCTCACTCTAGGGCATTTCCTGATAGGAGAACCACTCACTGCACAAATTGATGCACACGCCACTTCTGCCAAGCTCAAACTAGAAGCAAGATGGAAGCTAGTGTCCCAACTTAAACACGAATTTTGGAGAAGATGATCCCGGGATTACCTCAGCGAGTTACAATACCGGAACAAATGGCAAAGGCAAACAGCCAATATAGAACCAGGGGACATTGTGGTCCTCAAGGAAGATAACGTTCCAGTAATGAAGCGGCCCTTGGGAAGAATAAAAAAACCTGTAAGGGTCCAGATGATGTAATCAGAGTTGCAGATGTCAAAACAGCCTCCGGCGTACTGAAGCGTGCAATCAGATACCTCGCTCCAATTCCACGACTTAAAGATGGGGAAACGGAACCTCAACCAGTCAGCAAGCGAAGCCCGCCATCAAGACCACTACATACGGTGACTAAAGAAGTGTCCTCAGAGGAACTACCCAAGGCAAAACGACGAAAAATTACGTCCATGTCGACAATGACAACAATGGTAATAGCCTTGCTGGCTCTTCCACTAGTGTTTGCAGCAGACATTGAAACAACAGAATTCGATGCCAAGATCGGCATTCATTTTGAAGGTATCACCAAGATGGAAGTGTCACGCTCAGAATGAAAAATAGTTTCCTACAACGAGCTGCAGCCATATTCAGAAGAAACAGCGCGCTTCATCAATGGAACCAAGACATTAAGGGCGATGTGCGACACTATAGTGCAGAAATTGGCCTGCGTAAACGTAGTAGACACATTGGAAGCGGACATCGGAGAACTAACTGAATAAAATAGCCTTCTTTCACGATCCGAACGGGGCGCTGTCAACTTCATCGGAAACATTGCCAACTCATTGTTCGGTGTTTTGGACACCAGCTATGCAGAAGAGATGTCGAACACAATCAATACACTCAGACAAAATGAAAACCATTTATACTAGTTACTCAATAATCAAACTTCAGTTATTGATGCAACGCTCAACATCTTTAAACAAGGGGAGCAAAACATCAAACAGAAGATGCGCACCACGGAATAATCAGTCCAACGTTACTGTCACCATCGCAACTTCGAGCAGAACTAATCCGTGTTCGCATCTACCCACTACGCTACGATTGCCAGTTGACCAAAACAACATCTTACAACTTTACAAGATTATGAAGGTGAAGCGCGGAAGAACGGATGAGCACGTTATCTTCGAAATATCACTTCCATTATGTGATCCAGAAACCTGGGAAGTACTTAAACCACATCCGATTTCGAGCATAATGAACAGCTCAACGGTTGCCATCACGCCATGCAATGATCTCATAGCAGTTAACGCGCATCGAGATCAATACATAACATTGACAGAAAATTAGTGGCGAGAGTGCGTTGCGACAAAGGAGATCCAGGTGTTATGCTTGAATGCGCAAACAAAATTCACCGAAGACGCAGGCGATTGTCAATGCGAAATGTCACTGCTGAACAACAATCCACTGAACAGCTGCAAGGTAGCCCCGGTAGAAGACAACACACCGATAAAACAACTAACTCAGAACAATCTCTGGATGTACGCAAGGCAGTCCCCCACCCGCGTGTGGATCAAATCACTCCCAGCTAACATTAAAGGGTTCGGGCATTATGAAAATTTGCCCCGACTGCACACTCAAGCACAAGTCAGTCATAATTCAAGGGCACCAAATTTATTAATCTTCAATGCACGTATCATACACCGCTACCACAAATCTTAGCAACATCACGTATCCTGAGAACACAGTATGGAAGACATTTCGCATGCAACCATATATTGATCAGATCAGAAATATATCGGCACATATCGGTCAGCACGACAAGCACCATTTGCCGTAACAGTGACGTAAAGGACCTACCGCAACACTTAGTATTAAGAATAAATTGTAATTTGAACCTTAGTTATAAGAATGAAGTATAATTTAACTTGTAAACAAAATTGTAGTTGATACATGTACTTAGGTAGGTCTCATTAATGTAAACAAAAACTGTACCTTACGTAGAACTAAGAATGTCATTTAAAACACAAGTAAGGGAAATGACGCATATCTAAAACTCGTTGAATAAAGTAACGGGCGGGAGCATGTTCATTTCTGTCCAAATATGCAGACATCGGCATATTTGTTTGCATGAAGTTCTAGAACAAGCAAAAGCGCTGAGTAGTGATTGCGTCATTTAAACGTTCACGGCCCTTAGTAAGTGTGCCATTGCCGGCGTCAGATTTGCGATCGCTGGTGTCAGCAGTTGCAACAGCTGGCGACCTATTACGGTAGTCAGCAACTTTACTTACTAGCGACCTAGAACGATAGACTGCTGACCAGTGGCCTGGTATTGCCAAAGTCAAGACCAGTGCGCTAGTCAGCGTATTTTTAAGACCTAATCTATATCTATATATATAAAAATGAATGCCCATTTCCCTTGGTCACGACATCACGCCTGAACGGATGGACCGATTTCACAAATTTTTTTTTATTGTCTTTGCTTTTGCCAGGAGAAGGTTCTATTGGAAGGTAAAGTTTAATAATTTTGTGGAGTCCTGAGATATTGACCAAAATGTGGACCAGGCATGACCCAGAATGTGTTTATATGAGAAGAGAAAGCGAAAGAAAAGGTTAAGGTGAGAACAAAAAAAATAATCTATATTATTATTCTAAAACACGGCGCTTAGTTAGACTAAACTACAATACGTAGTTTCTACGTACTGCCGGTTCTGCGAGAAAGGTACATGTGCTTGCGCAGTACCCTTCGTACCGAAACGACCCAGGTTGTATTTTTTTTATATTACAGCCTGGCCAAGAGCAGTACACCCGAAGTGACCCTGTCTAACGTGTCACGATTCCTCCCCCTAAATTTGTCATCCTTGGAGCAGTCCCCTGCAGCAGGGCTGCTCCGTATTCTCTTGTTCCGGTCTGGCATTGAGCTAAATCCTGGTCCAACAGAATGGTTCTGCTGTGTGTGCCGGAAGAAAATTTATACCAGACGTTCGCATTCAGTGCAATGCACATCTTGTAAAGGTTGGCTTCACAAGTCTAGTTGCTCCGGACTAGATCCAAAAACACACCGGCCTCTTAGTTTCTTTAAAACCTTCGTGGCGCCTTGCTGTTCACGTCCTAGAACGTCTCGTGGCTCGCGACGCTCCGGCGTAGCACTATCGCCTCCCCCTCGCAATACATATATTGCTCAGCAAGCATTGTGTGTTCCCAGTTGTAGCTCGCGCCCTAGTGCGCCAACACCTCATACAGCAGCTCATAGCTACTTCCTACGTAGCACATCTACAGATGTAGTGAGCACTGCTGAGCTACAACCCCCGCCCCAAAATATTCCCCTCCCCTCTACTTCTTCCGGTACCGGCACAAATGTGAATCAAGGCCATCAGCTCCTGGTCCCTCACACTATGTGTACTGTTTGTCGGCACAGAATATATGCGTCCAGAGTGCCATCGGTCAAGTGCAATACCTGCCTTGGCCAATGTCACCTGCGCATATGCTCAGGGCTCGCAAACAGAAATTTATGGACTGATGCGTATGTTGCGCCGTGTTGTCGAGCTGTGCAGCCCACATTGCCGACAAATTCTACCTCGTCTCCCAACGAGCGGAATTTGTCGCCTTCAGGACTGCGACGACGATCACGGACTAGCATATTACCTCCACGGCGAGCGCATCAGTCCCTGACTCCCAGAGTGACCATTGCCTCTCCCCCGCATTTCAAAATAATGCAATTAAACTGCAACGGTATAACTGGCAAGATTGTGGAGATCACCAAGTTTATGCAGCAAAACTCCATCAAAAGTGCTGCAATCCAGGAGACTAAACTTGGCACCCACTCGGATCTCAGAGCGAGTGGTGGCTACCACATTCTCCGGCATGATCGTACGGACGGTGGGGGTGGTCTTGCGTTCATCATCCACCAAACCGTGCGGTATAGGGAATTTGCATTCAACACCGACCAAGAGGACATACCCCTAGAACGACAGGATATTGTCGTTTCAGCTGGAGGTGTTGATCTCGAGCTGATAAACATATACATACCTCCCGTCACCTGTTGTCCCAGAAGTTATCGCCCTGATTTAAGCGATTTCCTACGGGGCGATAACCGTGTCATTATGGTCGATTTTAATGCACACCACGACATGTGGAATTCACGCCATTCTGCTGACGGCAGAGGACGGGAAATAGCCGAGCAAATTGACGCTTCCATATTCTGCGCGGTAAGTAAAATACCTCACTACCGTCTTCAATTTGTCCCTGGCCACTTCTGTCATACCTGAAAAATGGAAGCAGGCAGTCGTGGTCCCACTACTAAAGCCTGGCAAGCCAGCTAACGTAGGGGAGTCATATCGTCCGATATCGCTGCTTTCGCCAGTAGTGAAGACATTGGAGGCGGTATTACTTCCTCTTTACCCATTAAAGTTGAGGTTAGCCGAGCACCAACATGGCTTTAGAAAAATACGGAGCACAACATCTGCTCTAAATGCCATTAACACTCAGATAACTGACGGACTCAACCAGAAAAGCCCTCATCACAGGACGGTTCTAGTTGCTCTTGACCTGTCTCAAGCTTTTGACACAGTAAATCATGGACAACTGGTATCCGATTTGGAAGATTCATCGCTCCCCCCCTGTCTTAAGCGTTGGTCCGCCAATTATCTGAGTGGTCGTCAATCGTCTGTAGTTTTCAGAAACAAAAAATCAAAACCGAGAAAGATTAAACAAGGGGTACCACAGGGTGGTGTCCTTTCCCCGCTTTTGTTTAATCTTTATATTTCGAGGCTTCCTTCCCCACCAGATGGAGTCTCGATTGTTTCTTACGCAGACGATTGTACGATCCTGGCATCTGGCACTTCCGTTGATGAGCGGTGCTCCAGGAGCAATGGTTATCTCCCCTCTCTTGTTGAGTTTTTCACTGCTCGGAACCTGACATTGTCGCCAACGAAGTCCTCGGCGACACTATTCACGACTTGGACGGCGCAAGTTGGCATGGAGTTAGAAATCTACGTAGGTGACCAAAAATTACCTACTGTCTCCCACCCCAAAATCTTAGGGGTAACTTTCGACCCCATGCACAAATTCGCTGCTCATTCAACCGCAATTGTCTCTAAGCTACAAAGCCGCAACAAAATTCTCAAGTCGCTAGCCGGCAGCACTTGGGGTAAAGACAAAGAAACGTTGCTGGCAACCTATAAAGCAATTGGTCGGCCGATCCTGAATTACGCGTCGCCGATATGGTCGCCTGGGCTTGCTGAGGTTCATTGGAAAAGACTGCAGGCCTGCCAAAACACCGCACTCAGAACCGCCACGGGATGCGTCCTTATGTCTCCAGAACATCATTTACATCATGAGGTGGAAATGCTCCCAGTTTTGGAGCACAATGAAATGCTAAACAGGCAGTACCTGTTGAACTGTTGCAAACCACAACATCCCAACAGACTACGGCTTGAGTATGAGCCACCTCCTAGGACCGTAAGGGCGCATCTACGTGAGCATTTTGATGAGATCCGGCACCTCACACTTTCGCCGTTTGATCCAAAGGTGCATACGCAGGCCCTGAAGCACATCCATGACACGTCCGTTGCGTCCTATGTCTCGCTCTGTCCACTGAACGCCGTTTTGCACGCCAAACCACCTCGCGTTGCGGCTGAGGAACGTCATCTTCCTCGAGAGGCAAGGGTCACTCTGGCTCAATTACGCTCTGGATACTGTAGCAGGTTAAACTCCTACTTATCCAGACTAGACCCTGACGTGCCGAATGAATGTCCGGCATGCGGCTCGTCACCCCATAATACCAACCATTTATTTACCTGCTCTTCGGAGCCCACTCTTCTAACACCCATCTCCCTCTGGTCCAACCCTGTCGAAACTGCAAGTTTCCTAGGACTCCCGTTAGAAGAAATTGATGACAATTTAGGTTAAGGAAAAGTACACGCTGGGCAGGGTAACACTTCGTTACAACAACAACGTATATAAACGAAATGTATATGCTGGCTCAAATGAAAGGTGCTTATGAAAGTTTACACAAGGAACGGTTTTCAGGTTCATCTGTGAACCCATTTCCCAGATATTGACCATCAGGTGGACCAAGACTGACCCAACAATATGTTCATTTTGTATAGCTATCAAATCAAAGGTGCTGATGAGTATGTTCGCTAAGAATGGATTTTAAGTTCGTCTGAACCCAAGAAAAAAATAATTATACAAGCGCTTATATAAAAATGAATGCCCATTTCCCTTGGTCACGACATGACGCCTGAACGGATGGACCGATTTCACAAATTTTTTTTTTTTACTTTGCTTTTGCCAGGAGAAGTTTCTATTAGAAGGTAAAGTATAATAATTTTGTGGAGTCCTGAGATATTGACCAAAATGTGGACCAGGCATGACCCAGAATGTGTTAATACGATACTAGCGTTGACCGATAGTGTTGCACTCACCGTAAACATCTTACTTACTTACTTAAAATAGCCTTTAACCGCCTAGGCGATTTTGGCCGTCCAACATGTTACACCAGTCGGTTCTTTGTTGAGCCAACTGGCGCCAATTAGAGACACCGCGTGCTCGCAGGTCTGCCTCTACTTGGTCCTGCCATCGAAGTGGTGGTCTCCCTCTTCCTCTACTTCCACCGGCGGGTGCCGATAAAAATACCTTCTGGGCCGGAGAGTCTTCGTTCATTCGCACCACGTGTCCTAGCCAGCGGAGCCGCTGGGTTTTAATTCGCTGAACTATGTCCACGTCTGCGTAATTATATCTTCGGTACTCGCCGTCGCCAACTTTTAGGGGTACATAAATCTTTCGAAGAATTTTTCTCTCGAATACTCCCAAAGCCGCCTCAGCCGTAAACATCAGTCGAAGATAATTTACCGCATACAGCATCCACGAAAATGCATAGCGTTCATCGGTTGTGTTGCACTCACCGTAAACATCAGTCGAAAGTACGTCCATCAATGAAGATAATTGACCGCATACAGCATCCACGAAAATGCATAGCGTTCATCCATTGTGTTGCATTCACCGTAAACATCAGTCGAAAGTACGTCCACCAATGAAGATAATTGACCGCATACAGCATCCACGAAAATGCATAGCGTTCATCCATTGTGTTGCATTCACCGTAAACAGCAGCCGACGGTACGTCCACCAACGAAGGTAAAAAATGCCTAGCGTTGACCGATTGTGTTGCACTCACCGTAAACCTCAATTGAATAAACGTCCACCAACGAAGATAATGGACCAGATCCACCAACCACCGAAATGCCTAGCGTTGACCGATTGTGTTGCACACACCGTAAACATCAGTTGAAAGTACGTCCGTTCGTAAGTTGTTTATGGTGAAACAGCATTGCGTTCATCGATTGTGTTGCGCTCATCAGTAAAACGTACGTCCGCCAACGAATATCATTGAACGTATTTAACATTTTGTTGTCCCTACTGCCTTCAAAAACATTCAATCTTAACAAATGGTAAAAAAAATTATGATAAAATCAAGGACTGAAACCGAAACCGAAACCGTAACCGTAACCGATTAAAACCGATTCATTTTTCAAAACCGAAACCGAAACCGTAACCGTTATTTTGATATGGAAAAGACCGAAACCGAAACCGTTTCAAAAGCCGGAACCGGTTCCAAACGGTTTTGAATTTTTTCAATACCTTACTTATGTGAGTGGGTACTTCGTTTTACAAATAGGTACCTTGAAAGTTTTCATGGAAGATTGTGGAGCCACGTTTTGACATAAGTATCAAAATTCTGAAAGAGGAAGTTTGAATATAGTTGAATGAAGCGATCGAAAAAATTCACGAGATCCGAAAAAGAAATGTTCAGGCTTGCCTCGGAAAGTGCCACTAATTTTAATGTTTTTAACGATTTATACATTTCATTTGGCTTCCATTTTAATAAAAAAGTAGAGTTAACTTTAGGAATTTGTTGTGCAGAAATTTCATCTATGCATAGCGTTAATAAATGTATTATTATATTGGAGAAATCCCATCATGGCCGCAGAAAAACAGTTATGAAAATTCAGACCTATTTCGTAGCTACATAGGTACTTGAGTATTTTAGTAGAAAATTTTTTTTCCTGTTTTTATTTGGAAACCGAAACCGGAACGAAACCGTAACCGAAACCGAAATAAATTTTGAAGAACGAAACCGGAACCGAAACCGAAACACGTTGCAAAAACCGAAACCGAAACCGGAACGTTATTTTAATCGGTTTCAGACATTGGATAAAATCAAAACTCTAAGGAAATTCACCACATTCACCTAAGTTCAAATAACCAAATTTATAGATTGAAAATACACCATGACTGGGTATGAAAGATAGTTCGAGCAAATTGTGCTACGAAATAAGCTAAGATACATATAAATAAAAGAAGTCGTACGAGCCGTACATATGTAGATATTTTAGGTATAGGGATAAGGATGGGGATAGGTCTAGGGACAATGATAGGGATGGGGATAGGAATGCAGGCAGATTAATTTTTGGCAGGACAACGTCTGCCGGGTTTGGTAGTACTATAATACTATAATAAAACTCTAGAAAAGTCGTGTCTGTACATTGAAAATTTCTTTGAAAAAATGAATGGGGATGACTTGGGGAATGTTATAGAGTCCATCTCAACCATTTTTAGAATTATTGTCTGTATGTTTGTCTGTTTATCTGTTTGTCCGTTTGAACGTAAGGATCTCGGAAACTAAGAAACGGATTTTAATGAGACTTTCTGGTGGACAACCTGAAGCTTAGAAGGAGCCCTAAACTTTATTTTATCAAAATCGCCCAATAAACAAAAAAGATATAGCCATTTTAAGTGAGGTACCTATGAAATTTTTTTTTGTAAATAGATTTATATAAAGAAAAATTCACTTTGTTTGTCAAAAAAATAACAAAGCGTGCCTCTCACAAATTTTTGTTTAATATTTTTTTCAATTTCAGCTAAATCATAAATCTATTGCATAGGTACAGTGGCGTACCAAAAAATTTGGAAAATAAAATTTTTAAATCTATTCATCCATTCACTTATCTTAATTAAACTCTAGAAAAGTTGTGTCTGCTCATTGAAAATTCCCTTGAAAAAATGACTGGGGAAGACTTGGGGAATGTTACAGGGTCCATCTGAACCATTTTTAGAATTAGTGTCTGTCTGTTTGTCCGTTTGAACGTAAGGATCTCGGAAGCTAAGGAACGGATCTTAATGAGACTTTTTCTGATGGACAGCTTGAAGCTTAGGAGGAGCCCTTAACTTTGCTTTATCAAAATCGCCCAATAAACAAAAAAGATATAGTCATTTTAAGTGAGGTACCTATGAAATTTTTTTTTGTAAATAGATTTATATGAAGAAAAATTCACTTAGTTTGTAAAAAAAAATAACAAAGCGTGCCATCCAAAATTTTTGTTCACTATTTTTTTTTTCAATTTCAGCTAAATCAAAAATCAATTGCATAGGAACAGTGGCGTAGCAAAACATTTGTGAATTAAATTTTTTAAATCTATTCATCCATTCACTTTTCTATACTGGAATAAAACTCTAAAAAAGTTGTGTCTGCACATTGGAAATTCCTTGGCTAAAATTACTGAAAGTGACGTAGGGAATGTTATAGAGTTCATCTGAACTACTGTTATATTTTTTGTCTCTATTTTTATCAATGAGGGTGGGTAGCAAAGTAGGAGCAGATGAGGTACTGAGGTTAAGGAGATGGAAGGAAGGAAGTATTTCGGAAAAACTCGACTGGAATTGCCAACAGAGATAGGGGCTTAACCCAAACATATGTGACAGAAAGGAATATGACATAGGAAAGAAAGCCGAGGAAAAGAGGTTGATGAAGGGGAATTGGACACGAGAATAAGGTTGGCAAAAGCGAAAAAATTGTTTCAATAGAAATTAGTAGCACCCTAATACAAATCCACCCGGACAACGTCGGGTTCCCTGCTAGCTAGTATATAAACCATAAACTTAGAAATAAAAATTGAGAACTGTATGAACACGACTCTGGTGTCTACAAAAGATCCATCCAAGAAAATTAGGTTACAAGTGCCTTTATTTTCAATCGATCCGTCTTGGGGTTACTGCCTCGACGTACCTGACCATACATATCCAAATCTTCGTGTGATCCTCACGATTTCTCAATACTTCGGTACACGTGGATTGGCACCTAAGCCTCTCCATCCCATTCCTTCATCAGGACGGCATTCCTTCGTGGCCCGGTGACGAATCACAAAGTGTGGATGCCACACCTCCCTCTCATCGTGGCGACTTGTTGTAAACCTCACTTACCGATAATGCTGGATCATCGGTAAGGTAGCTTGAACCGGTCGTCACGATCTCTTACCTAGCGGCCGTATCTAGCTGTGTGCAAAACCAAGTACCACCTATTCGGATTAAAATCCAAGCAGGAAACCCTGGTATGATCACCTAGCTTCCTCCTACTCTATTTGTCATGATGCCACAAGCTATCAGTATAAATCCAAATAGCGCTGACATCGTGACGGTCCCTGTCCAAAGTCGCAAGAAGGAAAGGCAAGTAACTAGGGATAGGCAAGCAAGATTACAGAAAAGAGCAAAGAACAAAAAAAAAAAAAAAGAAAGGAGTTAATGATTTAATTATCGAAGAAAAAAATAGGAATGGTGGTAAAAATGAAAAGCAATTTAAGTGGGCTATTATCGTTGGGCGCCATTATTATGTAGCTGGCAGTTTGGTTGGTGAGGAGTGCTGGCAAGCAGGTATGCTTGCATCCCAGGCTAGCTCGTCAGCGTGGGCAGGGTACTTTCCACCACCCTCACCTACAGCCACATGAACAAAAATAGGGTGCATAACTGCATGTGATGGAAACAAAAGTAAAAAGGCGTAAGTAAAAGATAGAAAACTCAGAAAGGGCAACGACCGTGGAGATAAAAAAAGAGAACAAAGGAAAAGTATAATAATTAAAGGAGAGGCCCGTCCTGTCAGATGGAGTCTTCCCACCCACTTCCGCGCAACTTGCGCGAAACCATGGGAACTGTGCTGACTCCTATCTCCTTAGAGTGCCCCCAAACCTGACTTAAGTCTGACTGTCGGTATTTAGTCTTTTTCCCTAATACTCATTATCACATAACCGTGCGGGCGCAAGCGCAGCACCCACAACAAAATCAAGTGTCTTAGCCCTGCATCTTAGCAACCAAAAACCTTATTTCATTCATTCAATGTAATTTGATACAACAATAAGAATTACCAAAGTAAGTCTATATCTATCCCTGTTTTAGCCCAACTTCGAAATGTATGCAAATTCAAATTTCTATTTCGTTAGGTGTATAAGCTTATAGATATTTATGTGGGTATCTGATATCTAAGAAATTAAAGGTAATGGTGAGAAAAAAATGCAAAGTAAAAAGATAAAAGAAATTGAAAAAAACTTATTGACTAATTATCATCAAACTTATGCTAAATGGTATTAAACTAACCCTAGTAAGTACATATATAATTTAAAAAAAATTGAAGCAAAAAATCGAACGGACCAAAAAAATAAAACAGAAAAAATTCTAAGACCCCTAATGTGCCTTTAGATTATTTTTGTGATCAGCTGATCGCTGTCCCACTGACCTAGTTTTATAGTTCAGGTTCAATGACCCAGATTTATAAAAAAGTGTACTTATATGTGCAAAAATTTTAACAAAAAAAAGGTTGAGAGAGTTGTGTTTTTGTGCGGGTGAGTGTGTGCTTTTGGAATAGCTCTATATATGTACATATATTCTTTCGTATTTTTTTTCTTTCGCTAATCCCTTCCACTACCATGGGAGTAGGGTGGGATTACGGGCTCAATATATGTACATACATACGGCCATATATACGTATCATGAAATACTCACCAAGTCACTGCTCCAATTGCGCCACTCTAGAGTACCTGTGCTGCAAAATTTGTAAAAAGAGAAAAAATGGATATATGCTCAACCATCTACGCTCGACAATGCGCACAATGGTCGCTCTCTAGTTATTGCTCCGCCAGATCACTCGCTTGGGATCTTGGCTTTCGAGCTGCTGTTTCAGTGTACTACACTACCTTGGATGCGCATGTCATGCAAGCCCCAAAAAACCTCAAGCTACTTTATGGAGCCGAAAGTTCAAACAAGTTACAAATTCCAATATCCAATTCCGAATCCAGATGTGATGGAGACGGCTACCAAAGGTAAACAAAATTTGCTTAGATGGTGCAAAGTTGTAAAACCAACATGAAAAAAAAATTTTGGCAAGAGTAAAAAAAAACGTGGGTGATGTTGCGTTTGTGTGAGTAGCGATGTACTAGCTTGTGCAAAAAAAACATCGCAATCTCCAACGAAATAGACAAGGTAGAACTAAACGCAAAACCTGACGAAAATTAGTGTATGAAAATGAATATTACGTGGGCAAAGAAATGATAACTAAAAAGGGAAAATTAAGTGGAAATGACTTTTAGATATACAGAAATGAAATGGGAAAATCAATATGAAATGAAAATGATAAATGACGTGTCCCGCATAAAATTACCCCTAATGAATTAATGCCTCTAAATAACCCAACTCTGAAAATATAAGCATTCGAATGACTATGCGATGGAATTACATAGGTATAGACCAAAACAAAAAAATACAAAAATTATAAAAATTCAAAGCTAGCGCTGCTCCTTGCGTCTCGATCCGGGCGCCCGTGTACTATGTGGTATGCAAAAATATCTGTTGGATGTGGTAGAGTTGTGGTGTCCAGTGGATGGCTTGCCCGGGAGATTGGCCATGAAATAAAACCAGTCTCGCCGTGGAGCATGCCAGGGAATGTATGGTGGGATATGGACGACTTACCGGGATTTTTCAGGTGTTTGGGTGTGTAGAAAAGGTGTTGGTTTTCGCGTTCCTTGGTTTGGTTCCTTGTGTTTAGGGTATTTTACCCTTTAATTGCGCACTGTCTTTACTTTTTGCAGGTTCGTGGACTTAGCACTCGGTTTAAAAGTTCGCGCACATGGAAGACCGCTGATCACTTTTCACTTTGTATGTCACTTGGGCACAGTTTTGGCCCGTTGACTGTTATGCCTTCCGCCGTGGAAGGAAAAGTTACCTTTTTGGGCAGGTTTTCACACAGGGTCACAATCAATCATTCGGTTTTCCCTCATTCCCACATACACACTCATACATTCTCACAAGATACTAATATGGCCCTTTCTTTCTAACATAGAAAAAATGTCGCTAGGCGTTCAGCAACATTGCCTCTGTACATTCCCAACAGCTATTGCTATTTCACCCAAGTTTTCATATCCTATGCGCGAGAGCGCATCCGGTACTATATTTACAGTCCCCTTTCTATGCTCTTTTTCAAAAACGAAGGACTGCAACTTTAGAGCCCATCTCGCTAAACGACCATTGAGGTCAGATTGCCTTAAAAGCCATTTCAGACTGGCATGATCTGTGACAATTTTAAACTCTTGGCCCTTAATATATGGCCTAAACTTTTTGACTGCGAGCACAGCAGCTAAACATTCCTGCTCTGTGCTTTATTGAGCTTCTGACTCATGTACGCAATTGGATCTTCTTCACCTCGATTATTTAGTTGTGCCAGTACAGCACAAACTCCATATTGACTATCGTCACACTGGACAATAAATGGTTTGTTGAAGTCTGGGTTGACTAACAGAGGTGCTAAAGATAGTCGGGTTTTGAGTAAGTCGAAAGCTTTCTGCGCTTCCTCCGTCCACTCAAATTTATGCCCTTTCTTCAGCAGTTCTGTCAGTGGATTAGTTATGTCGGCGAAATTGGCTATAAATCGCCGATACCAACCGGCCATTCCCAAAAAGCTTCGCACCTGCTTAATAGAATTAGGGACCGGATATTCGCGAATAGCTGACACTTTCTCAGGATCAGTCTGTAAATTACCATAACCAACAACATACCCTAAATACTTTGCTTGTTTAAGCAAAACTTACTTTTCCCTATATTTATGGTAAAGTTGGCTTTATGAAAATGTAATGCGTCTTGAAGTAACCGTATATGGGCATCGAAAGTCTCCGAAATAATGAGAAGGTCATCCAGGTAAACAAATACTCTCTCCTTTAGATGGTAAGGGATGACCTTATCCATTAGGCGGCACATAGTCTGGGGAGCGTTACACAGCCCAAACGGCATGACTCTAAATTGGTACAACGGTCTATTCGCGAGGGAGCCTGCTTATTATGCCTTCGATATGGGGTAATGGATAGGCATCGCCAATCGTTACGGCGTTGACTTTACGGCTGTCGAGACAGAGTCTAACTTTTCCTGGTTTTCTTACCAGCACCACAGGTGAGGACCACGGACTGTTTGACTCCTCGATTACTCCCATCGCTACCATGCGATCAATCTCCTGACCTATAATCTTTTCTATCGCCGGGGAGATCGGGTAATGCCGCTGCTTTATTGGCTTTGCCGCTCCAGTTTCTATCACGTGTTCTACCAGACTAGTGCTGCCAAGTCCCTTTTCTTCGAATGGCGGAAAACCCAATATAGTGGCATCAAGAATTTGTTTCTGCCTTTCTGATAAAACGTGCATGTTGTCATCAACGTAGCTATCCTTTAACTCGCTAACTATATCCGGTGCTACCCCAAAAGTTTTCCAAAAGTTGATGCCAAGATAAAGATCTTGACTCAAGCTAGGCACAGTATAAAATTCAATTTTATTAAGTTTCTCATTGTAGGTTACCTCCAATTCCACCACACCCATGTAGTGGCGCTTGTAGCCAAATTACCATTTTCATACCCCATTTTAAACTGGTGGTATCTTATCAGGGAAACCTCTATTAATAGAGGACTGAATAAGCAATAACTTTACAATTAACATTTTTCAGATTTCCTTATAAAAAGTAGCCATACCTAAATGGATACCCTATCATAGGAAATTTAATACTTTGAATCATAGTTATAAAATTATGGTATATTTTGACGTATTAGATTATAGGTTATCGCTCTAATACCTATATATATAAATATATATTTATACATACGTATAATGAGACATTTGTTAATAAATTCCACAATTTTTTTTTAGTTCATTTCATATCATAAATAGATTTATCTTTGTATACTTTTCGAATTTCGGTTATATCGTAAATTCGAGCTTCCGGTTCTGCCCTCTGCTAAGCTAGAACATTAGACATTTGCTGTAAACAATTAGATTGATTACACTGACATTTATCCTATATCACTTTTTGATCTTTAAGAAAATCACGCCATCAGCGATGATCATGCAAAGAAGAATATAAAAATTCCGGAATGTTACGTTGCTGAGAGAGAATGGCGTTGGTTCGTCCTCTTTTTGATTTTTGACTTCAGACAGTCAAGATCGTCAGGTTTCCAGTCTTCAATTTCCTAAAACGTTTTTAAGAAATGTAATACCGTCTTTTAGTTCGGAAGTTTTAATTTAGCAAAAACGCCAATCTTGTAATATCGAAAACATCTGTACAATAATCGCGTTTTAATAAGGAAATTCCGGAATCTTAAATACCCTGAAAACACGAGGCATTTAAATTTCTAAATTACGAATACCAATTCGGAAATCATGAAAATGGGGAAAGTTCCCAAAGTTCAGCGAGCAGCTTCATCATTATCTTCTGGAGAAGATTTACTGCAAACCTGGCAATATTTTCCTCATCTCTATCTTCAGGCAGCATGTGGGCAGAAGAACCAGTATTTAGTGTTCGAATTTGTGTAGTGAAGACATTTAGAAAAAGTTATACATAGTATAAAAATTAATATAAAAAAGAAATAAGTTTTGCCTATATCATGCCTAAATAGTTTTGAATAATTTAAAAAAAAAGAAAAAAAAACTTTAGGTTTCAAAAGATTTGAAAAAAAAGAGAAAAAAATTACAGCTAAAAACATTTTTCGTGAGTTTTTCTCATTTTTTCTGAATTATTGTGTATATACTTAAATGATAATCGTAATTTCAAATACATACGTATATATATATACTTATGTCCACACATTAGTATCATTTATTTAATGAAAAGAGAAAAAAATATTTATGGATTAAAAAAAAAAAACATTTATTTAATGAAAAGAGAGAAAAATATTTATGGATTAAAAAAAAAAAAACAATAACATAAACTAAATCTAACTAATTTTGGGTTTCATGAAGATCAAATTAATTAAATTGTTAAAAAGCAAATTGGTAATTGATAGTATAGTTTTGCATTATTAGCATTGCGAGAATTGACATAAATTTTTTTATCGCATGCGATTTTTTTTAATGCGATATAATTTAATGAAGTTTTAACCACCCCTTAATAACTAAAGCAAAGAGGTGATTCAAAATGCTTGAAAGGAAAGGGAAATTAATATAAATTAAATCTATTGAAAATCGAAAAGCAACAACAATTGTGGTGTGTTAGAAATATTTTTCGATTTCCAGCATACATTTACTTGTTCCAGGTTTCATGCTGAAAGATCTTTCATCGTTGAAGTGGTAAGTCGATTTTGTTTTTGTTTATTCTCTCACAAATTTTCTTTGGTATTAGTGTAGGGTTGCCAGATTCTGAAGTGGAAAAAGAAGGACATTTCTATTTCGATAGAAAAAAAAGAAGGTCAAACTTAAAAAAAGGAGGACGTTTTTTTTGTGGACAAGGATACCAAAAGACGAATAAAGAATTATTACTAATTGAAATTAAATATGAATACATACGTGTCACATAAATAAGTAAGTATATGAGCCATTATATTTGAAAGTGGTTTAAGTCCTTTTAATCCCAAAAACGGGAATTTATTCAACAAAATGTTTAAGGAGCCTTTTGCTTGATCAATTTTATTTAATTACATACACTGATCCGTTACTTTCGAAAGTGGCACAAGTCAATTGTTTGGTGTAATGGGTCATTGAAGGTTTTGCGTTTGGACTAATCCCAAAACATTGCTAACAGTCAACATACAAATACCTTAATGGTAAACATGTATTTGACATTTATGAAATTTTTGAAAAACTTTGAGAAATGCCAAAGGTTTAAAACATTCTCAAAAAACAACAATTGCGAACATTTTTTTCTAACTGCTCTTGTTTGGCCTTTCATTTTAAAATTTTATAGAAACATAAAAAATCATGGTCGACCAGAAGAGAGAAAAGTTCTACCTCTGGGGTATTTGTATCATGTAAACGGCTGTTATATATGAGTTTGTTTACGCTGTAGACAAGCTAAATTTCATCAAGCAAAAGACTCCTTAAACATTTTTTTGAATAAATTCCCGATTTTGGGACCAAAAGGACTTAAACCACTTTCAAATATGATGGCTCATATACTTACTTATTTATATGATACGTGTGTATTCATACCCACTCGACCAAGAATCCTATTTAAACGAACATGGGAGATTTATGATAGTTTCTCGCAGCTTTTAAGCTCGTTAGATATACGAGTCTCTGGTTTATAACGGATGTTAGAGAGCTTAAGAGAATTGCGATAGTTTCTCGTAACTTGAAAATTCATTAGATACAAGGTTCTCGCACTGAGAGAAATGCATTGAATGTTGTGACAATATCGCTATTGATAGCGACGAGTTTGATGCAATATTCATTCAGAATGAGCGAGTTATCAAATATTGTTTGCTCCCAATAAAAAGTAAAATGACATGTCAACCATTTCGATATGATGTACAATTTTCTATATTTATGGATATAATGCTAATATATTTGAACGGCACGTCAATATATCGTCGGCTGAATGGAAGATCGCCCTATTTCAAAAAAGTTTTGAAAAACGCCCTATTTCAGAATTTTTTTCAACAACGCCCTATTTCAGAATTTGTTTGAAGAACGCCCTATTTCAAATTTTTTTTCAAAAACGCCCTATTTCAGAATTTGTTTGAAGAACGCCCTATTTCAGAATTTGGTTCAAAAACGCCCTATCTCAGAATTCGTTTGAAGAACGCCCTATCTCAGAATTTTTTTCAAAAACGCCCTATTTCAGAAGCCCATTTAGAAAAGCTATAACTCAAAAGTATTTACTATTTTAAATGTCTTTGGATGAGTTTATTAATTTATTAAATCATTGAATTATAAAATTCATGATAAGCTTCAGGAATTACTAGTTTTGTACACATTTCCTGCAAATCCTTCTTTTTATCGGCATCCAACTCCAGCCGACTATATAGTTGAGTGAGAGGATATTGTTTTAATACTGATTTTTTTGTGGGAATTAATATAGGTATGGCTTCTTCACCATACTCGTATTTAATAAAGGCTTTATTTTCTGCGGGAAGCACTGCGATTTCCCTCAAATTCATGATTTTTATTGATTTCCAGTTTTCGTCGTTTGCCAAAGGGCGAAAATCAAAAATTTCATTTTGTTGAACTTCGTGGACAATATACTTTGGTTCATTTTATTTTTTTATCATACCACAAGACATCTGACAATCTGATATAAATGATATTAAAATTAAAGTTTTCTAGACACAAAACCCAACTTATTAAGGCTGTTCAGGAAAAATTAGTGTCAATGTACTTATATTTTTGAAGTTTATTGTCTAAATTTGCTACGAATGCTACGTTGCTATACCATTTGTAAAAAGATCCTGAACAGCCTCATTGTCTCCATCCGAGAACGTTGCTAAAAAATTAAAAAGTTCACATATCTTCACTTTGTAGCAGATTTAGGTCGATAAATCTAAAAACCGAAGTACATTATACTTCTATGCAAGTAAAAAGTAATTTCTAAAATGCATATTTACAATCCTTCATAGCCTTTTAAATTATAAAAACTTTATTCGAGTTAAAGGTTTTCTAAAAGCACATTTGAAATAGGGCGTTCTTTGAACGAATTCTGAGATAGGGCGTTTTTGAAACAAATTCTGAAATAGGGCGTTCTTCAAACAAATTCTGAAATAGGGCGTTTTTGAAAAAAAAATTGAAATAGGGCGTTTTTGAATCAAATTCTGAGATGGGGCGCTGTTGAAAAAAAATCTGAAATAGGGCGTTTTTGAAACAAATTCTGAAATAGGGCGTTCTTCAAAACTTTTTTGAAATAGGGCGATCTTCCATTCAGCCGACGATATATGGTCGTGATATGAATTTCTATTGTCGGTATATCCATATCCATATTTACTGCATAGTAATAATGGTAGAGACAGCGCATTAATACATATTGACGAAATGTAAATTTTTCTGGGACGCATAATCATAATAGTTCAACAATTTTTACTATGGATTTCCTAACAATATTACATTATGATTGAACATTTTATTAAATATTTTATAAAATGCCGTAGCCGAATGGTAGAATACCGGGCTAACGTGCAAAGGAGCAGGGTTCGAATCTTACTGAAACCAGATGTCAAATTATATAAAATTTTGTTTTTTTAAACTATTTAGAATTTATCAATAGTTTATATGGATACCATTTCAATAGTGATTTATCAAAAAAGCATTGATGAAACATCCATATTCATTGATGGGACAGGATTATCAATTTTTATTTAATGTGATATCAATAATTATGGATGTTCCATCCATAGATTTCCCTCCGTGCGGGTTTAAAACGGATGTTAGAGAGTTTAAGAGAATTCTGATAGTTTCTCGTAATTTCAAAGTTCGCTTGGTATACGAGTATCGTATTTAAAACGGATGTTTATGTTTTTTTTTAACATGAATGTTTTTTGTCAAATAAATGGAAAATTGTATCAGTTTTGTGTATGGACTCGTTTTTGTACCAAAAGTCGTGCTGCATCTTCGGTAAAGCCTACAAGGGAGCAAATAAAAGCATGTCTTTGGAAAGGACCAAAGTAGATAAGTAAGTTTTCCAAACTTTTTAATATTCAAATAGCTTTTGATCAAACCATTACTTTCCAAGCTTTGCAGAATCTGAAATTTAGTTAGAATCAATTGAAGTTGAACTATTTTTATAATCAATGACATATGCGTATTAACATATGTTCGACTTAAAAAAAATTAAATAAAACAAGAAATTAACTAAAACAAGTAAGGAAGTCTAAGTTCGGGTGAAACCGAACATTACATACCCAGCTGTGCACATAAAGTGGGCGTGATAGTTCACCGATTTTTCTTATTTTCTGTGGTAGTACTCTACATAAACATAACATGCCTGGTACCTAGTTTCGTAAATCTATCTCACACCGTTCTGAAGTTGTTAGCAGTCGAATTTAAAAATTGCTTGACTCATAAGTGGGCGGTGCCACGCCCACTTTCCAAAATTTTGAAAAAAATTATGTAAAGAATACGAAAGTTGATGTATGTACCAAATTATATTATTATAGCGAAATCAGTTAATTAGATATGGACTTTTCAATATTTCCACCTCCTTTCAATATAACTTTTATGAAAAAGTAGGCGTGGTCGCGACGCGATTTCGTTTATTTTCTATAGCTGAATTTACCAGAACAATAGTATGTCCTCTACGAAATTTCGTTATACTAGCATAAACTGTTCTGAAGTTATTAAGAGTCAAAATTTTAAAATTTCTTCAAATATACGTGGGCGGTACCACGCCCCCTTTTAAAAAATTTTTATAAAATCGGCCTTAGAACATCTAAATCAATACATATTGCAAATTTTATCATTGTAGCTGCTTCTAATATTGAATTAACCCATTTTATACGTTTTTCGAAATTTTCGATATCGAAAAAGGGGCGTGGTTATGGTCCGATTTTACCCATTTTCAATAGCAATCTATTCTGAACCCAAATAAGTACGCATGCCAAATTTGGTGAAGATATCTCATTATTTGCTCAAGTTATCGTGTTAACGGACAGACGGACGGACGGACGGACGGACGGACATGGCTCAATCAAATTTTTTTTCGATCCTGATCATATTGATATATGGAAGTCTATATCTATCTCGATTCCTTTATACCTGTACAACCAACCGTTATCCTAACAAAGTTATAATACCCTGTGTACAAGTACAGCTGGGTATAAAAAAATGACAATTGTTTGTTAAAGCTGGCTCTAGGTCATTTGAAATAAAACACACGTTGTTTTGTTTTTTTTCCTCCTTTTTCCAATATATTTCGATCTCCAGCGGAAATCGTCATCAGGGACTACAACAAAAATATATAATTTTTATTTAACATAATTATTTCCACAGGTGGGTATAAATAGGTACATGTATATGCACATAACAAAATAATCATAATTAGTAAGCATACATACATTACATCAGCTGTTCTATGTACACACAACTGGTCAGTTCGGCATGTTGTTATGAACTGATTTGCGCGACTCAAGTAAATGACGGTAGATATGTGCGATCGTTTCGGAGTCTTTCTTGTAGTTTAGTCTCTTATTCTCGTTCGTGTCTATTATATGGAGCATCTCCAAAGTAAAACGTTTGTTGTAATGTCGTTCTTGCTGTAGGATGCTCACAGCGTCAAAGTTAGGTTTATGTCCGCTCTCAGCACAGTGGGCCGCGAGTGCTGTTTTGTGTGTGGTATTTGATTTTGAACTTTTGATGTCCGATCGATGCCCAGCAATTCTAGTTTTAAGCTTATTTTTGGTTGTGACAACATATTCTTTGTTGCAGCTGTTTCCTTCATCCCCTGCACACGGTATCTTGTAAATAATATTGTTTTATCTAACGTTTCTATTTTGCTTTTTGTGTTTTTGAAAAATATATTGTTTGTGTATGTTGGTTTGTGTGCTAATCCAATTCTTTCATTGTCGTAAATATTAGAACATTGCAACCTCTCTGAAAAGCCTGGTATATATACAATGGATTTGTGTATAAAAGTGGTTTTTTGCTATCTATTTTAGTTTTGGTACCATTATTATATGTATTTATCAGCCTATATATTACCTCGGGAGGAAAGTCATTCATCATCAGGATGTGTTTGATACGTTTTTTGTTCTCAGCGTGGAACATTACGTCGCTAGTATCTAAAACTCTATGGATAAAGTTTTTCGCAGTGTTAAATATTATGTTTTTGGGGTGTTTTGATAGGTAGTTTATTATACGTCCTGAAGACGTAGGCTTTTGGTACCAATTGAGCTTGATTTTGTTGCCAATTTTGCATATTAAAGAGTCTAGAAAGGGTAATTTGTCATTATTTTCCAACTCCATCGTGAATTGGATGTCCTTGTGATATGAGTTGAGTAAGTCTAGCGTTTCACCCAGTTTATCCTCTTTTACTATTGCAAGCACATCATCTACGTATTTACTAAGTAGTCTAGTGTTCGCCACTGCTTTTGCTAACACCTCTTCCATTACAATGTCGGTGACAATCGGCGATGCAGGTGATCCCATTGGAAGACCTTTTAATTGCGTATACATTTGTTCCTCGTTCTTAAAATATCTGTTTTCACATATACAAAATGTCACTATTTCCATAAACATTTTTTTTTGGAATGTCCGTGTATTCCTTTATCTCATTTCACTTTGCTCGAATCGTCTCTATAGCCTAGTCAGTTGGTACACTTGGAAATAGCGATACCACATCAAACGAAACTAAACGCTCATTATCATATATATAGGTGTCATTGACTTTGTCCTTAAATTCTATTGCACTCTTAACATTGAACACAGATTTCATCGTCAGGTTTTTTAAAATATTCGTCAAGTACTTACATAAATTATAGCACGGAGAATTTATCATGGAACAAATGGGTCTTAAGGGCATATTTGCTTTGTGGACTTTTGGTAAACCGTATATTCGAGGAAGAAGGGCTGTGTGCGTGGTCATTTTATATTTTTCCGATTTGGTTATAAGGGATAATTTGTGTAATTTTTCTATTAATTGGTTGTTCTTATTTTGTAGTCTGAGCGTCGGATCTTGACGTAGTTTGCGATATGTTGACATATCATTCAATATGTTGTCCATTTTTAATCTATAGTCTGTTTTTTCCATTGCAACTGTAACGTTTCCCTTATCAGCATTTAAGATTATAATTTCTTTGTTTTTGTTTAGAAAATTACGCGTTCGCTCCACTGTATCCTTTATGGCAACGGCTGTTGTATCACTTCTTCGCTTGTTCATAGACTCTCTTATCAATAGTGATATTTTCGTTCCGCGGACTCCTGTTCCACTTTGTTTTCCACGCTCTGTACCAATTCTTCTCCATCCGCTATGCACTTGAAAATGGGAAATTCTTCTTTTGTTATTGGTAACGCGAACTTCGGACCTTTTGCTAGTAAAGCTTCCACATCTGGTGGAAAATCGATATTTGTTTTGTTTATTAACCAATTTCTTTTTTTGTTTGTTCCTAATATTTCTTTATTTCTCTCGTTGCGCAATTTTTCAAGTTTTAATTTTTGTGTGCTTTTCCATTGTTTAACCTTCGTGCGTGTGAGTTGTTGTTCCCTTTCAAATAAGATTGTGACGTCATCCTTCTTCATATATTGAATTAGTTTATCCTTCGTGTTCTGGATTTTCTTTTCTTTCTCTTTTAAAATTTCGTGTTTAACTTTGATTAAGGTGCTGAGTACTTTACTGTGAAATAAATTAATTGTGTCCTGACAAAACATGAATAATCATGCATACGTACAGGTGGGTGTGTGGGTGCTTGGAAAGTGACATTAGGGTGTCACTATTTTTAAGATTTTAGGCATCGGGCCTAAACATGTCTGTCAAGTGTATGTTTTGTATGTTTCGGTATATGGTTATCGACGGTAAATATGTAGTCCAGTTTGGTCGTATTTTGTATAAACCTAGGCTAGAATACTAGAGAACGGCTAGTCTGAGAAAATTTCAGTCTAGGCAGTTTTATAGGGAACTCGATTTCCTTCAAAAATATGTCCAGGTTGATGGTGTTTTATAACAGTGGTTTGTCGTTTTTATACAAAATATGAGGTTAAGTCTGTAAAATATACACCAGCAATGATGATAGATGTTAGGCGGCCGCCGTGGTGTAGCGGTTAAGTGTTCGGCCTTGTACACCAAGTCGTGGCGGTTCGATGCCCGGCAAAAGTAACATAAAAAATTATTTAGAAAAACAATTTTTCTAAACGGGGTCGCCCCTCGGCAGTAGTTTGGCAAACTCTCCGGGTGTATTTCTGCCATGAGAAGCTTCTCAGCAAAAAATTTATTTGCTTTGCAAGTGCCGTTCGGAGTCGGCAAAAAACTGTAGGTCCCGCCAACTTGTAGGAAAATTCAAAAAGCAACACACCACAAGTTGGAAAGAGAAGCTCGGCTAAAAATCTCGTTAGAGGTTATGATAACCTGTTGGTATATCACCGCCATTACTTTTTTTTTTAATGATAAACCTCTACAATTTGATTTAAAAATCTGACAAAATTACAGTAATTTTTTTCCACCTTTCTTACAGCCTAACCTAATGTAAACGCACTCAGTGCTTTTACCGCACGTACATGCATGACTTTTTTCTTGTAACCGAAATAAATGTGCGTGCGTTTGTATAATTGCCTGTGTACAAACGTCAAATCGAAATGTCACGCAGAACAAAAATTGGAAATCAAGTTAGGTTTTTACGCAGTGCGATCAAATTCTGTTGCTCCCATACAAGTTGTATGTGCATGAGACATTTTTGACAGAAAACGCAGTCTGTGCGTTTATATTAGGTTAGGCTGTTAAAAAGAAAACCAATATAATTTTGGAAAAAAAACGAAATTTTTTTTTGGCCCAGTCAAATATATACATATCGCTCATTTGCTGCAACGTCGTCATAACTCAAAAAATTTGATATCAGAGAAAACGCATTTTTAGTTTTTGAATTAATGTATATTTATATGGGATATGTAATTAAAGCAAAGGCTTCTATCGCGATGCTGCGTGAAATGTTAAAACCTCGGATATAAAACTTTGTCAGTTGATCAAAAATATTGTTTCCGATATATTAGTGATGTTAACTCAAAATTTGGGTTTTTTGAGTTATGACGACGTTGCAGCAAATGAGCGATATAAGTATATTTGGCACGTATTCATATTTACATGCAAAGAAACAAAAAATAAATGCATAGATAATACAACACTAAAAATTTCTATAAATTTTCATCAAAATATAGATGAAAATACATTAAAATTTTGCACTTAAAGCTTTGTCCAAAATCCCAAAAAAATATTCGCGAAACTCGACGATTTTTTTCGAGTATGCAGTTTTGTAGCTCATTTAATTTTAGTATAACTAGATCAAGCCCCCAGCAAAAAAAAAAAACGGAAAAAGAAGGACATAAGAAGGACCAAACTTAAAAAGAAGGACATTTTTACACTTTTTCTTTTGGAAGGACAGGGAAGGACGTTGCAATAAAATGAAGGACATGTCCTTCCGAAAGAAGGACGTCTGGCAACCCTATATTAGTGTGATGAGTGAATGAATGTACATATTATTCATTTCTCTATCGCTTCGTTTTTCTAACTTAGATAAAGTTAGGGTTGCCAGGTTGTAATATTTATTCCTCGCTTCGAAATAATGCAAGGTAAAACTAAATTTAAATATTATACTTAAAATATCCTAGTTAATATGCGATTGAGTTAAAATCTTGGATTACAATTTTAATACGTCATAAGCAAAAGCGCATAAGTCGGTTGATAATAATATTGTTTTAGTATATAAACGGTTAGTTAACCAACTAAATAAATAAGTTCATCATCATCATCATTTATTGGCGCTTAACCGCCTAAGCGATTTTGGCCGTCGCCTATCAAAGCACGCCAGTCATTCCTTTTTAGCGATAACTGACGCCAATTGGAAACCCCAAGGGAGTTCAAGTCATCCTCCACCTGTTGTTTCCATCTCAGTCGAGGCCTCCCCCTTCCTCTGCTGCCGAATTCGGGTGACGATTGGAAAACCTTCTGGGCTGGAGCTTCTTTGTCCATTCGCATGACGTGACCCAGCCAGCGGAGCCTTTGGGCTTTAATTCGCTGGACTATGGTCAGATCTGCGTAAAGCTCGTACAGCTCATCGTTAAATCTCCTTCGATACTCGCCGTCGGCATCACGGGAAGGACCATAAATCTTCCGGAGAACTTTTCTCTCAAATACTCCAAGGGCCATCTCATCTTCTCTTGACATTGTCCATGAGTCTGAGCCATACATCAGGACAGGTATGATGAGAGACTTATAGAGCGATCTTTGTTCTTCGAGAGAGGACTTTACTTCTCAATTGCCTACTCAGTCCAAAGTAGCACTTGTTCGCAAGAGTGATTCTCCGTTGGATTTCTAGACTGATATTATTTTCGGTGTTAATGCTGGTTCCCAAATAGACAAAGTCCCTCACAGTTTCAAATTTGTAACTATCAACAGTGACGTGGCTGCCAAGGCGCAGGTGCGCCGATTCTTTCTTTGATGACAGCAAATACTTCGTCTTGTCCTCGTTGACCGCAAGACCCACTTTTTTCGCTTCTTTATCCAGTCCAGAGAAGGCGGCGCTTACGGCGCGGTTGTTAAGGCCAATGATATCAATATCATCGGCATACGCCAGCAATTGCACGCTCTTGTAAAAGATTGTACCATTGCGGTTTAGCTCTGCTGCTCGAATTATCTTCTCCAGCATCAGGTTGAAGAAATCGCACGAAAGGGAGTCGCCCTGTCTGAAGCCTCGTTTGGTTTCAAATGGCTCAGAGAGGTCCTTCCCGACTCTGACGGAGCTGTTAGTATTGCTCAACGTCATTTGGCAAAGCCGTATAAGCTTTGCAGGGAAGTCAAATTCAGACATGGCGGCATACAGGCAACTCCTTTTTGCGCTGTCAAAAGCGGCTTTGAAATCGACAAAGAGATGGTGTGTGTCGATTCTTTTATCATGGGTCTTCTCCAGGATTTGGCGTATGGTGAAAATCTGGTCGATGGTAGACTTACCAGGTCTAAAGCCACACTGATAAGGTCCAATCAGCTTGTCTACGATGGGCTTCAGTCTTTCACACAATACGCTAGAAAGAACCTTATACGCGATATTAAGAAGGCTGATTCCGCGGTAGTTGGTGCGGTTAGCGGGATCGCCTTTCTTGTGGATTGGGCAGAGCACACTTAAATTCCAATCTGGAGGCATGCACTCGTCTGACCATATTCTGCATAAGAGCTGATGCATGCTTTTTACCAGCTCTTCGCCTCCGTGTTTGAACAGCTCGGCGGGCAGTCCGTCTTTTCCAGGCGCTTTGTTGTTTTTCAGCCGTACAAGTTCCTTGTACGAAATTAGAATCGTTAGTATAAATCTGAAATTTTTGTTTGTATTTAAGATTTTCTTTCAAAGGCAAATTTTGATATTGCAATATGATAATTTTCACTAAATTAAAATTGTATATCCTATTTATACGATTCAAAAATAAGATAAAATCTAAATGAAGAAAGTAATTAGGAAGTAGTATATGGTTTATTTAATAAAAATTGTCAAACTTTAAAATGACTCAGTCAACTTTTATTTTATGGTTCCCATGCCTGATAGTAGCTAAGTGTGGCAAGTATTAGGGATTTTCAGTTTTTGTTGGATTCTTTCTGGAAATCATCATGGTAGGGTGGGCAATGGTTGCAACAACATCATGCAACATATCCTGTTCGGAAACCCAAGCGTCATCAAGATTTTTGAGCCAACGTAGGTATCTCTTTTCATTTTTTTGTTTTTTTTCCCCTCCAGCACGTTAAATAAAGTAATTGTTCTGTAGTAGTACGCGAAAACCGAAGTGTAAGAGTAAGAACACCACCCCGTTTTTTAATGTAGACAATGTATAAGCTTATCCGATCTAATGGGTTTTTAGTGCGAATGAAACTAGATTATTCCACTATTCGGCCCAACGTTTCGCCAACTTCCTTGGCTTCCTCAGGGGCTATTCTGTTTTTATTATTTTCACAGCATAAAAATATACAAAATTACACAAAAAAACAATATTAATTATTAATATAAACAGGGAGAGACATTATTACGTACAGAATTACAATAAAACCAAAGTTTTTCTACGACGATACGAAGATGAAATAATCGTGACTGACGCGAACAAAGGTAACAAAACGGTCATTTTATATAAAACAGACTACACTCAAAAGATAGGAAAAATACTAGGAGACAAGAACACGTACAAAGTGATCAGAGTCGACCCAACAAACAAATTACAAAGGAGAAACAATAATATTGTTGATGAGCTTTACAAGAGAAAGCAGATAACGTTGCGAGATAAGCATCAACTCACTAGCACAACGGCAATAGCAATAGGCCTAAAATACACAAACCCGATCTCCCACTACGTCCCATTGCGTCCTCTACAAACGTCCCGTGTTACCAATTGTCCAAATACATAGGAAAAACTTTAAAGACTCTAATATCTGAAGAGTATAACATAAGAAACGTATTTGAAAACATGAAAATATGTGACGAAGATGTCCTAGTGTCCTTTGACGTCTTCTCCCTTTTCACCAATATACCAACTACTAGATAATTATGAATAAATGGGACAAAATCCAAACAAGCACAAACATAGCGAGGAACCAATTTCAGAATATCTTAGAGTTCTGCTTAAAGGACAATAACTATTTTATGTGCAACGATAAGATATATTCTCAATCCTTTGGTATGCCGATGGGCAACCCCCTCTCTCACGATCGCCGACATAATAATGGACGATCTTTTAAATAACACATACTCGGAGCTCAGGAAACAACAAAAAGGTATAAAATTTCTAGTGAAATACGTGGATGATATATTCGCTATTATAAAAAGAGATGACACTGATTTAATATTAAATATGCTAAACCAATACCACAATAGATTACAGTTCACAATGGAAATGGAACAAAACAACAACATTCCCTTTTTAGACGCAAGTATACATAGATCCCACTATGAAATAATATTAGATTGGTATGCCAAATCAACGGCGTCTGGGCGCCTAATAAACTTTTTCTCTTCACACCCACGCAAATACAAAATTAACACGGCCAAAAACCTTATCCATAAAATCCTCACAATAAGCCACAGCAAATTTCGGGAAACAAACATAGAAAAAATAAAAACCACACTCAAAAGAAATAATTACCCTGACCACCTAATCTCCGACCTAATACAACAAAAAATACATCAAATGCAAAATTCCCAAAATCAACCCCAACCAACAACAAATAACGAAACAAAGCGATACTATAGTGTCACACATATTCCCAGGCTAACAGAAAATTTAGCACATCACATAATTAAGAAAGAAAATATCACCCTAGCTTACAAATCAAACCACACATTGTCAAGATGTTTTACAAGAACAAAAACCCCAATAAATAAGCAACAACAAAACAATGTAGTTTACCAAATAAACTGCAAAGGAAACAACCAAGAAAACTGCAACAAAATTTACATCGGAAATACGAAGCGCAGCTCAAGTATACGACTGGCTGAACATGACGCTGACATTAGAAAACAAAAACAAAGCACAGCTTTAGCACAGCATGCAACAGCACACGGTCACACAGCTGACTTTGCAAACGTAAGAATAATAGACAAGGAACCAAGGGAAAAAATAAGGTATACACTGGAAAGCCTGCGAATTATGCAAAACAGAAACAAAACTGTAAACAAGAAAGAGGACACAGCTGATATTGCGGCTGCATATCTTTTATGCATATGACATTTCAGTTTTAGTATGACGAGTATGCCACAGTAGATGGTATCGTTTTTATCAAAATTTTTTAAGTTTTTATTAATTTAAATTTTTTATTGTTTTTAATGTGTTAACATAAATGTAAGTTAAATGCTTTAAAAATTTGTAATTCTGTACGTAATAATGTCTCTACGATTTTATATTAATAATTAATATTGTTTTTTAATGTCTATATCCATGCCCCTAATACTTTCACCTAGATTTGAACCAATGCAACTTATCGATGCACCAGAATCAAGCAGACCAAACATCGTCTTCCCAAGAACTTTAACAGCGGCATGTGGCCGTGCGTCTAATGGTTTGCACAAGATAGCTGAAGCTAAACTTTTTTGTTTGCTCTTTATTTCCTTCCAAAATTCTCTTGATCGTACACTCGATCTGGGCTCATTAAAAATTCGGTTACGGGTTTCTTCGTAATTCTTTAAACGGATATGTAAGGGAGTAATAGGGTGTACCTGTTGTGGGCTTTCAGGGGTGTTAGGTCTGGTATGTAATACTATTGGTTTGGATTTTGCTGTCGTGATGCTACGTTGGGATGCTACGTTGTTGTGATGCTACGTTGGGATGTCTGCCGTTGGGATTGCCGTTGGAGACATCCCTCAACCTGTTTTCCTGGTTATTACACTTAGGACAATTTGGCAAAAAGAATGCGATTAAGCCACAACCGTAACAGAAAACACGTCTCGGTTTAAGACATTGCTTATAACTGTGGCCTACTCCATCACAATTCCAGCATTTTCTTTCAATTGCTTCAACACATAATGTCTCATCTATACTTTGATTAACCGCTTCGACATTAAGAGTGTTTGAACTTGCCACTCCCGAGAGCTGTTGCTTTGGTGCTGAACAAAGGCGTGTCGGATTATATTTTGTTTGTACCGTATCCAAGAAATTTTCTCTTCGTCGGCATGCGCGCCGTAATTGCGAAACCTTTGAAATGTCTAAGTGTAGGAGCTCTAGTCTAACCTCGGGGCGTATATTCCGTAATAGTGTCTCAACTAGTTCTTGCTCTGTCATAGTAGTGCGTAAGTTATCACTAAGCGATACAACTGACTTTCTAGCCTTTCCCTCAAATAAAATATGTGCGTTTTGACTGAGTACATTAAAATCTCCCCGCAAAGACCTCATACCTAATGCATTCACTCGATAAATAAATTCTAGTACGGACATTTTCTCAGAAGACCCATCAAATGTTAGCTTCCAGTTATTAATTATCTTAGAAGTTGCTTCGGTTGGAACGCGGTTATGGCCACTAACATTAATGTCTCTATGATATTGCTGACTATCATTACTTCTGTTAGATGCTCTTGTCTCTATGTCAGCTGGGGATTGGGAATTCGGTAAGTCTCTAGATAATACTGGCTCTGTGGGCTCAATTGTATTAGCATTTGGGTTTTGATTCAAATTCATATTTAAAAAATAGGATTCTAATGATTAGGTTAATACTTGACTTACTATTATACTAAGTTCACTCGACGATTGTTCACGTGCTCGATAAATAGATTCATCAATCATTTGCTGAGCTCTACTTAGTTCAAGGTTGGTATTCCGATGGTGGTCACGATTGGAGCGATTGTATCTACCCCGCCGTGAGTTCATAGGAGTGTGATTCCCGCCTATATTTCTCCCTTCCGTGGCATTGTTATATGCTCTCGATCGAGTCACTCGACCTTCATTTATGGTGTTTCCCGAACGGGGAATAGCACCTCTGGATAAGTCCATATCTGCTATTGGAAACTGATCCTGCTCAGAAAAGCTTTTAAGAGATTGATTGTCACAGACTTGCCTGCATGTGGGGCAAGTATCGTGATCGGATAACCAGATCGATATACAACAGCGGTGAAACCCGTGATGACATGGGGTTTCGACAAAGTTAAACTGGGTTGTTGCTTCATTGCAAATCGAGCATATGCGTTGAAAATTTACTCAGTTTGGATGAGCCCGGCACATTTTCAACGCTGTGTCGAACAGCCATTTTAGATTAAATTCGGTTGTATAAAAAAATTTATTCAATTTGCTTGCTTGAATGTATGTATGAATATTTTGCTTTAAGTCTTTAGTGCTAATTGGATGTTGGCTGAGTTTAGAAATGAGTTTTTGCATTCATGGGCAACGAGAGATTTCGAAATTAGATGGTGCACTAAATAAGTTTCTTAAATTTTAAAAGTCATGGCAATAACTTTTGAGTATCCTAAAAATTATTACAAGAATTTCGCTTTTTCGCTATATTTGTGGCAGTGTAGAACCCTTTAATTGGTTCCAACCTATTCCAAATCAAATAAAGGCAAATAAAACAGGAGTATAAATTTATCCTCGTTTCATAGTGGTTAGGTAAACGATCCAAACGCATTTAACCTAATTTCTACTCTACGAAACTTGATAAAGAAAAAGGAACAAAAATTTATAAATTTATAATTTTTGAGGCCCTAAACCTTTCTGGGCGCCACGTTGGGCGCCATTTTATATATCATGAACCATTTCTTAGAATCCGGGGGTGGCTGTGCATTAGGGTGATTCCAAAAAGGGGTGGCTATTTCTTTTTCGCCCTTTCCCATACATTTTGTTTGGGGAAAAATGGTTTTTTTTTTTTTCAAAGTGAATTTTCTTTTCATTTTTGAAACTTTTTTGAAAATATTTTTACATACCCTTAAAGTGGAAGCTTTGAAACTTCCAAAATGGTATGTCATGTGCGATTATCTTAACTATTGAGATAATTACAGCCATTTGAAAATTACTGAGTTTTGTACTATAGCACACACATACACAGCATGGTTCAATTATAAGAAGGTTTGCTCTTTCTTTGACGTTTATTATTGACACTGCCAATATGAAAATGTGTACGGGTTTCGTTTGCGAATAAAAAAGTAGGAATGTTTTTTTCTTTCGTCAAGGAAATGGTAGTAGAAAAATCGAAAAAGGAGGATATAAATTGTAATGCAAATAAAAAATTGCAAAGTAAACTAACACATTCGACGTTCGAATAGTACTGTAAAAATTACAGATCTTAACATTAAATTCTAGAGGTCTATCATCGCTAGTTTAGATTTCACAGACTTTACCTCATATTAAGAGTAAGAACTCGGAATCCCTTCAAAAGCTGCATAGCCTAAAGTTTTCTCCGACTAGCCGTTTTCTAGTATTCTAGCCTCAAAATAAGTGTCGATTTCCTGGTCGATTTTTTTTCGCTCCACCGTGTTAATAGTAATTCGACCGATCGACAACTTGTATTTGATGGTTGAATACAATCGAACGTCAAATCGAATAGGACATCGACTCATGTAAAGCAGTCTTAACCTAAATTTTTACTAAAAGTTCTTTGAAAGGTTTTCAGGTCATAAATATTTTCGGAAAAAGTGTGCCAAAGGGATAGTATTACCATTTTACTAACCAAATTTAACCAGTTCCAAAAAATGTACCTCCAACTCTTTCATGCACACTTGGCTGATGATTAAGAATGAAAATAACATACTCTAATCACAGAAGAAAAATCTTTAAAGTCAGTTATTAATGATAAATTCATCAATTTTCCAAAAGCCAACCTCTACTATTTTTCTAACTACTACTATTTTAAACTAATTTTCTAACTACTTTTTTTACATGATTTTGCTAAAAGGCTACCCAGAATGTGAATGACAATTTTTCAGGGAGCAAGATGGCCGCAACTGACAGAATCTGTCATCGAAAAGCTAACCTGGTATAATTGAACCATGCATACACAGTAACACGTATAAAATTTAGTAAATTTTAAATGGCTGTAATTATTATATTAGTTAAGATAATCACACATGGCATACCATTTTGAAAGCTTCAAAGCTTCAACTTTAAGAGTATGCAAAAATATTTTCAAAAAGTTTCAAAAATTAAAAGAAAATTCACTTTGAAAAAAAAATGCCAAGGTCGAAAAAAATAGCCACCCCTAAGGGTTAAGTTAGAGCGTTTTTTTTTTGCAAGGCTTATTTTCTCATCAAAACCTATAGTTTCAGGGGTAAGACCGAAAAAAGAACCACATTTTTTTTTATTAATCACCCTAGTGTGCATGCTAGTGGTTCCAGGTCTAGTTCAGTGGGTTGTCGGGACTCTTGCTCACCAGGAAGATTTTCTAACAGACTGACATACAGAAATTATATCATGCAACAGGGTATATCTTTAAAAGAAAATTTAGCGCACCGCAAGACAAGATTAAATTAAGAATACAACCGACACATAGATTGGTTTAGATAGAAATTATCGGTCTAACGGACGACTTAAATAAAAAAAAAAGGATGAACCCATAAATACCTCGGTTTACATCCCAGTGTACATAATAGGAGCTATCTACATACAAATTGAACATCTGGCGTTATCAAATAAATGCAAAAAAATGTGGAGACTATCGGTGTAGTTGAATCTCTGCGTTCCGTCTCATTCCCTTCCCTACCTAATCATTGAGAGACATAAGCACTCTCCCAAGCCCTACCGATCTCCAGCAAACACCAATATCACACACAAGACTTCAAACTCACATTTTATTGTTGGTAGCTTAACTATTTACAACCAGTTCGTTTCATTCTTACTTTGTTGTTTACAATTATGTTTTAATTCAGTTCATCGCGCACTAGAAACTTACATACATATATATTATTTAACTTTGTGAATGATTTGTAAATGCAAAGAAAATATGATTATTACCTACTACATGAGGTTTAGGTAATTATAGTATTTAAATGAATGAACATAGTATTTTTATGTGTTGTTTTTTTTTTTTTTTGTTAGAGTAGTGTATCTTAACTTTCTTGATTTTTTACAGGTCTCCAGCTCCGTATTTGCGCAAATAGGTGAAATATGACTGCTGTAGTGTGGTTGTTAAAACTTTGGTTTTATATTTTTGATTTTTCTTGTTTTTTTGCTTCTTTTTGTTTTGTTTCTGTAGTTGTATAAAAAGAAAAAAAAACTATAATTACTTTTTTAAACTTATAACCAAATTCATTCAATAGTGCACTTAGTGCATCTTTTAATAATAAAAACAATTCTATGTTTAAATTTACATGGGGAATTATGAGCTTTCGATTAAGATGTGAAACAAACGAAGATATAAATTGAATCATTTGAAAAAAAAGTTCACATATGCAAATATAGGTATACATATACACAAATTTAGGCGGCCGCCGTGGTGCAGCGGTTAAGTGTTCGGCCTTCTACACCAAGTCGTGGCGGTTCGATGCCCGGCAAAAGTAACATCAAAAATTATTTAGAAAAATAATTTTTCTAAACGGGGTCGCCCCTCGGCAGTAGTTTGGCAAACTCTCCGGGTGTATTTCTGCCATGAGAAGCTTCTCAGCAAAAAATTCATTTGCTTTGCAAGTGCCGTTCGGAGTCGGCAAAAAACTGTAGGTCCCGCCAACTTGTAGGAAAAACTCAAAAAGCAACACACCACAAGTTGGAAAGAGAAGCTCGGCTAAAAAGCTCGTTAGAGGTTATGATAACCTGTTGGTATATCGCCGCCATTAGTTTTTATATATACAAATGAATATATATATGTATACAAATATAGGTACATATATATGTACGTTCTCAGATACGTATATGCAACTACATTAATTAATTTATATACTTAGTATTATTATTATTTTGCGTTGAAAATTGAGAATATTGGGATATGTACCACTTGTTAGCAGTATAGAGCTCTGATTAATTCTCGTCACCTCTTACGTTAAGTCCACGTGAAGATATGGATCCCCCGGATTATAGCTAAGTAAATTCAGTTTACATTAACAGATATCCCTAGAACAAGGTACTTTTTTTAATTTTTTTTTTGGTTTTACCATAAAGGTATCAGTACGAGACTGCAGTGCGAAAGTTGGAAGTATAATATTCGCAATTCGGAGTCGGTGGTTTTTACGTCAAAATCTAAATTACGCAGAAATGTAAGGCAATTATTACTTAAGTAGCTACACTTGCTCACGAAAAGACACGATTTTTTTTCTTCCTACTAATTGTGGAAGAACTTCCTTTTTTCACAGCCATAAACGAAATGGCAAAGGAAATAAAATTTCTCTATCTTGCAACCTATTCAAGTTCTCTCAAATTTCTCACTCAATGATTACCCACTATTCGCTTGACAGACATTGACAATTATTGAGTTAGGCCCCAGCCACAGTCTCAAAAAAAAAAATATAGCAAAGCATTGAAAAGTAAGGCGTAAGAAATTAATACTATGAGAAAAGATATACTGCCCATTACACAACAGGTTTAAAAATTATACTTTTAATTTGAATTTTAAAACCTGAAAGAAATGAGGTTGGGAAATACTTGTATTCAGATAGCTTGCATATCCTTTGCGTGGAAAGTTCCGAGCAGTTTTCCAGATTGGTCCTCTAGCACATAATATGATGTGCCTATCTTGTCCCGAACGCGAGCCTTTCGATATGTTTGGGCCAGTTTACCGCAAAAACTTTTTGAGGCGTTACTTAGCACGAAGTTTTTCCGCAAAACTTCATCTCCGACGTCACTTAATTGCGCTTAAATGGATATCCCATTCCCTTTGGTCATTCTTGATATAGGCCCGCAGAGCTGCATTAATCGATCTATTAACTATTTCCGAGCTGTTACTCTGTGGCGAATAAACGGTCGTGATAATGTGTTTAACTCCGTTTTTTGATAGGAATAACTCAAATTCTTTCGATCTGAATTGGCTTCCGTTATCACTAACCATACATTCTTGAACGCCAAATATATCAAATACATTTTGCTTAAGGATCTTTATTATGAGAGGCGAAGAAAATTTTTTTTAAAGGGCAAAGTAGTGTGAACTTTGACATGTGATCCAGCACGATAAGTATACCAATGTGTCCATTTTTTGATCTGGGAAACGGCCCTATAAGGTCGACATATAGCCTTTGAAATATTTTTTCAACAGGAGTGAAGTTTCCCATAGGTGGTCTTAAAATTTTTGTAAGATGTTTAGTGGTCTTGCATATTTCACATCCTAACACGTAATCCCTCACAGAGCGAAAAAGGTCCGGCCAGTAAAAGTACCGATGGATTCTTTCTACCATTTTGGCTATGCCCCCATGTGAGCTAGTATCCACATCATGCGAATTGTGGAGTACTTGGTGCTGCAACTCGGTTCTATGGTAGACAAATTTATCTCTAACTTGAAAATCTGGAAACTTTTCGGGGTTTCCTTTAACTTTTTCTAGTAATTGGATGTATTCTGTGGCATCAAACTCAGATGATTGTAATACGATATGGGGTACATTCTCAACAGCTATTGTTGAAATCAAGATTTCATATCCTATGCGCGAGAGCGCATCCGGTACTACATTTGCAGTCCCCTTTCTATGCTCTATTTCAAAAACGAAGGACTGCAACTTTAGAGCCCATCTCGCTAAACGACCATTGAGGTCAGATTGCCTTAAAAGCCATTTCAGACTGGCATGATCTGTGACAATTTTAAACTCTTGGCCCTCAATATATGGCCTAAACTTTTTGACTGCGAGCACAGCAGCTAAACCTTCCTGCTCTGTGCTTTATTGAGCTTCTGACTCATGTATGCAATTGGAACTTCTTCAGCTCGATTATTTAGTTGTGCCAGTACAGCACAAACTCCATATTGACTATCTATCTATTGCTGAAGTCTGGGTTGACTAACAGAGGTGCTAAAGATAGTCGGGTTTTGAGTAAGTCGAAAGCTTTCTGCACTTCCTCCGTCCACTCAAATTTATGCCCTTTCTTCAGCAGTTCTGTCAGTGGATTAGTTATGTCGGCGAAATTGGCTATAAATCGCCGATACCAACCGGCCATTCCCAAAAAGCTTCGCATCTGCTTAATAGAATTAGGGACCGGATATTCGCGAATAGCTGACACTTTCTCAGGATCAGTCTGTAAATTACCATAACCAACAACATATCCTAAATACTTTACTTGTTTTAAGCAAAACTTACTTTTCCCTATATTTATGCACACAGAAAAATTTCTTACATTTTTAGTTAACATGATTCATGTTAAATCAACGTGAACACCTCTTGTACGTAAAACAAAAACAATTTCGGAAAATCAACACGAACATTTTAACATGAAGCGTATGGTTAAAATAACATGAAGTACTTCTGCATAAGAATTACATTAGTGTGTATCCCTTACACTATATTCGGTTTGTTTTAACATGAACAAGTGTTGTTTTCGACTGCCATTTGCTCCCCAACATTTTAACATGAAGCGTATGGTTAGAATAACATGAAATATTTCTGTATTAGAATTACATTAGTGTGTATCCCTTACACTATAATCGGTTTGTTTTAACATGAACAAGTGTTGTTTTCGAGCATCATCTGTTCCCCATCAAAGCTTGTGAGCAGAATTGTTCTCAAAAGAACAGAATTTAAGTCAGTGTGTAGATACCGACTTGATGAAAAGTTGTAGATATTATAAATAATTAATATATTGTGAAATTTATAGTTTCTTAACTTGCAAATAAGTTGTGAAGTTTTGCAAAAAGTTTTGGGTAAGTAATTTGTGTTGTTTTTCATATTTTGTAAACGTTTCCTGCTAAAACACGTCCAAAAATGTAGGGGTAGGTTAAAAACAACGCGCACTGTACATAAATACCATGGAAACGCTTTAGGATTAGGGATACCGGGTAGAAAAGGCGTCGTTTGATACTTATACCTACATTAATTGGACGTGTGCTACCAGTTTTACAATCGCTTGGATAATTTAAAGAGCTTTCAATGAAACAATTTTTATTTAATTTTCAGATTGGAGCTTGTTGTTGCTGTTTTCGATGCAGAAGTTGCCAATGATTGCATTAAAATAAGAATATGTATATGTATGTACATATGTGTACTTTTATTATTAAACATGCTGATCGTGTTAATTTAACATGATGATCGTGTTAATAAATTATACAAGCATTATATTCTTTCATACCTGAAAATATGTATGTTAAAGGTTCTCGATAAATGAATTAACTAAATAAAAATTATTAAAAAAATCAAAAACAAGGTGTTTTATTTTAAGGGTTAATTTAACAATAAAAACCTGTTAAATTAACATGATAGATCGTGTTAATTTAACAATAAAATCCTGTTAAATTAACATGATAGATAGTGTTGATTTAACATAACATATCGTGTCAATTTCACATGATAGATCGTGTAAATTTAACAGGACGAAAGTGTTATTTCAACATAGTATAGTGTTAATTTAACATGTCTGATCGTGTTGATTTAACAAGAAAAATAATGTAGTATCAACAGGAAATCATGTTGATTCAAACCTTTGTGGCCATGTTAAATTCACACTGTTCCTTCATGTTGATTTGACATGTAGGAACAGTGAAACAATAGCTTCAACAGTGAAACAATAGAACAACATGAGCGATAGTGTTGAAAAATAATAACCTGAAAAAGTGTTGATTCAACATGAAAATTATTCTGTGTGTGGTTAAGTTGGCTTTATGCAAATGTAATGCGTCTTGAAGTAACCGTATATGGGCATCGAAAGTCTCCGAAATAATGAGAAGGTCATCCAGGTAAACAAATACTCTCTCCTTTAGATGGTAAGGGATGACCTTATCCATTAGGCGGTCTGGGTCTGGGGAGCGTTACACAGCCCAAACGGCATGACTCTAAATTGGTACAATGGTCTATTCGCGAGGGAGCCTGCTTATTATGCCTTCGATATGGGGTAATGGATAGGCATCGCCAATCGTTACGGCGTTGACTTTACGGCTGTTGAGACAGAGTCTAACTTTTCCTGGTTTTCTTACCAGCACCACAGGTGAGGACCACGGACTGTTTGACTCCTCAATTACTCCCATCGCTAACATGCGATCAATCTCCTGACCTATAATCTTTTCTATCGCCGGGGAGATCGGGTAATGCCGCTGCTTTATTGGCTTTGCCGCTCCAGTTTCTATCACGTGTTCTACCAGACTAGTGCTGCCAAGTCCCTTTTCTTCGTATGACGGAAAACCCAATATAGTGGCATCAAGAATTTGTTTCTGCCTTTCTGATAAAACGTGCATGTTGTCATCAACGTAGCTATCCTTTAACTCGCTAACTATATCCGGTGCTACCCCAAAAGTTTTCCAAAAGTTGATGCCAAGATAAAGATCTTGACCCAAGCTAGGCACAGTATAAAATTCGATTTTATTAAGTTTCTCATTGTAGGTTACCTCCAATTCCACCACTCCCAATACCTTCTGATTTTTACCATCCGCAGTATACAAGGTAGAATTTAGTTTTTTAATGTCTATATCCATGCCCCTAATACTTTCACCTAGATTTGAACCAATGCAACTTATCGATGCACCAGAATCAAGCAGACCAAACATCGTCTTCCCAAGAACTTTAACAGCGGCATGTGGCCGTGCGTCTAATGGTTTGCACAAGGTAGCTGAAGCTAAACTTTTTTGTTTGCTCTTTATTTCCTTCCAGAATTCTCTTGATCGTACACTCGATCTGGGCTCATTAAAAATTAGGTTACGGGTTTCTTCGTAATTCTTTAAACGGATATGTAAGGGAGTAATAGGGTGTACCTGTTGTGGGCTTTCAGGGTTGTTAGGTCTGGTATGTAATACTATTGGTTTGGATTTTGCTGTCTCTGTGATGCTACGTTGGGATGTCTGCCGTTGGGATTGCCGTTGGAGACATCCCTCAACCTGTTTTCCTGGTTATTACACTTAGGACAATTTGGCAAAAAGAATGCGATTAAGCCACAACCGTAACAGAAAACACGTCTCGGTTTAAGACGTTGCTTATAACTGTGGCCTACTCCATCAGAATTCCAGCATTTTCTTTCAATTGCTTCAACACATAATGTCTCATCTATACTTTGATTAACCGCTTCGACATTAAGAGTGTTTGAACTTGCCACTCCCGAGAGCTGTTGCTTTGGTGCTGAACAAAGGCGTGTCGGATTATATTTTGTTTGTACCGTATCCAAGAAATTTTCTATTCGTCGGCATGCGCCGTAATTGCAAAACCTTTGAAATGTCTAAGTGTAGGAGCTCTAGTCTAACCTCGGGGCGTATATTCCGTAATAGTGCCTCAACTAGTTCTTGCTCTGTCATAGTAGTGCGTCAGTTATCACTAAGCGATACAACTGACATTCTAGCCTTTCCCTCAAATAAAATATGTGCGTTTTGACTGAGTACATTAAAATCTCCCCGCAGAGAGCTCATACCTAATGCATTCACTCGATAAATAAATTCTAGTACGGACATTTTCTCAGAAGACCCATCAAATGTTAGCTTCCAGTTATTAATTATCTTAGAAGTTGCTTCGGTTGGAACGCGGTTATGGCCACTAACATTAATGTCTCTATGATATTGCTGACTATCATTACTTCTGTTAGATGCTCTTGTCTCTATGTCAGCTGGGGATTGGGAATTCGGTAAGTCTCTAGATAATACAGGCTCTGTGGGCTCAATTGTATTAGCATTTGGGTTTTGATTCAAATTCATATTTAAAAAATGGGATTCTAATGATTAGGTTAATACTTGAGTTACTATTATACTAAGTTCACTCGACGATTGTTCACGTGCTCGATAAATAGATTCATCAATCATTTGCTGAGCTCTACTTAGTTCAAGGTTGGTATTCCGATGGTGGTCACGATTGGAGCGATTGTATCTACCCCGCCGTGAGTTCATAGGAGTGTGATTCCCGCCTATATTTCTCCCTTCCGTGGGGCAAGTATCGTGATCGGATAACCAGATCGATATACAACAGCGGTGAAACCCGTGGTGACATGGGGTTTCGACAAAGTCAAACTGGGTTGTTGCTTCATTGCAAATCGAGCATACGCGTTGAAAATTTACTCAGTTTGGATGAGCCCGGCACATTTTCAACGCTGTGTCGAACAGCCATTTTAGATTAAATTCGGTTGTATAAAAAAATTAATTCAATTTGCTTGCTTGAATGTATGTATGAATATTTTGCTTTAAGTCTTTAGTGCTAATTGGATGTTGGCTGAGTTTAGAAATGAGTTTTTGCATTCATGGGCAACGAGAGATTTCGAAATTAGATGGTGCACTAAATAAGTTTCTTAAATTTTAAAAGTCATGGCAATAACTTTTGAGTATCCTAAAAATTATTACAAGAATTTCGCTTTTTCGCTATATTTGTGGCAGTGTAGAACCCTTTAATTGGTTCCAACCTATTCCAAATCAAATAAAGGCAAATAAAACAGGAGTATAAATTTATCCTCGTTTCATAGTGGTTAGGTAAACGATCCAAACGCATTTAACCTAATTTCTACTCTACGAAACTTGATAAAGAAAAAGGAACAAAAATTTATAAATTTATAATTTTTGAGGCCCTAAACCTTTCTGGGCGCCACGTTGGGCGCCATTTTATATATCATGAACCATTTCTTAGAATCCGGGGGTGGCTGTGCATTAGGGTGATTCCAAAAAGGGGTGGCTATTTCTTTTTCGCCCTTTCCCATACATTTTGTTTGGGGAAAAATGGTTTTTTTTTTTTTCAAAGTGAATTTTCTTTTCATTTTTGAAACTTTTTTGAAAATATTTTTACATACCCTTAAAGTGGAAGCTTTGAAACTTCCAAAATGGTATGTCATGTGCGATTATCTTAACTATTGAGATAATTACAGCCATTTGAAAATTACTGAGTTTTGTACTATAGCACACACATACACAGCATGGTTCAATTATAAGAAGGTTTGCTCTTTCTTTGACGTTTATTATTGACACTGCCAATATGAAAATGTGTACGGGTTTCGTTTGCGAATAAAAAAGTAGGAATGTTTTTTTCTTTCGTCAAGGAAATGGTAGTAGAAAAATCGAAAAAGGAGGATATAAATTGTAATGCAAATAAAAAATTGCAAAGTAAACTAACACATTCGACGGGGCCAAAAAAAGTTTTTTTTTTTCAAAAATTATATTGATTTTATTTTTCAGAAAGGTGAAAAAATAGTACTGTAAAAATTACAGATCTTAACATTAAATTCTAGAGGTCTATCATCGCTAGTTTAGATTTCACAGACTTTACCTCATATTAAGAGTAAAGGGTCGAATACATAAAGCTTTGTTAACCTCGCCTGACATTTGCTACCTCAAAACTTTGCGTCCAACTTCAGAGGTATGCTACAATGAACGCCTTGACGCTTCTCTTTTATACATTTGTTTTCGTTATTTTTTTCTTTGCATTCGTAGTGTTTTAGTTAATTTATTAATTTAATAGAGAAAAAATGAATTAATTATTATTTTCTCCAACATTTTATTCTTTAATTGAAGCAAAGTCATCAACATCTGATTGTCAAAGCAAGCAAAATTTGAGAGTTTGCCAAATTTCAACCTCGCTTCAACTTTGAGGTCTCCAATTTGCTATGCTTGGTTTAAATACGTATACTGAACTTTTCTGTCAAAGTCAAAGTTTGAGGTAAAGCCAAAATAAAGTTTTATGTAACTGACCCATAAGAACTCGGAATCCCTTCAAAAGCTGCATAGCCTAAAGTTTTCTCCGACTAGCCGTTTTCTAGTATTCTAGCCTTAAAACAAGTGTCGATTTCCTGGTCGATTTTTTTTCGCTCCACCGTGTTAATAGTAATTCGACCGATCGACAACTTGTATTTGATGGTTGAATACAATCGAACGTCAAATCGAATAGGACATCGTCTCATGTAAAGCAGTCTTAACCTAAATTTTTACTAAAAGTGTTTTGAAAGGTTTTCAGGTCATAAATATTTTCGGAAAAAGTGTGCCAAAGGGATAGTATTACCATTTTACTAACCAAATTTAACCAGTTCCAAAAAATTTACCTCCAACTCTTTCATGCACACTTGGCTGATGATTAAGAATGAAAATAACATACTCTAATCACAGAAGAAAAATCTTTAAAGTCAGTTATTAATGATAAATTCATCAATTTTCCCAAAGCCAACCTCTACTATTTTTCTAACTACTACTATTTTAAACTAATTTTCTAACTACTTTTTTACATGATTTTGCTAAAAGGCTACCGAGAATGTGAATGACAATTTTTCAGGGAGAAAGATGGCCGCAACTGACAGAATCTGTCATCGAAAAGCTAACCTGGTATAATTGAACCATGCATACACAGTAACACGTATAAAATCTAGTAAATTTTAAATGGCTGTAATTATTATATTAGTTAAGATAATCACACATGGCATACCATTTTGAAAGCTTCAAAGCTTCAACTTTAAGAGTATGCAAAAAAATTTTCAAAAAGTTTCAAAAATTAAAAGAAAATTCACTTTGAAAAAAAATGCTATTTTTCCCCATACAAAATGTATGGGAAAGGGCGAAAAAAATAGCCACCCCTAAGGGTTAAGTTAGATCGTTTTTTTTGCAAGGCTTATTTTCTCATCAAAACCTATAGTAAGACCGAAAAAAGAACCACATTTCTAGTTCAGTGGGTTGTCGGGGCTCTTGCTCACCAGGAAGATTTTCTAACAGACTGACATCCAGAAATTAAATCATTTAAAAGAAAATTTAGCGCACCGCAAAACAAGATTAAATTAAGAATACAACCACAACATAGTTTGGTTTAGATAGAAATAGCAATGACTCAAACCGAAACCGTAACCGTAACCGTTTAAAACCGATTCATTTTTCAAAACCGAAACCGAAATCGTAACCGTTATTTTGATCTGAAAAAGAACGAAACCGAAACCGTTTCAAAAGCCGGAACCAAACGGTTTTAGTGGGAACATAGGTATTTTCTTTCACAAAAATTAAGCCACTGTCTGAAAAATTTGGCTGCTACGTGAAACTTTTGTTCAACAAATATTTGTTTTCTGTTCTATTCTTTTGTTACTTCCAATTATGCACGTGTTAAATTAAGTCTTTTTTCAATTCAATTTTTTCCTTAAAAAAAGGTGTTTAAGGTATGCAACTAAATTAATATGTATGAAAATAAAGGTGTTCTTCAAAACCACTTTTGAAATGCAAATTATGTACATATATATGGAAATTGAATCTTTCAATTTCAGTCTTCCTCTTGGTCTGTCTCAGCTAGGCGATCCTTGACATTCTCTTCGTGTTGCAAATTTAAAAACTCGTTGTGAAACTGTCGAGGTATTGTGTTGTTTTCGCAAAGTTTTTTTAAATCTTTTTACTTCCTCGATAAAATTTTCAATTGATTCTTATATAGAGGAAGTGGTCCGTTTGTTATTACATATTTTAGTGTTAAGAAACACCCTTCAAACAATTTGTAACACCCCCAAAAACTGGTTTTAAGGTCAAAAGCCGTTTTACTTTCAGTTTTTTTCGTAAAAAAAAAAAATCATATAAAATCCAATTTTCAGCCGATTTCAAAATTCTAAACGGTTCATCAGATCTCGTTTTAGAGGTATGCTTCCTTTGGCAAAGTATCCTATATTCATCCCTTAAATACGATTTTGATTATGCTGCATAACTTGAAAACTGGAAGCACCTTCCAAAAAACATAAAAATAGTATAACTAAGTAGTGATTGCCTTTCGAATATATATATATCCAAAAAATATATCATTCATTGTCAATTAGTGCCAAAAAAATTACGTCCAAATCGAAAAACGGAAAAACTTTTCAAAAAATTCCACTACTCGCGTGAAAAACATGTCATACTCTTTTCAAATGGACAAAGCGCTATATATATTTCGAATGTGTCAACATTTCTCTATCTTAAACCGGTGAGAATTTTGAAATCGGTTGAAAATTAGTTTTGTCATGAATTTTTTTACGAAAAAACTGAAAAAACGGTTTTTGACCTTAAAACCAGACTTTGGGGGTGTTACAAATTTTTTGAAGGATGTTTTGTGTATAATTCGACCAGATGAACAATATTTACTAGGTCACTTTAAAAGTGTATTCACTTTTTTTATAGCACTGTGTTATTTGTTTTATCTAACCTACTACTTTAAAATTGTAAAAATATTAAAAGCAGAATTACCTCAGATAGCCAGGACGTCATATTAAAAAAAAACTCAATAAAGAACAAAGCGAATCGGTATTAAACAACTTATTCAACCACTAATTTCAAAAGAGAAAAAAGACTTATGAGCCACTGCTGCTCACTAAAAATGTAAACAAACGAACAAATGGCACATACGGCAAAATTGTTTTTGCTCTAAATTAGTAATCATGGCTCATACGCCTTTTTTGCACATACGAATCGATACTAACAAGTACCCATATTAATGTTTTTTCAAAATTTACATATGTTTTTCATTTAGCTTCCATTTTCTAATTTTATGAATTTATTTTGCAGAAATTTCATCCATGCATAGCGTTAATAACATTTGCATATCGTTAAATTAATTCACAAAGGCCCTAACTGACATAAACAAAATTTTACAGGATAAGCAAAAAACTAAAATTTTTTACATTGAACGCATGCAAATATAGCTTTGTAAATTTGGAATATCTCCGATATTATAGCTAGTATATCCTTTAAATTTGTGGTGAGTGTGTGTTTTACTATATCATACTTAAATATGTGAAAAAGTCATTATCGAAAAATGTATCAATTAGGGCCTTTGTGTATTAAGGTAACGATATTATTATTATATTGGAGAAATTCCATCATCGCCCCAGGAAAATTTATTAAAATTCAGCCCTATTTTGAAGCTACACTTGTGTTTTTTTGTTGTAAAATTGATTGTGTTCGTGTTTTAATTTGGAAACCGAAACCGGAACGAAACCTTAACCGAAACCGAAATAAATGTTGAAGAACGAAAGCGGAACCGAAACCGAAACCGAATCACGTTACAAAACCGAAACGTAATCAGAACGTTAATTTAATCGGTTTCATACCTTGTTTAATACTAAATACGTTTTGAAAGAGCAACTTTACAAAAAAAAGTTTTTTAACCTTTTTTGTAGCCCACTCAATTTCCTTTAAGAATCTATATCTTTTTTGTGCATAGATATTTGCATTTTTGACAATTTTTTAAAGAAAAAATGGGAAATCGATAAAATAATTATTTGAAAAATAATTTTTGAAAAAAAAAACGAATTTTTTTGGCCCAGTCTAATGTGTATACTTTCCATTGAATCGTCCTCCCCGGAAAATAGCACAATTGCTGAAAAAAAATTCTAAAATAAATTTGAAGTATGTATGTATGTTCTTATTTGCCTCGTAAAAATTTTAAACTTCGTATATCTGTCAATTTTCATACAAGACATTTACGAGGCATTTAAGACATTGAACGAATACCCTGAATAATTTTGAGATCTTTCAAAATCAGCTATCTTAATGTGCAACATGTACCTAACATATTCGAAAAGGTTGTCTTTAATTTCCAGTCTTTAACCTTTCAAATAAAAAATTTACGTTCAGGCCTTGGTTTTTCTCCTGAAATTGATTTAAAAATATAGATAGAAAGCTGAAAGTTATGTTTTCATACATTAATTTTTCCTGAAGTTTGAAGTGTTGGCTTAGCAATATTTTATTCGAAAATACCCTCCTGTTGGCGCTTTTTTTCATACAAATCTCCTTTTCCAAATTTGGAATTCCATTGTATTTGGCCTCATTTGCCGAACAATACAATCCACAGTTCCTCAAAATAGCAACCCTGCCTGTGTTCCACATTAAGGATTCCCCAGCAAGAACCTTGATGGGTAATTTACGTGTAATAACTTTTGCACAATGCACAGCTGTAAATAACAATTTCAACTAGTTTTTTTTTTTTTAAGAAAATGGGCAAGTTATACCAGGAAGGGACATAAGCCTACTTGACTCTTTCATTATTACTCTACAGGTGTTTAAAACATCACGGCAGTGCATTTGCTTTCGGTGGCTTTTTGCCCTGGTAGAATATTCTTGCAGGGAAGGTGAAGTCAAATGCAAATTTGGCAATGTAAATGGTGTGGAACTGACTGATTTGAATTCGCCAAATTTGGTGCAGTGTAATGATACATTTACACTGCACCAAATGCGTCGCATTTGGCGAAGTTATTTCGAGAATGTTTGTCCGCAGAATGAATTTGTTTGCCAAATTAGATGAATTTAATTTAATTTGACCTAATTTGGTGATCAAATTCAACCTTCGGATGAACGGTCTCGAAAAAACTTGGCCAAAAGTGACACATTTGGTGCAGTGTAAACGTAGCTTAAATGTATTATTATACCAACAGGTTATCATAACCTCTAACGAGATTTTTAGCCGAGCTTCTCTTTCCAACTTGTGGTGTGTTGCTTTTGAGTTTTCCTACAAGTTGGCGGGACCTACAGTTTTTTGCCGACTCCGAACGGCACTTGCAAAGCAAATGAATTTTATGCTGAGAAGCTTCTCATGGCAGAAATACACCCGGAGAGTTTGCCAAACTACTGCCGAGGGGCGACCCCGTTTAGAAAAATTCTTTTTCTAAATAATTTTTGATGTTACTTTTGCCGGGCATCGAACCGCCACGACTTGGTGTAGAAGGCCGAACACTTAACCGCTAAACCACGGCGGCCGGTATTATTAGGTGGAGTGTAATAGTACATTTATAATGCACTAAATTTGGCGAATTTGAATGAGTAATTTCGAACCTGTTTACACTGGCAAATTTGCGTTTGGCTTCACCTTCCCTGCAAGAACCTTCTACCAGAATGCAAAGCCACCGAAAGAATATGCACCACCGTGATGTTTTAAACACGTGTAGAGTAATAATAAATAAAGAGTCAAGAAGGCTTGTTGTTCTTGGTAGAATTGGTCCATTTTCTTAAAAAAAAACTAGTTGAAATTGTTATTTAGAGCTGTTCATAATGCAAAAGTTATCACACGTTAATTACCCATTAAGGTTCTTGCTGGGCAATTCTAAATGTGGAACACATTCAGGGATGCTATTTTAAGGAACTGTGGATTGTGTTATTCGGCGAATGAGGCCAAATGTGATGGAAATCCAAATTTGGAAAATGAGATTTGTATGGAAAAAAACGCCAAATTTGCAATTTTATGCCAATTTTACCAAATTTGGTGCGGTGTAAATGTACTATAACTGCTAGGCCTATTTCAGCTGTCAATGAAGATGTATATACGTGGTAGCATTTAGAAGGTGTTCTTATTGGTGAAACCAGAAAGAGAAAGATCACCACTCAGATGGAAGGACGTAGTGGAGACCGATTTCCGATTCCTTGTATATGTAGTTGGCGCAGCGAGAAACGAATCGCCTTCAATTTAAAGAAGGGAACCACTTACTCCAGTGCATCTGAAATTGCCTTTGTAGCGTTTTAACAAAATTTTTTCTGTGTTGGTGCGACGGGCAGGTTTGCAAGGTTGTTGTGCTTGTCAGGGTCTTGGGGTTCCCCACGTTGAGTCGGACAAAAAAAAAAAAAAAACTTATGGCGGCGAAATACCAACAAGTTATCATTACCTCTAACGAGATTTTTAGCCGAGCGTCTCTTTCCAACTTGTGGTGTGTTGCTTTTGAGTTTTCCTACAAGTTGGCGGCACCTACAGTTTTTTGCCGACTCCGAACGGCACTTGCAAAGCAAATGAATTTTTTGCTGAGAAGCTTCTCATGGCAGAAATACACCCGGAGAGTTTGCCAAACTCTTTTTCTAAATAATTTTTGATGTTACTTTTGCCGGGCATCGAACCGCCACGACTTGGTGTAGAAGGCCGAACACTTAACCGCTACACCACCTCGGCCGCCAAGTCGGACAAAGTAAACAAATTATTGGGACCGCTCGAAAGGGATGGTTAGAGAACTAGGGTAGCAAAGGGGCATACCTCAGCTTAAAAAGATCCAGAAGGATTAGCAGGAGTTGATTGTTGTGATGCGCATCAGCTAGTGAGTTTCGGCAACAAGGCGTATCTGGAAAAGGGGAGCATAAAGTACCAAATTTTTTGTTAATTGTATTAAATATACTTCCCGTAGAGGATCTGCTTGGTAACAAGGTTTTACTCCAAGACCGTACCCAATGTTACACCCTATAGTATACATATGCCGCATTGTTGGGGCAAATCACCATCGCTCTCCACTAATTCCACATTTGCGCCAGTACCTTGCGCGTACTGAAAGGTTTTATGCGAGTTGGCATCGGCCACCGTTGGTGTGCAAAAATATATGTAATTCTGGCCACAAATGTTCCCCAAGTTTTAGTTTTTTATTATTTTTAATTCGGCGTGTCGGCAATTGGCGATTGAGAAATCTCAAAAGCGATGACATCTCTGCTTTCTCATAAAATGGAAATTCTGAAAGCACTCGATGAAAAAGGTTGCCATATGCGCTATTCAGCCGTGTTGGATTAAAGCGGGCTACTCACCTGCCAAGAAATGCCTCAAGAAAAAAACGAGCATATATTTCTTGTGCTTGGTCAAGAAATTTTAACGTTTACCAAATTTTCCATTTATTTGCAAATTACTCTTTTAAAAATATATAAAACACGTTTAGCGAAATATGTAATCACGTTTGCCGTGGAACTGCACGTTTACCTCAAGAAATATATACGAACATATTTATTTCTTGAGGTAAAAATTGTAGTATTTTTTCTTATGAGCTGAGTATTGGCTCAAGAAAATTTGACGTGTGAAAGCATTTCTTGACCATTTCCTGACCGTTTTTTTATATGGAGTTTGACATTTCTTGGCAGGTGAGTAGCCCGCTTAAGGACCGATTAGGGAAAAGGACGGATATAGGGTGATGGCGATAGTTGTTGGCTGGAAACATGACAATGGCAGGCATACTGCAAACGGTGTTGCTGCAGATTTTGGGGTCTATATAAGGGGGTGAATGTGGGATAGAAGAAAACAGTTGCAGAAAATCATCAGTTGAGCACATTAAAAAATATATAACGTGATGCCGCGCTAAAACCGGTTTTTTGTTGCGCTAATAGTAAAATAGTCCCTGTGCGCGAGTGTTCGAAAGCATAAACGGGATTAACCCCAAAGATAGGACGTCGTGGGCTCGCAGGAAAGACACCCTGAGGTCAAGGCAGGCGCTTGAGGAGGTTATCTGGCTCTCTGGACCAGGACCAGAACTCCCAAAATTTCGGGCCCAAAGGAATACCGAATTTGGAAGAAACCCATGTGGTCGTCAGCAGCAATCCTGGTTGGGTAGTGCAGTGGCGCAGTATTATACCTGGTGAGTCGTCAAGTTTTTGGTTTTTTTTACAATCCGTGTCCTTTCTTTTTTTTTGTGTTGTGTGCTCCACGCCTGTTCATATAACCTCAAAATTTTGACTTCGGTCACGAAATTCTCGAAGGACTCTGACCCAGTTCAGTGGTTCCACCCCAATTTGTGTTTTACTAACATACGTAATCTTTCCTAGTTTTTTGTATAATCCGCGGAATAAGTCAAGCGGCCTTTTTTTTTGTGTGATTAGTGAATTGGCACAATACTGGGCCGATGCGTCCGTAAGATTATATACTAGGTGCGTGAACGCCTGATTGGTGTGGAAGCATACTTTTGCTTAACTATCCTCTAACTCGTGTTCTCTTACCCTGCTAGTGGAACAACCCTATTCATAGAGAAAAGCTTTCGGCCAAAGCGCCAGGGAAATTTATTGAGATAGACATTAGCGAGTCCAAAATCCAAGCTGGTCATCCGGCGTCACAGCAGTGCCTTTCAAACTATCAATGTACCAACGTAACCCAACAAACTAATTACTAATATAAAATATGTATGGTTTTCGTATGAATTCTGTTAAGGTGTTTAAATTTTAAGTGTAAAAAAAGTGGCTAATGGTCACACAACGCACCCAAACTAAAGGTCACAATTAGGTATTTCTTTTTTTAAGTGTCTGGAAATCCAGCTCCCCGAAACTCCCTCTAACCACCGAAAGAGCTCTCGTAGGTAAAACGTAGTGGAATTTATATGACTCACTTTGAGTATTAAGGACTAGTTTGGTTCTAGTTGTGTCGACAGGAAGTCCCAAAACTCACTGTATTGTAATTTTAACTTGTTAATTGTACTACATATTTTAAATTTGGAGATTTTTTTTAATCTCGAATTATATGCGTATGTACGCGGTAACACGATTGTTGTGTAAAGCACATTTTTAGTAAAAAATGTTTATGTTTCTTTTGATGATTTTTATTATATTAAATATTTTTGTATGAATGAAGAAAAAAAAAATTAAATATGACTTGCTAATTTAACTGGGTGAGGGAGGAAAGATGACAAAAGGGTAGGTAATGCGGAACCGGAAGGAGCAAATGGAAGTAAGGGGACCTGCAAGAAAGAAGAATAAACGAGCGGTCCAAGGTAGGGTGGGCTTCCACAGACATGTATGGAGACGTATAAACATAATTTTATTAGTTTAATTGAAGTTTTCTTACAAATTTTTGGTAATTATTTTGTAAATTTAAAAGTTAAACAAAATATTTTTCAAAAAAAAAATATTTTTTTTTATTAATTTTGCGAAATAAGCGCCAAAATAAATATGTTTTTCGATAAGAAAGGTAAGTATACTAATAGCTCTACAATAATTTACAAGAATATGTTTAAAAATTTAATTTTATTCAAAATTGTTTAGCTGTGCGACTGCGTTTTGTTGTAGGAAGACAAATCCGAATGTACAAAGCAATTGACATTTCACTTTCGCGATACAGAGTGTACGCGATTCGAGAGGGAAAAAATGAATGCGAAAAGGGAAAAAACAAATCCGAAAATGTCAATTTCCGTTGCGATAGTTGAGTTACAGAGTGTCGCTAAGGCAAATGCGAAAAAATTTTCTTTCGCATCGCAATACAGAGTGACCCCCCTGATTCATGGTTATCGCAAGGTAGTGTTTCTGTATGAGTGGGGAGTATGTATTTTCGATATTTCTTGCGTTATTCATATCACTAGCTCCGAAGGTCGTGATATTATACGTTAAAACGAAAATGAGTGAAGTTCGTTGGTAACTAATTTAGATTTTTTGTTTTCTAATTAATTTTTTATTTTATAAAAAAAAGCAGGGGTGGAAAACTTACAAAAAAAACAAAAAGTAAAACTTTTGAAGGTAATGAAGGACAAAAGGGTATTTGTTTCCTTTAGGGGTCAACTGCTAATAAATTAGCTAAAATTATGGGAGATAGCTCAAAAGACGGGGTTTGTCCTCAGGATCCGGAAGCCCTTTTTAATTTTTCGATTTAGTGAAAAGTTATGGCCAAAAAATCGAAAAATGACCCGGATCCGATACCAAAATTGGGGCGGAATCCATGGTATTTATGTGCGAAACACCTATCTGAGTTGGAGGCCTTCGGCCGCGATTATAAAAAATAACCCTGGGCTACGCCATCCCAAGTCCGGGAGGTTGCATGAACCGTGGCAAGGTGCCACGGTACGCATTCTTTCGCACGTTTTTAGGTTAGGTTAGGTTAGGTTAGGTTCAAGTGGCTGCCGCAGAGGCACACTTAGGCCAGTTTTGAAAGGCCCGTTGTGATACCACCAACACAAGGAAAGTCAGTCCCGGGACCCAGCCAAATGGAAAATCCCTGAGTTGTTGGGATTTTCCACATAGCAGAATCCCGGGACTGACACTCCTAAACCGACACCGTTACTCCTCCTCGAACCACTTAGATGACTTTATGAAGGCCATCAAGTCCTTTATGTCCAGTTCCGCGATCTGGCTTAGGCTATCCAGGAACGGAGCTCCCAAAAAGCGTGTTCTCGCGCCGCTTAAAGCCGGACAGTTGCAGATGAGGTGTTCCACTGTTTCCTCCTCCTCATCATCTTTGCAACTCCTGCAACATCGTCGGTAGGGCACATTTAGCCTTTCTGCATGCCTACCAATGAGGCAGTGACCGGTTAATACCCCTATCAATATGCAGATTTCCCTCCTAGTTAGGGCATAAATGCGTCTAGACCTTTTAAGATCCCATTTTGGCCAGGTTTGTTTCGATATCCGACACCCTGGGGATTGCAGCCATCTTTCGCTGGCTTGACGGAGTGTGTGCTCCTTCAGCATTAGTTTGCATGTGGCAAACGGCATATCTAAGCGCTCTTTATCCTGAAGAACCTGCTTGGTCGTGCCCTGCCTGGCAAGCTCGTCTGCCTTACAGTTTCCCTCAATGTCCCTATGTCCCGGGACCCATATGAGGTTTACGCGGTTCTGTTGGGCCATCTCCTGAAGAGATCGACGACAGCTGAGCGTCAGTTCAGAGTTGAACGTGTATGAGCCAAGGGATTTGATGGCCGCTTGGCTATCGCTGAAAATAGCGATATCTTCTCCGATAACACGTTTGCTTAACCAGGCCGCGGCGTCTAGGATTGCCGAGACTTCCGCCTGGAAGACGCTACAATGATCAGGTAGTCTGAAGGAGAGCTCAAGGTCCAAATCCCTTGAATAAACCCCTCCTCCAACTCTGCCGTCCAACTTCGACCCGTCGGTGTATATGGAAGTGCCACCATTTGTTTCGGGACACCAATCCGTCCTCTCCCAGTCTTCTCTGCTGGGAATGTTTATTTTGAAACAGCTATCGCCGACTGTAGTGGTCGCACAACGATCTGTGCTTAGAGGGAAAAAGCTGTAAGATTCCAGAATACTGGAGTGTCCAATAGTACCCGCACCCCAACTGGAGGTTTCTCTTAGGCGCAGAGCTGATGCCGCTGCTGACCGAAACCCTTCAAGATCAAGTGGCAAAATGGCCAGAATAACCTGGAGGGCTTCGTTGGGCGTTGTCCTTAGCGCACCGCTTATACAGATCATATTTGATCTATGGACTTTCCGCAACAGATTCAGGTATGTTGCCTTGCTCAGCGCAGGCCACCATACGACGACTCCATAAAGCATGATTGGACGAATGATGGCCATGTAGATCCAACTGCATACTCTAGGGCTGAGCCCCCGTTTTTTGCCAATGGCTCTTTTGCATGTGTAAAGAGCGATGCAAGCTTTCTTCTGGCGCTGAAGAACATTCTCCTTCCAGTTCAGTTTCCTGTCCAGAACTATGCCTAGAAACTTGGCCTTATCCGACAAGCCCAGGCGCGTGCCATCTAGTTCTGGTAGGCTTAGTGGCGGTATTTTGTACCGGTTGGTGAAGAGGACAAGTTCCACTTTCCCCGGGTTGATACTAAGTCCGCAGCGAGAGGACCACGTCGAAACTTCTCGCAGTGCTACTTGCATCAGGTCACACAGAGTTTGTGGGAACTTGCCTCTGAATGCAATAGCTAAATCGTCTGCGTATGCCACTCTTCCCGCCCCCCCAGCTTGTGTCGCGTAGCAACGAGTTGACTGTGAGGTTCCATAACAGCGGGGAAAGAACACCACCTTGGGGTGTTCCCCTTGTGACATAGCGTGATAACTCAACCGTACCAAGTGAAGAAGCTATTTTCCTTCCCATTAAAAGTTGGTCAATTAAACCAGTTAGAGGTCTATCTACGGCCAGATTAGTCAGAGCGCGTTGATAGCCTCCGGGCTTATATTGTTGAAAGCCCCCTCAATGTCTAGGAAGGCCACGAGACAGTAGTCCTTTTCACACAGCGATTTCTCAATGACAGATACTAGGCTGTGCAGAGCGGTTTCTGTTGATTTACCCTTGGTGTATGCATGCTGATAGCTAGAGATTAGGTTGCTATCAATAGTCGTTGAGAGGTAGTCGCTTAGTATCCTCTCAAAGGTTTTGAGTACAAAGGACGAGAGACTGATCGGTCTGTAGTCTTTTGGCTCGTAGTGGGATGCCTTCCCAGCCTTAGGGATAAACACTACCGTGGCGCTTCTCCAGGAGCCCGGAATGTGGTTGAGAGCCAGGCAGGCTGTGAAGAGAAATACCAGCCATTTAGCTGATGTCTCCAACGTGTTTATAAGTTGCGCGGGGATAATCCCGTCCGGCCCGGCAGCCTTATACGGTTCAAAGCTCTTAACTGCCCACCTTACCCTTTCCTCAGTGATGGGTATTTTTACTGCCAGGTTTGTTGCAGGTACTAGTGGTGCGTCATGCAGATTCCCCGGAAAATGTGTGTTCAAGAGCAGCTCAAGGGTTTCCTCTTCCGTGCTGGTCCAGGATCCGTCAGTTTTTCGCAAATAGCTGATGGCTGTTTGACTTTTCGAGAGGACTCGTCTAAGTCTCGCTGTGTCGTCGACCTTTTCGACGCCAGTGCAGAAATTTCTCCACGATGTTCTCTTCGCCTGTCTCAGAGCTTTTTTGTAGGCCCTAACTTTAGCTTGATATTCTTGCCAATGAGGCTCAGAGCCGAGGCTCTTGGCCTTGTTAAATTGTTTCCGGCATGATTTGCGGAACGAGTCCAAATCGTAGGACCACCAATGTGGCCTGTGTTTACCGCGTGGTTTTGGCACTGGACAAGCCTGTCCTAGAGCATTTGAGAGCGCCGATGTAAATGTAGTAACAAGATCCTCCAGCTCCTCTACTGATGAGGGGGCTTGTGAGGGCAGTATTGGGAGGTCTCTGTCTAATATTTCATTGTGTAACTGCCAATTTGTGTTACGTGGATTGCGCTTCATGATTGGTTGTTCTACAATAAAGTCTAAAACCATTTCTATGTAACGGTGGTCGGAGAATGAATGTTCTTCCAGAACCCGCCATTTTCTGACCCACCCATAAGCGCCTTCACTACAGGTAGTGAGGTCTATGATCTCCCTACGGGTCTTAGTGATAAAAGTAGGCTCATTACCCACGTTGCAAATTACCAGGTTAGTTGTTAAGAGGTAATTAAACAGAGACTCGCCCCTGGAATTGATATCGGAACTCCCCCATTGGACATGGTGAGCATTAGCGTCCGCTCCAATAATAAGATTACCCGTGCAGAAATTTGACACCAGGTCTTTCACCTCCGTTTGTGGTGGGGGTTCTTCGGCGTCGTAGGGCATATAGACCGACGCCACCGTCAGGCGGGTGCTGTCGACCCAGTCTAACGGTCGATAATATCACCATTGGTGTAGTAAGGTAGGAGAAAGGAGTTCAACTCAGACTTGACCAAAATACACGTTCGGACTTTGCTCTCCTCGCTGGCTCGAATGAGCTTGAAGCCCTTAGTCCCCAATCCGCAGATTCTCGAGCTATTGACCCAGGGTGCTTGGATGAGGACCACATCCACGCTGCCTTTAGAAAGACGACTACTTAAAGCAGCCGAAGCCACTTTAGATTTGTGCAGATTAATCTGAAGCACCACCAACATGAGAGCGCACAGACTTCCCTGCCGTCCCCATGTCGTCGAGGTTTGCCCCATCCCGGAGGTTGCCTATCAACGACGAGTTGTTCCGATTAACTGTCCGATATGGCGTTGCAGGAGTCCTGCTGCCTGTAGCGTTAGATGTTAATCGCTCAGCGTTGGCTGCTACCACCGTGACGTCGAGGACTTCCTCGTCCTGTAGGCTGTCCTCCATCTCCGAGTTGTTCACAGCAATATCGGCAAGGGACGTGGCGGATAACATGCTTTCCGCATCGGAATCCTCCGCTTCCTCTTCTAGTAATTCGTTTTCCGGTTCCCCCGGAGCAGCCGAGAAGGCAGCGCGCTGAGCATCACCACGATATACGTGGATAACGATCTGGCCTACGCTGTAGTGTACTAGGCCATTGCACCTTTTGAGGGGCTCGATTGACTCTTTATTCATGGTGAACACCACCTGTCTGTCGGGCCCCACCGCATCCCCGACCAGATTGACACTCCAGTCATGCGTTGGGAGGGACGGATTCATTAGCCGTAACATCCCGAGAATTCTGTCGGGTTCGTCAGAGATGGCCGGAATCCACGCCCTTGCCCTTGGACGAGCTGGAATGTCCTTCCAGTCGACGACCTCTATCTTTGCGCCCTTGTAGACTTCACCCAGTTTAGCAGCTGCTGCCTTATACAGTGCTACGGTTTTTGCATCCTCGCATGCGAGTAATTTGATCTGGCCCTGGTGCCAGCCCGCATCCGTTACTCGCGCCGAACTACCCGGAAACTCCGGAGCAACGTTGAGAAGAATGTTGCCGAGTTCATTTCGCACGTAACGCCACCGGTCCAGACCCTACGGGTCTTAGTGATAAAAGTAGGCTCATTACCCACGTTGCAAATTACCAGGTTGGTTGTTAAGAGGTAATTAAACAGAGACTCGCCCCTGGAATTGATATCGGAACTCCCCCATTGGACATGGTGAGCATTAGCGTCCGCTCCAATAATAAGATTACCCGTGCAGAAATTTGACACCAGGTCTTTCACCTCCGTTTGTGGTGGGGGTTCTTCGGCGTCGTAGGGCATATAGACCGACGCCACCGTCAGGCGGGTGCTATCGACCCAGTCTAACGGTCGATAATATCACCATTGGTGTAGTAAGGTAGGAGAAAGGAGTTCAACTCAGACTTGACCAAAATACACGTTCGGACTTTGCTCTCCTCGCTGGCTCGAATGAGCTTGAAGCCCTTAGTCCCCAATCCGCAGATTCTCGAGCTATTGACCCAGGGTGCTTGGATGAGGACCACATCCACGCTGCCTTTAGAAAGACGACTACTTAAAGCAGCCGAAGCCACTTTAGATTTGTGCAGATTAATCTGAAGCACCACCAACATGAGAGCGCACAGACTTCCCTGCCGTCCCCATGTCGTCGAGTTTTGCCCCATCCCGGAGGTTGCCTATCAACGACGAGTTGTTCCGATTAACTGTCCGATATGGCGTTGCAGGAGTCCTGCTGCCTGTAGCGTTAGATGTTAATCGCTCAGCGTTGGCTGCTACCACCGTCACGTCGAGGACTTCCTCGTCCTGTAGGCTGTCCTCCATCTCCGAGTTGTTCACAGCAATATCGGCAAGGGACGTGGCGGATAACATGCTTTCCGCATCGGAATCCTCCGCTTCCTCTTCTAGTAATTCGTTTTCCGGTTCCCCCGGAGCAGCCGAGAAGGCAGCGCGCTGAGCATCACCACGATATACGTGGATAACGATCTGGCCTACGCTGTAGTGTACTAGGCCATTGCACCTTTTGAGGGGCTCGATTGACTCTTTATTCATGGTGAACACCACCTGTCTGTCGGGCCCCACCGCATCCCCGACCAGATTGACACTCCAGTCATGCTTTGGGAGGGACGGATTCATTAGCCGTAACATCCCGAGAATTCTGTCGGGTTCGTCAGGGATGGCCGGAATCCACGCCCTTGCCCTTGGACGAGCTGGAATGTCCTTCCAGTCGACGACCTCTATCTTTGCGCCCTTGTAGACTTCACCCAGTTTAGCAGCTGCTGCCTTATACAGTGCTACGGTTTTTGCATCCTCGCATGCGAGTAATTTGATCTGGCCCTGGTGCCAGCCCGCATCCGTTACTCGCGCCGAACTACCCGGAAACTCCGGAGCAACGTTGAGAAGAATGTTGCCGAGTTCATTTCGCAAGTAACGCCACCGGTCCTTGGGGATGGTTACCTCAGCAAAGCTTAGTTTGCCCGCTCCAGAGGTATTCTGATGCCGCTTGGGAGGGGGATTTAACTCCAGTTCCGATCTCTGGCGCTTGAAAGGGTTAACTTTTAACCTCTTTGGCATGTAAGATTTTTGGAAATCAGGTATCACAGCTTTCGCTAGCTCTACCGATTTACTGGAATTCGGCGACAGCGACTCCTGCGGTACCCCTTCATACCTCTTCAGGATCTTTGCAGCCAATCTTTTCTCGTGGTATGTGAAGCGGCGGGGAGATGTCTCCCGGGAGTGCGGACCCGTAGTTGCCATCGCGGTCGCTCCCCTTGACGAAATCTCAGTTGCAGCTTCCTTCCCCTTCGAAACTCCGAGGCCAGGTCGTGAGACCGCTGCCACAGACGTAAAGATACTGGTTTTCATATCAGAGGTTGATGGGAGTTTAGCATCCGCCGTTGTCCGCTTAGCTGCGTTGGCAACCGCACTGGTGCTAGCTTCCATCAAGTCAATCTTACTCGATAGAGGGTTGGTTGACCGACTCGTAGTTGCCATCGCTGTCGATCCCCCCCTTGATTGTGGAACGGAGGTTGTCCTCCGGCGTTGTTGTTGCTTTCTCGCCTGCTCCTCCATAGCTCTCCTTTGCTGAGGAGTGAAATTTGGCGTTGTTTGTTTTTTGGGTTTTTCGTTTTTATTTGTGTTATTTGAGTTCATCTTGTTCGTACGACCCATCGCCGGACAAGGCCAGCTTAGGGTCAAGGGAAGAGTAGGGGAAAATGTGTCGTCCGCCGCGGCAGAGCCCCGTACCGCGGTAAGGCCATGCTTACTCTCTGAGGCGACCCGGTATCAGAGAGGCTCCGTTCAAATACAGCCACGATTTGCCTCCCGGCTGCAAACGTCCAATGGGCACGTGGTCGCATAACACCCTGGATTGGGAGGGGGAAGATCTTTGTCGTCGCGCCAGAGAGGCTAGGCTGCTCTCGTGATGAAGTGCCGTACGGAGCTACGATCACAAGGACAGCGTAGCCCTGTGGCTATCGACTTAAGCCCTCGTACCGCGGCAAGGTATCCACCCTTCACGAGGGACGTTTTTAGGTACAACCTAATAAAATTATAACAACCACATGAAATCTTGCAACTTTGATTACAAATATCTTTTCAGAGAAGCAAAATATTAAAAAAGCACTTCCGGATTCGTGATCCTGAGGGCAAACCCCGTCTTTTGAGCCCCCTTCCATAATTTTAGCTATTTTATTAGCAGTTGACAGCTAAAGTAGACAATTATCTTAATTATTAATAATTTGGAAATTCACTGCACTTTGTTATTATACTTTTTTGCTATTAATAATAGATCCTTAGCCCGTTTCTATAACCTTTCGCTATAATAACGATCGATTTGCTATCGCAAGGCTCGTATCGTTTTCGATATGAAAAATGTTTCTGTAACACACTCAATTCACCTTGCGATAAAATAGTGGTGAGTTTTTACAATATCGATGGAATAAACGAAATGGAACATTAGCTGTGTGTCAATCGAAAACATTTTTCGTCAGAGTAAAATGAGGTGAACAAATTTCCTATGGTGTACAAAAGTTTTCCATTTTGCTGCGCCAAACGAAAAGTTAAATTATGACAGTAGTAAATTTTGACGTATGGAAAAAGCACGTGCAAAATCAGATGCTTTGTGAATCAATTTTCATTTTACGTGTTTTTCATGCATTTATATTGCGTATTATTCGCATTATATTATATTTTAGTGTTAAATAACGCCTGTGAACATAAATTTATGTGAAATAATATGAATGTTAACAGCACATGCATCCCTGTGCTCACATTATTGATTGTCAAAATTTGACCTAGCCCCCACATAGCAGAATCCCGGGACTGACATTCCTATACCGACACCGTTACTCCTCCTCGAACCATTTAGATGACTTGATGAAGGCCATCAGGTCCTTTATGTCCAGTGGCGTAGGCTAACCAGGAAGGGAACTCCCAAAAAGCGCATTCTCGCGCCACCTAAAGCCGGGCAGTTGCAGATGAGGTGCTCCACCGTTTCCTCCTCCTCATCATCCTTACAACTCCTACAGCATCGTCGGTAGGGCACACCTAGTCTTTCTGCGTGCCTACCAATGAGGCAGTGCCCAGTTAATACGCCTATTAATATGGAGATTTATCTTCTCCTTAGGGCATAAATTTGTCTTGATCTTTTATGATCCCATTTCGGCCAGGTTTCTTTGGATATCCGGCATCCTGGAGATCGCAGCCATCTCTCGTTGGCTTGGCGGAGTGTGTACTCCTTCAGCATAAGCTTGCATGTGGCAAACGGCATACCTAAGCGCTCTTTATCCCGAAGAAGCAAAAAAGTATAATAACAAACAAAGTGCAGTGAATTTTCCAAATTATGAATAATTAAGGCAATTGTCTACTTTAGCTGTCAACTGCTAATTAATTAGGTAAAATTATGGAAGGAGGCTCAAAAGACGGGGTTTGTTCTCAGGATCACGAATCCGGAACCGCTTTTTTAATATTTTGCTTCTCTGAAGAGATATTTGCAAACAAATTTGCAAGTTTTCATGTGGTTGCTGTAATTTTCTAGGCTGTACCTAAAAACGTGCGAGAGAATGCGTACCGTGGCACGTTGCCACGGTTCAGGCAACCACCCGGACTTGAGATGGCGTAGCCCAGGGTTATCTAAGATAAACGCCGCCGAAGGCCGCCAACTCAGAGAGGTGTTCTGCACATAAATACCATGGATTCCGCCCCAATTTTGTTATCGAACCCGGGACAATTTTTGGTTTTTTTGCCCTAACTTTTCAATGAAAATAAATAAACTAATGGCGTCGATATACCAACAGGTTATCATAACCTCTAACGAGATTTTTAGCCGAGCTTCTCTTTCCAACTTGTGGTGTGTTGCTCTTGAGTTTTTCCTACAAGTTGGCGGGACCTACAGTTTTTTGCCGACTCCCAACGGCACTTGGGAAGCAAATGAATTTTTTGCTGAGAAGCTTCTCATGGTAGAAATACACCCGGAGAGTTTGCCAAACTACTGCCGAGGGGCGACCCCGTTTAGAAAAATTGTTTTTCTAAATAATTTTTGATGTTACTTTTGCCGGGCATCGAACCGCCACGACTTGGTGTAGAAGGCCGAACACTTAACCGCTACACCACGGCGGCCGCCAATGAAACAAAAAATTAAAAATCGCTTCCGGATTCTTGATCCTGAGGCCAAACCCCGTGTTTTGAGCTCTCTTTCATAATTTTTGCTATTTTATTAGCAGTTGACAGCTAAACTAGACAATTACCCATTTTTCGGTTTTTTGACGATAACTTTTCACAAAAACAAAATATTTTGAGCTATCTCACATAATTTTACATAATTTATTAGCAGTTGATCCCTAAAGGAAACAAATACCTTTTTGGCATTCATTAGCTCCAAAAGTTTTACTTTTTGGTTTTTTTTAATTTTTCCACCCCTGCTTTTTTTCTACAAAATAAAAAATTAATTAGAAAAGAAAAAATCTAAATTAGTTACCAACGAACTTCACTCATTTTCGTTTTAACTTATAATATCACGACCTCCGGAGCTAATGATATGAATAACGCAAGAAATATCGAAAATACTTACTCACCACTCATACAGAAACACTACTTTGCGATAACCATGAATCAGGGTTGCATTTTGCGATATAATTCGTATCGCAAGGATACAGAAACGTGCTACCTATGCTCCATTTCGTTTATTCCATCGATATGATAAAAACTCACCTCTATATTAACGCAAGGTTAATTGAGTGTGTTACAGAAACATTTTTCATATCGAAAGCGATACGAGCCTTGCGATAGCACATCGATCGTTATTATAACGAAAGGTTATAGAAACGGGCTACTGAGCTAGTTGGGGCATTCCACATTGATTGCGCCAAAGGGGCTGATCCACTTCAACGTGTACGTTACAATAATTAATTATGGCGCCCAAACAAAATCATTAAGATAATATGCGCCTTGGTTTGAAATTGGCACCCTAATATGAACTAAATTTTTTTTTACATCATTTCATCAGTAAAACAAGTAGCAATAGATTAGTTCCACGAAAAAAAAAAAAAATTTCAATCCTTAGTAAAAGTACCATGTTACGGTCGTCTTAAAAAAAAAAACAGATCTGTTCTCATGATCATCATCCCGACACGGTGACTTGTACATATGGTGTTAAATCCATCGAAGCAATTGCACCTGTAGGGCTGATGTGAATCGTGAGGATAGGTGTGATCAATAGCCCAAAGATGACATAGTCGAAAACATAAAGATAGACTATATGCATCTAAGTAAATTTTCTAAAAACTTTCCTTTTTTTGCAATACATACATTTTTTTTTGTAGTAGAATTTCAGCACGAGTCGAAGACCTTACTGACATAAGTAGCTTTGAGTTCGAAAACTACCACTTTATGGCCATAAACTGAAAGTAAATCATAGCTTTTGAAGCATAAGGTGTAAGATCCCATTTCAATGAATTTTTTTTTGTGCAGATTGACCGAATTTCATAGGAACGTAACAGTTGCTCCCACCATTCCCACCAAATTTTTGTTTGGTTACGCCCACGAGTCATCTAACCCCCCAAACATATACGTATCTATTGAAATCAATTCTTAAAAAAAGAGTTTTCAAAAAAAATTAAGAGCGAAAATTTAACCAAAAACAAAAAATAAATGAATAATTTTTTTCTTTCACTTAAGGTGATTATCTGAAGGTAGTGATAATAGAGAAAAATCGGAAATTTATGAGTGGACGGCCTGCCCCGTATAATACTCGCTATAGAAGCAGAAAGATGTTCTATACAAACACGCAAGCCCCCCAATAACCAAGCGTGGGAGATCCCAGCTTTATGGATCTTTCGGGTAGCATAGGAGTGGGTAATAACAATGGAGCTTCAGGCGGGGATAAACCACCAGTAGTATCTACCAACTCACAGACGGATACAAATAAAAATACAAGTACGGTTCCAAGACCACCTAAGCCGAATCAGCCAGCAAGTATCCCGTCATCTAACCTAGCCTTCCCAAAACCCACCTCCATAAATAATGGTCAATCCAACTGCCCGGCTTTAGATAAACCTCGTGACATTCGTGACGAGTTAGCACCCTTTATAAGAGACATGATGGCCGAAGCCAAAAACTCTATTCTTAATAAAACGCGCGACACGCTGCCAGAGTTGGTCAGAGGTGCCTGAGGCTTCTGGGGGTAGCAATAGGCGTCGTAACCGCAACAAGAGGAGGCGACATAATATTAGTATGGATTCCCAAGGGTCCAGACTGTCTGGAAATTATTTAGCTCTTCAGGGCAATCCACCCAACGGGAACATAAATAGTAATAACACTCATATGCCTCATACGACAGCGCACCGTTTCACTCGCTACGATCAACCACCATTAGTATATGCAGGAGCTTACGCAGCCAACTCGAGCAGTAGCCGATGAAATCTGGAACAAGAAACTCGTGGGTATAGTAGATCTGATTTGAAAGTCGAGAAATGTGGATTAAATTATCAAAGTAATCGGGATGCCATGTCGGTTGAAGATTTCCTATTTCGTTTAGAGTACTTAAGGGGTCAATACGGGAGTTGATGGGGCAAGGTTATGCGCGATTTCCATAAATTATTAAGCGGCGAAGCTAGGGAATGGTATTGACTCTATATCAGGTCTTACGGTAGAGTCGACTGGCCAACATTACAATGCGCACTCCGGCGTCAATACGCATCCCAACAAACAGATTTTGAATTACTGAGGGATTTAACAGAAAGGAAGCAAAGATCAGGGGAGACGATTGACGAGTTTTTCCATGCCATCGGTTCGCTGCGTTCTCAGCTTCGTAATCCCATCCCAGAATACGAGATAGTAAGACTAGTCAAGGGGAATTTGCGCAAGTCTTTGGCCAAGTTAGCTTACCCAATCTCGACTTATTCTTTGGATCAATTAAGAATGGAATGTAAAGAGATCGAGCGCTGTTTTCCTCGTCGTGAACGTATCCCACCGAACGCCTTTACACCTTGCCCGCAACACGTTAATGAAATAAGTGACTTAGATATTCAAGAGCATTTTCCTCCCGGTGATGAGGGTCAAGTCGCCGTGGAGGAAATACGCCATCAATCATCAGTTTCAGCTAAGCAGGGTGCCGGCCGCAAAAAAGGTTTCGTGCTGGAACTGTGGGTCTGACGGGCACTTCTGTGTTCTTGGATGTGATAACCCCGAATGGCCGTTGTGCAATGCAGCGGGAAACTTATCTCGGAGCGCGAATGTGACGGGGGACTCGCGTGCCACACAAACGTCGGAAAAGTAGATGCGTCGACAAATACCCCAGTAGATAACGAGATTAGAAAGGAAATTTTTAAAAGTACCCCACAGGTAGGAGGGCAGTCAAAGGCTGCAAAAATAATTAAACCCTCATATGAAAGGCTTAGGAGATATATAGAAACCCGGGAAGAACCGATTTCGCCAGCGAAAATTACTTCGCAAAAAGGTATTGGCATCTGTGAAAATGGTAGACAACGCTGAGCCACGCGTGTACGCAGACATAGAGGTAATGGGAGTGCAAACTCGTGGATTACACTGGTTTACAGCCAAAATGCACCAGAGACGCCATAGTGAAATTCCTATGTAAAATCACCTCCTAATTCCGAAAATCAAGGTTATTTTTACTTCAATGGTACCGTTTTTGAGATATTTACGATTTACCGTTATTTCAAAAAACAAAAAAGATGGCTCCACTTAATCGTGTATATCTCAAGAACAAACTGAGCTCTTCCAAAACGGTTTGAAAAATTTGAAAGCTAATAAAATTTACTATAATCAGTACATAAAACACTTTTTGCTAGGTCCTGCAGATTCAAACATATTGAACAATCATTACGGATTTTTTAAATTTTTTTTGTAAAAATATAAAAAAATTTGTACTTTGCGAGGAAGCATCTCGATATTTCCCCCCCCTCTCTAAGCTCTGTTTTATTACAAAAAAAAACAAGCTATCAGTGAACAAAATCGATGAACTAATACAAAAGTTATAAGCATTCAAATAAATATATCCATTTAATACTTAAGTACCCTACTGGTACATATGTGTTAGTATTCGTATATCAGTTAGTTAGCAGGTAGATTTTCGAAAAGTTATTAGATACAAAAAGCTGTTAGTGTCGTTTTCTCAAACCTAGGTACATTTTAAACAAGAGCATATTTTTGAGACAGGTAGTGTTTTCTTTGTAGAACTAGGGAACCTTTTTGTTTAGGTAGGCTTGAATTTTTACTGGATCTACATAAGTATAAATAAGAGTACATGCGCCTTGTTCCTTCATAATATCTGCAAGGCTCGCCGGATACTGTTCAGTTTATAATTGCAGTTTATAACCCGTCATTTACTTAAAAATAAAAAATTAATAAAAGGGCCCGAGAGTTTGAGTGTACAAATGATCCAGATATGTTCTGTTTCATCTGCGGTCAATTTATTGTTAAAAGTATGAGACGTGTGTTTTCAAATCCTTTGAAAGTTACATACTATAAGTGTTTTGGAATTGAGCCTAAAAACCATGGACACCGAACACTGTGTGCACCACATGCCGAGTCGAATTGATTTCTTCGGAAACCGGAACAAAAAGGTACGTTGTAAAAATTAGGAATTTGTTCCCTTTTAATGCATAGCTGACTAATTTCTGAAACTATCTATTTAGGCGACTTGTGAAATTTATTACACCAATGAAGTGGAGGGAACCAACTTGCCATTCAACGGACTGCTATATTTGTACTACAAAATTACTTGGGGTTGGAAAGTCCAGAAAAGTAACCTATGCGAGCGTATCTACAGTGTCATTACCAGAACTAATTTCAACAGAAGCGACATTGCCAGAATCAAATTTAACTTTAGTTCCGGCTCCAGTTTCATTGTCAACAGTAGTATCTGATTACGCGGCATCATGTTGTACTGAATTTCAAACGGAAAACGAAAGAAATTCTTTGTCACAAGCACAACTCAATGATTGGATAAGGGATTTGGAATTGTCAAAGGAAAAGGCCGAACTACACGCCTCTCGAATGCAACAATTTAAGTTTGTTTCATCCGATGTTAAGGTAACATATTATAGAACTCGTCACGAAGAATTTTCCAAGTACTATACGAAGGAGGACAGTGTTACTGCAAAGACATTGGTGGTCTATTCAAACAATTTGGTGAACCATATGATTCAAAAGAGTGGCGATTGTTCATAGACGGCAATAAATTAAGTTTAAAGGCCGTATTATTGCATATTGGCAACCAAAAGCCATCTATCCCGATCGCGCATGCAGTAAATACGAAGGAAACATATGAGATAATGCAAAAATTGCTTAAGTTAATCAAATACGAAGAACATGATTGGAAAATATGTGCCGATCTTAAAGTCGTTGGAATGCTATGTGGTCTACAAAGTGGATACACAAAATACTGTTGCTTTCTATGCAAATGGGATAGCCGAGCTCGTCAAGACCACTACATCATAAAGGATTGGCCAGAACGAATCGAGTTTCAAGTTGGGGTAGATAACATAAAATACTCTCCACTTATAAAGAAGGAAAAAATAATTCCACCTCCGCTCCACATCAAGCTCGGCCTTATCAAAAACTTTGTGAAGGCTTTGGACAAAGAAGGCGAAGCTTTTCATCATTTGAAGACAATCTTCCCAGAGATTTCAGAAGCAAAAATAAAGGAAGGGATTTTTGTGGGACCGCAAATAAGGAAAATGATGACCAATAACCATTTCAAAGAACTATTGTCACCAGTGGAGGCAGCAGCGTGGGATTCTTTTGAAAAGGTCGTTACTTCTTTTTTAGGCAAACACAATAGTCCTAACTACGAGATGATAGTGAACGACTTAATCAAAAACTATGCGGAAATGGGGAAATAAAAAAACATATTATAATAAATTATATATTACATAAATTTACATGAGAATATATAGCCATAAATCTGAATTCATCGTCCAGTTCCGAACAAACAAGAACGGGAAAAATATAAACAAAAAATTTGTTCTGAATTGAAAGATAAATCCAGCCTAAGAAAATTATATACTAATGTGTCACTTATGTATTTATCTAATTTACTTTTTTATTTTCTTTCAGGAGTAAATATGTCTTTAAAAATTCATTTCTTACACTCCCACTTAAATTTTTTCCCGCAAAATCTTGGCGACGAAAGTGACGAGCATGGCGAAAGGTTTCACCAGCAAATGAAAGTGATTGAAAGTCGGTATCAAGGTTTCTGGGATGTCGCTATGATGGGCGACTACTGTTGGTTTCTCATAAGAGAAACCGATCCTAATCTAAATAAGCGTCAAAACAAGACACATAACTTTTTCAATTATAAAATAAGATCATAGAGTTAAGACAGAACCATATGTACATATGCTATTATTTGTAGGGTACTTAAGTATTAAATGGATATTTTTACTTGAATGCTTACAACTTTTGTATTAGTTCATCGGTTTTGTTCACTGATAGCTTGTTTTTTTTGTAATAAAGCAGAGCTTAGAGGGGGGGGGGGGGGAATATCTGCTAAAAAACAAAAAGTTTTCGAGATGCTTCCTCGCAAAGTACAAATTTTTTTATATTTTTACAAAAAAAATTAAAAAAATCCGTAATGATTGTTCACTATGTTTGAATCTGCAGGACCTAGCAAAAAGTGTTGTATGTACTGATTATAGTAAATTTTAAAAGCTTTCAAATTTTTCAAACCGTTTTCGAATAGCTCAATTTGTTCTTGAGATATACACGATTAAGTGGAGCCATCTTTTTTGTTTTTTTGAAATAACGGTAAATCGTAAATATCTCAAAAATGGTACCATTCAAGTAAAAATAACTTTGATTTTCGGAATTAGGAGGTGATTTTACATAGGAATTTCACTATGGCGTCTCTGGTGCAGAAAAAAAGTTGGAATTTGTGATCCAGTGTTAATAGACATTTGGGCTGGGGTTGAAGAGAGTTTATCGAGGAAATAGGTGTGCCGATTGAACGCTATGTTTCATCCGTCAGAACTGCAGGGGGTCGCCGGAACAACGTTCTCGGTAAAGTCACAATACCTGTAAAATTTAACACGTTAGAACTCAAACTCACATTTTTCTTATGCCCATACTTGGAGCAGCATATTTACCTGGCGGTTGGCTTCCGCGGACTTTCCGATTAGCACCTGAGGTAATCCCCGTTGAAGAAATTGATTTAACAAAGCTAGAGGAGGAGATGGTGTCTGACAGAGACAGGAACGAACGGCGCGAATTACACGACCTATCGCCATCGCAAAAGCAACGTCTTGAGGAGGTAGTAAGCGGGTTTCGAACCTTCGGTTCTGTCGGTTCTGTCTAGATGCCCCCAAGCTTAATGCCGTCCCAGTTAAAGATGCCTATCATCTTCAAAACATAGAAGGAATCTTAAGTCGCCTAGACGACACTCACTTTATAAGCAGTGTCGATCTAAATTTGCCTTTTGGCAAATTGAGCTGGATGAAAGTACCAAGCCATACACGGCATTTACGGTCCCTGGGCGTCCGCTCTACCAGTTTATCACAATGCCATTTGGTTTGTGCAATGCTGCCCAAAGACTATGCCGGCTAATGGACCGCGTTATTCCTCAAAGGCTAAAATCGAATGCTTTTATAAATTTAGACGATTACTCATTATAGCCCCTGCCTTTGATACGCATCTCTAAATCCTTAAAGAAGTAGTAACGCGTCTGATGGAGGCAAACCTAACCTAACCTAAATAAATCGAAATTTTGTTTTAAGGAGTTGCCTTATCTAGGTTTTATCGTGGGCGGAGGGATGTTGAAAACAGACCCGGAAAAGATCAAGGCAATCCAAAATATCCCGGTACCAAAAACAGTGAAGCAAGTGCGTAGTTTCCTTGGTACTGCTGGTTGGTACCGCCGATTTATTAAAGATTTTGCCACAATCGCAGCGCCTCTCACCGACGCTTTAAAGAAAGGAAGGAGATTTGAGATGTTGTAATGTTATAGAAACACAGAGGATCAGTGTTCGATCAGAATTGATTCTCTTTATTAAATTTACTTTCTTTTTATACAGAAATTCTTAAGCTATTCTTAACCAATACTTACAAACTATATGTATACCTATACTATCTATTTTGGGCTATTTGCCCAACACTTACATGCTACGGTTGTACATATGTTTAGCTGACTTGGCATATGTGTGACAAATATTTAGACAGGCGCTCTGTCGACCTGCCGCTGACGCTCAGTCATTTGATCGTCGCGTGCGCTCGACAGTCAGTGTGCCTGGCTTGCTGTTATTGTAAACCGATCTATTTCTTTCAACATTTGGTATGTTGGTTTCCCGCTGGGCGTAATACCCTTAATGTAGGTCGTGAGTGCATTGTCTTCTTGTGTGGCCGATACTCACATATGTTTGGCAAATGTGCATTAGCGTGGTGCCTTTACTGTAATACTACACCACCCGCCTTAAAAAAGGATAGATTTATATAATTGCGGGCAATTCTATAAATCCATTCTTAATGACCTACTTATGGTTTGTTTGTGTTACAAAATTTTTAAATTGCTTTTCGGCTCATATTGCTATTATCGCATAAAACCTTTTTTTTTCTTTTTTTTTCTTTTCTTTTTTTTTGTATTCTTCATGATATGCCGTATTTCGGCTTGTGCCAAACTGAGTGATTTGGATTGCTTGTTGTTTTTATTTTTGTTTGTTTGTTTAAATTGCTTTTCGGCTCATATTGCTAGTGGCGTTATGCTGCCTTAATTCTATTCTTATGGATTGTTATTTCTTTTTCGTTTTTATTGCTATTCCCTATTCTATGTGGAATTAAAGTGTAATTATTATTCTTATCAATACTTTTTACTTTGTAGTGTCCGCTATATCTATTTTCTAACTTATGGGAGGCCTCGTTTCTAACTAATACTAAATCTCCTATATTAATTTCCTTACTATAACTACTTTTGTCATAATTTTTTTTTGTTTTTCTTTAGCCTCTTGGATTAGTTTCCTAGCTCTTTGCTGGGCTATTTGTAGTCTGTATTTTACTTCTTTATCGTAAGCTTCGTGGTTGTACAAAGGAGTTATTTCATTTTCTTTTAAAAAGTCATAGTTAGGTGGTGTTTTTGCAAATATAAGCTCAAATGGACAATATTTGTGTGTTGTAGATGGTGTCGTATTGTAGCAATACGCGAAATACCTGAGGTATTCATCCCAATCGTCCTTGTCACTGGATATGTATGTACGTATGTACTCGTTGAAAGTCCGGTGACTGCGTTCTACAGTACCCAAAGTTTGATGATGGTAAAGTGTTGAAGTTTTGTGTTCGATTTTCAACAATTTGCAAAGTTCTTGGAATATGCTATTCTTGTATTCTGTGCCCATGTCTGTTACTATTGTTTTCGTTTGTCCATAAATTAGGATGAAATGCTCGAACACAGCTTTAGCTACTGTGATTGCGTGTTTGCTTGGGACCGGGATAGCTACTAGATACTTGGTTAGGTCGCAAATGATTGTAACTGCATACTCGTTGCCATTTATTGACTTTGGCAAAGGTCCAATTGTATCAATTTGTACAATATCAAACGTCTTCGGAGGTGTCTCCGTTATTGTCATTGGCTCTTTTATATGTTTAGTTGTTTTGGTTTTCTTGCAGTGGATGCAGTTTTTTATATACTTTCTTATGTCATTCTTCATGTTCAGCCAGCTATATTTCTGCTTGATCTTATCTGTCATGCGATTTATTCCTGGGTGGCCACCACTAATAGGATCGTCATGATATTTATGCAGAATTTCCTTAATTTTCCCGGGATTTGTCACGTATATAACCTCTGGGGTTAGTGCTATTGTTAACTTTTTGAGAACTTTATTACCCTTTTCAATAAATTTTCCTACTGCAGTATAATTATTTTTAAACAATTTGTCCCCCAAGGACAACTGTACTTGTACAAGTCCTAAATTGCCGGCTTCTCTTTCAAGCCTGGTAAAGAATTGATCTAAATCAATCTTATCCTCAACAATTAGGTTGCTTGAATCTAAAGTGCTACAAATTTTCTTTCCTTTTTTGAAATTTAATTTCGGAGGAGTGAAAACGAGCTCGTCATGTCTTTTTACTTCAAATTTATTTAGCGCTTCATAAATTTTGGGGTTCTCTGTGTGACTTTCTTTTTTCTCAATATTTTTGTTATTCTTTTTAGCTGCTGATCTGGTAGTTATCTTTAATATTTTGCTTGCTTCCACTGACAAGTCTTTCAAATTTGTTATAGTTATGCGGGATAATGCGTCCGCTATATGATTTTCTTTACCAGCTATGTACTCCACTTCAAAATCGTACTCTTCTAAATCTAGTCTTACTCGTGTCAGCTTTGAGGAAGGACTTTTCATTGAAAATAGGTATGTTAATGGGCGATGGTCGGTTTTAACTAGGAATTTTCTGCCATATACGTATGGTCTGAAGAAGGTTATTGCCCAATGGATTGCCGCTAATTCTTTTTCTATTGTAGCTTTATTGGTTTCGCCTTTTGTAAAGGACTTTGAAGCGTAAGCAATTGGTAACTGTTTGCCATCATGTTCTTGGCTAAGGACTGCACCACAAGCGTATCCACTAGCGTCTGTTGTTATGCAGAATTCTTTTTCGAAATCTGGGTATTGCAAAAGTTTTGGACTAATTAATGCTTCCTTTAAGTAGACAAAAGCTTTTTGACATTCTTCTGTCCATTCGAAGGTAACATTCTTTCTGCAAAGCCTAGTTAATTTTCTTGAATATTCTGCAAAATTCGGTACAAATCTTCTGTAATAATTGCAGAAAGCTACGAATCTTTTAACTTCATCGGCTGTTTTTGGTGTTGGATACTTTTGAACTGTTTCAAATATGCTTGGATCGGGTAATATTCCCTTGTTTGTACATGTCCTAAATAAGTTACTTCTTGATTGAAAAATAGGCATTTATCTGGATGTAATTTTAGGTTGTATTTTCGGCAAGTGGAGAATACGTCTCTTAGATTTTTTAACATGTGATTTTCGGAACACCCTAATACAACTAAATCATCCATGTAGAGAAATGCTTGGGATGGTTTAAGACCTGCGAATGCTAGAGTCATCATTCTTGGAATGAATTTGGTGCTACTTTTAATCCATAGGGTAGTCTTTTGAACCTATATGTGCCATTTTCGGCTGTAAATGAGGTTATATCCCTCGAATCTGGATGTAGTTCAATTTGATGAAAACCTGACATGAAAAATATTTTGCTCTTCCAAGTTGGTCTAAAATATCATCAATTCTTGGAAGTGGGAATTTGTCCGCTGCTAGTTTTTTATTTGCTTGTCTGTAGTCAACTACTAGTCTCCATCTTTTTTCGGTTTTTCCTGGAAGTGATTTTTTAGGGACTAGTAGGATTGGGCTATTATACTCCGATATGGAGGGTTCTATTATATCATCTTCTATTAGCTTGTTTACTTGTTTGCTGATCTCTCCCTTCTGGGTTTGAGGTAATCTGTAATTTTTTATGTAAACTGGGGTGTCATCCTTCATATACAATTTCTGTTTATAAAAATTATTAGAGGTGATGGGTTCGGTTTCTAGTGCGAATATGTCTATAAATTCTGTGCAAAGTGTTGTTAATTGAGAGTTGACAAATTTTGGAAAATTTTTTGTTAGTCTTTTTAATTTTTCTGTATCGCTGCAATTTTTACTGTGTGTTTCTGTTTTAATTAGTGTGTAATCATCTAAATTTTCGGTATTGATTTTGTAATTTTGAATAGTTGTGTTTTTATGTGTAGTGTTAATGATTCTAACGAAAGTTTGATCCTTGTTTGTGATTGTATTTGCTATAAAGATGCCTTCAGATAATTCTTGGTGTGGGATGAAAATATTTTTATTATCGGTATTTACTTTAATTTGTCTAATGACTTCAGATCTAGCAGGGATCGTAATTGTATTAACAGACAGACAATTTGTTAGGTGCATTGTTATTGTTTGTGGAAAATCATATGGTCTTAGGATCAGTTTATCCTCTGTTTTTCCATAGTTTAAGATGCAATTGTACTTTTTTATGAAATCTAGCCCTATTATTCCATCGCATGGAATTGGGAAATCGTCGTCTACGACATGAAATTTATGGTAAATGAGAAGGTCATCGCCTTTTAAGTCTGCTTTAATCGTTCCTAAAGTGCTGGTTATTCCCTGACCAATGCCTTTTAAATCTGTAATTTGTTCCGTATTTATTTTGTGACTTTGATTAATTTGATTCTTTTTTATAATGGAGATGTCTGCTCCTGTATCGATTAAAAAGTTTGAAATTGAATTATTTAGAGATGTCCTTGTTGCTATATAGCTGTTCAGGTGTAAGTTAAGTACGCATATTTTTCTTTCGCTTATTCTTGAAGTGGAGCTTCCTGGTTTTCCGTATGCGTGCAGCTGCGCACGTTACGGGTCTGGTTGTAAGGCCTATAGCCGTTTTGGGTTTGTGAACTTCTTCGATTATTATTATAATTATTATTGTTGGTACTACTTGGTCTTGAGTTGTTGTTGTACCTCGGCTGCGGTCCGTATCTCCTGTTTTGGTAATTGCCGTAGTTGTTACTTCTGTAACCGGTACTGACTTTGTTGTCGTACATTTAAAATTGTATTAGAGCTGCCTGTAATTTCGGTACAGCTATTTGTGAATTTTGAGATTGCGTCGTTTATTGTTGACAACGTTCCCGCTTGCATTATCATTTTAACTTGGGTGTTGGAGCAGTTTTTGCACATGGCTTTGACTGCTGCCTGTGTTGCATATCTCGTTGCTAGGTCTGGATTTAATCCATCCGAGATATACGCTCCTTCAAGTGACCTTGTTATTTTCTCTACTTCCGCTGTGTACTGATTTGCGGTTTTGCTACGCTGCTGGATGTTCAGGAGTTTAGCGGTTAAAACTTCTACTGATTCACCCTTGATTGCGGTTCTTAATTTAATTTTTATTTGTTCAATTGTACTTTCGCTGCTTATGAAATTTCTTGCTGTGCCTTTTAGCTTGGTCTTAATCATGGTTATGGCTAAAGGCTCATGGTCATCCTTGATTTGCTCAAGTATATCTAGTGCGTCCAGAAAGCTATGCAAGTTTTCTGGCTTACCGTCAAATTCTGGTAACACAGACGAAGCAGTTTTGATAAATTCGACTACTGTTTGCACCATTGTGACGTGTACGATTGGAATTTCTATTTGTTGTAAATTTGGTTTGGCTTCTTCTACTGTCTGGGTTTGAGCTTGAGATTTGGATGGAGTCGGGCTTGGAGCACGTTCTGCTAGCAATAAATTGAAATCTGTTTGAATTGTTTCCTCTACCGTTGTTGGTACATTAAATTCTATTCTGTATCTAGCTAAAGAGGATACGAGCTTATCTCGTATGGAGGAGAAAAATTGATAAGCTTCTCTTTGGTGCGGTTCAGTAAGTATATCATTTACTGATTTTATAAATTGTCCTGTACTATTAAAAGATTCTAAAATTATTTTCAGGTGCTTTGCTACTGTTTCTATTGTTATCGTGGTACTTTTATTTATACATTTATACGATTTACTAGCTTTTGACTTTTCTTCTTGTAATGTGTCATAGATTTCTTTCCATTCAATCATTTCTTTGTTGAGTCATACGCGTTGTTGCACATTATTCAATCGCCTCAATTTATTTTTAATATATTTTTTGATTGAAATTGCAATTGCGACGATTAAACCTATAATTACGCATGCAACGGCAGCCAACCATTTATCAGGGAGTTCCTCTTTAGTTGCAATAATCGGATGTGGCTCGTACCTGACTAATCTATTCTCGGAATTTTGCTCTGTAGAACTTTCTTTACCTACTTCGTATCCTGCTATTGCTATTAAAATTCCGTTTAGCGCAATTTTCCACCACTGCATTTTTACCCAGTAAAAATTTTAGAATTTAATAATATTTTGCTTTATTTTACCATTCCAATTTACTCAGTTTGTTTTTTTTTTTCAGATTTTTAAGAAGAAACTAAATTTTATTTACTGTTATTTCTTAACATTTTGATTTTATCTTTTAATTTCTTCCTTTCGTTAATGTCTACGCTCAAATTAAGTAGCCTAAAAGCTTCAGCGATTTCTTTTCGCTTCCTAACTTGTCTACCACCTCGTTTCTTGTTATGGATTATCACGGGTGTAGGAATTTTGGTGATCGGTGTAGGACCTTGTTTTTCTGTGTCACGATCTTTTAAAATTTTTTTCGAGATGGCAATTTGCTCTTTAATAGTATCGTGACACTTATTGAAAATTCTATCAAATTCTTCTTTAGTTTTTATTTCTTGCATACTAAATTAATTGTAACGTAGATCTTTAATTTAATAAAAAATTTCTTTTTTTTTTTTTAAATTGTGTCTTATTAAACAATGCTTTTTGTTTTAAGCAACATGTGCTTTTTGTTTTAAGCAACATTTGCTTTTTTTTTTTTTTTTTTAAATTCCTAAGCAAATCAAATTGCTCTTGGCTTAGCGGCCATAAGGCGTGCCTACCAAATATCTAGATTATTTAGTATACTTAGAAATAATTTTTAATTTAACTGATGCCGGTCTTGCTGCCAGTCTTCTAATCCAATGATTGCCCAACGTAATAAATTAAAAGATATCTTATTGCTGCCAGTCTTGTGGTTTGCTATCATCCAATTATTCCACTCTTTTATGCATTGCCGCCAGTCGGGTTGCCTCTCTAATGCCTTGTCGCCAGTCGGATTGCTTTTACTATTCCACCCTGTTATGCATTATTTGTGAAGCAAATTTATACTTGTTCAAGCACTGGCATGAATCGCCATGTAATGTTATAGAAACACAGAGGATCAGTGTTCGATCAGAATTGATTCTCTTTATTAAATTTACTTTCTTTTTATACAGAAATTCTTAAGCTATTCTTAACCAATACTTACAAACTATATGTATACCTATACTATCTATTTTGGGCTATTTGCCCAACACTTACATGCTACGGTTGTACATATGTTTAGCTGACTTGGCATATGTGTGACAAATATTTAGACAGGCGCTCTGTCGACCTGCCGCTGACGCTCAGTCATTTGATCGTCGCGTGCGCTCGACAGTCAGTGTGCCTGGCTTGCTGTTATTGTAAACCGATCTATTTCTTTCAACATTTGGTATGTTGGTTTCCCGCTGGGCGTAATACCCTTAATGTAGGTCGTGAGTGCATTGTCTTCTTGTGTGGCCGATACTCACATTTGTTTGGCAAATGTGCATTAGCGTGGTGCCTTTACTGTAATACTACAATGTCGACAGAAGCGGTAGAAGGTTTTAATAGCCTGAAGAGAGCTCTAACGAGCGCTCCGGTATTGAAACATCCAGATTTCGGAAAGAGGTTTTGGGTGCAATGCGACGCATCAGACTATCGTCTAGGTGCGGTATTGTATCAAAAAGAAAGTGAAAGTGGTGAGAAGCCAATTGCGTACTTTTCTCAAAAATTTAACGATTGCCAGCGCAAGTACAGTACCACGGAGAAGGAATGTCTTGCGGCGGTGATGGCAGTAAAAAAATTTCGTCCCTACCTAGATTTGATGCCTTTCACGGTGGTAACAGACCACGCTAGTCTTAAGTGGCTGATATCACTAAAAGACCTTAATGGAAGATTGGCTAGGTGGTCTTTACAGCTGAAAGCGTTTAACTTTGAAATTGAGCATCGCTCTTCTTTGTATATAGGAAATCAGTACTTCACCCATTGCCAAAATAGATACAACTGAATTTGAATCAGAAGAGTATATAGAATTAGTAAAGACTGTCACAAATAATAAAGATCGGCTTCCAGACCTAAAAGTCGAAGAGGGTATGGTTTTTAAAAAGTTCGTGCCTAAAAATATTGAATGTGAAGATAATGAGTGGAAATTATGGGTCCCTTTGACCTCAACGCTAATCGAGAGAGCACACTGTACCGAGTTGGCTACACACGGGGGTATGGCTAAAACGTTACACCGCCTACGAAGGTTGTATTACTGGCCAAATATGGTTGTGTAAGTAAGAAACTACGTGAGGGAATGTCGGACATGCAAGGAAAGCCAGGAATAGATGTTGTTACCGTTCGTCCTTTTCAAAAACCATACATAGATTTTTTAGGTAATACCCCAGGTCAAAACGTGGACATTGTTTTAATTTTATCATTGTAGATCACTTTTCCAAATTCACTTTCTTGAAAGCGATGCGCGAAGTTACCGCTGAAAATGTGATGAAGTTCATCACCGATGAAATTTTTCATAAGTTTGGGGTACCCGAAGTAATACATTCCGATAACGGAGAACAATTTGTTTAAAAAAATTCGCAGAACTCTTGAAGGCATATGGGGTCAAACACCTTAAGACTGCTTTTTACGCGCCACAATCAAATGCGGAGTGTAGTGAGGTGTGGTTGCCGTGCGACCTTGCCCAATCCCGACTCTTGCGTCCTCGTTCGTACACTCTGGGCAATGTGAGCTATCTAGGCTCGCGGCAGAAAGAGAGGTGCCACTGTCAAACAAACTTGGTTTAAGGGCTACTCTGACAAACTTGGTTTAAGGGCTAACCGAGGTCTTTTGCGCAGCGTCTGTTCACCATGAGGTGCGGCTGCAAGCGGGCGTCTGTCTTGAAGCAAGCGGCTAGCTATATAAATGTGTAAATATTTTCCAACAACTCCGAAACGGGTTGTGCGCTGGGTTTGGGACCCGCCACGTAAAAAACTTAATTCCAATGAAAACTAATGTACCAAAGCCTCGGATGAGAACCCCCTTTAATGTTGACGACCCGGAAAAACGAATAAGGCGTAATGATTTGGATATTAGGGCATCTACCGTGAATGTGCGGACCCTTTCAAGGGACGGTACCGCTGCCCGACTGGTTGATTTCCTTGTTGGCGCAGAGGCCGACATCACCGCCCTGCAGGAAATGCGATGGTCGGGACAAGGAAAGACGACCATCGGTCCTTGTGACGTATACTATAGTGGCCAGGCACGCGGCAAAGCGCGTGTTGTAGGATTCGTGGTGGGAAAGAGACTTCGCCGCCAAGTATTAGCGTTCACTCCTATGGGCGAGCGTCTCGCTGCGATCCGCATCAAGGCGAGGTTTTTCAACATAACATTTATCTGCGCCTATGCGCCGACTGAGGAGACGGAAGACGTAGAGAAAGACTCCTTCTACGATAAACTTGAACAGACTTATGATCGCTGCCCCTAGTATGATATCAAAATCGTGCTCGGCGACTTTAATGCCAAGGTGGGCAAGGAAGGAGTCTTTCGTCCTACAGTTGGAAAATTCAGTCTCCACGATATAACATCCCCCAACGGCACTAGGTTTATTGACTTCGCCGCTGCTCGCAATATGGTCATCAGTAGTACCAGGTTCCAGCATAAGCGAATACACCAAGCCACATGGCTGTCCCCTGATCAAAGAACTAGAAACCAGATTGATCATGTCATGATCGACGGCAGACACAGCTCCACTGTTCTGGACGTGCGTACCCTACTTGGTCCCAATATCGACTCGGACCATTATCTCGTTGCAGCCAAGATACGCACACGCTTCTGTGCAGCGAAGAAAGTGCGCACAGTAACGGAAGGAAAGTTTGACGTCGAGTAGCTGCGCATGACACAGACAGCTGATAATTTCTCCACTCGACTCTCACACCTGCTATCAGAGGGCAATCCTCGACCTAAGAAGGGGTAGGGCACAATTATATTAAGTGCACTTTTTTCCAAAAATGAGTTAACTACATTTTCTGAATCCTTGGCATCATACCTACCTATTGCGCATTTTTTATAAGCGAGTTATCAAAAATGGCCGCTCCAATAGCAATGGAATTATATGCTAAGTGCGTAAAATGAAAAAATGTAAGTGCACAAATATGTTAAGTGCCTGAAAAAATTTGGGAACAAGTGGAAAATACATACCGATGGCAAATTTAAAAATTAAAAATTGGACTTTACAGTGAATTGTATGGTATAATTTGTTTTTTGTGAAATTAAATATTGAGGGTGTTATTCCAGGTCAAAAGGTCAAACAACCGATTTTTTAAATCAAAATATCTCGAAAACTATTGAATGGATTTCAAGTGTTTAAACCATAAAATAGCTTACAAACGTGGCTTTTCTTTAATATATATATATCTTTAACCCTTTGAGTGGAAATGTACTGAAAAATCACCAAAAAAAAATGTTATTAAATATTGCTTTGTTTAGTAATTTGCTGCAACATCCCTTCAAAATATTTATTTTAAATAGTTAGGTGGCGCTGTTATCTCAAGTTGAAACACGACCATACATAATTTGTCTCCGTTTCAGCCGGATGGTGTCGAATGAGATATTTTTATGAATTTTTCTATGTTTTGTACAGCAGTGACCAACTTTTCAAAAAATCTACTGTATTCTAAATATACTTATCGCGAGGTTTCATATGGTGAAAAGTGTATGTCATTTAGTTTTTTATTAGTTTTTCGATTTCTTAACGTAAGGGGTGTTTCAAATATGTTTTATAATCCAATACAAGTACGATTTGCCAGAGGATAGCTTTATGGAAATAAACGTCAATCAAAGAAAGAAACAAGTTAGGGGACTCGTATTTAGCTGGAGCTCAGTTAATTTAAAATCGAAATATTCGAAAGCAAACCCCATTTCAAGAGCCAAAAAGGATGATCTTTCATTCTTACTCTCAAAAGGCGTAATTCCCCAACATTATAAAGACTTCATTGACAACTTGCCATCTTCAAATACGAATTTATAAATAAATGAAAACTAATTCGTTTGCGGGCCTGCCTGATGAATCAGACAACAACACCGTAACTCATGAAAACATCGAAGAAACACCAAAACCGCCACCAATTATTATACCAAATATAAGAGATATTAGCGGTATGATCAAGTATTTCGAGAGTTATATTAATAAATCTGAGTTTAGTTATAAAGCCTTGCGAGATGGTCAAATTCGAGTAATGGTCAAGTCTATAAATTCATACAGAACTTTGATAACAGGTATGAAAGAAAAGGGAATAAACTTCCATACATATCAAATTAAACAGAAGCGCGCGTATAGAATTGTTTTAAAAAACTTACACTTCTCTACTCCAGTAGAGGAAATTAAAAAAGAAATAGAAGAACTGGGTTTTAAGGTTAGAAACGTGAGCAATATACGTACCAGAGCTACAAACATGCCTTTATGTATGCATTTTGTTGACCTAGAACCAGGCAATGACAATAAAAATATTTTCAATTTAAAGTTTCTTGGTAATGCTATTGTAAAGGTTGATCCACCAAAGAGAGTAAATGATGTTGTACAATGCCATAGGTGTCAAGAGTTCGGACACACGAAATCTTATTGCACGCTACAGCTGAGTGTGTAAAACCCAACGATACTCCTGCTAAATGTATTAATTGTCTACAAAGCCACCCAGCGAACTATAAAGGATGTAAGGTTTACCAAAACCTTGTCAAAAAACCAAATATGTCAGATAGGAGGAATAATCTACCATCTTATTCTCACACAGCTCAAAACTTCCCCCAACTAAATAATTATACACAAAGAGAAAATGTATATGCCAATCCAAATATTTCCTATGCCCAATGTATCCAAGATAGTCCACCTCAAAATAACAATGTTCTTGAAAAAATTGAAAATCTACTCGCTAAACAACTTGAATTTACCCAAAGTTGGTTTACAATGATGTCCTCTTTGTTGGAAAAACTATGCAAGTAGGTCTGCGAATAGCAATCTGGAACGCCAATGGTCTGACTAATCACACCGAGGAAGTAAAAATGTTCCTTAACTCAAATAACATTGACATCTTACTGGTGTCTGAAACCCATTTCACGACAAAATCGTACTTCAAAATTATAGGTTACGATCTTATTTGCGCAAACCACCCGCACAACAGAGCCCACGGGGGCTCTGCCGTCTTAATCAGATCTAGCATCAAATGCGAATCTCTGGATGAAGTCAGAGAACAATACTTACAAGCAGCCGGTGTTAAAATTAAGTTTAATTCCTATGAATTGCCAATATATTCGGTATACTTTCCTCCACGATTTAATCTAAAAACTGGCCAATATATTGAGATTTTTAGGCAATTTGGTTCAAAATTTTTTGTAGGTGGGGACTTTAATGCAAAACACCCTTGGTGGGGCTCTAGGCTTACAAACCCTAAGGGCAGAGAGCTTGAAAGATGCATCATCCAAAGAAATTATTCCATTTTGTCAACAGGCACACCGACATATTGGCCAAGTGATCCGAGAAAAATTCCAGATCTTCTTGATTTTGTTGTTTACACTGGTATTTCCAGTCATAGATTAAACGTCCAGAACAGCTACGAACTGAGTTCAGATCACTCGCCTTTAATTGTAACATACAATGACAATGCTCACCACACCTCTAAGAAATATAGGATCCTGAATCCAAAAACTGACCTTGAATCTTTCCAATATTGGATTGAAAAACATGTTGACTTAAATGTGCCGATAGAGAATGGAATAGAGCTGGACGCAGCTATAGAATCCTTTACAAACTTGATTCATGAGACCGCATATCGTTCTACCCCGAAAAGGGATCAACCTACTCCCAATGACCATTTGCAGGTCCCCGCTGAAATATTATCACTTATTAACCTCAAAAGAAGACTAAGGAAAGCCTGGCAAGAAAATAGATACCCAGCGCAAAAGACAGCACTTAACAGAGCAACAAGGCAGCTAAAATTAAAGCTATCTGAATTCAAAAATCAGTCTTTCAGTTTATTCATTAAAAACCTTGAGCCCACCAAAAATGACGAGCACAGTCTATGGAGAGCTACCAAGTACCTTAAGCGCCCAACTAAAAGTAATGTAGCCGTGCGGGATTCAGACGGGTTATGGTGTAGGAGTGATGAAACCAAAGCAGAGGCTTTTGCAAAACACCTCTATCGAGCCTTTCAGCCCAATTCCTCAGATGTCAGCAATGACGAAGCAGATATTGTTAATTTTCTAGAATCTCCATGTCAAATGGATTTGCCTATCAGCAGGATATCAAATAGTGAAGTTACTACAGAAGTGCTTAGATTAAATAACAATAAATCTCCAGGATATGACTCTATTGATAGCAAAGTTGTTAAGGCTCTTCCTCAAAAAGCTATTAAATTTCTAACGATAATATACAATGCTATTCTCAATACAAACCACTACCCCACGCAATGGAAATGTGCCACTGTGGTCATGGTACCAAAACCAAATAAATCCGAAAACTGTGTCACGTCATATCGTCCTATTAGTCTACTGGTGACATTTTCGAAAATATTCGAAAGAATATTTTTGCAAAGAATGTTGCCTGTAATTGAGGATCACAACATCATACCTGAACATCAGTTTGGGTTTAGAGTGCGACACGGTACACCAGAACAATGCCACAGGGTTGCAAAGGTTATTACAGATGCCCTTGAAGAAAAAAAGTACTGCTCCGCAGCTTTTCTAGATGTTCAACAAGCTTTTGACAGGGTATGGCATATGGGGCTTCTTTTCAAAGTAAAAAAGCTGTTACCAGCACATTTCTTTCTAGTACTTAAGTCTTATCTAAGTGATAGACATTTCTATGTGAGGCATCAGGATGCCTCGTCAGAAATTTATAGCATTAATGCTGGTGTGCCCCAGGGTAGTGTTTTAGGTCCCGTCCTTTACACTATATTTACATCAGATATGCCCACATTACATGATGTCGAAGTAGCTACTTTTGCTGATGATACAGCGTTTATCGCTTCCAGCGACTCCCCTATAGAAGCTTCGTCTTTGCTTCAAAATCAACTTGATATCCTCGAAACTTGGCTTAACAAATGGAAAATTAAGGTTAATCCCGGAAAGTCTACTCATGTCACCTTTACATTAAGAAGAGAGTACTGTCCTGCTGTATCCTTAAATAATAGAGTGATTCCCGCTAGTGACAAGGTCAAGTATTTAGGAATGCATCTCGACCGACGCCTCACATGGAAGGCACACATTCAAGCTAAGCATCTGCAACTTAAAATCAAAACAAAACGGATGTACTGGCTGCTTAGCCGTAATTCCCAACTTAGTCTAGAAAACAAAGTACGACTCTACAAAGCTATTCTTAAGCCTATATGGACCTATGGAATACAGCTTTGGGGTACCGCTAGCAATTCCAATGTGGAGATTTTGCAACGTTACCAATCAAAAACTTTGCGATCACTTGTTAACGCCCCTTGGTTCGTTACCAATGAAGCTATTCACAACGACTTATAAAGAATGAAATTCCAAAATATAGCGCTAGATATCTTGCACGCCTTTCTAACCACATAAATCCAACTGCTATCTGCCTATTAGATACAACCTATGAAACTATAAGACTGAAGCGAACTCATATCTTAGACTTGCCATTCCTCTAGTTTGGCGACCCACGAAAAATAAGCCTTAGTTTTAAGTAAAGTAAGCCTAAAATATTAACCCATTAGTGCCCACAGCGATCCAGATGAGCTAGGAACATGAAATTTCACGCATGGTATTTATATGGTCGTACAAGCATTATATAAAAAAATTGTATTTGTAGCTCTAATGGTTTTGGAGTTATGAGCCGTTACATATATGTAACAGTGGGCACTACTGATTACGTTTTGGCCGCTTATTGCAAGTGAATAAAAAATGTTTTATTCACGTTCGAGTAACAATTCACTGTTTTATTTTATTTTATTTGAGCAACAATTCACTGGTTAATTGTATCTATTACATATTTATAAGAGGGAAAATAAACAAATTCATGCAATTTACATAACGAAAATATAATAAATTATAAAAAATATGGATATATGGATAAAGTTTTAGTTATTGATAGAGTAATGATATTTTTCAAAACATTTTATGCATAGACCGACGTTACATTTTTTACACATAGTAGAAGGGGCAGCTGTACAATTGAGGCCAGCACAGCGGCGCCTTTTTTTGCCCTCCGTTTCGACCACAAAATGACCAATTCCGTCAAAACGGCTAGAATATTGAGCATCCTGAGTAGCTACTCGACGATAGCTTTGAGGGGGCTTTGATACTCCATAAGTTCTGCAATAATAACGCGCTATGGCTCTCTGGAATTCTAGTTGGCTCATGTGATCTCCTCCGTTCCGATGTAAAATCCAAGCGTCTTGTATTGACACATCTATTAGCCAAGTAAAAATTGGGATCCACCATTTCCTACCACGCGCTCCAATTCTATAGGCATTTACATTTTGATCCATTCTATCCGTTCCACCCATGTTTTTGTTGTATTGTTGAATAGAATGTGGCAAGGGTATCATAACACGTTTCTTTTCCAATCGCGAATATCTACCAACAGTGGTAATTGGTAGTTTGCCATGTAAAGTAGAAGCCACACTTACAACAGCGTTGTCAACCCATTTCGTAATTATCATTCCAGTTGATTCCATCTTCGCGCTTTCCATGTAACCACGATCAAGTTTTTTCAATTCTTCCTTCGACTGCAAAGGGCACGATTTTGGAATAATATTTGGTCGAATCGTTCCGGTTCCATGGTAACCACGTTTCCTTAGTCCAGCTAAGGCTGAAGGTGAGGTAAATAAGTTGTCAAAATAAATACAAAATTCCAAATTCTTGATTCTTTCGTCAAATTCGTCTAACATACAAAATAGCGGCGTTATATTTTTCCCATATTTGAGAGCATATTCCTCTTTCATACGAGGATTTGATCCTTGGTACATCTCGAAATTTATCAAATAACCTAAAGGAGTATTCAGGCTCCACATTTTATACCCGAATCTTAACGGCTTACCTCGGATGAATTGTTTACAGCCATGTCGGCCATAATATTCCACCATTGATTCATCGTATGACAAACATCTTTCCGGGTGAAAATGTTTCAAAAAACGCTGTTTCAAAGCATCCGTATAAGGTCGCAGCTTCCATATTTTATCATTTATTTGCTGTTGCCCATTATCTATAAAATGGATAGAGCGAAATATTATGTCAAAGCGGTTTCGACGCATAGCATCACTAATCATTATGTTTAGATAATCTGTTTCGTTTGACCAATATCCTCTCCTGTTTGGAACAGGACTATAAATATTCCAATAAAAACTCGCATGTCTTCAGCAACAATATTTGGATTGACCATACCAGAATATACAGCATAGCTATTACTTTCTTTGCAGAGCATATCTATAAACTCATCATCGAAAAAATTTTCAAATTGCTGATGGGGCGAGAGGTTACCACAATCTACATAGTTGGGCTCAGGAAAAATATTAGGATATCCTATATAGTCATAATCTACCCACTCAACATCTGGCTCGGAGCGTGGCTTAGTTTTTTTGTTTGTTTTTCTCGTTTTTTTCTGACGTTTTGTTAGTTTTTTCTTGCGTGAAATCGTTTTGGAACCGACTGATAGTCTGCCCTTTGCTGGTCGTGAAGATGCTTTGCCACGAGAAGTTCTAGTTGGCGTTTTTTCCATTTCCATTTTAGAGGAATCCAATGCTGGAGTTGTGACATTTGATCTTAAAAGATCTATATTTAGATTGTTATATGAGGAGTTCATAACGTCTATAAGTGCATCTTCAAAGATTTCTGCTCCACCTTCATCTTCAGAACTCTGAGCATTTGTACCTGTAGTTCGCATGATAATTTAGCATGGCTGTGTTAACTGAGATTTGGGCAAATTGTATGGTCGCCCAGCACCATCTTCTTCTCCAGAATCCTCATCAGTTTCAAGGTTTTGAGCACTTGGCGGTTCAATGACTAATTTCTCTATGACATCCCCATCATCATTCGACATCAACTCTTCGAGAATGTGTGTAGCTTCTTCCAAAGTCAAGTATCTAAATGCAAAAACCATTTTTACTTACATAAACATACGAAAAAGAAAACGGTAACAACTTTTCTACGGCCTACACATGCAAAAATAAATCAAGTTAAAAGTTCGGAGGAGTGCCCACTGTTACATATATGTAACGCTCCACTTTTCAGCTCTCCCTAGCAGCCTTCCGCTCCCAAACATCAAAATTTACATTTTTGTAATTTAATATATATATTTCTAAGTTATTTTACAAAAAAAGTTCACTGGTAAAACACTTTTTTAATATTTTAATATTTATTCTTACCTGGGTCTCGTTGTCATTTTGCCTTTTTAGGCTTTTGCAAAAAACACTTGTTCACACAACGACTAATACCGATGAACTGAAATATGCAACTGGCCGAATGCTTGACTAAATTGGGACTCTATGATTAATTTTATTTCTCGGAAAGAAACAAATTGAAATTCCACTAGTCTGCTATGAGTAACGGCTGTTTCAATTCGAAAGTTGCTGCGTTACATATATGTAACAGTGGGCACTATTGGGTTAAGACAAAATGTAAAACTAACCTAAGCAACTTTGAAGTAATGTGTATAATTTAGAATGAAATATAAGTAAGTAACAATATTATAATTACCTATGTAGATTTGCGCACCGGCAAATCTACCGCCGCCATAAATATATAATATCATATTTGCTGAATGTCTTATGGTAGATAGATTGCAAATAAATTGAATTATAAAAAAAAAAAAAAGCATATTAAGTTACCGATAATAAAGGTATATTTGAATTATAACACTTAAGTACGATCACTTCGATGTACTTTTGTTGTAACTTTACCGTGCCTAATAAAATGTTGTATATGAATTATATCGTTCCCTAAACAAAAATATCGTGACAACTGCGCCACGTAGTGGTCATTATTTCATTTTAGGTTGCAGTACCAACTGCTTTCGAAGTGCACTCCAAGCTTCATATCTCCAGGTTATCGGAAACATTGTTTTTTAATATAAAAACTCATGAAAAGCAGAAAGCAAGTTAAAAGAAACGTTGTTATAATGCCATTGCCGAACCTGTCAAGATTATTTTACTACTGTTGGATTCAGAATAAACCAACTCATCGTTCAGCATCAAAAAAATCGAAAAATTTGTTAACATTCACAAGCAATAGGCTCTGAAAGACAAAATGTGCTCTCCTGAAAAATTTGAAATTTGTCACTTAACATAATTATGCACTACCCCATCGATATCTCTCACTCATTGCGTACCGCCGCTGAGGCCACTATAGGGTTTCAGCGAGCCCACAAGAACAACTGGTACGATGAGGAATGTAGCACTGCCACGGACAAAAAGGACGCTGCATACAGGGAGACGTAGCGAACGGGCGCAACCCGCAGTGTATGGCAACGCTATAGTGAGGAGAGGAAGGAAGAGAGGCGCCTTTTCAGAAAAAAAAATGTGAAGCCGAAAGGCTCCTTCATGTGTGAGGAGATTGAGATGCTGGCTGACAGGAATGATGCCCGAAAATTCTATGAAAAGATCCGGCGGCTGATGGAAGGTTTAAAGACCGGGGCAAGTTCCTGTAAGGACAATAACGGCGACCTGGTAACCGACGTACAGAATGTACTTAAATTATGGAGGGAGCACTTTTCCTCACTGCTAAATTGCGAGGGAGACGTCGAACCCGATACACCAATCCCTGGCGATGGAAAAGTCGTCCCACCACCTGACTATGATGAAGTGAGGATAGCTATATTCCGGCTCAAAAACAAGACGGGCTACCCGCCGAGCTGTTCAAACACGGAGGCGAAGGGCTGGTAAAAAGCATGCATCAGCTCTTATGCAGAATATGGTCAGATGAGTGCATGCCTCCAGATTGGAATTTAAGTGTGCTCTGCCCAATCCACAAGAAAGGCGATCCCGCTAACCGCACCAACTAATGCGGAATCAGTCTTCTTAATATCGCATATAAGGTTCTTTCTAGCGTATTGTGTGAAAGACTGAAGCCCATTGTAGACAAACTGATTGGACCTTATCAGTGTGGCTTTAGACTTGGTAAGTCTACCATCGACCAGATTTTCACGATACGCCAAATCCTGGAGAAGACCCATGATAAAAGAATCGACACTCACCATCTCTTTGTCGATTTTAAAGCCGATTTTGACAGCGCAAAAAGGAGTTGCCTATATGCCGCCATGTCTGAATTGAACTTCCCTGCAAAGCTTATACGGCTTTGCCAAATGACGTTGAGCAAAACCAACAGCTCTGACAGAATCGGGAAGGACCTCTCTGAGCCATTTGAAACCAAACGAGGCTTCAGACAGGGCGACTCCCTTTCGTGCGACTTCTTTAACCTGATGCTGGAGATGATAATTCGAGCAGCAGAGCTAAACCGCAATGGCACACTTTGGCCTTAAAAGCCGCGCCGTAAGCGCTGCTTTTTCTGGGTTGGATAAGGAAGCGAAAAAAGTGGGTCTTGCGGTGAACGAGGACAAGACGAAGTATCTGCTGTCATCAAAGAAAGAATCGGCGCACCTGCGCCTTGGCAGCCAAGTCACCGTTGATTGCTACAAGTTTGAAACGGTGAGAGACTTCCTCCATATCAGTGTAGAAATCCAACGGAGAATCACCCTTGCCAACAAGTGTTACTTTGGACTAAGTAGGCAACTGAGAAGTAAAGTCCTCTCTCGACAAACAAAGATCACGGTCTATAAGTCTCTTATCATATCTGATGTACGGCTCGGAATCATGGACAGTGTCAAGAGAAGATGAGATGGCCCTTGGAGTATTTTAGAGAAAAGTTCTCCGGAAGATTTATGGTCCTACACGTGATGCCAACGGCGAGTATCGAAGGAAGTTTAACTATGAGCTGTACGAGCTTTACGCAGACCTGACCATAGTTCAGCGGATTAAAGCCAAAAGGCTCCGCTGGCTGGGTCATGTTATGCGAATGGACAAAGAAGCACCAGCACAGAAAGTTTTCCTATCGACACCTGAATTCGGCAGCAGAGGAAGGGGGAGGCCTCGACTGAGATGGAAACAACAGGTGGAGGATGACTTGAACTCGCTAAAAAGGAATGACTGGCGTGCTTTGATACGAAACGGCCAAAATCGCCTAGGCGGTTAAGCGTCATTATGACGCAAGCCAAGATTAGATTAGAATCAAATGCGGCTGAGCGAGTAAACCAGTCAGTGTTGGCGGCGATCAGATCTTACCTCGAAACTGACCATCGAGACTGGGATCTATACCCTACTGAAATCGAATGTTCCCCACGCAGCGCAGTGAACTCGGCCACGGGAGTATCTCCATATTTCGCCCTATTCGGGTTCAATATGTTTACTAATGGAGCCGACTATGCACTAGCTCGAGAGTTGGAGTATCTAAACGACAATGAAATTTTTATACTACATCGTAACGATAAACTCCGCATAATGCGCGAAAAACTAACTAACTAACTAACTACAACATCAGAGTCCGGGAAACACACTTTACACCCGGAGAAGAAATGTACAAACGTAACTTCGTGTTAAGCGACTTCAAACAAAATATAAACGCTAAATTCTGTCGGAAGTTTATCGTGTGACGGGTCACTAAGGTCTTGGAAAATAATATGTATCTACTTGAGTCTTTGGCAGGGAGAGACTTAGGAGCGTGGCACGCCAAAGATATTAAGAAATAACTACCCGAACGCGTATCCGGTCGATGAGGGTCAAGTCGACGGGAAGGCTGCATACATCTTTTTGCTTAAATGTTTTTCAGAGAAGCCCGGCTAAGCTCTCGTGGAGGAAGACAATGTCAGGGTCTTGGGGTTCCCCACGTTGAGTCGGACAAAGGAAACAAATTATTGGGACCGCTCGAAAGAGATGGTTAGAGAACTAGGATGGCAAAGAGAGGGGCATACCTCAGCTTAAAAAGATCCAGAAGGATTAGGAGGAGTTGATTGTTGTGATGCGCATCAGCTAGGGAGTTTCGGCAACAAGGCGTATCTGGAAAAGGGGGACATAAAGTACCAAATTTTTTTGTTAATTGTATTAAATATACTTTCCGTATTAGGTTATGAAGCCCGTCGTAAACCCTGGGGTAGAGGATCTGCTTGGTAACAAGGTTTCACTCCAAGACCGTACACAATGTTACACCCTATGCCGCATTGTTGGGGCAAATCACCATCGCTCTCCACTAATTCCACATTTGCAATTTCAAATGGATTGAAGTCACCGCTACTTGCATGTAAGTTTACAGAAAAGCGGTGCTGCTAATGACGGTGAGCATAGCTACCGCTATATAGCGAACGTTATATAGCGGCACCGCTTTTCGAGGAAACCAAGCCTTTACCCTGCTAGCGGAACAACCCTATTCATAGAGAAAAGCTTTCGGCCAAAGCGCCAGGGAAATTTATTGAGCGAGTCCAAAATCCAAGCTGGTCATCCGGCGTCACAACCGTGCCTTTCAAACTATCGATGTACCAACGTAACCCAACAAACTAAATTACTAATAAGTCCAATACAGCGGTCACCAAAACTCAAATTGCAGCAATGTTAGTGAAAAACGACTAAGTGAGTGCCCATCTGCTAACGTCGCATCTTTCAGTAGCTTTCGGGCAAGCAAAAATACCAAGAAGGTATGCGCGTTTATTTTTCGATTTTATGCGCTGCTATACCACATCGCACAATGCCATACGATAAATACTTTATGATGCCCAATGCCTTTCCCTCTAAAAATACATTTTGAGCTTTTCCATAAAAACATAAATGAACTAATCGAATCTAAAAGGGAAGAATTATTTATAGAAAAAAAAATATTTTAGTTTATTTTTACATTGCTCGAAAGCATTGGGTATCATATAATTTTTTCAAAAGACATTGTGCAATGTGGTATATAAGCGCATGAAAACGAAGTATGCGCGTACGTTGTTGTCTTTTTGCCATGAAATGACGATGCCTGGTCTAATATGAAATATGTATGGTTTTCGTATGAATTCTGTTAAGGTGTTTAAATTTTAAGTGTAAAAAAAGTGGCTAATGGTCACACAACGCACCCAAACAAAAGTTCACAATTAGGTATACCTTTTTTTTATTGTCTGGAAATCCAGCTCCCCGAAACTCCCTCTAACCACCGAAAAGAGCTCTCGTAGGTAGGATATAGGATCTTTGGGTAAAACGTAGTGGAATTTATATGACTCACATTGAGTATTAAAGACTAGTTTGGTTCTAGTCGTGTCGACAGGAAGTCCCAAAACTCACTGTATTGTAATTTTAACTTGTTAATTGTACTACATATTTTAAATTTGGATATTTTTTTTTAATCTCGAATTATTTGCGTATGTATGCGGTAACACGATTATTGTGTAAAGCACATTTTTAGTATAAAATTTTTATGTTTCTTTTGATGATTTTTATTATATTAAATATTTTTGTATGAAAGTAGAAAAAAAACTTTAATATGACTTGCTAATTTAACTGGGTGGGGGAGGAAGGATGACAAAGGGTAGGTATTGCGGAACCGAAAGGAGCAAATGGAAGTAAGGGAACCTGCAAGAAAGAAGAATAAACGAGCGGTCCAAGGTAGGGCGGGCTTCCACAGACATGTATGGAGACGAAGTAAGATGATTGTAACATCCGCCCTGCATCAATGTGGAAAAGGGTTCAGAACCGCCACTAAATACCTGAGCTAGTTGGGGCATTCCACATTGATTGCGCCAAAGGCGCGGATCCAGTTCAACGTGTACGTTACATGTTAATCGATTAAAATGTTATGAAACTGCATAGTTAAGCGTTCAGCAGATTCATTCCGTTAGACCGACAGCCTACCCTTCTAACCAGCAGCGGATCAAATACAGGGTCGCACAAATACAAGTTGTCGATGATAGAATAGCTATTTACGGTCGGAAAGACCAAAATTGACCTGCATGCTTAAAATCCACAAACCCTTGACTTCTTGGGAAGTAAAATGTTTTTTTTTTTTTAATAATGTTTTCGGGGAAATTCTTAAGGATTTTTTAAAAGTATCACTCCCGATGCTATAGATGTCTGAAATAGTCCGTTTTACTTAAATAAAAAGATTAAGGAATCAAAAAATGCTGAAGTGAATTGCAGAGTCTGTCTGATATATATTATATTATTAATGTTGATTAATGTTTTTGCTGCTATCTTGAGCTGCTAACTGACTTTATTAAGCTCTAACCGAACCTTTATATACGTCAAAATAGATGTTAACCATTAGCGAAATCTAATACACATATATATTCTTGAGTCGCACCCTTTAAATGCAGACGTAAACAGATTACGTTCACACGGTTAATAACTGCAGACGCAAACACATTCCGTTCACACGGTTAGTATAGCGCAATTGGAATGCAGACGAAATCCAATGCGGATCATGTTCCGTGAACTGCATTTTTACAGGGTGGAACATTTCTAGACTTCGTTAATAGTTAACATCCTCCCCCCGATGAGCGCAGCTCGATTTCCTGCACTGGCCCGTGAGTTAAACGTTCACCGTGAAGTCCAAAATTTCATTAGAATGTCGGGGCGCTGGAGTAGGTCTTTTGGGTTGCTCGGATGGATTGGTATCCGCAGAGATAGGCAATGATTGATGTTTGCGTGTTTTGCACCTCCCTTTGATTATCGTAAAGACCAGTAGACATACAGCTATAAGCAACGCTGCATAACCCACTGTCATATGGTGTGTATTTTGTGTTTCAAGTTGATGTGGTAGTTCCAACAGATGATGGTTTGCCAATGTGGATTGCAGTAATGTCAAATTTTGGGTGTCAGCTATATATTTCACATCGGTCAACTTGTGAAGAAGAGGTTTTATTTGTTCTACCTTGGCTACTTTGGAGATTTCGCCAAGACTCGTGTAGGATGAACTCAGGCTGCTGGCTAATACCTGATGGGCATGAATGGATACAAAATGTTGTTTTAGTATACAGTTTGGTTGAAGTGACAGCAGTCCGGATCCCTTTAAAGTAATCTGTGTAATATCTGGGCCACATACTACTGTTGCACGAGATGAAACTGGTGTCGCATATATCCATTTGTTCTCATGATGTAGTGGTATCCACGCAAAACCATTTGGCGTTTTTCGCAGTAGACAACTTGATTGCGTATGATTCCGGAAAAGGGCTTCTTCACATGCGCACATGGCCGATCCGTGGCTGTAATGAATCTGAATTTTGGGACAGATGTTGCTTCCCTGTGTAATGTCCATGCAATATTGAAATTCCAATTCACTCATTGGAAAGAATTGATCACGAGCCGTGTTTATAGCCAGTATCGGAGCACATGGATCTATTTCAACCATTGTCCCATTGGTCAAGTTGGGGATCGGTACGATATTGAACAGGTCGAATCTGTCATGTTCCACCAGGGGCAAAGTTATACTGAATATTACATGCTTTTGTGTTACTCCTCCTTTAACCTTCATGAGCTGGTACAACTTCAGTAAATCGTCTTGCTGCACCGGTAGTTCTAATGATGCTGTCAACTGAAGTTTTATCTTGTTTATTTCTTGTTGTAATTGGATTGGTGTTAGGAGCAGGGGACTTATTTTCCCGTGATGAGAATCGGTTAACACGTCCCATATGGATGACTGAATGCGTTGTAAGTTGGCTGAGATAAGTGTCAGTTGCGTGGAAAGCGATGAAAACGCTTGAAATATTCTATCTTGGTTTATCGCAGCGGCGTCGGCACGTATTCCATTAATAATTTGGCTGAGTTGTTGATCGATGAAATGGAACTTTTTGTCGACCGCGATCTGATCTTGCTTCACAATATTTATTGTAGAGTCTACAATAGATGTTTGGTTTTTGATGAGATTGAGCAGATGAGACTCGTTCTAGTTCACTTGTGATACTGTATTGGACATTTGTTCAGCATACTGTGAGTCCAATATACCAAACAATGAATATGCAACATCGCATTTATTGCTCCTCTTTTTTGCCGATTGGATCTCATCATCGAGGCATCCAAGTGCAATGCGGCTTCAGTCTGTTCAAAGTGCCTTACCAGAGAGTGACAGATGCTCTTTTGGTTCATTTCCTGACATAGGAGGCTTAATGCTTTGGTGCCGTTTGAAAGCGCTGCCAATTCTCCCGAGAACGCTTTCAGGTCGTAGTATATAATGAGGTTCCACTCGGTAGATGATATGGCTGCCGATCCAATCCCCTCAAAATGAATGCCAACTTTTGACCCAAATCTTCTATTTTCAATTTGAATTCCCAAAGCTAGGGGAAGAAGTAACAATGTGATCAGCAGCATTGCGAGCCCATTATGCAAGGCGCGGATGTTGTTCTTCGGTGGAGAATCCTTTTCGTCTGTTTCGGCTGCTTGTGGTTCTCTTTCGTTATTTTCTTCCATGGGTAATGGTGCCAACCGATGAATTGATCTCTTGCACGTGCCAGTTGCGGTTTTTACCTCCGCCACCCGCACGATGTTATCTTGTCCCTTAAACACGTTGAGCACTCGTCCTAATGGCCATTGAAGTACTGGTGTGTTGTCTTCTTTAATGATAACCATGTCACCTATTTTGACATTGTTTTGCTTGTTCTTCCATTTGTTTTTCAACTGTAGCTCTGATAAGTATTCGGTAGACCATCGCTTCCAAAATTCCTGTTTGAGGTAGGAGACCAATTTCCATCTTGTGAGTAGGCTCATTTTTTGTGTTGTGCTGCTTGCATCTAACTGTGCGTTGATTGGTTCTCCAATGAGGAAGTGACCTGGAGTTAGAGCTGTTAGGTCATTAGGGTCGTCGGACATTGGGCTGATCGGTCTAAAGTTGAGGATTCCCTCTACCTCGATGACTACAGTGTCCAATTCTTCGTAAGTCAGTGATGCCGTAGAGGTGCTTCTGACCAGAAGATGCTTGGCTGATTTTACCGCTGCTTCCCATAATCCGCCGAAATGAGGGCTCCTCGGAGGAATAAAATGAAATGTTATTCTTTTTAAAGCGCATTGATTTATGATTGATTTTTGTGATGAATCAGCATAAACCGCTTGGGTCAATTCAGCTAGCTGATTTCTTGCCCCTACGAAGTTTGTAGCGTTATCACAATATAGATTCTGGCAATGGCCTCTTCGGCTTATGAATCGCTTTAGTGCTCCAATAAATGCCTGGGTCGTCAAATCGCTAACCAGTTCCAGATGCACAGCCTTCGTTGCAAAACAACAGAACACAGCTATATAAGCCTTATGTGGTTTCTTTCCTCTTATCTTGAAGTGCACTGCAAAAGGTCCACAGAAGTCAACTCCGGAATTGATAAATGGTCGTGCCGGCGTTACTCTTGTTGACGGAAGGTTTCCCATAACCTGGAACAGGAGCCTTGGTTTCGCCTTGTTGCATCTCATACAATTGGCCACGATTGATCGAGCCATAATCCTTCCCTTCACTGGCCAGAATCTCTGCCTTGTAAATGATAAAAGCGCTTGAGGTCCACAATGCCGGTTTTCGTAATGGATTGTTTGCATCAATAACTTGGTTATGATGTTGTTGTATGGGAGCAACATAGGATGTTTGGCCTCGTATGGAAGTTCCGATGCTTGTAGGCGGCCCCCCACTCGGATGATGCCTTCATTGTCCAAAAATGGTGACAGACTGCGATATGGACTGTTTTTCCCAACCTCGTTGAATTTTTTCAATTTCTTTAGCTCGTCATCAAAGTCCAACTGTTGCATTATTTGGACGATTGCCATGAGAGACTTGTCTAATTCATGCACGGTCAATGGTATTTTGGCGTCTTCTGATTGTTTTCTCGCCCTGTTGATGAATCGCAACATGTAACCTATAACCTTTTGTAGTGTTTTGAAGGAGCCGTTATGTCGAATATGATAAAGGACGTTTTCTTCAATTACGGGGATTGTAACCGGGATCGATGTCACTTTTCTTCGTTCCATGTTGATGCCCTCGTCGATTGTTGAGTTCGCCTTTGAATATTTTGATGGCCACGTGTCTTCCTCGGTAAGCAATATTTTCGGCCCATTAAACCACAAGCTGCAGGCTTCAAGCTTTCCTGGCGGAAGTCCTCGTGATAATATCTGCAGGATTGTCTTTCGAACCTATATGCCGCCATTGCTCAGGAATTGTGTGCTCATGAATTGCAGCTATCCGGTTTGCCACAAATGTTTGATATGATGCTGAGTGCGAATTGATCCATGCTAGTACTATCTGGGAATCAGTCCAATAGTATGTAGGAACATCCAGCTTAAGGTCTACCCTGACTCTAGCGCTAAGTTGAGCTCCCAAAACTGATGCGCATAGCTCAAGCCGCGGAAGAGTTTGTCGCTTCAACGGCGCTACTCGTGATTTCGCACACAACAGCTTTACCATTACTTGTCCATCGTCTAGCTGTGATCTAATGTATATCACAGCTCCATATGCTTTTTCCGACTCATCTGAGAATACGTGAATTTGTACCTTTGCTGCGATGTGTCCTTCAAATACGTGTCGCGGGACCAGCATGTTATTTAGCTTTTCCAAATTGCTTCGGAATGTTGTCCATGTAGCATTCAATTCGGCCGGTAATGCTTCGTCCCACTCTAGCTTGAGTTGCCATAGATCCTGAATGAAAATTTTCGCCGTGACTACTATTGGTGCTAGTATGGCCAACGGATCGAATAGCCTAGCTATGTCCGCACTAACTGATCGCTTCGTTATGATGTTGTTGCTTGCTAAGCACACCTTTACGCAAAACTTGTCAACTTTAGGCATCCATGTCATACCCAACGTTTTGAAAGTTTGATTGATGTCATTATCAAAATCTATATCGACTTCTTGTTCTCCTAAGCCAACATTTTCGAGCAATTGTGGATGATTGGAACACCACTTTTGCAGGTTGAGACCGCGCTGCTTCAAGATATGTATTACTTGCTGTTGAATTTCCATGGTTGTAGTTAAGCTATCTGATCCCCCAATTCCGTCATCTACATAAAAGTTTTCTTGTAGGAACTGCGAACCCAATGGATGTGATAGCATATTTTCCTTTGCAATTGTTTGCAAGCATTTCGTTGCCAAATACGGGGCAGATCTGGTCCCATAAGTGATTGTGTTCAATTGATAATGCCTTATTGGCATGCTTGGGTCTTTTCGCCATATGATGAGTTGGAATTTTCTGTCTTCCGGATGCATGAGGATCTGCATATACATTTTTTCTACATCTGTTGTGAATACGAATTTAGGCATGCGAAAACGAAGTAAAATGGTGAACAGCTCGCTCTGAACAATGGGTCCAGTATACATGAGGTCGTTCAATGATATTCCAGAGGTTGACTTTGCCGATGCGTCAAATACCACACGCAGTTTTGTGGTACGGCTTTCTGGTCTGGAGATGTAGTGGTGAGGAATGAAATACCTCGGGTGATTTATGGAGTTAATATCCACTTGAGTCATGTGACCCAACCTTTAGTACTCTTCCATAAATTATATGTATTTATCCCTTGTCTCCGGTGATTTTGCCAATCGGCGTTCCAAGGCCAAAAATCGATTGCTTGCAATCCCAAACCATTCCCCTAAAGCCTCCGGACCTTCATGAAAGGGTAGTTTTACCATGAATCTTCCATTTCGAATAACTGTATTTTGAGCAAAGTGAGTTTCACACTGTTTTTCAGCTGTTGATAGTTGTTTTCCCAAGGTTGCAACTTCATCAAGTTGCCATAACCTAGCCAATGCTGATTCTAGATTTATATCCTCTTGAATGCAGATTCCACAACTTGCATTTGCACTGTCATTGCCGCCAATTTTTCCGGAAACGATCCATCCTAGAAGCGTATTTTGCAGAATGGGTAGGTCTTCGGATAGTTTTATTTGTCCGGCTGTCATCAACTGATTGTAGAACTCCGCTCCTAACAATATGTCAATTTTGTTCGGATGATTGAATGATGGATCTGCTAGCGTTATATTGCTGGGAATTTTCCATTCGTCGATATTGATGTCTTGTGAGGGCTGTGGAGATATAATGTGCGGTAGTACTGCTGCTTCTAGCCGTGTTGCGAAACTATTGATCCGTGAATGTAACCCAATATTGACTCGATGTCGTACCTTGGTGTTACTGGAGCCGATACCATTAATGGAAATTGATGATGATTTTGTTGAAATACCCAATCTTTTCACCAACCGCTCTGTAACAAAATTCACCTGTGAGCCCGAATCCAGGATTGCACGGCACTGCACTTCTGTTCCATTTCCCTTGACCTTTACCATGGCAGTGCTAAGCAGGACATAAGTATTCGTTCGTGAGTGTTCGGCGGTTGCCAGTGAAGCTGCTTCCTGTTTGGAAGCTGTTGCTTTGGTCGTTGATGGTGTAGTATTTTTCAATGCATGCTTTTCAGTTGGAGTGGTTTCCAATGATGACCTTGCGTTTGCGTCTTCAAAATGTAACAATGTGTTATGCTTTTTGTTACATTTCAAACAACTTCTTAGTGGGCAGTTTACCGCAGCATGCCCCGGTTTAAGACAGTTGTGGCAGTATCTATGCCTTTGTACAAACTGGAAACGAGTAGATGGAGATTGTTGGAGAAATTCCTTGCATGAAAACAATTGGTGTTTTCCCTTTTTGCACATGTTGCAGTTGTCATTATTAGGATTCTTTGACGTGACCGTAGTGCAGACCTTTGAAGTTTGGTTTGTAGTTTTGATACCCATTGCCTCCAGGGATTGAAAGTGCTTTTCGAGAAATTGCAGGAACTCTGTAAGCGTTTGTACTTTTCGTGGTTTCGATAACGATTGCTCGTAGCGCAGACGTGTGGGTTGATCCAATTTCTTTATTAGCAGATGAATCAGTAGTGGATCCCATGTTGATGTGTCTATTTGTAAATTGTTCAGAGCTAAGAGACATTCTTTGGTTGTGTCATGAAGTTTTTTGATGTTGTCCATTGAAGTCCCTCCCGTCGTACTGAGTAGCTCATTTATTAATTTGCTCACCAGCAAGCGTTTATTGTTGTAACGCTCCAAGAGTACCAACCAAGCCGCTTCGAAATTTTCTTCTGTTGAAGCGAAATGCTTAATGAGATTTCCAGCTTCACCCACCACGTGAGTCTTCAGATAGTACATTTTCTGAATTTTTGCTAGTGGCTGACTTATTACCAGTTGCGTAAATAAGTCGTAGAACTCCTGCCATTTCAGGTAGTTCCCGTCAAACTTTGAAATGGTGATTTTTGGCAATGAAACTGAGTGTGGTTTGAATGTTGCACAACCTGGACTTGATGATTGCATAACCCTCACCTCATTATCTGCTGCCTGCAGACAACTCCGCACTCTTTGCTCCAGCACCATGAATTGATCGTAACTGTAACCCTGCTGTGTGGGATTGTCGAACATTTCAAATATTTTGAAGTGAATATCCTCGATGTTTGCCCATAATTTACTGATTACAGGTTGGCATCTTGGTGAAACGGTGTCGTTTAACGCTCGTTCCAATGAAGCCATCATTACTCCTTGCCTGCGTACCAACTTGATGAAACTGTTTGTTTCTGATTCCGGTTGATTCCCCTGTGGTGGTTGTGTTTCAACCGGCTTTTGTTGAGTTGCAGCTGGCAGCTGGTGATGACTTGCAGCTAGCTGACGCGCTGCAGTTTCGAATACTTCCCTATATTGGACCACTACGTTCATTATGGTGTTGTAGTACTCCTTCGTGAAGTAATCGTGATCCATGGGCAGGTTTTCGAGTACACGAATTTGGGTGTCGGTTGTTTCGAAATTTTCCCATTCGCTGTTTAACCTCCTTAAGCGTTCCTCGTAATATTCCGAGGACTGCTTTCGGGTGGCGGCGTCCTTTTTGAAGTTCCTTATTATGGTTTCAATGTTGGAGCCATATGTTTTTTGTTCGTTGACCAATTCACTGAAGGTTGCCATTTTTTCTCGGGGTCACCAGAATGTTGATTAATAAGACTGTTTGTATGTTGTTTTTGCTGCTATCTTGAGCTGCTAACTAACTTTATTAAGCTATAACCGAACTTTTATATACGTCAAAATAGATGTTAACCATTACAGAAATCCAATACACTTAAAACATACATATATATTCTTGAGTCGCACCCTTTAAATGCAGACGTAAACAGATTACGTTCACACGGTTAATAACTGCAGACGCAAACACATTCCGTTCACACGGTTAGTATAGCGCAATTGGAATGCAGACGAAATCCAATGCGGATCATGTTCCGTGCACTGCATTTTTACAGGGTGGAACATTTTTAGACTTCGTTAATAGTTAACAATTAAAAATAATCTTGGGTTTTGATTTTTTTTTCTTCAAATTTTAAGTTCTTTCGAGATTAAATTATGTTACCAAGCTATTAGTACATTTACACTGCACCAAATTTGGTAAATTTGGCGAAAAATTGCAAATTTGGCGCTTTTTTCCATACAAATCTCATTTTCCAAATTTGGAATTCCATTGTATTTGGCCTCATTCGCCGAACAATACAATCCACAGTTCCTCAAAATAGTAACCCTGCCTGTTTACCACATTAAGGATTGCCCAGCAAGAACCTTAATGGGTAATTGACGTGTGATAAAACTGTATATGTGAAAACTAGTTTTCATGACATGTTTGCAAAAATTTCGTTTGCATGAAAATCGAAAAACGCCAATTCCATAACAGGAGGGGTGTCACACGTTACATCGATATTGACGCGATCCATGGCTGTTAGATCCATACACCTAAGGTACAGAGTCATAAGTGTGCAAAGATTTTGAGGGTGTCCGACAAATTTCTTGTACGCAGTTCTTCTTACATCATTGAGATCTACCAGCAAAATTCTATCTCGTCCCAGGTATTTTTTTCGTGTTGCGCAGTGTAATAGATTCAATGACAAATAAAAAAGAAGGCTGGCCTTTGTTATATAAGTCAATATAAAGTAACATTTATTGGCAGGTATATATGTATGAAAATTCCAAATTTTGTTTTTTTTTTTCAAAACTTATATTGATTTTATTTTTAAGAAAGGTGAAAAAAATTACTGTAATTTTTCAGATTTTGCAGACTTAACATCCAATTTGGTATAAAAACGACAAATCATTGTTGAAAAACACCATTTACCTGAACATATTTTTGTAGGAAATTGAATTCCCTACAAAAGCTACCTAGACTGAAATTCTCTCAGAATTCCCGATTTTGCTTTGAAATAAACATCGAATAAATCTAAATACATATTCTTAAGGGAAATTGAATGGTGAATCCGATTTCGATATCAGAATTTAACACCGGGCCCGAGGTTCGGCCCTAACCGTGCAAAAAAGTCCAATATTATTTTGTGAAGGTTAGTGAAGAACACATGAAAGTTAATGTATTACGGTCACAGATCCGTCAACATTTTGTTTTTTTTAGTGGCTGCATCATTTGAAGACTGTAGAACTACACCCCCGCAGAGAAAGCCTATATTAAGCAAAAATATGTTTGAACGTATATGAGAAATGTTTATTTTTTTGCTATAATATTAATCATATAATGATAATTAATCATGTAGAATATCAATAAACCAAAATTAAGACAAAAGTTGTATCAAAAACACCAAAAAAAGACGGAAATATGATTTTTTTTATTTAAGACCAAATAAGTTTTGAAAAAGTAACTTTACAAAAAAAAAGTTGTGTAACATTTTTTGTAGCCCACTCAATTTCCTTTAAGAATCTGTATCTATCTTTGTTGTACATGGATATTTGCATTGTTGACAATTTTTGAAAGAAAAATGAGAAATCGAAAAAACATGCTAATTTTTGAAGCTAGAATACTAGAAAACGGCAAGTCTGAGAAAATTTTGCTAATCGATTTCCTTAAAAACAAATGTTCAGGTAAATGGTGTTTTACAAGAATGGTTTGTCATTTTTATACCAAATATGAGGTAAAGTATGTAAAGTCTACACTAGCGATGATAGACCTCTAGACTTTAATTTAAAAATCTGAAAAAATTACAGTAAATTTTTTCACCTTTCTTAAAAAGAAAATCAATATAATTAAAAAAAATTAAAAAAAATTGAATTTTTGGCCTAGTCTAATGTTTATGTGTATAATTATCTTTTTTAAATGCTTTCTTTAAAGCGCCATTACACCGCACAGGATTTTTTAAAAGTATCACTCCCGATGCTATAGATGTCTGAAATAGTCCGTTTTACTTAAATAAAAAGATTAAGGAATCAAAAAATGCTGAAGTGAATTGCAGAGCCTGTCTGATATATATTATATTATTAAAAATAATCTTGGGTTTTTATTTTTTTTTCTTCAAATTTTAAGTTCTTTCGAGATTAAACTATGTTACCAAGCTTGACCTGCATGCTTAAAATCCACAAACCCTTGACTTCTTGGGAAGTAAAATGTTTTTTTTTTTAATAATGTTTTCGGGGAAATTCTTAAGGATTTTTTAAAAGTATCACTCCCGATGCTATAGATGTCTGAAATAGTCCGTTTTATTTAAATAAAAAGATTAAGGAATCAAAAAATTCTGAAGTGAATTGCAGAGCCTGTCTGATATATATTATATTATTAAAAATAATCTTGGGTTTTTATTTTTTTTCTTCAAATTTTAAGTTCTTTCGAGATTAAATTATGTTACCAAGCTATTAGTACATTTACACTGCACCAAATTTGGTAAATTTGGCGAAAAATTGCAAATTTGGCGGTTTTTTCTACACAAATTTCATTTTCCAAATTTGGAATTCCATCGCATTTGGCTTCATTCGCTGAACAATACAATCCACAATTCCTCAAAATAGCAACCCTGCCTGTGTTCCACATTTAGAATTGCCCAGCAAGAACCTTAATGGGTAATTAACGTGTGAAAACTTTTGCATTATGCACAGTTCTAAATAACAATTTCAACTATTTTTTTTTTGATATTGGACCAGTTCCACTAAGAAAAGAGAGAAGCCTTCTTGATTCTTCATTTATTATTACTCTACATGTGTTTAAAACATCAAGGTGGTGCATTTTCTTTCGGTGGCTTTGTATTCTGGTAGAAGATTCTTGCAGTGAAGGTGAAGCCAAATGCAAATTTGCCAGTGTAAACAGGTTCGAAATGACACATTCAAATTCACCAAATTTGGTGCAGTATAAATGTACTATAACACAGCAACCCGAGGCCCAGGGTTGAAATTTCCAAGAAGAAATGGAGTGAAATCTCCATACAGGGTTGCTGTGTAGGTATATTTTTAAAGCAATTTACCCTGGAATTCTGTAATTTTGTCTCATCTCAAGTCACAAAATTGAGATCTGTCATTTGAGGTTTGTAATTGGACAACATGGAATTGGAACACGAATTGTCTCTATTAGTGACTATTGTCTCTATTAGTGACTAGATACAGCTTACAGAATTCGGGGGTTAGTATGGAAATGTAGAACAAAATGTATGCCTATGAACTAAACAAGTTTTGTGATTTGGATAAAACTTATTGTTTTTTTATGAAAAATAATGTCATTTCAATTATATGAACTATAACTATTTGAATATCAATATATTTTGCAGTTTTTATACATTTCAATATTTATTTTGATGATAAATGAAATGATTTCAATATATTTACAGATTTTATGAATAAGAATATTTTGATATACATTGCAGCCGTGAAATGCAACCCTGCGCGTAAATATGTACGTACATATGTGTGTGTATACACAACTTTTAGTTCAAACGAAGCAGTTGATGAAGTGAGTCGTTTCAAAAAAAGTTTATTTTAATATTTAATTTTATAATACAATTTCGGCTAATAATTTAATTTATTTACAAAGAACAACATTTTTCCGTCTTTCAGATATTTTTGCCGAGTTAAAGTGGAAAAAAATAGTGTGTGGTAATAAGAATTTTAGCAAATAAGACATGCATACATGTATCTAATAAAGTTGTTCGTTTCCAGAAATGCCCGACCATTGCTGTATTTTAGGATGCGGATTAGGAGTCCCGCGATACCCTTTTCCTGCAGAAACATAAATGCCAAGGTGAGCGTATAAAGTGACTAAGTTTTAAATATGAGAAAATATTCTTTCAATAATTCTTGTTAAGTTCTTTATGGGCAATTATTGTGCATAAATTCAGATATTAGATATTATGCCATTTATAATTTTCTTAGCTTTATACAGTTTGAGTTTAGTAAAAAAATATATATGTATACTAGAGCGGGTCGATTTGTATGGACCCAAAAAAATTCACAGGGGCCCATGGCGATTATGGTTATTTGGATAATTTCAAGAATTTTTGCCGAAGAAACTATAGGTCTAACATGAATTTCGAGCTAGCGGATTTTTCAAACGTATTTTTTTTTCTTAAAAAAGTGATTCACTTGTTAAAAAGCTGTGTTGAAAACCAAAAAAATTCATTCTATATATGCATTTGGGGGTTTTTGAGTCGATAAACCCATTTCCGACATTCATTTTTTATTTTGACGTCCGCCAGAGGGCGTTTCCGTCCTTTTATTTTTGTATTTTTTTTTTTATTTTTTTGTTTTAAGTAATTCACTCGTTGAAAAGCTGTATTGAAAACTAAAAAGAAATCATTCTATATATGCATCTGGGGGTTTTTGGGGTCGATATATCCATTTCTGACATTAGTTTTTTCTTTTTACGTCCGCCAGAGAGCGCTTACGTCCTTTTTGGATTTTATCTTTATTTTTACGTGGTTCACTTGTAGAAAAGCTGTATTGAAAACAATAAAAAAAACATTCTATATGTGCATGTGGGGGTTTTTAGGGTTGATAAATCCATTTCTGGTATTTTTTTTTTATTTTGACGTCCGCCAGAGGGCGCTTCCGTCCATTTTTTAAATTTCAACACCTTTTTCCGAAAATCAACAACAATGTTCCGAAAATCTATGAAATTCGACTTTCCCATAATGCAATTTCTTTTTTTTAAGTAGACTAACACGTCGATTCTATATTCTTGTTAAATTGTCAAGATACAAATTTTTTATCAAGTATTTTGCGTAAAAAACCAGTTGTATTTTATTAAAACTATTTTCAAATTATTATTTTTTAAGCAGAATTCAAAATATTTGATACAAATATTTGGTTTTTTATCAAGATTGATAATTATAACTCCGATGGTTTGCTGGGTACTGTTTATTTACATTGTATTACAAATGACACACGTGAACCCGCTACTTTTCATTTCTATACTCTGTTTGCTATATCAATATACCAAACAAAAACAAAAACTAAGCAAACAAATATTTTTTTTTGCACAAAACCAAACTATTCTTTTTAACTTCCACCATGCACTTTTTTATTATTAATAACTGTTTTAATACATACCTTTTAGTTTTCTTAAAAACTTTTTTCCTTGATTTATTGGTTGATTTTGTGTTTGTTTATTATCAATTTCAATTGACGCGAAAACTATAGCAAACACAGTCTTCGGCAAAAATGCTTTAAATTATCCAATTAACCACAATCGCCATGGGCCCCGCTCTAATGTATACATATAAACCCATTTATTTTTTAAGTATTGTTATTTAACCATTTAAGTTTATATGGTGTAAATTAAAGCAAAAAGCTATTTAAGAAATGGTCTACATGTATACTTAATATTTTTCAAATATTTGTTTTCATAAAAAATTGTATTCCTAACGGACCAAAACGGGTATTATAAAAAATGTGTGTTTATTGGTAAAGAATCCTGCTTTTTATTTTTGATCTTATATACATTTTATTTTACAACGCAATGTTTTTTGTTTAATTTACAACGCCGTTTTCCTTTTATTTTAAAATGCTTTTTTATTATATAAAAAAAAAATTCTTTTTAATTTACCAAACACTTTTGGTTTTTTTTTTACTTTTTTATAATTTATATTTTTGTTTTCGATTATGTTTCATGCCAACAACACTTTAACTCTACCTAAAAAACCAAAACTGTCATTACAGCAATAACCACTTATGCGGTAATCGCTTGTTTCAACAGATATTTTCGTTATTTTCCTACAAGAACGCAAGCAGGTAGTTAGCATAGCTGCTTGACCTGCTCCAACCATCAATGACAGTTTTACAGGGTTATGTCCATTTTAGCTGTTGTTGCATATTGTTATATTCCCACACAAAGAATGTATGCATATATCAGTGAACTAAACAAGCTGCTTTGTTTTTTAAAGAAAACCTTTGTGAAAAAGTATTGTATTTTTATAACATACATACGTATGAAGAAATGCGCTTGAACTAGCGCAAGTATAAGTCGATTTTTTCCAAGAAACGCGTCGCATGCTTACTTTTGATGGTTCAAGTAGAGCGAATACATTTCCAAGCAGCTTGACATATTTCTCTTGTATATATATACATTTGTATACGAGTATAAATGGTTTCACTAATTCGTTTTTTTAATTTTTAACAAGCGTCTGGAATGGCTTCGGTTGCTAGGTGTGGAAGGCCCAACAGCCAAATATATTTTCGCATGTCAGAGGCATTTTTCCAAAAACATGAGATTGGGACGGTTCTTAAAAAGAAACGCTGTTCCTGATATAAATTTAAGAGTATATTCACACATAGTGACTCCGGATTTGCCAACCCAGACTAGTGGTAGTATAATTGAATTGGGTATTGAAGATCTTATCCCGGTACTTTCTTCATCAGGAAACCAGAGTAGTGATAATATGATTGAATTGGGCACTGAAGATCTTGTTCCTGTACTTTCTTCATCAGAAAACCAGAGTAAAGATAATATAATTGAATTGGGTACAGAAGATCTTGCCTCTGTACTTCCTTCATTAGAAACCGTATCAAGTGCCTCAACTTCAAATGTCGACATATTTGAAGTTGAGGCTTCAAATGTCGACACATTTAAAGTTGAGGCTTCCTTGGAGGAGATTCCTCAACCAATTCATCATGAAGAACTCCTGGGTGGTGTGGAAAAGCAATAACAACTTTCATAAATGGATACAGCTCACTAATCTTAAATTTTTAATATATTACTATTAAGAATGTGTGAGAATAATGATTTAGTGCACTGTGTCCAATTATAGTAACTTTTTTATGTTTTAGTTATGGGACTCACTTATTTTCTTTATTTATTTATTTAAATAAACAAAGATTTTTTATACAAATATGTCTGTTAATTCATTATTTAATGGAAAATGTGGTGATAAATCTCAAAATTAACAGCGAGGGTGCAATACGTCGTCTTTGTTGTCGCATTTCCTCGAGTTTAATGCAAGGTAATAATAATAATTATTTAATTGCTATGATTATTCATAACAAAGCTACGCAATCTATCACGCCCGAGCAACGAGGAGGAACACGCATCAGAAACAGTTGACAATTATTCCAAACCCAAAGGACGCTGTGTATGTTTGGTGGAAACGCCATATAAGCAACTTTGTAGCAGTATGTGAACACTCCCTTATATGCACGCCACGCACACACAAAGTTCAAAAAGAAAATAAGCACAGGCATCTATGAAAAAACACATTTAAATGGTGGGGCACTTTAATAATATATGCTGTAAGTAAGAAAAATGCTTGTTTATTAAAAATATTCACAGAAATTTATACAATTAGCAAGTTGCGTTTTATGTAAACAAAGAAGAACAAGAGAGTTGTCATGGAAATATCAACCACATGATTGCTTTTCTGCGTAGTGCTAAAAGTTTTAGAAAGTTTTAGAAAATATGAAATAATTTTCGCTAAACAAGTAAAATCTTTGTACAAACATTTCCAGATCAAATTAGTTGCTATAATAAATAATCTTCGGCAAATAGTTTCTATTATTTATGAAGTTATTAAAATTTGTCACAAGCTACTACTACTTTTATTTCGGTCCTAACGAATGACACCCTTCGTTGAGTGGCTTCCAATAAGGGGAACCCGATCAGGTGAGCACAGCTGTAAGTCGAACAGCTGATTCATATCTTACTTGTGCAGTTGTACTATGTTGTCAATCTAGCGTTTTACATGCAAAATGATTCTGCCGAAAGCTTAAAGCTACGTTTACACTGCACCAAATGCGTCACTTTTGGCTAAGTTTTTTCGAGACCGTTCATCCGCAGATTGAATTTGATCACAAAATTAGTTCAAATTAAATTAAATTCATCTAATTTGGCAAACAAATTCATTCTACGGACAAACATTCTCGAAATAACTTCGCCAAATGCGACGCATTTGGTGCAGTGTAAATGTACCTGTACTGTGATTGACAAAGTATCAGTCAACGGATCCGGCATCCTTTGCCAATTTTCTATTTTGACGAAACGGCAGCTGCCTGACAAATGACAAAATCAATTTTACCGCCAATTTGACAACGCGTTTGTGAAAATTGTGAAAAAGCAAATTTAACCAAAGTAATTGCCGATTTATATTTTTATTTATAGATTTGCGGTTTGAATTCTTGGTTAGTTTTTCCCTAAGCAGGATCAGCAGTAGATCAAATATGGGCTTCTCCATTCTAATATTAATTCTGAACTCCTCAGGGAATGCAAAATTCACATCAAAAAAGCCGTGGATGTTCCTGTCCTGTAAATATGGACGTACCCACCATTTGCGGTTGTAAAGCTTGCTTCTATTAGCATCACTATAACAAGTATTACTTGTATATTTTCCATGTTTTTAACCGGAATTTTGCATTTGTTATGTTTTTTTTTTAATAATTTTCGTTTTGCGCCAATTACTTTGTTGACATATCTGTGTACTTCAACATGACGTACGTCAATCGCTATGTTGTTGTTGTTGTAACGAGGTGTAGACCTGCCCAACGCGTATTTTTCCTTAACCTAATTGTCATCAATATCTTCTAACGGGAGTCCAAGGAAACTAGCAGTTTCAATAGGGTTGGACCAAAGAGAGATGGGTGTTAGAAGAGTGGGCTCAAATGAGCAAGAAAATAAGTGATTGGTATTGTGGGGGGACGAGCCGCATGCCGGACATACATGTATGTAGGAGTTTAACCTACTACAATATCCAGAGCGTAATTGAGCCAGAGTGACCCTTGTCTCTCGAGGAAGATGACGCTCCTCTTCAGAAATGCCAGGTGTTGCGGCATGTAAGACATTGTTTAGCGGACAGAGCGCAGAGTAATGGCCAACAGACGTTGTATGGATATGCCCCAAAGCCTGTTTATGCACCTGTAGATCAAACGGCGTTGTTATATAGTGACGGATCTCATCAAAATGTTTACGTAGATGCGACCTTATGGTCCTAGGAGGCGGAATGAGTTCAAGCAGTTGTCTACCGGGATGCTGTGGTTTACAGCAATTCAGTAGGTACTGCTTGTTTAGCATTTCATTATACTCCCTAACTGGAAGCATTTCCACCTCATTATGTATATGAGATATAGGTGACATAAGGACGCACCCCGTAGCGGTTCTGAGCGCGGTGTTTTGACAGGCCTGAAGCTGATTCCAGTGAACGTCTGCAAGCCCCGGCGACCATATCGGCGACGCATAGTTCAGGATCGGCCGACCAATTGCCTTGTACGTTACCAACAACGTTTCTTTGTCTTTACCCCAAGTACTGCCGGATAGTGACTTGAGGATTTTGTTGCGGCTCAGTAATTTTGAGACAATTGCAGCTGAATGGGCAGCGAAAGTGTGCATGGTGCCGGACATACATTCGGCACATCAGGGTTCAGTCTAGATATGTAGGAGTTTAACCTACTACAATATCCAGAGCGTATTTGAGCCAGAGTGATCCTTGTCTCTCGAGGAAGATGACGCTCCTCTTCAGAAATGCCAGGTGTTGCGGCATGTAAGACATTGTTTAGCGGACAGAGCGCAGAGTAATGGCCAACAGAAGTTGTATGGATATGCCCCAAAGCCTGTTTGTGCACCTGTAGATCAAACGGCGTTGTTATATAGTGACGGATCTCATCAAAATGTTTACGTAGATGCGACCTTATGGTCCTAGGAGGCGGAATGAGTTCAAGCAGTTGTCTACCGGGATGCTGTGGTTTACAGCAATTCAGTAGGTACTTCTTGTTTAGCATTTCATTATGCTCCCTAACTGGAAGCATTTCCACCTCATTATGAGATATAGGTGACATAAGGACGCACCCCGTAGCGGTTCTGAGCGCGGTGTTTTGACAGGCCTGAAGCTGATTCCAGTGAACGTCTGCAAGCGACCATATCGGCGACGAATAGTTCAGGATCGGCCGACCAATTGCCTTGTACGTTACCAACAACGTTTCTTTGTCTTTACCCCAAGTACTGCCGGCTAGTGACTTGAGGATTTTGTTGCGGCTCTGTAATTTTGAGACAGTTGCAGCTGAATGGGCAGCGAAAGTGTGCATGGTGTCAAAAGTCACTCCTAAAATTTTTGGGTGAGCGACAGTAGGTATTTTATGATCACCTACATAGATTTCTAATTCCATGCCAACCTGCGCCGTCCACGTCGTGAATAAGGTCGCCGAAGACTTTGTTGGCGACAATGTCAAGGTTCGGGCAGTGAAGAACTCGACTAGAGAGGGGAGATAACCATTTATTTTGGAGCACAGCTCATCAACGGAAGTACCAGTTGCCAATATCGTGCAATCGTCTGCGTAAGAAACCATCGTAACTTCTTCTGGTGGAGGAGGAAGCTTCGAAATATAGAAGTTAAACAATAACGGGGAGAGGACACCACCCTGTGGCACCCCTTGTTTTATCTTCCTGGCTTTAGATTTGTTGTTTCTAAATACAACAGATGACCGACGACCACTGAGATAATTGGCGGTCCAACGCTTTAGACAGGGGGGGGGGGGGGGGGGGGAGTGACGAGTCTTCCAAATCAGCTACAAGTTGCCCATGATTTACTGTGTCAAAAGCTTGACTCAAATCAAGTGCAACTAGAACCGTCCTGTCATTAGGCCTGTTTTGATTTAGACCGTCAGTTATCTGAGTGTTTATGACATTTAGAGGAGATGTTGTGCACCTACCTTTCCTGAAGCCATGTTGGTGCTCGGCTAACATCAAGTGTGATGTGTAGAGCGGGAGTAGGACCGCCTCAAGTGTCTTTACTACTGGCGAGAGGAGTGATATCGGGCGATATGACTCCCCAACGTTAGCTGGCTTGCCAGGCTTTAGTAGTGGGATCACAGTTGCCTGCTTCCATTTGTCGGGTATGACAGCTGTGATCAGAGACAAATTGAAGACGGCAGTTAAATATTTGACTCCCGCTAGGCCGATGTGTTGTAGATGCACCATGGCTATGCCATCAGGGCCGATGGCTTTGGAGTTTTTGGCCTTCCGGATGGCCTCTTGAACCTCTGTAGCGGTGATGGGAACGGGGGCATAGTTTTTGTGTTTATGCGCACGCCTGAAGATTCCACGTCTAGCCTTGTCTTGCGCAGGGTGTGGGACATATTGTCGACAAAAAGCCTGTGCACATTTCCTGGGGTCATTTATTGTCTTGTCACCAAAGGTAATGTCGACATTTTTTGGTGGACCCGAAGGATTCGACAAGGACTTGACGGTGGACCATAATTTCCCAACACCGGTAGAGAGGTTACAAGACCTGAGGTGCTCCTCTCATTTGGTTTGTTTGTGTTCGTTAACCAGCCGTCTGATTTCCACGTTGAGATCACCGATCTGTGGGTCAGATGGATCGATGTTGCGTATGAGGTGACGTTCGTTGGCCAAAGCTGCGGCCTCAGCTGGGAAGTTAGGCCTAATATCTTTTATCCTACCAGCTGGTATAAAATGGGCTGTTGCCTTTTTAATGACCTCACGTATGTTACGCTCGCCAACGTGTACGTCAGTGGGAATGGGAAGATCACCAAAGGAGCTCTCCGTGAATTCCAAAAAGCCGACCCAATTGGCCTTTTTGAAATTCACGTATGTTCTTTTCTCCGACGTGATAAAATCCGTGGCACGATCGACAGACATGATGATAGGCAGGTGGTCGGATGACAGGGCCACCATAGGTTGCCAGTTGATGCTGTTAATTAACCCCGGGCTAACAATAGTTAGGTCCGGTGAGCTACTGCAGTTAACAGCCATCCTAGTTGAGGAGTCTCCGTTCACAGTACAGAAAGAAGAGTTATCAATTTGCTCGGCTAATTCCCGTCCTCTGCCGTCCACAGAAAGGTGTGAATGCCACATATCATGATGGGCATTAAAATCGCCCATGATGATACGGTTATCGCCACGAAGAAACGCCCTAAAGTCAGGACGATAACTTCTGGGGCAACAGGTGACGGGAGGAATGTAAATATTGATTAGCTCGAGATCAACGCCACCAGCTTGTATAACTATACCTTGACACTCTAAAGTTAAGTCACTTTGGTCAGTGTTGATATCAAATTCCCTATACTGCACCGTATGGTGAACAAGGAACGCGAGACCACCTCCGCCGTCCGTACGGTCATGCCGGAGTACGTGGTAGCCTCCACTCGTTCGGAGATTCGAGTGGGGGCCAAGTTTTGTCTCCTGGATTGCAGCAATTTTGATTTTATGTAGCTGCATAAATGTGGTTATCTCCGCTATCTTGCCGGTCAAGCCGTTGCAGTTAAATTGCAACAATTTAAATTGCGAAGGAGAGGCAATGGCCACTCTGGGAGTTAAAGACTGATGTGTTCGCCTAGATGGTGGTAGGTTATGTCGCGATATTGATCTCCGTTGCAGTCCTGAAGCCGGCGGAATTCGTTCTCTATTAGATGAGTGTACATCCGTCGGCGTTGAGGGCTGCACAACTCGACAGCAAGGCGCGACAAACACATCAGTCCAGAGATTTCTGTTTGCGAGCCCAGAACATATGCGTAGGTGACACAGGCCTAGGCAGGAGTTGCACTTGACCGATGCCACAGACGCATATATCCTGTGCCGACATACAGTGCACGAAGAGTGAGGGACCAGAAGTTGATGGACTTGACTTTCATTCGTGCTAGTGCCGGAAGAAGTTATTAAAGAGTTTAGAGACGGGGGCTGAAGCTCAGTAGTGCTACAAGCATCAACTGATGTGCTACGAAGAAAGTAGCCATGAGTGGGTGCTTGTGCTGTTGATGCACTAGGAAGTAAGCTACAGCCGGGAACACATATATTCTGCTGGGCAATATAATTATTGCAGGTCGTGGAGACTTGATTATTAGAGGGCGATAAAGCAACATATGAGCGTCGCTTGCCTCGGGACGTCCTAGGACGTGAACAGCAGGGCGCCACTAAATTTTTATAGAAACTAATGGGCCGGTGTGTTTTTGGATCTAGTCCGGAGCAACTAGATTTGTGCAACCAACCTTTGCATGATGCACACTGTACTGAGTGTGATCGTCTTGTATATATTTTCTTCCGACAAACGCAGCAGAACCATTCTCTTGGGCCAGGATTTGGCTCAATGCCAGCCCGGATCAAGAGAATAAGGAGCAGCCGTGCTGCAAGGGGATGTTCCGGGGATGACAATAGGTGAGGGAATCGTGACGCGTTAGACAGGGTCACTTCGAAATGTATTGCTCTTGGCCGAGTCATTATAAAAAAAAACAACCCGGGTCGTTTCGGTACGAAGGGTATTGCACAGATACAAATACCGTTCTCGCAGAACCGGCAATACGTGAAACGCTATGTGCCATCCCTGTGCGGCACGTACGTTTTGTCGCGACGTACGTCACGTACATGACGTATTAAAGCGGGAAACAGAATCACTCCGCCAATACGTCAGTTGCGTGACGTGCGTCAATTTTAGAGCATTATACTAGCTTTGTTCCTTTCCTGCTAATTATGAATAATTATGAATAATTATTCCTAAAACAGTGTTCTTTGAAAAAATTAGCAGCGAATTCAGCAGCTTTTTGACATCTAATTGACAGAGAGAGCGCCAATTCGCTGCAAGTTATTGCTGGAGATTTTTCGTCCAGCAGAAACCAGCAAGCAGGAACAGCTGATCGATGACATAGCAAAACAACAACAAAAAATGTAAATTCAAATTGTTAGCCAATCAGAAACGTAACCGCTGTTTTGTCTGCAAGTTTCTGCTGAACCCTGTTCGACGAAAAATTAGCAGAAATGAGATTTTGACAGCTTTTTACAAGCCTCTCTTCTGCTGACAGTTCTTTGCTGGAGATTTCAAGAAACAAAGCTACTACTTTGACGTGTCCGTCGTATCTGGCGTAACTCATACAAAAGCGTTAAGCAAAGTCAGTCCGTCAATACGTCATGTACGTGACGTACGTCATGACAAAACGTACGTGCCGCACAGGGATGACACATAGCGATTGACGTACGTCATGTGGAAGTACACAGATATGAAGACATGCATGGATGAAGGGGGTATGTCTCATTCTCACTCAATTTCAGTTTTTGGCATTGGTGAATAGTGTTTATGCAGATCTATATTTCTGTCTTATCAGAATCTGCCTATCGTGAAAATTGTAGAAGATAATTCATGGATGAAGGGGGTATGTATACAACTTTTCAATATGAATTGTGGAAGAAGGGGGTATGTTCCGATTTTTTCATATAAAACACTAAATATAAACTTATGCTTTTTATTGCATATTATGCAACGTCTTTTATGGCTTTTTTGTCAGTTTTCCATAAAGACTCCAAAAAACCTCAAATGTTTAAGCAAAACTTTAAAGCCGATTTTCTCGTTTCACTCAAAATGCGACATACCCCCTTCATCTATGCATGTCTTCATATGTCAACAAAGTAATTAGCGCAAAACGAAAATTATTAAAAAAAAAACATAACAAATGCAAAATTTTGGTTAAAAACATGGAAAATATTAAAAAATTACTTTGGTTAAATTTGCTTTTTCACAATTTTCAAAAATGCGTTGTCAAATTGGCGGTAAAATTGATTTTGACATATGTCACGCAGCTCCCGTTCCGGCAAAATAGAAAATTGGCAAAGGATGCCGGATCCGCGGACTGATACTTTGTCAATGTTACATGCATAATACACTCATCCTACTCGGCTGTCAGTTTCTTCCTTTTCCGGCAAGTACGTGACGGACTGATTCTGCCGAAGCTAAAGCGGGAAACAGAATCAGTCCGCCAATACGTCAGTTGGGTGACGTACGTCAATTTTAGAGCAAATTCTTTTTTGAGGTATCTGTCGTATCTGGCGTAAAGCTTTCGGCAGAATCAGTCCGTCACGTACGTGCCGGAAAAGGAAGAAACTGACAGCCGATTAGGATATGTGTATTTTGCATGTAAAGGGCCCTTTACACGATCACACTGTGTGACAAACATGTGCGGCGTGAAGAGAGGTGTGAGCGTGTAAACATGAGAAATTCGTGTGTGTCACACATGTGTGATGGTTTTCTAAAATTTTTGATTTTTTTGATGTTGGACACACATGTGTGATAGTGTAAACGCTTGCAATCAAGCACGCAGTGTATTTTTTCAGTCGATAAGCAAAAATTAGAGGGTAATGACATCGCGGGCAAACAAAGAAATTTGAAAGGAGTTCTTCGAAGTATATCGAAGCTATCCAGAAATCTGGAAAATTAAAAGCGAAGAATACAAAAATAAAATAAAAAAGAATGCTGCCTATTTTGTTCTATTTCGTCTCTTCTAAAATGTCAAATACAAGTGCTGCAACCAATGCGCGTGCCATGTTGCTTCGTTCACAAATAACAGAGAAATGAAGTATGACAACATGTGTGACCGTTTAAACGAAAGCAATTTTTTTTTTCTTTTTTTTTTCATCACACATGTTTGTCACACAGTGTGATCGTGTAAAGGGCCCTTAAAACGCTAGATTGACAAAGTATCAGTCAACGGATCCGGCATCCTTCGCCAATTTTCTATTTTGACGGAACTCCAGCTGCGTGACTAATGTCAAAATCAATTTTACCGCCAATTTGACAACGGGATTGTGAAAATTGTGACTATAACAAGTATTACTTGAATATTTTCCATGTTTTTAACCGAAATTTTGCTTTTGTTATGTTTTTTTTTAATAATTTTCGTTTTGCGCCAATTACTTTGTTGACATATCTGTGTACTTCAACATGACGTACGTCAATCGCTATGTGCCATCCCTGTACGGCACGTACGTTTTGTCACGACGTACGTCACGTACGTGACGTATTGACGGACTGATTCTGCCGAAAGCTTTACTCATACAGACACCCGCACTCTACTTTGCTGTCGTTGTTTCAACGTACTGACGTACTGATTCTGCTGAACGCTTTATCTCTAGTATAGAAATGCCATTACAAATGGCTTTGTTTAAGAATAGTTTTCTGAGATCCGTTGAATTTGGCATAAGGCAAGCCTTTAGAAATTTTCCAAAAAAATGGAAAGGACATGTTTACTTGCGGGAGTATTCTTTAAGTTCGTACTCAAATCTCAAAGATAACATAGATGCTATCGAAAAAAATGTATTGCTTCGAAAACACCAAAATAATGTTCCTTTATTAAAAATGCTGCTTTCTGAGCTAGATAAGCATCCGAACAATATTGAAATACATAAGCGAATTAGATTAGAGCTTTCAAAACTTCCGAACGATACACATAAGCGAGTATTGACATATGGGGAGAAAGCGATTGAAGTTCACCAAAATCAGATTCAAACTCAAGAAGTGAATGATTTCTCGACCATATGTAAGGATTACAATTTTATACGGACGGAACATTTGGGAAATTTTAATGGTCACAAAAGTTACTATCTTTTGGGTGACATGGCTGCTTTGGAACAATCCCTGGTGCGATTTTCTGTGGACTACCTAAAAAATGCTAACTTTCGCCTAATATCAGTACCTGATATTTTACCAAGCTACACCATAAATGGATGTGGTATGCAAACAGAAGGAATTCGGACTCAGGTATATAAAACTGAAAAAGGAGAGTGCTTGTCTGGGACATCCGAAATGGCGTTAGCAGGATTGTTTTCTGGTGAAGTTATTGAAGAAGAAAAATTGCCTCTCAAAGTTGCTGCTGTAAGTAGGTGCTACAGAGCGGAAACATCTGGATTAAATGAGGAAAAAGGAATATATAGGTACAGTTGTTATTCTAAACGTTTTGGTATCATTTATATGCATTAGGAAATTTGGTATGTTTCCTTTAGGGGTCAATTGCTAGAACAATAGGGAATATTATGGGACAGGTCTCAAAAAACTTGGATAATTATATATTTTAGATGTCAACTCGAAAATCATGTCAAAAATTGATGGGAAAGATACCAAAGGACGCGTCGGTAATTGTATAATTTAGGTGTCACCTCGAAAGTCACATCGACAAATGTTGGCGTAGTAGTGCAGTTTCGGGTCCCCTCCGAAATTATGTCCAAACAGGAAAGTGGGGCACCAAGAGACTCGTATTGACGGGTTCCCTTATGTACAGTCACTTCTCAGAACAGAAAACCCAGGACAACGCCATGGCTCTCTGCGCAGTGGAACCACCCGGGTTTTTACCTCGGCCAAGGACTGACACTTCCCTATTTAGTTTGTTTTGTCCCATTCCGAAACTATCAAGATGACGCTCCTCTTCAGAAATGCGAGGTGTTAAGGCATGCAAGGCATTGTTCAGCGGACAGAGCGCGGCATGATGGCCAACTGACCCTGTATGGATATGCTGCAAGGCCTGCTGTGTACCTCTAGATCAAACGCGTTGTTATATAATGCCGGATCTCATCAAAATGTTTACGTAGATGCATCCTTACGGTCCTAGGAGGCGGACTGAGCACAAACAGTTGGCTATTGGGGTGTTGTGGTTTACAACAATTCAGTAGGTATTGCTTGTTTAACATTTCATTATGCTCCCTAACTGGAATCATTTTCGCCTTATTGTGTATATGAGTAATAGGAGACATGTGGACGCACCCCGCAGAGGTTCTGAGCGCGGTGTTTTGACAGGCCTTTAGCTGACTCCAATGAACGTCTGCAAGGACCGGCGACGCATAGTTCAGGATCGGCCGACCAATTGCCTTGTACGTTACCAACAACGTTTCTTTATCTTTACCCCAAGTACTGCCGGTTAGTGACTTGAGGATTTTGTTGCGGCTCTGTAATTTTGAGACAATTGCAGCTGAATGGGCAGCGAAAGTGTGCATGGTATTGAAAGTCACTCCTAAGATTTTTGGGTGAGCGACAATAGGTATTCTTTGATCACCTACATAAATTTCTAATTCCATACCAACCTGCGCCGTCCACGTCGGGAATAAAGTCGCCGAGGACTTTGTCGGCGACAATGCCAAGCTCTGACCGGTGAAGAACTCGACAAGAGAGGGGAGATAACCATTTATTTTATAGCACAGCTCATCAGCGGAAGTACCATTTGCCAATATCGTGCAATCATCTGCGTAAGAAACAATCGTAATCGGGTGTCGAGTCTTCCAGATCGGATACCAGCTGCCCATGATTGACCTTGTCAAAAGCTTGACTCAAATCAAGTGCAACTAGAACCGCCCTGTCATTAGGTCTATTTTGCTTTAGTCCGTCAGTTATCTGAGTGTTTATGACATTTAGAGCAGATGTTGTGCTCCTACTTTTCCCGAAACCATGTTGGTGCTCGGCTAACTTAAGGTTTGATGTGTAGAGCGGGAGTAAGACCGCCTTGTTGTTGTTGTTGTTAACAATGCATTGCCCTGTCTAGAGTGTATGATCATTCCGAAGATCTTCATCAAGCTCTTCTAAGGGGAGTCCAAGGAAACGTGCAGTTTCAACAGGGTTTGTCGAGGGACAGAGGGGTTAGAAGAGTAGGTTCAGATGAACAATTGAAGAGATGTAGAGTATCATGGGGGGTCCTACCACATGCAGGGCATGTATTTAAGATTGTATCATTAAGTCTGGATAAGTAGGAGTTTAACCTTACACTATATCCAGACCTAAGCTGTGCCAAGGTCACTCTTGTCTCCCTTGGTAAGGTGCGTTCTTCTTCAGCAATATCCGGTGGAGGACTGTTCAGAACGGGATTCACAGGTAGAGATCCGACAAAAGTGTCTACCGACTCGGTGTGGATGTCGGTTAGAGCCCGCTTATGATTCTGTAGATCAAACGGCAAGGTAATATGATGCCGGATCTCATCATAGTGCTTACGGAGATGTCTCCTTATGTCTCTCGGGGGCGGATCTATGTCCAAAAGATGACGGTTTGGATGTGCTGGCTTGTGGCAGTTCAGAAGGAAGACCGCCTTAATTGTCTTTACTACTGGCGAGAGGAGTGATATAGGACGATATGACTCCCCAACATTAGCTGGCTTGCCAGGCTTTAGTAGTGGGATCACAGTTGCCTGCTTCCATTTGTCGGGTATGACAGCTGTGGTCAAGGACAGATTGAAGACGGCAGTGAGGTACTTAACTCCTGCTGCGCCGATGTGCTTAAGGTGCACCGTGGCTATGCAATGTTGTTGTTGTTGTTAACAACAAAACACTCCCCGAAGGTTTTGGGGAGTGATGCCGAAGTTGACAGTCCTTGGCCGGATATGACCCCGGTACGCTGCGGTGCTCCCTTGCGGTACTGCCCGACTGTCGTGGTAGCGATTTGGTATGACCAGTGGAACCTTCTAGGTCATGGCATCCCTCCATCCATGAGGAAGGAGAAGATGGGTAATGAGAGGTGAGAGGCATCATATCCGTAGATCAACCATCGAGTTAGCACGTCAATTACCTATGTGCATATTAGTCGCCTCTTACGACCGGTATGCCTACCTCGGGCATATTCTAAACCCCTAACCCGCAGGGTTATGCAATCAGGACCGATGGCTTTGGAGTTTTTGAACCTCTATAGCGGTGATAGGAACGGGGGCATAGTTTTTGTGTTTATGCGCACGCCTGAAAATTCCGCGTCTTGTTCTGTCCTTGCAGGATGCGGGACATACTGTCGACAGAAAGCCTGTGCGCATTTCTTGGGATCATTTAGTGTCTTGTCACCAAAGGTGATGTCGACATTCTTTGGCGGACCCATAGGATTTCACAAGGACTTGACTGTGGACCATAATTTCCCAACACCGGTAGAGAGGTTACAAGACCTGAGGTGTTCCTCCCATTTGGTTTGATTGTGTTCGTTAACCAGGTCTGATTTCCACGTTGAGATCACCGATCTGTGGGTCTGAGGGATCGATGTTGCGTATGAGGTCACGTTCGTTAGCCAAGGCTGCGGCCTCAGCTGGGAAGTGTGGCCTTATATTTTTTATGTTGTTGTTGTTGTTGTTGTTGTTGTTGTTGTTGTTGTTGTTGTTGTTGTTGTTGTTGTTGTTGTAACGAAGTGTAGCCCTGCCCAGCGTGTACTTTTCCTTAACCTATATTGTCATCAATTTCTTCTAACGGGAGTCCTAGGAAACTTGCAGTTTCGACAGGGTTGGACCAGAGGGAGATGGGTGTTAGAAGAGTGGGCTCCGAAGAGCAGGTAAATAAATGGTTGGTATTATGGGGTGACGAGCCGCATGCCGGACATTCATTCGGCACGTCAGGGTCTAGTCTGGATAAGTAGGAGTTTAACCTGCTACAGTATCCAGAGCGTAATTGAGCCAGAGTTACCCTTGCCTTTCGAGGAAGATGACGTTCCTCAGTCGCAACGCGAGGTGCTTTGGCGTGCAAAACGGCGTTCAGTGGACAGAGCGAGACATAGGACGCAACGGACGTGTCATGGATGTGCTTCAGGGCCTGCGTATGCACCTTTGGATCAAACGGCGAAAGTGTGAGGTGCCGGATCTCATCAAAATGCTCACGTAGATGCGCCCTTACGGCCCCAGGAGGTGGCTCATACTCAAGCAGTAGTCTGTTGGGATGTTGTGGTTTGCAATAGTTCAACAGGTACTGCCTGTTTAGCATTTCATTGTGCTCCTAAACTGGGAGCATTTCCACCTCATGATGTAAATGATGTTCTGGAGACATAAGGACGCATCCCGTGGCGGTTCTGAGTGCGGTGTTTTGGCAGGCCTGCAGTCTTTTCCAATGAACCTCAGCAAGCCCCGGCGACCATATCGGCGACGCGTAATTCAGGATCGGCCGACCAATTGCTTTATAGGTTGCCAGCAACGTTTCTTTGTCTTTACCCCAAGTGCTGCCGGCTAGCGACTTGAGAATTTTGTTGCGGCTTTGTAGCTTAGAGACAATTGCGGTTGAATGAGCAGCGAATTTGTGCATGGGGTCGAAAGTTACCCCTAAGATTTTGGGGTGGGAGACAGTAGGTAATTTTTGATCGCCTACGTAGATTTCTAACTCTATGCCAACTTGCGCCGTCCAGGTCGTGAATAGTGTCGCCGAGGACTTCGTTGGCGACAATGTCAGGCTCCGGGCAGTGAAAAACTCAACAAGAGAGGGGAGATAACCATTGATCCTGGAGCATAGCTCATCAACGGAAGTGCCAGAAGCCAGGATCGTACAATCGTCTGCGTAAGAGACAATCGAGACTCCATCTGGTGGGGAAGGAAGCCTCGAAATATAAAGATTAAACAGAAGCGGGGAAAGGACACCACCCTGCGGTACCCCTTGTTTAATCTTTCTCGGTTTTGATTTTTTGTTTCTGAAAACTACAGACGATTGACGACCACTCAGATAATTGGCGGACCAACGCTTAAGACAGGGGGGGAGCGATGAATCTTCCAAATCGGATACCAGTTGTCCATGATTTACTGTGTCAAAAGCTTGAGACAGGTCAAGAGCAACTAGAACCGTCCTGTGATGAGGGCTTTTCTGGTTGAGTCCGTCAGTTATCTGAGTGTTAATGGCATTTAGAGCAGATGTTGTGCTCCGTATTTTTCTAAAGCCATGTTGGTGCTCGGCTAACCTCAACTTTGATGTGTAAAGAGGAAGTAATACCGCCTCCAATGTCTTCACTACTGGCGAGAGGAGCGATATCGGACGATAAGACTCCCCTACGTTAGCTGGTTTGCCAGGCTTTAGTAGTGGGACCACGACTGCCTGTTTCCATTTTTCAGGTATGACAGAAGTGGCCAGGGACAAATTGAAGACGGTAGTGAGGTATTTTACTCCCTCTTCGCCGATGTGTTTTAAATACACCATGGCTATGTCGTCAGGGCCCATAGCTTTAGAGTTTTTGGCTTTCCTGATGGCCACTCGAACCTCTGTAGCGGTGATGGAAACGGGGGCATTGTTTTTGTGTTTATGCGCACACCTGAAGATCCTACGTCTGTCCCTGTCCTGTGCAGGGTGTGGTACAAACTGTCGGCAAAAGGCCGTTGCACTTTTCTTCGGGTCACTAAACGGACCTCATTACCTATGGCGGATATAACATTCACCGGAAAGACCGTCATAGAGTAACAGGAGGTCTGGGAGGTGGTCTAGCGTTCATAACGCACAACTCTGTACAGTATCATCTATTTGATACCGACATCGAAGGAACGGATGATATCTTAGAAAGCCAAGGTATTACCATCCGTACAGGAGATGTCGATCTGCAAATCATTAACATCTACATACCCCCTGTCTCAAGTTGCCCCACCGGTTATCACCCCGACATTAGCTTGCTATTACGAGGAGATAACCGCGTGATCCTGGGCGACTTCAATGCGCACCACGACATGTGGCACTCAAACTTGCCAGCAGACAGTAGGGGGCATGTACTCGCAGAACAAATAGATGATACGGCTTTCTGTACATTGAACGGAGACGCCCCAACGAGAGTATCGGGTAACTGCTATAGTTCGCCAGATATTTCTATCGTAAGTGCAGGACTATTGAACAACACCAATTGGCGACCCATACTCACGTTGGCGTCTGACCATCTCCCAATAGTCATTACCATCGAACGACCGACGGACTTTATAACACCTGAGCATGGTACATACATCAACTTTACCAAGGCGGACTGGGACAGTTTTCAGACATATACGGACGAATCCTTGGCTGCTCTATCCATTCCTACGGACGTACGCAAAGGCGAACGAGACTTCCGCAACATCATTGACTTGGCCTCTAGACGCTTCATTCCTGCGGGTCGAATATCCCGAATAAGACCAAATTTCCCCGCGGAGGCAGCGGCCATGGCTAGAGAAAGAGATGAAGTGCGAAGTCTCAATCCCGCAGACCCCCGTATAAGGGATCTCAACGCGGAAATTCGTAGGTTGGTCGATAAACACAAACTGGCAAATTATGGACTACGGTCAAAGCTCTATCTAATCCAACACAACACAAGGATAAAGTAGATATTACTTTCGGTGACAGGGTGAAGAAGGACCCTAGGGGATGTGCGAACTCCTTCTGTAGACAATTTGTACTACATTCCCCACCCGATAGAGCTAAACGTAGAACCATGCGACAGGCGCGTAAATACAAAAACCAAAACACGCCCATTGTCATCACTGCCTCAGAGGTCAAGGAAGCCATCAGACAGGCTAAGCCCTCAAAATCCATCGACCCCGACGGCATTGCCATGAAGATGCTGAAACATCTAGGCCAGGAGGGACACAAATACTTAGCGGCTCTATTCAATCTTTCACTGAACACTTTCGTCATTCCTGAAATATGGAAAAAGGCGAGAGTGGTTCCATTATTAAAACCTAGAAAGCCGGCAAACATAGGCGATTCATATCGCCCTATATCACTTTTGTCGCCGGTAGTGAAGACGCTAGAGTCCATTTTGCTCCCGTATTACACCGCAAATCTGCACCTGGCTAATCATCAACATGGCTTCCGTAAGCTGCACAGCACCACCACCGCACTCAATGCCATTACAACGCAAATAAATAGTGGTCTAAATCAAAACCAACCAAATCACAGGACTGTGTTAGTGGCACTTGACTTGTCGAAAGCTTTTGACACAGTCAACCATGCCACTCTCATACAAGATCTATTAGAAACACAAATACCTGATGGGTTGTTGTTGTTGTTGTTGTTAACAATGCATTGCCCTGTCTAGAGTGTATGATCATTCCGAAGATCTTCATCAAGCTCTTCTAAGGGGAGTCCAAGGAAACGTGCAGTTTCAACAGGGTTTGTCCAGAGGGACAGAGGGGTTAGAAGAGTAGGTTCAAATGAACAATTGAAGAGATGTAGAGTATCATGGGGGGTCCTACCACATGCAGGGCATGTGTTTGAGATTGTGTCATTAAGTCTGGACAAGTAGGAGTTTAACCTTACACTATATCCAGACCTAAGCTGTGCCAGGGTAACTCTTGTCTCCCTTGGTAAGGTGCGTTCTTCTTCAGCAATATCCGGTGGAGGACTGTTCAGAACGGGGTTCACAGGTAGAGATCCGACAAAAGTATCTACCGACTCGGTGTGGATGTCGGTTAGAGCCCGCTTATGATTCTGCAGATCAAACGGCAAGGTAATATGATGCCGGATCTCATCATAATGTTTACGGAGATGTTTCCTTATGTCTCTCGGGGGCGGATCTATGTCCAAAAGATGACGGTTTGGATGTGCTGGCTTGTGGCAGTTCAGAAGGAATTGCTTGCTCAGCATTTCCGCATGCTATTTTACATTGAGCAGTTTTGCCTCCTGATGGAGGTGAGACTCGGAAGACATGAGGAGACATCCCGTAGCAGTTCTGATGGCAGTATTTTGGCAGACTTGTAACTTCGTCCAGTTGGTGTTATGTACATTAGGCGACCATATGGGTGCAGCATAGTCAAAGACTGGTCGGCCAATGGCCTTATATGTAGTCAACAACGTTTCTTTGTCTTTTCCCCAAGTACTGCCGGCAAGTGACTTGAGGATCTTGTTGCGACCACGTACCTTTGAGACCATTGCAGAAACATGACCAGCAAATGAGAAAGTATTATCCAATGTCATCCCTAATAACTTTGGGTGGCTGACAGTTGGTAGCTTAGTGCCGTCAACGAAAATGTCTAATTCATTTCTCACCTGGTGCGTCCACGTCGTAAAAAGCGTCGCCGTTGATTTAGTCGGAGATATCGTCAGATCTCGCTCTGTGAAAAACCTGGAAAGGTCGCAGAGGTAACCGTTGATTTTATTACAGAGTTCATCAGTATAGGGGCCCTTCCCCGTCGCCATTATTGTACAGTCGTCAGCATAAGAAACGACGGAGAAATACGTTTCACGTATTGCCGGTTCTGCGAGAACGGTATTTGTACCTGTACAATACCCTTCGTACCGAAACGACCCGGGTTGTTTTTTTTTATAATGACTCGGCCAAGAGCAATACATTTCGAAGTGACCCTGTCTAACGCGTCACGATTCCCTCACCTATTGTCATCCCCGGAACAGCCCCTTGCAGCACGGCTGCTCCTTATTCTCTTGATCCGGGCTGGCATTGAGCCAAATCCTGGCCCAAGAGAATGGTTCTGCTGCGTTTGTCGGAAGAAAATATATACAAGACGATCACACTCAGTACAGTGTGCATCATGCAAAGGTTGGTTGCACAAATCAAGTTGCTCCGGACTAGATCCGAAAGCACATCGGCCCACAAGTTTCTATAAAAATTTTGTGGCGCCCTGCTGTTCACGTCGAAGGACGTCCCGAGGCAAGCGACGCTCATATGTTGCTTTATCGCCCTCTAATAATAATCAAGTCTCCACGACCTGCAATAATTATATTGCCCAGCAGAATATATGTGTTCCCGGCTGTAGCTTACTTCCTAGTGCATCAACAGCACAAGCACCCACTCATGGCTACTTTCTTCGTAGCACATCGGTTGATGCTTGTAGCACTACTGAGCTTCAGCCCCCGTCTCTAAACTCTTTAATAACTTCTTCCGGCACTAGCACGAATGAAAGTCAAGTCCATCAACTTCTGGTCCCTCACTCTTCGTGCACTGTATGTCGGCACAGGATATATGCGTCTGTGGCATCGGTCAAGTGCAACTCCTGCCTAGGCCTGTGTCACCTACGCATATGTTCTGGGCTCGCAAACAGAAATCTTTGGACTGATGTGTTTGTCGCGCCTTGCTGTCGAGTTGTGCAGCCCTCAACGCCGACGGAAGTACACTCATCTAATAGTGAACGAATTCCGCCGGCTTCAGGACTGCAACGGAGATCAATATCGCGACATAACCTACCACCATCTAGGCGAACACATCAGTCTTTAACTCCCAGAGTGGCCATTGCCTCTCCTTCGCAATTTAAATTGTTGCAATTTAACTGCAACGGCTTGACCGGCAAGATAGCGGAGATAACCACATTTATGCAGCTACATAAAATCAAAATTGCTGCAATCCAGGAGACAAAACTTGGCCCCCACTCGAATCTCCGAGCGAGTGGAGGCTACCACGTACTCCGGCATGATCGTACAGACGGCGGAGGTGGTCTCGCGTTCCTTGTACACCATACGGTGCAGTATAGGGAATTTGATATCAACACTGACCAAAGTGACTTACCTTTAGAGTGTCAAGGTATAGTTATACAAGCTGGTGGCGTTGATCTCGAGCTAATCAATATATACATTCCTCCCGTCACCTGCTGCCCCAGAAGTTATCGTCCTGACCTTAGGGCGTTTCTTTGTGGCGATAACCGTATCATCATGGGCGATTTTAATGCCCATCATGATATGTGGCATTCACACCTTTCGGTGGACGGCAGAGGACGGGAATTAGCCGAGCAAATTGATAACTCCTCTTTCTGTACTGTGAACGGAGACTCCTCAACTAGGATGGCTGTTAACTGCAGTAGCTCCCCGGACCTAACTATTGTTAGCCCGGGGTTAATTAACAGCATCAACTGGCAACCTATGGTGGCCCTGTCATCCGACCACCTGCCTATCATCCTGTCTGTCGATCGTGCCACGGATTTTATCACGTCGGAGAAACGTACTTACGTGAATTTCAAAAAGGCCAATTGGGTCGGCTTTTTGGAATTCACGGAGAGCTCCTTTGGTGATCTTCCCATTCCCACTGACGTACACGTTGGCGAGCGCAACATACGTGAGGTCATTAAAAAGGCTACAGCCCGTTTCATACCAGCTGGTAGGATAAAAGATATCAGGCCTAACTTCCCAGCTGAGGCCGCAGCCTTGGCCAACGAACGTGACCTCATACGCAACATCGATCCATCTGACCCACAGATCGGTGATCTCAACGTGGAAATCAGAAGGCTGGTTAACGAACACAAACAAACCAAATGGGAGGAGCACCTCAGGTCTTGTAACCTCTCTACCGGTGTTGGGAAATTATGGTCCACCGTCAAGTCCTTGTCGAATCCTTCGGGTCCACCAAAAAATGTCGACATTACCTTTGGTGACAAGACAATAAATGACCCCAGGAAATGTGCACAGGCTTTTTGTCGACAATATGTCCCACACCCTGCGCAAGACAGGGCTAGACGTGGAATCTTCAGGCGTGCGCATAAACACAAAAACTATGCCCCCGTTCCCATCACCGCTACAGAGGTTCAAGAGGCCATCCGGAAGGCCAAAAACTCCAAAGCCATCGGCCCTGATGGCATAGCCATGGTGCATCTAAAACACATCGGCCTAGCGGGAGTCAAATATTTAACGGCCGTCTTCAATTTGTCTCTGATCACAGCTGTCATACCCGACAAATGGAAGCAGGCAACTGTGATCCCACTACTAAAGCCTGGCAAGCCAGCTAACGTTGGGGAGTCATATCGCCCGATATCACTCCTCTCGCCAGTAGTAAAGACACTTGAGGCGGTCCTACTCCCGCTCTACACATCACACTTGATGTTAGCCGAGCACCAACATGGCTTCAGGAAGGGTAGGAGCACAACATCTGCTCTAAATGTCATAAACACTCAGATAACTGACGGTCTTAATCAAAATAGGCCTAATGACAGGACGGTTCTAGTTGCACTTGATTTGAGTCAAGCTTTTGACACAGTAAATCATGGGCAACTTGTAGCTGATTTGGAAGACTCGTCACTCCCCCCCTGTCTAAAGCGTTGGACCGCCAATTATCTCAGTGGTCGTCGGTCGTCTGTTGTATTTAGAAACAAAAAATCTAAAGCCAGGAAGATAAAACAAGGGGTACCACAGGGTGGTGTCCTCTCCCCGTTATTGTTTAACTTCTATATTTCGAAGCTTCCTCCTCCACCAGAAGAAGTTACGATTGTTTCTTACGCAGACGATTGCACGATATTGGCAACTGGTACTTCCGTTGATGAGCTGTGCTCCAAAATAAATGGTTATCTCCCCTCTCTAGTCGAGTTCTTTACTGCCCGAACCTTGACATTGTCGCCAACAAAGTCTTCGGCGACCTTATTCACGACGTGGACGGCGCAGGTTGGCATGGAATTAGAAATCTATGTAGGTGATCATAAAATACCTACTGTCGCTCACCCAAAAATTTTAGGAGTGACTTTTGACACCATGCACACTTTCGCTGCCCATTCAGCCGCAATTGTCTCAAAATTACAGAGCCGCAACAAAATCCTCAAGTCACTAGCCGGCAGTACTTGGGGTAAAGACAAAGAAACGTTGTTGGTAACGTACAAGGCAATTGGTCGGCCGATCCTGAACTATGCGTCGCCGATATGGTCGCCGGGGCTTGCAGACGTTCACTGGAATCAGCTTCAGGCCTGTCAAAACACCGCGCTCAGAACCGCTACGGGGTGCGTCCTTATGTCACCTATATCTCATATACATAATGAGGTGGAAATGCTTCCAGTTAGGGAGCATAATGAAATGCTAAACAAGCAGTACCTACTGAACTGCTGTAAACCACAGCATCCCGGTAGACAACTGCTTGAACTCATTCCGCCTCCTAGGACCATAAGGTCGCATCTACGTAAACATTTTGATGAGTTCCGTCACTATATAACAACGCCGTTTGATCTACAGGTGCACAAACAGGCTTTGGGGCATATCCATACAACGTCTGTTGGCCATTACTCTGCGCTCTGTCCGCTAAACAATGTCTTACATGCCGCAACACCTGGCATTTCTGAAGAGGAGCGTCATCTTCCTCGAGAGACAAGGGTCACTCTGGCTCAATTACGCTCTGGATATTGTAGTAGGTTAAACTCCTACATATCTAGACTGAACCCTGATGTGCCGAATGTATGTCCGGCATGCGGCTCATCCCCCCACAATACCAATCACTTATTTTCTTGCTCATTTGAGCCCACTCTTCTAACACCCATCTCTCTTTGGTCCAATCCTATTGAAACTGCTAGTTTCCTTGGACTCCCGTTAGAAGATATTGATGACAATTAGGTTAAGGAAAAATACGCGTTGGGCAGGACTACACATCGTTACAACAACAACAGAGAGGACTTTACTTCTCAATTTCCAACTCAGTCCAAAGTAGCACTTGTTGGCAAGAGTGATTCTCCGTTGGATTTCTAGACTGATATTATTTTCGGTGTTATACTGGTTCCCAAATAGACGAAGTCCCTCACAGTTTCAAATTTGTAACTATCAACAGTGACATGGCTGCCAAGGCGCAGGTGCGCCGATTCTTTCTTTGATGATAGCAAATACTTCGTCTTGTACTCATTCACGGCAAGACCCACTTTTTTCGCTTCCTTATCCAGTCCAGAGAAGGCAGCGCTTACGGCGCGGTTGTTAAGGCCAATGATATCAATATCATCGGCATACGCCAGCAATTGCACGCTCTTGTAAAAGATTGTACCACCGCGGTTTAGCTCTGCTGATCGAATTATCTTCTCCAGCATCAGGTTGAAGAA